>CM068748.1:9241753-10441753 GCA_035084275.1 Hydrolagus colliei
CATCGTTGATCAAAGTTGAAGGTACTTAAAATCAAGGCTTTTTCTACAACCAAATTTAAAGGGCATCGTTCCTTGTGAAAATTTATTTGACAAATGTTTCCGTTTATAAACATGTTCAATGCATTACTGTATCACGTGAGTGCGATATTGTAATCAATACAATATTAAACCATGTGAGATGCTACACTGAGTTGCTGTTTATGTTCTTTAGGAGGAAAACTACGTAGGCAGTTCCAGGTTTAAATTTGGCATAAACAACAGAAAAGGATCCCTAGATAATAGGGAGAGAACAACAAGTGTAAGGGGCAAGTCACAAATGACTGAGTCAGCCACTGAAGCAAGAGGGCGGAAAATAACTGGTGCTCTCAAGGCTATTGACATTATCTAAAAAACAAAACAATCTGCTAATTAATCTTTTCATTAGAAAAGTTATATTTATATTGCACAGATTAGCATTCTAACTATGCAATCAATCCTCCCGTTGTACTTTAGTAGCCCTATGAACAGTTATGGTTACGGTATGTAGAATTGGGTTGTCCTGGACATTGGATAGCAAGCCCTTCCCAAATCACAACGAAAATAACTTTTTCTTGGTTACACAAACCTGACTTTGCACGTTAATGCAGCAAAATTATTATTATAATTCTTTGTTAAGGATGCATACTACCCAATACAGAAGAACCTCAGTTTCAATTCTTTGGGGGAGGGAAATAATTTGAGCCCAAAATCCCCAGGTTCCCCTTCATTCCTCATCCAGAGTCACCCAATTACTGCAAATTGCACCAGTTTTATTTTTCTTGAGCAAATTATTTTGTGAGAGCATATCTGGATTTTCTTTGTCATTTCACAATAATTATCTCTCAAGGGATATGAAAAGTCAGTTGAAGGATAGGGGCTTTATACAGGGATTAACACATTTTGATTGTTTCCAGTGCTGCAAGGCTTTTGGGAAGAAAATTCTAAATGGAAGGTAGCTGATTCTGGGATCCGGGGTTATCTGGAATTGCCTTTGCTTGCTGTGGGTTCTCCGATAACAGGCCAAAGCAGTGGAGAATTATTTTTGCCTATTTCTATGAATTTACACTTTCCACCTAATGTGTTCACTTGAAAGTCTTCATGCATTTGGCACTTCAGTTTCCTCAATTTGATTATGATTTTAATTCAAAGTGGTTCATAATGAAAATTTCTCTGTGAGAAAAATATAATTTCTCCTACAGTGATGCCCTGTTACAGGACTGTCATTTTCTGCTTGCAGTTGCACTGGGCTGGCAAATTGAAAGTGACAGAAAGAGAGCTCCAACGTATCACATAAAACCGCAGACACCTGCCCTTTCAACAGGAATAGCTCATCTTTAGGACGAATAACTGTATTAATCCCTTCAGTCTTCCACATATTTCAACAAAAATTAGTTGCCTGTGTTTACATTTGTATACATTTGTATACATATATATATATATACATACATACATATATATATATATATATATATAGATACACATATATAGGCAAGTGAGACTACTGATCTCAACCAGCAATGTTCAACCAACTGCAATCCAATGAATGGCTAATTTATCTGTTTATCTTGTAAATTTTCAATGCATACATGCAATGAGGACTCCTTGCCGTTCTTCATAATAATGTCATAGGATCTTCAACATCCACCTAAACCACCTGAATAAGCAATCTTCACCCAAGATTGTGTCTCCAACAATATAGCCCTATTCATGACTGCACTGAAGTATAGTGTTAGTCAACCATGAGCACAAATCATGATGAGGGGATCAAACCTAGTTTTATGACCCAAAGGTGAGCAATATGGCAGTGGTCCTAAGCCGTTGTACTGCCTAATTTAATTATTTCACATTCAGTTTTATAAATTTGACAAAATGTTCTATTACAACAGAACAATTTTATAGTTTGAAGCCAATGTCGCCAGTATGGTTCAATATTCACAGCAATTCATCTGTGTGGTGATAATAACTGTACAGTAATCATCTTTGCATTTGATCCAGCACCTTTTCACAGCATCGAGTTGTCTCAAAGCGCTTCACAGAATATACTGTCGAGTGAGTTAACTATATTTTGATGCTCCACAACACTTAATAAAACCAACTACTTACAAGGTAACTGTTAAATGGGTTTTCATATGTGTCAGTATTAAACTTGTGTGCTCTTACAGACCAGTAAACCTATTTCTCCACCTGAACAAAAAGGAAAGGAAATCTGTATGAAATGAATGAGAAAATAGCTAAAATATTAGTCTGATTTGGTCAGATCCAGTTTAGGTTTTCATGAGCATTTGTTGCGTGTTTAGTGATGACATTGGACATGCCCTAGGAAATGCTGGCTAACTTTGACGTGATGAGCTGCAGCTCTGAGCTGAGAGCCCAAAGCAACAAAATCAACTATAGATTGGCTGGATCCACACATAAGTCTTTACAATAAATAAAGTGAGTAACTGCGTATTTAAACATAAATTTACAGATGGAGTTCTGAGAGTTCTGGAGAAGGGCAATAAATATCACGAGTGGACAATATCACCCAAAGCTTTGCAGGAGTTTCTGTTCTATTTCTGTGAACCTATGTGCCATGAATTTTTAGTATCCTGGACAAAGCCTTAAACTGTAAGTAGCAATAATTTAGAAGGTCAGTCAGAGCTCACTATCCTTTCCCAATTCACTATCATCCACAACTCTTCAAATACAAATATTGAAACCATTTCGTTATTTATAGTCCATAAAATACTGAGAGAATTTCTTCAAATTATTTTTAAGAATATGCAAAATTAAAAATACATACGTTGGAACATATTTGCAATTGCCTAAGTCCAAACCAACAGGTTTCACATTCCAGCTCAAGGGCTGCCTGTCGCTCAGAAATGTGATTAACATCATGTAGACGTGAGAGGCTTGAAGTGAGAAGATCTTAAAAACAAGTCTCCTCTTGCCTACTTGGCCTGTCAAAGTCAGATTCCCCTGGAACAACACATTCAAATTATCCTTGTGGTGAGCTGGAAGCGGGGAGATAATGAGTGAAGGAAAAGATTACATAAGAAGCTTTTCTATCTCCTTTGTAACCCATTTGGTTCAAGAAAGTGATCAAATGATTTTTATTTTATTTTAAAAGAACATCATTAATACAGAGGCTCACTGCTTCCAGGTATTTAGCCTCCCGAGCTGGGTGTTTGGGGAGCAGAAACATAAAGATATATTTATTATTACTATTACAGCATATTGAAATAAAAAAGGCATATAATTCAATGTAGTAAAATAGACAAAGACACGAAACACCAGATATGCTATTGTGTAAAGACCATTTTAAAGTTTAATATGCAAGTGAAGCATCCAGTTGAATGGAGGACAGCAAAGAACACTAAAAAAGAGAATTGACCAATCTTACAAGGGTTATGGGTTTCACAAATAAAAGATCAGAAGCAAAGTAGGGACAAATGGAATGGATCTTGTTTGATACTCCCTTAGTTGAACTTTGTGGGAGTTGAAGGGAAGATTGGTTTAGCATGACTTATTTGGGCTTAAAGTATTTTGCAACAACATCTTTTAAACGCTGATTGCTTTCTCAGTAAACCCAAACTTCTGCCTCAACAATCAATGGAGACTTTTGACAGCCTTCATTTTCAGTTAAAGATAGCAAATGAAATGGGCAAGCCTGCACTGAACATTAATAAATAAATAATCCTTGGATTGGATGTAGCACCTCCAAATTATCAAAAGGGCTCAAAGCACTTTACAGATAATTGTTGTCAAATGTAGTGACTGTATCCGTAGGCAACCAATTTGCATGGAGCAACGTCCACAAACATCAATGAAGTGAATAATTTAATTAGCTGGAGGATTGTATTAGCTACAGGATGCTGAAAGAAACTCCCTTTTGTGTCCGCAATAGCGTTCAGGAATCTTCAAAGCTCTCTTGAACCGACAGTCATTTATACAGGAAATATTTGCGTAGAATGTCACTGCACTGTTCTGTCACCTGTTTATAGGGAAACATCTTTACCGAACTAATTATAATATCAATGCCTTGTAGTCAATAATCTCACAGTGAACAGTTTGCACGATAGATTGATGATATGAAATTGTACATTCTGGACTCGGGAAGAAGCTAAATGCTGGCAATTGGAAGGAGGAGGAGGAAGAGGTGGTGTCAGACAGTATTCATCAATTGTTTAGGCCTTCTCACACTGTCTGGGTTATCTAAAAATCCTTAACTGGATTTATTCTTGGAACTGCCTCCCAGTAATTCATAATTTGATGTGCATTCTTCAAACCACCTCTTCAGGCTGTAAATTGGGAACAATCTTAATTTGGGATGTACAAATACTGTGGTAAATTGCTTTCCTATACTCACACTTTTATGTTAAAGAAACTTAACACTGCTTTTTGACATTGTTCTGGTAGTATTGGTTCAGTGATGCAGGAAACAGCTGGTGGCTTGTTAAATAGAGATGTAAACACACCAATGTATGTTTTACCTATTATGGCTGAGCAGCTTTGTGTTCATTCAGTACAAATTCAAACAATGATCTCAGCCGCTGTTTGCAAATGTCGACATTTCTTGTGGTAGATTTAAGACACAGCTGTAGGTATGTATGATCATTCAGCTGGAACATGTGGAGATGGTAACTGATGTGAATTCATTCACATTGAATAAAATTCAGATTAAGGCAGGGCTCCAGGTTCTCCTGGATATCTGTACATCATCTTCAACTCTGAGGAGAATGAGTTACTTGACTTGTATTGAAACTGCTCATTTTCATATTCATGTTAGTCACCCAAAATATAAATGAAGTGTTTCTAGCCATTTTCCGAACACAAATTTACAAGGGCAATAACACCATCTTGTAATCATGTAAGTGGAGAATAATAATGTTGCCTTTCACGAGGAGATAGTGAGACTATTCACTATCAGTACTGAGAATAACTAATGGGGGCTTGAAAAAAGCAAAGAGGTGCAAACTGGGTTTCAGTACTATGAGTACTGTCATTCCACCCCAAAGCGGTGCTGAATCCACCTAAAATTGATGGCTTAAGAACCTTTTCACTTGAATGGCCATTGGATGCTTATTGTCCAAGTACAATAAATTTGCGATGTCTGTACCAATTTCCTAATGGATGAAAGTCCTCAATAACAATATATCAAAAAATTTGGTACTTATACCAAACTTGGTTGATACCAAACTTGCAGTCTTACTTAGCAGACCCCAAAGAATTAAATTAACTGGATATGTTAAACAAGTAAACTTAAGGGGTATGGGGAAAGGATGAGTAAATAAGATCAAAATTATAGCTCTTCAAAAAGCTAACACAGACATAATGCGTCAAATGACTTTCTTGTGTGCTGTAAAATGTTCATGGTTCTATGTCTAGGTATGAGAGGAACAGAAGTTCAAACAACAATTTGGATTAGTTTTCTGGTTACAAAAATGAGTTTCAAATAGAACTAACATTATATAATAATAATAATGATTATAATCCTTGCATTTGATATAGCGCATTATCACATTTTTGAGACATTTTAAAGAGCTTACATGCATCAGCCTTGGTTGCTAATACCGCAAAGTGCGAGATGTATAAATCATGAAATACTCACAGCTTCCACAACAGCAAGCTTTGGCCTTTAAGACTTAATTGGTCATTCCAACCATAGTGGCTTCATTCTATATCTACACTTAGCAAGTCTCATCACATCACTCTGAATTAATATGCAATTCCAAACTTTTTAAAAAATATATTGACATAATGGTGAAAATAATTAGAAAAATAACATGTTCTGTAACATTTGAAACACCTGAATAGGAGTTTAAACAATTTAATTATTGAGAATTTTTATCTCAATCAAGATTAGTATTATCATTAATTTCCTCAAATTGGCACATTGTGAAGAAGTTACTGTTCAATCACGTGGTATCAATGCATGAGTCAATTCTATCACTTGATTAACAGTACATCTGACATATAACAGCGCTGCAGCATATTTATGTTATTGAATTTTGCTGTAAAAGTTTACTGAAATTCACTCAACAATTCAGAAATTAAAGGATAACAATCTAAATATACTGAAGTTTTGAGGGAGATTACTAAGACTAAA
The DNA here is from genome assembly GCA_035084275.1 of Hydrolagus colliei. Lineage (NCBI taxonomy): Eukaryota > Metazoa > Chordata > Chondrichthyes > Chimaeriformes > Chimaeridae > Hydrolagus > Hydrolagus colliei. Next base: position 9,247,860 of record CM068748.1, read on the forward strand.
AACACCCAATCTCCATAAGCAATGGAAATACTTAAAAAGCTTAGGAGTTTTTTTTAAATAAGTTAAGACGATAAACTGAGCGCAACAATATTTCAAAGCAAACAGAGTGTGAAACTAAATTACAGTGAGAGGGTCACGGTCGGTACAAACTGTTCAAAAAGAATTGTGCATTCAATTATGTGGTATTCTTTTCAAGTTCCCTGTGCTTTCCTTTTATTATTCCTTCTCACTTGATAAAAGTGACTCATGCATTGGTATACAGTAGTTTTGTGAGCATAGCAGCTCTCCACTACCTCAACAAAGATTACCTGTTGATTGAGCCCAGATTGTGGGTATTCAATGCCTCTTAACCTCGGGGTCAACAGAGCCTTGCCCAATCTTATCATGACCCAACATCTTCCATATACATAATTTTCCAGTAAGGGATAGCAATGAAGCATAGAAACTGACACATTTTCCTCATTCTCTCATTTAGCTACACTGAGGACATCCAATCTCACCAAACATTAGGTGAAGTAATTCAGCAAGGATCAGGGATCAGCCATACACATCCATACACAGTTCTTCCATACACATGGGATTCCAGTCTACACCACATGATGCATTGACTCAGTGGGCCACCAGAAGAGCACTGTTTATATTATTTTGTTTATGTTATTTTGTACTGTATCTCACCCAATGCTGACTGAGGATGGGCAGTCAACCTGCTTCCCTACATAGGCCTATTGAACCATTGTCCGAGAGAATATGAGTTGACTCAGGTGCAGATTGTCCTTTGAAGAGCCCCTTGCCACCACTCAGCATTTTGGTAGAAATGCTAAGATCAAAGTACGCTTTCACTTTTAACACATCGACAAAGAAATTACATTAACTAGCCTATTACCGACAGGCAGAAAAACACTGGATAAAATCAAACCAAGTAATTAGAATAATGCATCAGTAATCTTTAAAGGCTAATTTTATTAGTCTCCACTATATTACATGCATTTTTCTCTGGAAATTCTGACAGCTGCACGCTTATTCTGCAGAACACAACTGATTTGATCAGTTCCATGTTTCGGAAAATCTCCCGACCAGTATAGGAATAAATAAATCAAGTGAATAAGTCTTTTTAGTCCATGTCCATTTTAGATTCTTAAGGTTTGTGAAACCAAGCACTATTCTCTCGTCTTGAAATAAACGATGTTTAGCTTTTATGTCAAAATTCAAATGCTCTTATGTCAGAATTTTCATGCTGAGCAAAATCTATGGCATTGGCAGATTGAACACATTGCAGTATTAATTTTCATGATGTCAACCAAATACATGGTGTACCTAGGCTTTGTACTTGTCTACATCTCAAACCAGCCTAAGGCTACATATTCCAAATATTTAATGAATGGACAGTTTCCAATAAACGCACTACTTTGAAATGGAAATGAGCTTTTAACAATGTGTAACATTAACAAGGATTAGGATCAGTTTGCTAACCAACCAGATATCTTAATTGACTCATAACACCCATTGGAGCTGAATTCTGAGCTAATTAAAAATCACTTCTGTTTGTATTCAGTTGTTCAACTCTGCTGACTCCAGAGATTTTTCGTAGTTTTATTTTACTGTGCTTCAAGGGCTACGTTATATAAAACTGTCTCCTTTAGATATGGTGATGTAACTAGGGAAAGGCATTTTGTTCTTCAAACAATTTCTAAATTCTATTCCCGAAGTACTCTCAACGGGAATCCATTTCTGATTAGAATGGCATGGAAGTTTTGGCTTCCATGCTAAGAGTTCCTCTGACAAACATAACAATGTTTTGCAAATGGCTATAGGGGTAAACTTTCACCACAACATAGAGAAAGCAAATCAAGCAGCATCTAACAACATCTTTCACCCAGCAGAGCAAAGCAATGGGCAGGTTTTCTTGCTCCACACGCATCTGTTTACCTAACAGTAAGTAGGAACCTGGCTGTTAATCGATTTATAAATCACTTTTCTGGGGGTAATAATTCCTTAAAAAAAGTGTTCACCCAATTTACAACTATTTGTGAGACATTTCTGTGCACAATTAACTGCCACGTTTTGCCCACAAAATACAGTCAATTCACTTTACAGTATATTTAGTGAATCGCTTTGAGATGTGATAAGGGTGCTCTACCAAATGCAAGGATAATTAGTTAATATTAACAAATGTAAATCTATGCTGCGCAACACAGAGCAGCAGCAACATAGGTAGAAATAATGTTTTGCATTTGCTTTGGGAATAACCAAGGCAAATAGATTTCCGAGACCCATAGCCGCAATTTTACAGCAGAATCCACTATAAAACCTACAAAATATAGTTGCTATCCTGAGATATTTCCTTCCTCACCACCACCCACCCAACACCTCCACCCCCACTCCCCCCACAATAATATGTGCTGTATCAAATGCAAGGATGATAAATGTTTTTAAGTGTTGTTGAGTTTCTGTTTCTCACAGTCTTTTCAGTGTGTTTAGTCACAACCAAATCATTTCTGTAACGTGAAAGAAATACCTGGTACAATGGCAGCAACGGAGTATTGGCATGTGTTCAACCCTGCAAGCTAAAGTCTTAAAGGATGTGGCAATCCTAATTTAACAAGCACCATACTGAACATCATTTCATATTGTTATGCAGTACATATGAGCCACTGTTACATTATTGATCATTTACAGACACCAGAAATAGCAGATCTCATCCCATATAGTCTGGGCTGGGTTCAAGGCCAGATTCAAGCAAAAGAATAGGGTTCTACCCTACTCAATGTCATGCAATCGATTAACTTGTTTTCCTTCCTTATGATTTCCAAAGACAGCAAACAATTACAGCTAAACCAGTTTATAGTAATATATAAAATGGCATCAACCAAAGCAATTATTGATACATCCAATGAACTAATGTTTGAGGCCCAGCATCAAAGCAATCCTTTAAAATATAACCTGTTGTGTCGAATATAACTTGTTTTGTAGAATGAGAATACACCTTTCTGAGATGATTGTAAAACATTGAATAACAAAACATTTCTGGCATTCGCATCTTATTTTATCATTCTGGAGCCTATAGCCACACTATAAAATACAGCATTAAATAGATATATAATTTATAATAATTTCACAACTGCTATAAATGCTGTGGTATATTCAATCTTTTGATTATGTGTCACTCCTTTAGTTTCCTTTGCAGGGCACAGTGTTCCATTACTTTGATTCACCTTTAGACTTTAAAAATATTATTCACAATACTTACCAAAATACAGCTGAACTAGCTGTGTTTTGCCTCTGCGCTGGACATAAAAAAAATCAAAATCTTTTTTAAAAAAATTGAAAAACATCCTCAGAGATTCTGGTTAGCTAAGCAATGTTCAATACCTTTAAAATTAAAAATGTTTGCAAAAGGACAGAAAATATTCCACTTGGATATACTAATGGATTCTAGATCAATATTCCTAGGGAACATAAGAACATAAGAAATAGGAGCAGGAGTAGGTCATTCGGCCCATCAAGCCTGCCCCGCCATTCAATCATGGCTGATATTCTACTCTAACTCCATTTACCTGCCTTATCCCCATACTCCTTAATTATGGAGCACTCGCGTATAGGGCGCACGCCCCACTTTTGACCATTTCTTGGTGAAAAAAAATGGAAGCATTTTCGATGATATTGCCAGCGGAAGGGAGGAAGGCAGGAGAGACAGGCAGGGAGGGAGGGAGGCAGGAGAGACAGGCAGGGAGGGAGGGAGGCAGGCAGACTGGGTTTGGCAGAAGGCAGGCAGCAGGCACGGCGCTGAAATCCGCTGCTGTTGCCGCTGCCCGGGCAGCCGAAGCCGAAGCCGTATCACCCGCTCCCCCCAACCACCGCCGGACAGTGTCCAAAGCCTGGCTGACAGCGCGCCGGCCAGCCCCTCCTGCTTGTTTCCGATGCTCAAAATCTCTTGTATCTGCGTATAGGGCGCATCCCCAACTTTCAAGATCTTTCGACGTGAAAAAAAGTGCGCAGTATACGTGGAACTTTACAGTAAATGAGAAATCTATCTAACTCAGTCTTGAATATGTTCAAGGGCTAAGCATCAACAGCCCTTTGGGGTAAAGAATTCCATACATTCACTATCCTCCAAGTGAAGAAGTTTTTTTTCTCAACTCAGTGTGAAAGGGCTGACCCCTAACTTTAAGACTGTGACCGTTGGTTTTAGTTTCTCCAACCAGGGGAAACAATCTCCCAATATCTACTTTGTCATGCCTCTTAATAATCTTATAGGTTTCTAATTCTTCTATACTCCGGAGAATATAGACCCAAATTAATCAACCTATCGTCATAACTCATCCCCCTCATTCCAGGTACTAACCTAGGAAACCTACTCTGCACTACCTCCAAGGCAAATACATCCTGTCTTAAATAAGGAGACCAAAACTGCACACTTCCTGGTACAGTCTCACCAGTGCCCTATACAGCTGCAGCAAGACTTCCCTACTCTTATACTCTAACTTTTTCATAATGAAAGCTAACATATCGTTAGCCTTCCTGCATACTAACTTTCAGTGTTTGGTGTACAAGGACGTCCAAATACCTCTGCACCCTAATACTTCCCAATCTCTCCCCCTCTAAAAAAAACCCCGATCTGCTGTATTTGTCACCTTGGTGGATGACTTTGCACTTCCCTACATTATACTTTATCAGCCACCTATCTGCCCACTCACCTAACCTATCTATATCGCTCTGCATTTTTTTTTAATGTCATTCTTGATATTAACACTTCCTCCTAGTTTCATGTCATCAGCAAATTTAGATATATTAAGCTCGATGTCCTTATCTAGATCGTTGATGTAGATGGTAAATGGCTGAGGCCCAAGGACTGATCCTTGCGGCACTCCACTAGTCACATCCCGCCAATCTGAGAAGGACCCGTTTATACTCTTTGTTTCCTACCCATTAACCATTCCCTAATCCATGTTAATATGTTCCCCCCCAACTCTGTGGGCCCCTATCTTTTGGATCAACCTTTTATGTGGCACCTTGTCGAATGCCTTCTGGAAGTCCAAATAGACTACATCCACTGATTCACCCCTATCTAGTTTACTCGAAATATCCTCAAAAAATTCTATGAGATTTGTCAAACATAACTTCCTTTTGTAAAGCCATGTTGACTTGGCCTAATTATATCGTGCTCCCCTAAATACTTCACTAAAATATCCTTAATCAGGGATTCTAAATTTTTTCCTATCACTGATGTCAGTTCCTATCACTGATGTCAGGAAAGACTTTAATCTTCAGTCCACATACCCCAAAATGAGATGTTTGGCAAATAAGAATAAATCAAATCCAATGTCCCATATCACAGTGATATACTTGCCTGACAAAGTGACTCAGTTAGAGGTCACTGATCTATTGTTCACTTCATCCTTATCTTACCGAACATCCCATATTTGACACAATATATACACAAAAAAGTAATTGCACACTGGCAATAAGTCTTAGTAAAATAATAAAACACAGATATTTACAGCACAGAAGATGGCCATTTAGCCCATTGTGTCTGTGCTGGATCTTCTAATGAGCAATCCTTTCAGTCCCATTTACATACTCAAAATTTAAAAAATTCAGATTAAAATGAATTGCAAATACGTCAGCCATTACTACAGTGGATAATTTTTACTTTCATGCCCATTTCTCCACAAAGGAAGTTTTCAACAATCACCAAATGCACATATTGCCTGTGTCCCTCTGGAATTCTCTCCTTCAATCCCTCCACATTGCCCCCTCCCTCCTCACTTTCAAATCCCACTTAAACAACTTCCTTTTTTGATCATGCTTATGGTCACCTCCCCCCACCCCTCCTCTAGCTCAGGCTCTGACCACCACTGTCAGGTGCTCTGAGATGCTACCTCATGCGAAGGGTGCTATATAAATGATAGTTTTTGTTGATTAGAAAGAAAGAAACCATAGAATCCTTCAATGCTCGATAGCTTAAATGGGCAGTTGGACAATACCATTGGCAGAGCGCTGAGGAACAGGTCACCCACCTTATTTCAGTCTTGATATCGCAGCTTAAAATAGATGATCTGTGCAACAAAAACTGCCCCTATAGCTATTCCTTTCTCAGAAGATGTGAGAACTCATATTCCATGGGCTGTTCATGTTTCAGAATCATGAATGCTTCCATCAGAAAAAAAATCTGAATGAATAGTATGGAAATATATTTTCTAGTGCGAGGAAAATCTGTTTCTGAAGCATATTCATAAATAAATGGTAATAATAGCAAAGCACCACAATATCAATATCTAACCTTATCATATTTGGTTCCTTTCAGATGGAGACCCACTTAGATGGGAGTCCAGAACCTGTCACTATTGCCATTGCCACTTCACTGACAAGGCAGCTCTACATGTTAAACAGAGGCTCAGACGTATTGCGATTAATCACAAATTCCCTCTTCAGCGACTCATAAAAGTGAGTTTGTCAGTGATGAGAACTGAAACAGCTTTAGAAGATGATCACCTTCTGACATCCTTCTCTCTGTACAATAATCAGTGTTATTCACTCTGAATCAGATTCCCAATCAAATGCACTTCCCACTGTAAATCTCTGAAAACTACTGCAATTGTTGTGGTGGCCTCATGTACACTGGGCACAAAATTAAATTGCAAAAAAGCTAATTTCACTTGGGAGCCTTCCGGGTGAAAGAGACAGAGAAAAACTGTCGAACCTGGATTTAAACCCAGTTAAAATTGGCAACATTACTCCAATAAAATTCTCATCAAACAAGCCCAGAGTGTTCTACAATGAGAAGAACCAAAGTGACCAGCATTCCTATCTAACCACAAGCAGTGAAAATTGTTGCACTATAATCAAATATAATTTAGGTCCTCATCTCTTTCTGTAAAATGTTGTACTTCTTAAAAAGCAGTAATGAGAAACAGACCTTGGTTCATACATTGTCTATGAATCAGTTATTATGCTACTACTGTATTGGTCTTAACTGGTTTGTTTAACTTGTACTGTTAACATTCTTCTAAATTTACAACAAGTCTCAGTGGTACAGCAGTTTCTTTTGGGTTAGCTTAATATTCTAACTATAGCTTTCATAATTGAAAAAAATGTGATCTAAGTGGACTCCGGGTTCTTTAAAGGCTGTTTAGAAATTCACATCGTGCAAACATGCAAGTTCTCAAAATCCAATTCTAGTTCTCTTTAAGCCACCTATTATCTGTCAACACCACTAACTGTCACCATACCCTCCCAGTTACAGCAAATGCTGAATCCTATTACTCAGGGTTAGAAGGCCCCAAACTACTAATTTTCTAATTATATTAATATTAATACAATATATCAAATACTCATTTTGTTTGGGATACAATATTTTCAGACTGTTATACTGTACAGAAAAAGGGGTAATTGTTATTAATATTTTAGTGAATTAATTATTAATGATGGCATTATTTAGTATTTAATTAAAGCAGGTGACCACATTCTATCCATCAATTTTGCATAATCACGAAAAAGCACCAGTGCTGTTGTAATTCTTCCAAAATCTGTGCAAAACATTGCTGAGGACCACATTGCTGTGGTGCCGGATATGACAATAGATTTTGTGTTTATGCCGTGTGTTGCTTTCTGATCAGTGTTGTTGCTACATAGCAATTCATGCAAATATTTCTTATTGATCCCATTGTGTTGCAGATAGCCTACCAATAACCTAATGCAGTATAACTTGAGGGATGAGAGGAAGAAAACTGAAAGTGACCCCTTTTAACCAAGTGCGTTTTGTCATTTTGAATCACCGGAAATATACTTCAATTGGCCCATGAATAGCAATTTGCTGACATGAGCCAGAACCTACTGCAGCACACAAATCAGCTTGTGCTGTGGCACTGCTTATTACTCTGATATCAAATGAACATCACACTCTAAATCTGACAAGTTTAAAGAAATGCTCTACAAGGATTATTCTGCTCCTCTGGGAATATAGATTTTAATTTATTATCTTTACAAGTTTGGGGCTATTCAATACATAAATCCGTTTCCAAGTTCTTCTCCAGAAGTTAGCTTTTGGACATAATAATCATTGCATTCGGTACAGTGCCCTATCATGTCTTTGAGACATCTCACAGCGCTTCACAGAATATACCAATTGTCTGTATATTTTTGTGGGTGAAATCCTTCAAAAAATCCATCAATCTAACTTTTGTCCTAGTTAGATCTGATCAACTGTGATTCTGCTTGTCGTTGGGGTGCATTATACATTAGATTTTAAGTATGGTCAAAGTTATGGGAAATCAAACACATTGTCATTTTTTATACTCTGATGTTGATTCCAAAACACCTGTATGTTTCCATTCAGTGGTCACATAGTTTTCTGTTAGCTAGGATAAATAAGAAGCATGCAAAAACACTTGTGTAACAGCGTGAACAAATCAGAATATTTTGTATTATCTGAATTACACCCATCGACATGAATGTGAAAATCATATCAATGTGCAACAAATGGGTTCCCCAACCTCAACTTGAAAGATAGTCAACTTTCCTCGACAGGTAATAAGCTTTGGAAGCAATTCTCCCATCTTCAGTATCAATGAAAGAACGGTCCCCAAAATGTTTTGACCAAAAACATTTTCTCAAATGGTTTAAAATTTTCTCAAATGGCATTAAAGAGATTTCCATATTCATCACTCAAATGAGTTCTGCAACTGGTCACACATTTGAGAGATTAGCTGGACACACAACCCTGATGGATACAATATGACCAATTAACAAATGAGCAATTTCACTGCGAGACCATAAGCCTTTGGTCAAGGTTACTGGATAGCGAATTTGCTTCATTAAGAAAACCACAATGGCCAATCCATTCTTAATCCAGTCATAGATGGAATAAACAAGAACATATATGGATAGATGTTGATTGAGGATAGGATTAGGCTTGGGTCTCATGCTCCCATTTTGAAAGAGCAAATGCTGATCAACAAAAACCATAATAATGGTCACTTACTCAAGGTGCTGGAGTTTGACAGGGCACCTCTCTGTTGGACCACAGAAAGAGTTCGCACCTTCAGAATGATTGAGAAGAAACTGTGGGGTAAACTTTTAAAAATAATGGGCTTGGTATAGAAAATGTGGTTACCATCACTGTCGGATCATTAGCAGCTCTCTAAAAGCTAATCTATCAACCATGCAGGAATCCGTATTGACAATTAAATTGGTGTCTGATTTACTTTGATTGATAGTCAGATGTGTGTGAAGGTTTACACACACAAGGGGCTCTTTTAGGTTTCATTTGCCACTGCCTCCTCTGTTGTGCTTCCACTTGCTTTGCTGAAGCTGGCGAGTTTTGAGCTGTACATTCCAGCCACTTTGTCCATGATATCAATGGCTGGTTCAGATTACATTTGTAGGTGTGCAATATAACACATGTCCTTTGTCCTTTGACGCCTCACCATTATTTCCAAAATTTTCTGCACAATGTTATTCTTGGTGCAGCAGATTAAGGTCTGATTGAAGATTTAACAATTTCCCACATGACAATATGACTCATGGGTCAGACCGGTAATTTACACCTCTTAAATCTGCTTACTCACACTTGATTGAAACTCCCACAAGTGGTTCTTTCTGAACAAAGAATCCGGAGTATTATCAAATGACTACCTGGCCAATGGTGACACTGACAATGGATAGACCAAGTATTGGCAATATTTCAAACTGCATGAATTAACGAATTGGTTTGCTGGGGGTGGAGATGAATGGCAGTAAGAAAGAAAGAAATAAAAGGCAAATTAATTCCTGAATTTTAATGCAACCTAGTAAAGTGCTAATCATAAACATCCATCTGGTGTTGAAATGCTACTGTAGTATGGAAAGTGTTAAATAAAATGGTGCCATGTCTTGAAACCACACCCACAGTTAAGTTTAGAGGCAGAATAACCCCATATATACCATTTCCATTATAGATGATCTTCATACGATCCCTTCTTGAGCATATTGATTAACTGATACATTACTGATGACAACATAGTGCTTGATTATACCTGGAGATCGAAGCACATTGTCATTAAGATCTGACAGGATATCTTATCACATCCCAATAGCTAAATGCAGAGAAAATGTGCATAAGAGAAGGGGAAGTATAAGTGTTTGGTGTATATTACAAGCTTTGATAAGCACTACAATAATTAAAGCGGAAATTACTAATTGTAATAGAACACAATACACAGGAAATTGATTCTCCTTCTGCCATTCGCTTCAAGAAAATGGTTCATCTTGAATTCCAAACCGCCACCAGGTTTGACAGATTGATGAAAAATACCACATAAGACAAATACATTCCCCCAGAGAATTCAATGTGAGGCTTTCAACTCCTTAAGGACAGGAAAGAATAGCATTTATTCATTAATAAACATTATATCAGCATAATCTTTAAAAGTTATCCACAACTCTTCTGTAGTTCCTTATGTATATTGTTTTTATTTGTCCGGAAAACAGACATTTTATGTTTTTGAATACATGTGGGATATAGAGAAAAAAAAATTCCCAGCTGAGTCTTCTGGTATACTTGAGGGTTAAGTTTATTGAGAGACAAATAATAACATGACTGAAATTTGCTTCATTAACAAAGGTTGATAATGCAGTACAAAACCACAATGGCCAATACATTCTTAATCCAGTCACAGATGGAATAAACAAGAAAATTGAATTTTGCAGTCAGTTGTATCTGTCTTCTATCATCCTTAACCCCTGCATGCCATAGAGATTGTGTGCTGTCTGCTGAAAATGATATCAACAACAGTAGAGATGGAGTCCCTGTGAGGCTTCTGGAACACCATTTTAAACGTAAATTTGAGGTTTAATTTTAAAAACCTAAAATTTAAACGTGCCTATAATCAAAGATCAAATATTTGAAGTATTGCAAGCTTAATATGCAGTCTGAAATTCAACTACTTACAAGCAAAGCCTTTCCTTAAATAATGATTTTGGTTTGCAATATCACTTTCTATTGTTCATTGCTCAATTATTTAAACAATTTGGAGAATGCTGTATTCAACTACAGAGTTTCATCAATAAAACTGATTACATTAAAATGTTCACTGAGCAAACAAATAGTGGGGGGGAAAAAAACTTATATTAATACATCAACATATATGGTAAAAACAAAGCTATATTCGTGCTGTTCTTGTCAGATGCTCAAAACTAAACATTTAGTTAAGCCTTTAATATTGTCTAGTATTAAGAACAAGAGTGCTGTTCAAGCATTTAAAGCCTACACTGCACACACCCATCAGAAGCCAGCGTAAACAAACCAACTCCCATTCTAGCAAGTTCTTTCCCTCTATGAATTTAAATTCTATCGCTTGTCCTAGTGATTGGATATATTAAACTTTCCTTTTGATGATCAACAGGAAGATAGTTGCTTGAACCAAAATAGAGCATAAATCAGTTTATTGTTGCTTCATTTACCTTTTTCCCCTTTTTCTTTCTGTGTGCAGGCTTTGTACCATTTTTCTTTGCTTCCTCGTTCATCTTATTTAGTATATTAAGGAAAGGAGCTCACTGCAGTAATTCCGACATCCAGAGCTGCTGCATGTAATCACAAAATAATCAAAGCCACAGTCCATCCGATGACGTTTCAGGGGCAGACGAAAGCATGACTGCTGGTTAAGCAGAGCACCAGCTAGTTATACAGTAGATTAGAATTACTGGAGCCTTTCTCCCTCTTCACAGCAGGCAGTGGCTACTCCACAAGAAATTATTATTCTCCAAAAGAACATATTTTTTTCCATAATGCACAGCAGTACTGTGACAAAAGCTGGATGCTACATGTTTGATTATCCACTCCCCAGTAATCCCAGTTTCTGAGTGGTGCTGGTGAACTACACTCAGAAATTAACTGCAGATTGCTGACAAATCCCTGAAGCACCAGTCAATGAATTTCTCTCTCGACAGCCAAGAAAGCCAGTTGTAATTTTCCGGTGTTGCCACTAGTTTAAGAATACTAAGCACAAGCATCAGTTTCTAGGAGACAAAAAAACCTGAAAGGGTTTCAGATTGGGTTACAAGTAACCTAAAGAAGGCCACTGTTGGCAATTCCATGACTTGATAAAGGGTGACGAGCTAATAATAATCCTTGCACTTGATACAGCGCTTTTCACATTTTCTAGACATCTCAGAGCGCTTCACAGAATACACCGTAATATGATTTGACTATATTTATGAGCAAAACGCAGCAGCCAATTGCTCACAGCAGTGTCCCACAAACAGTCGTGGATTGAAGTGACTGATTTTTTGTTGAGGGATTATTATCAGGCGTGTGGAGTAAGGAAACTTGCTCAAGAAACATTGCCTTGCAGGGAAATACTGCAAATATGGAAAATCGTTAAATCCAATCTTGATTTTGATTGGATTTCTCATGTCTTATATTTTTGTGATTTTACAATGTCTTACAATGTTTTATATACTGGTTTAATTTAACCAGTAAAAACTGGTTAAATTAAATCTCTCAACTGTTTTATACATCGCTAATTACTTATTGATCACATGCTTTTCTTCTACTGCATATGATTAGTTATTAGTTTAAACTTAATATTTTAAGTTTAAAATATTAAGATTGATGGGCAAGCAATCCAATACTATCAGTAAATATCTTCCACTGTTACTGTCTGCAGCGATGAACAATGCCCTCTTCTGGAGACTAGTGCTGTGTTAATCCTGTTTACACTTGTTTCTTAGGTGCGTTTTAAAATATAGATATCCCCCGATTTACGACAGGGTTGCGATCCTGAAAAACGTCATACAAATCGACACGTCGTAAATCAAACGCGCTTTCCCATGCAGTCCCACAAAATACACTATGTGCTGCGCAAGCACAAAAAAGATGCACCAAATGTTTTTGTTGTTTAAACAAAACCAAATGTCGTAGATTAATAAAAAGGTGTTAAAAATTATGTTCGTTAAATTAAAATAGTGTAAATTGAAACATCGTAATTCGGGGGATTCCCGTACAATATTCCCTTCTTAAAAATTTGTTGGAACGTCATGTAATATTGGAGATTAAGCAAGGTTAAAGATATCTGACTGAGATTATTTGCTGTATTTTATGAAAAACAACAACAACTCGTGCCCCTCACATAGGGTAGTGTCCCAGAACGCTTGACAATGACGGAGCACAATGTTGAGCTGGGTGGAGGTTACCGCAGGCACGGTGGAATAGGAGGGGCGAAGCAGCTGAAAGAGCGGCCAACACTGGCGGAAAGGAGGACATGAGGCACATGTAGAAACCTGGAGTCAGTCAAGCCGACGTAGTGGGTTGTGGGTATGTAGTTGGGAGAGAGCATGAAGGAAAAACATTCCACTACTTGTCATTGCATCAATGTATTCACCAAATCATAACAAACCAAACAACATGCAACTGTACTTCTATGATATACATAAACGTTTACAATGAATACTGTAGTTTCAAACAAGATCCATCCAAGCGGTTTGAATGAGAAGAATAACATAATCATTTGACAACATCTGAAATTACAACATTTGCTAGGTGTCACTCAGATATGCCTTCTGAAAGATTGTAAGATGCATAATTAAAATGGTGCACTCTAGACCCCAATAATCGTGATATATTTTAGTGAAACACTAATATTTTACTGAGACAATAATTTAAACTTCCAGTTTCCCATCTTTTATGTAGTCAAAGTAATTTACACCTGTGACAAGTTGGTTCTAGTATCATTTCATGAATACTAATTCGTATCAGTTCCCAGCTCACATAATAAGTGATGAGTCTTGTGCTTTCTCCTTTAGCTGCAAGGCATCATGATAACTAAGTCCACTGCTGGCATCTAGTGTGAAAATCCAGTATTGCATACAAATCCTAGTGACTTGATAATAATAATAATCCTTGCATTTGATATAGCACTTTTCACCTCTTCTAGACGTCTCAAAGCGCTTCACAGAATAGATTATATAGGTTTGCAGCACCCTTAGTTTCACATATTGGAAAAATAACCACTTTCTTTTTTTAACAAAAAAAGGTTAAATGTGATCCCACTTCATTGCACCAGTTGGAAGATTAGAAAGGAAAGCATGGTGTGTTTGTGTCAGGGAGTGGATTAGCTGTGTTAATCAAACTCTTGGTGGTTAATTATATTTCCTTTTCTAAAAAAAAAACTTGAGATCTGTTGAACTCCAAAACAAAGCCCTCTCCCCCAATAATGGAGATAACCTTTCTTTTAAAAATAACCTTTCTTTCAAAAATATTTTATGGGAAGTTACATTGCCATTTATGTACTGTACTAGGAAATGTTTTACTACAAATAGTTGCCTAAAAGGTCAAGCTAACCGCCTCCATTTTATCCCTCACCCCACAATAACAATGCTGGCTTTTTGTATCCTTAGAACCCCACCCAGGTCTTGCAATTTATATGTTCCCAAAAAATATTACTACTGTTTAGTAAGTTGGCTTTTTAGTCAGATAACTCCAGTTCTCCTAGACCTGAATCAGACTCCAGGTCTGACTCGGAAATATATGTTAGGAACTCAAATAAAGCAAGCCAATGAGCAATGACCCTGTAAATTCTGTTAACATTTTAATTAGTTTAAATGTACCTGCACTTTTTTCATTACATGCAAAATTCAGTTCCTGAACTAATGGTAAAATTGGATAAAAACATAAAAACCTGGCTCATCATGAGATGACTTATTTTTGCTTTCTCCCTTTCCCACACACCATTGGTTTATAAAGGTTGTAAAAATATTCTGTTCTATTTTGCTACTTCTAAAAAGACAAACTAGCTGCATTGTTTTGTAACTAACTGTCACCACAGAGCAATAAAAGTTCCTGAAGTTGGGGTGTCTTGAGCAGTTTGGAGCATCAGCACACTGTACAAGTGGTCAAATGCTGGCATGCGCCCAACTGTACGGAATTCCTTATCTCAACCAAATCACAAATGGAAACTGTTCATTAGAAACTACAGAGAAAAATCGTTAAATAACTCTCTAGCACCTCCTGGTGACCAATATATCGAAACAAGAATAGATCATCTACTGTATTTAGTTACTTGTGCATCATGGAAATCAGTGGTTGCAAGAACAACACCACCGACAATAATAAAATTACATTTAGGTAGTGCCTTTCACATTGGGAAGACATCCCAAGGCGCTGGACGATGTGGTTATTCAATAAAGAAGTTGTTTGCTAGAGAATTCTACTAAATTGGTTACCAGTGGGCTGTTCTTCCTCAGCATGAATTAAAAGCAAAAGTGATTTTTTTTATTATAAAGGACAAAAGTGAAGTCAAAATATTTATGCTCATATTTGTCATAGCATTGATCCCATTGCAGCAGTCAGCTTCATCTCATGCCCAAAACAACAGAAATGCATACACAAGTAGGTTTTGTTGCAGTCAATTTATTCTGTGTCGGAGTTTAGGTTTTTCTTACATAAATTCACTGTGCACTGACATGTATTTCCCTACCATTAGCACAGCAATATTTACGCTCAATTGTAAAGGACTATCTTCTGAAAACAGGCTTGCTGTACTGACACATCAAAGTGCTCGATTTTCTGAGATGCGACCTATCATCTGTTAAATTACCATGTGAATTGTGCTCTGAAGCCAATCACAGCTTTACCAAGCAGAGCTTCTTCCATCACTGAAGAGCTTTAATTGCTTTGGGCATTACAAAAATAGCAGAGAATAAATTTATAAATAAATAAATAATCCTTGCATTTGATGTAGCACCATATTACATCTTTGAGATATCACAAAGAGCTTCACAGAATATACTGTAAAGTGTAGTGACTGTATTGTATGGGCAAAATGCAGCAGTCATTGCGCACACCAGTGTCCCACAAACCATTGTGGATTGAGTGACTAACTTATTATTGTTTCATTTTTTTTTAAAGGATTATTATCCCCGGAAAAGCAATCCGTCATTCGACAAACAACTGGATTTCCCCTTCCTGAGAGGTAAACAGAAGTGTGTGGAGTAAGGAAACTTGCCTAAGGTTTTGCCCAAATCAAACACAGGCAGGTTCACTTGCTCGTGAGGTGAATGCTCTAACCAATACACTACAATATACTTGTTGGTACCTACAATAGCTTCCTGGGGTCCTGGTAATATTAAAAGCAGATTTTTCAGTTCCATGAAAAATGTATCATAACATGTAGACATAATTATAAGAAACATGCTGATGGATTTTGTGATTCCAGAAATGTTCTAGCTTGTCAAATATTATCACCATCTCACCGAATATCCTGGCTGCAATTTTATGGGTGTCCAATACAAAGGCTCCAATTGAGATCTACATTCAGTGGTTACTCCTATTGTATTTGTCACTTTGGCTGCTGTGTACTTTACCATCACAGATGATTTGCAACTCTGCTGCTATCACAGCAACAAAGGAGAACATATTCAGCAGTTAGAATTATGGATGTGAAACTGAACTGTGCAATAGCAGCACCTGCCACTCAGGCATTAATCACTGTTAAAATTAATCAGATTCCGACAGATTGAAAACATGACGTTGAGATCTATTGAATGCTTCACTCCACTGTTTCTAGTGAGGATCTCTCGCCTGATACCTTAGGTCTTCTCGGTTTCCATGGAGACTGATGCACATGATGTTAATTTCATTCCAAAAAGTCAACGTCAGGGTAACAATATCAGAATGAAACCCACAGACGTATACATGTGAAAACTGACTGCAAAGGGAATTTTTTTAAAAAAAAATTTAAATCACTATCTCAATTTCAGGACAAATATTTTGAAATAATACATTTTTTCCCACAGTCAGATTTGCAGATATACACGTTCAACATTTTAATTTGCCATTATTTTCCTATACTGAAAACAAGAATGTTGTACCGTAGATTTCTCAAAGAGAACATCTCTGATCAGACATGGAAATATCAAAACCTTCGGGGCCTAACGTCTAATCTATGCAATTATATCTTGGAGAAGCAATATCCATACATGAAATATTCCCCCACAGCTTCTGTATTCTGGTCACATACTAAACGTACCTTCGACACTGAGTCAGTAACCAATTGAATTTGTAGAAGCATTTACTACCACCAGGTAATAGCACAGCAGGACACCAGCTTCATCACCATAGCAACAAAAAATTTATATTCATATTAGCGTAAACTGGCCCCAGGGGTATTCTGAATAAATATTTTCTTGTTGGAATCATTATAGGGCTCTTTACATATCTGACGATATTCATTTTTCCCTCACCAGAAGCAGTACCTACATTTTCATTCATGCAACAATTCCATCGCCCTGGTTTATATAAATTTATTTGGCTATTAAACCTTTGTGGGAACACTAGCGTAAAGAAAAAATGTCTAAAAGTGATCCCCAGCCCTTTCATTCAAAGCAATTTGTTTCAGTTTGAGCAACTTATTTCTCACAATGATACCATGTTTCCACATTGAGTAGTGACCCTTCCTCAGTTAAGTTGTATTGACAGCCCTCCATTATCTCACTCAAAGCCATGGTCAGGTATTTGACTGTGTACATGCATGCCACGCAGTTCACCTGAGTCAGAATATTGTAGGTTCAACTCTCCTGTGGGAAGCTGATGTTGGTAGTCTCTACTAATACCGTACTTCAGTGCTGTGGTGAGGGCTCTGTTGCATTGTCAAAGATGCTGCTTTCAGATAAAATATTAAACCAAGGTCACAACTGCCAGGCTGGATGTTAAAATTCATAGCTCACTCTTCATAAAAAGAAACCAACACCTCTTCCTCTTTCCCAACCCAGCCCTCAGCTAAAATTGGCATTCAATTCATGGCGGTTTGTGGATATAAAAATGTGTTTGGACTTGATTTAGTGTCCAACCTGGCAGTTTCGACCTTGGATTGATATCTTATCCTTGATACTTTTGGGGGGCGGGCTAGATTTTCTAGGGGGTAAAAATCCAGAAGACCCCTTTTGTTCTCATCAGTGTCTCGTCATGGTGAGATAAGCACCAGATAACTTCTGTGTAGAGTAACAGCTGAGGACTGCAAGCTACGGTTTTAGGTGTTCCTACTGATATTCTCACTGGTTTGCATTGCAACTTGATATCACTGTATGTTAGATGTCAATCGGTATCCAATATATGCTCCTTATTGCCTGCAACAAAATAATTTCTGCATTTCAAACAGAATTATATAATGTTGCTACACTGTAGTGATCATAAAAGATTCTTCAGAACTAGAGAAGAACACTCTGTCATTTGGGATATCTTCTCTTCAAAAGAACATGGATCTATGCATCATAAAGCCTCCAGAAAAGAGTGCCAATTAGGTTATTTGGGCTCTAAATAATGAGTGGTTCACCGAGTGAAACTGTTTATTATGAGAAAGAAGATTGATGCATATATAATCCAGGTCTTAAAAATCCCAAATAAACAGATGAAGCAGATGTGTGTGATGTAAACAAGAAATGTGACTCTTACAGGAGTATATAACTAAAGGAATATGTTCGAATATCATATGAAACTGGAAATCAGAAGGATTTATTTTGCCACTCCCACTGAACAGAGAATATATCTGAACAAAAGCATTTGATGCTGTTGATTAGTTCCTTCAAAATAAAAATAGTTAAATGTAATTTGCTTTGCATTACTATATTTGGATGATCCTACACACCTCAGGTGAGACTCGCAATCAGCTAAGCAGTTCAGCAGAGGGGAAATAAAATCTTGAATACATTATAGTCTGGGTGTCAGCAGTCTAGTTGAGTTAATATTGGCATAAAAATTAATGTAGTTATTCCACCATTGCCATGTGACTACTTGCGGCAGATTCCAAAGCAGCAGTAACTATGACAATGTGACCAAATTTGCTGAGTGGATATTCACAACCAGGGTTCTCGTTCAGCTGTATGATCAAACAAGGTCAATACAACCTCTTTAGGCATCAAATACAGTAAATCATTAGAAGGTCCAGCCAGGGTTTCTAAATTAGGTAAACTACACCATGTGCCACTTACAATTAAAACTGGGAAAACACACATCTTTTGTAAAAATCCCTCTTTTCACAGCACAGACACCAGTAACACACACCAGAGTCAGCAAAGGCAAAATAGTTCATCTTCTGTGTAACATTACCAGTTAATGTTAGAAGTTAACATTAGAAATTCATGTAATGTTGATAATTCACAAATTAACAAATAAAATTATGTTGACTTTTTTAAAGGAATTTTTCACCCAAACAAAATTATATCATTCACCAATATCTAATCGCATGTTTTATAATATATATTAGCATTCTTTTCAGTATAAAGCATTTGATCAAGGTTTGATCATCAAGTCAGGTCTGGAACTTTGAATAATGGGTTAATGAATAAACATAGCCACATCTCAGTACACATGAAAAAGTAACGTAAACTATATAACTCAATCTAAGTGTCAGTACTCAACTTCTCCAGAACATCTGTTCAAATGTTATGTTGACTAATCTATAAACCTAATGGTTTAAGACATTCTAGTCAGTTAACTAAAACCTGCACAAATAAAGAGATTGATGGGGTATATTAATAAATGCTAGTTTGGCACTTTAAACACATTACACAAAAGAACATTTTTAGTGCAGTGTTCACTCTCCAAAAATCAAATTTTTTCTTCTCAAATGGTATTAAAGTGTGATTACGCAATGATTCTTAAAGCACTGGTGTATCTCAAAGCTTTGGAGCTGCAACAAAATACAGAGTTGCAAAAGAGAGAACTCATGTGCTTTCCTTTTGTAACTGACCATTCAGCAAGTCATGCAGCTAAGCGATGGCCAAATTTTAGAAAGCTTCTCATCAAACCGAGTTTGGAATTTTAATATAGCTGATATAAGTATCAGGCTTCAACAATGAAAAATAGGTTACATCGTCATAAAAAAAATGTTTGGCAACCTTTTTTCCATTTCTTTCCAAACACATGATCCTGTACATGAAAGTTGACTTTTTGTTGAGATAAAGGAAAGCCAATATAAACATTACGAGACTAGTACTAACCGAAATATAGCATTGTTCAACCATTCCTGCATTGTGCAATTATCCAGTTGCACAGAAATCTTGACTCGGCAATCCAAAAATCTGATCTTTATGAACACCCAACTTTTTAATATTACAGTGTCTGGTTTGCAGGACATCTAGTTTAATGCACTTAAGGTTCTTAGTCATTTTATACTGAATTTCAAATACAGGGAAAAGTATATATTTGGAAATAATTAATCACAATCAACAATTTATTAAACATTTATTGAAACCTCTCTGAGCCTCACCTGCCTTCTCTCCCCCTCACCACAGCTCACTATGTAGAGTCACTTTCTGATCTAACTAACATTCCTGCCATAAAACCAGAGCTATGTGAATGGCACAGTCAGAGTAGAACACTCCTAGTAGATGGATGACAACAAAAGTCTCGAAAATGTCCAAAACTAATTTTTATCCACTTTTGTTACAATATTCCATGAACGCATTTCACACATCTGAACCAAAGATTGACGGACTAACTGTACATGCATTCTCCTATCTGGCCATGCAACATCCAGCAAACTTTCCGCCATAGAAACCTAAGAAACCAACTCCTCCAAGAGTAATAGGCCATACTGCACTTAAAGATATAAAGGATTAATTGAACCTAACTGAACAGGGTCAAGTTCTTAACCTCTCTAATTTTTGCATTTAAAAAAATACGGCATGTTTCCAACAGGCTAAGAGGGAGCAGTATTCCGAAATGACATAGCGCTTTTCCTTTTATATTACAGTATAATGTAATCACAAATTCATCCAGATACATTTCTTTATTCCACATACCTGATAATAATCCCTCAAAAAACATACATTGGTCATTACAATCCATGATTGCTTGTGGGACACTGTTGTGCACAATTTGGTGCCACATTTCGCCCACAAATATACAATCAATTCACTTTACAGTGTATTCTGTTTATTTGTTCATAAAGAGGGTGCCCTTTTAAGTTGGTTTTACAAATCTGTATTTAGCAAGAGTTTGTCATTTTTACTGAATTGAAAAGAATAAATAATCCATGCCTAAGCCAAACAGTAGTGTCTTCCAACACCTACACATCCACAAATCCATGGTTTCAGGCAGTCTGTAGATTCCTGTCCAAATGTGGATATTCCTATTCATTTGAATACTGCAGTACTAATTACCAGATAAAAGTAATCTCTTCCAGTTTTGATAAATGTTTTTTTCAGCTGTTACTTTCTTCTAGTATCCAAGAATAAGGTGCGGCATCAATCGTTTGCCAAGTTGTCTGGAGTATTACTCAACAAGCAATCAACAGGCATTAAAGGCCATACATAGAATGTGTTAAAATCTGATCTTAAAATCCAGAATGAACTAAAAACGAACCTAATATCAATTCTATTTAGCTATAGTTTTTTTCTTAACTGCATGCCCATATTCCATCTGCCTAATAGAAGTTTGGCTAAAAAGAGGAAACCAAAGGGTAATTTGCGACCATGTGCTAAAATTTACATCAATTAACAAAGAAAAATATGTTCAAGTAGTAAAAATCAACTGCCAACAGCTTGGACTAATACTGCCCGATCCACCTCAGTACAGTGGCAGGCAGACCAGGAATGCCTAGGTTTGATGGTTGGCTTGTACTGAGTGTATTAATCACAGCTGTGGAAAGAATAAGAATCCTTGCATATAATATCACAGCTTATAACATTAAAATGTCTCAAAGCCCTTCACAGAATTTCATGTGAATAAAATAACCAGAGGATAGTGAAAATACAATTATAGGCAAACACCAATATGTGAACAACAGAGTTCCACAAACAGTGATGGAATCTTTAACATCTCCGTAAACAGAATCTTGGTTTACATCTCATCCTCAGAACAGTCTCTCCAACAATGAAACCCAAACTTTGAACTCAAATTTTTGATGTGAGTCTTGAACCAACAACCTTATAACTCAGAATTTTTGGGGGTATTCAACCCATCACTCTGCTTAAGCATAACCAAACCAAGCTGAGATTTCCATGCATCCCACCTATACATGCAAATCCCAGAGATGGATTGTAGGAAAGGAATGCATACTCTCCAGACTCATACCCTAAAGTACTAGCTCTAAAGTCTCCTCAGTGATCCCTGCTGGAAAGCAAACACAATTCAACAGTTTAGCAACTCACACTCTTATACATGAATAACTGCTACTTACACACAAAGTAACAGAGGGCAATTGTTGAAACCATAACTCACCCTGGGCATGTAAACACCGTTAGGAGATGAAGTGTAACTGAAATAAATGGAAATGCTCAAAATCTCACTGATTCTACTGTTTAAAATATAGGTTATGTGCTTGCATGCACCTTACTGTGATGTCCCCAACTGCTTGTCAGTTGGGAAACCCAATGAACTACTGAATTCTTGAAAACTTGTCAATTCTGCAGTCTTGCCACCCTCTGAATAATAAAAATAATAATACTTGTATTTGATAGTGCTTTTCACTATATCTTCTAGACAACTCAATGCGCTTCACAGAATATACTGTAAAATGAATTGACTATGTATATTTATGGGCAAAATGTGTTCAGTTTTCAAATAAAAGCAGCTAGTTGAAATTCATCCCTCCTACAATTTCAGTGAATGCAGCAGGAACATTGACATGAATATGACAGGGCAGAACAGTAGCTGAGATCTTTGAACCAGTGAATTGAAAGAAAAGGCCATTGAACTGATTTTATGAGCAAGTTTCACTCTTTGCTTTCCTGAGCAACCAGTGCTACCCATTAATTTACCTAATGGATCTTCCTTATCCTCAGCAACCAGAATGCACACACAGATGTTGTAGCGATTAACAGTAAAGGAGCTCAATCCATTTGCACATAGTAAACTGGAACAATGACACTGTTAGGTGCTTTGGAAAGAGACATTTCTAATGGTTAAACATAGCAGACATTTGCAAAGAAAGGTTCAGAATCTCCCCATGAAAAATGTTTTGCCAAATGAGGATAGAAAAATAGAAATTATAATTTAACGCCTGTGTTGAGTTCAAGTCTTGGTTTACTGTCCTTCCCTCAGGTAGGCAAGGCTATTATTTGTGCTAAAGACCTCCAAGGACATCTCTGAGTAGTTGACATTCAAGGCCAGAGTGTTAGAAAGCAAAGGCACTGGTTAAATTGCAGGAGGCAGATCACAGGGGAAGATAGCCATGGCAACAAAGCACAACGACATGCTTTCTCCATGGAAACCAGGCGTCTGCGAGAATACTAATATGTGCCAGTGGCAATGTGATGTGAGAAGAACAAAACACTAAAGACTGTCTAACACAAAAATGCATTACTTCTCACTGCCTCCAATTAATGTGAAAGTATTAAATAAACGTAATAGCTTAGAGGTGGTGGATTACTCCAGTGAAAAGTGTGGCATGGCATAGAATTCATTGAAAGGGTTGTTGCAAGTAAACATTGATGTGGTTTGGTCTCATTGTGTTTTTATGTTCGTATTTGCAACTTGTTCTAAAGATGTTTATTCCTCAGAGGAGATGTAGTCAAAATGTTATGCATCAGTTAATGTCACAAATCCCTTTGCACCAGGATTTGTTTTATATTACCATTTTATGGCCATCCACAAGAGTCAAATCGACAAACCTGCCTAGACCATAATTTCACGCTGCACCATTAATATGATCTTCAATACCTAATTGTTAGCATTTTAAATGTAAATCATTCTTGCAAACTGTACTTACATACAGATTGCTATGAACCCAGAACATTCTTGTGTAGCAGCAATCATAGATTTTTTTAATTGTTTCATTTTAAACAAGGAGGAACAATTATAGTGAAGTCCCATTTTGCTCTTGTTCATTTTCACTGTTCGAGGTGGTCACATGGGTAAAAGCAAATCACTGATCCATTCAAGACAGCTGAGCTAATTATCCAGGAAACTTACCTTCAAGATCTATTAAGATGCACATACCTTTTCCTCTTCAGAAATCTACAATGGTTATTATCTCAAGACCCACTTCTTCGATAGTGCTTTTAGCCACTCCCCCATCCCTACACTCCATGCCCTCCAACCCTCCTGATCCTAACCCTCTGCTTGGGTATGGATTGTTGACTGTCCAGCCCCTTGAGACGTCCTCCTGATGTGAAAGGCTGTCTACAAATGTCAATTTTTCTTGGTATTAATTGCTCTTAAGCTTTCTCTAATCAATCTGCCATTCCCCACAGCCCTGGCATCTCAACCCCCCATAGGTTCCCACTCTACCTATGAATAATTATAATAGTAATCCTTTCATTTGTTATACTACTTTTTCATGTCTTCTAGACATCTCAAAGCACTTTACAGAATATACTAATGAAGTGAATTGACTATTTTGTGGGCCAAAAGCAGTAGCCAATTGCACACAGCAGTATCCCACAAACAGTCATGGATTGAAATGAATAATTTTTTTTGAGGGATTATTATCAGGCATATGGAGTAAGGAAACTTGCCCAAGGTTTCTCCCTGTCTGGAATATAACTATCAGAGAACAAGCACCCTGTTGGGCCCCTAATATATTGAAATAACCAAGAGGTACCTGATAATCACCACATCTTTGCTAAGAAGCACAATATTAAACAGTCTAAAAAGTACTGACGAAAGAGCAATGATATATGCCAAGTACAGAATGATGTACAACTTAGATGGAAACTTGGAAGTGATAGTATTTCCAAAATGATACTATTCTTATTTTTTCTGGGTGGTGGAGGATGCAGTGCTGGGAGATATCATCCAACTATGGATGGTGAGTTGCTTATAGTTAATTATACAAGTATGACACACAGGAGTCATTGTTTATAGGAAATGGAGTGGATGTTGACTCAAGTAGTTTGGATGCCAATCAAACAAATTGCTCTCTCCTGATTGATGTTGAACTTTGACTGGGTTACACATCCATCCATGCAAGTCATAAGTATTCAATTAGACTCCTGACTTGAGCCTTGTAGATGGTGGAAAGGCTTTGAGGGTTTAGGATCTGAACCACTCTTCGTGTAGCACCTAATCTCTACTTTGCTCTTGTAGCCATGATGTTAATGGGTTTGGCTCAGTTAAGCTTCATATCACCACAGAAATCATTCATGCAAGCTTTGCTGATCAGTATTCCTAAACATCACTATTTATGTACTTACTGGGAAAACATCAAATCACACACAAAAAGACGGTACTCGCTCATCCTCATATCCAGCAGCATCATTTTGTGATAAGACAGAGAATGCTGACACCTAAAGGTTACTTAGCATCATTACGTTTTGTGCAGAATATTTTACAACCTTTGTTGCACATTTTTGCTTTGGATGAATGCTGCCATTTTTTTTTAAGACATGGGTAAGTGGGGAGGAATGATCTAAAATAACATTGGAGATTCAGCATTATCAATATTCCTTTCAAAAAAATATTAACTTGAATTTCCCCCCCCCCCCCCCCCTTTTTACCGTCGCTTCGCATGTGAACCTGGACAACAAGAGTCCACAAGATATTTGAGGGTTGGAGTGGTGGGGGAGTAACAGGGGGATAGGGATACAAACACTATATCCAAGTCTGATCTTGTCCTCATTTGTATTCCACACATACACACTTCCCTGCCTGGGTCACCAGATAGTGGTCAAGAAGCCAGGCAGACTTGCTCTCCCTAGCCCAGGGCTATTTGTAAGCTCTGCTGCTGCTCTTCTTACTGATCCACAAATTGAAATGCAAGTTTGCCAATTAGCTTCAGTTTATTTGGGGGAATTTTTTGTGTGAATGCCTCGTGGTGAGGAATACTGGCTACAGTCTGAGGGAGCTGTGATATCTGTGGTCTCAGAGATTGATGATTCCATAAGAATTAGGAGTAAGCCATTCAGCCCTTCGAGCCTGCCCCGCCATTCAATAAAATCATGGCTGATCTTCTGACCTAACTCTAATTACCTGCCCCATCCCCATATCCCCTAATCCCTCTATTTTTAAAAAAAATCTATCAGTCTCAGCCTTGAAAATGTTCAGAGACTGAGCATCCACAGCCTTCGGGGGAAGTGAATTCCATAAATTCACTATCCTCTGAGTGAAGAAATGTTTCCTCAACTCCGTTCTAAAAGGCTGACTCTTAGTTTTAAGACTGTGACCCCTAGTTATAGATTCTCCTACCAGGGGAAACCATCCCTCAGTGTCTACTTTATTCATCCCTTTAAAAATCATGTATGTTTCAATAAGCTCCCCGCTAATTCTTCTGTACTCTAGAGAGTACAGCCCTAGTTTATTCAACCTACCTTCATAGGTCAGTCCCCTCATCCCAGGAACTAACTTAGTGAATCTATGCTGCACCCCCTCTAAGGCACGTATGTCCTTTTTTTTAATAAGGAGACCAAAACTGCACACAATACTCTAGGTGCGGTCTCACCAAAGCCCTATACAGTTGCAGCAAGACTTCCCTACTCATGTACTCTAAACCTTTTGAAATGAACGCTAGCATGCCATTCGCCTTCTTAGTTGCTTGCTGCACCTGCAAACTAACTTTTTGAGACTGGTGTACAAGGACACCCAAATACCTTTGAATACTAACACTATCTAACCTCTCCCCCTCTAGAAAATAATCCTTTCTTTATTTTTGTTACCGAGGAGAATAATTTCACACTTCCCACATTAAATTCCATCTACCACCTACCTGCCCACTCCCCTAGCCTATCTATATCTTGTTGCAATCTTTTTGCATCATCCTCAGAGCTCACTCTCCTACCTAGTTTAGTATCATCCGCGAATTTAGCCATGTTACATTCAATGTCCTCGTCTAGATCATTGATGTAAATTGTAAATAGCTGAGGCCCAAGCACTGATCCTTGTGGCACTCCACTAGTTACATCCTGCCAATTCGAGAATGACCCGTTTATCCCCACTCTCTGTTT
Organism: Hydrolagus colliei; assembly: GCA_035084275.1. Taxonomy (NCBI): domain Eukaryota; kingdom Metazoa; phylum Chordata; class Chondrichthyes; order Chimaeriformes; family Chimaeridae; genus Hydrolagus; species Hydrolagus colliei. Next base: position 9,274,716 of record CM068748.1, read on the forward strand.
TCTACCAGTTAGCCACTCATCTATTCATGTTAATATGTTCCCATTAATCCAATGGGCCTTGATCTTGTGCAACAGCCTTTTGTGTGGCACTTTATCAAATGCCTTCTTAAAATCTAAATATACCACATCTACTGGTTCCCCTCTATCCAAACTGCTGGATACATCTTCAAAAAACTCCATTCGCTCACACTGTCAGCATCAGCAATACCTCTTCAGATCCTCCACAACTTGTGGTGAGACACTATAAGACATTTACACACTTGTAAATGAAAGCAGTTGTATACCCCGTTTATAGTCCAATTGGTATCAATACAATACAGTTCAGTTGAAACACCAAACGTTCAATACAAGTCAAGCTTTAGAAAACATAAACTGAGCTCATCTGAGTGAACTCAGATTCAGCTCATTCCCAACGTTGCATGATGCAATTTTAATGCAATTAATTCTGATAGTGTCTAATTAAGCAAAATGCAGTAAATGATAATAATGCTAATGAGACAATCTCTTGGCTGAGATTTTTGTAAATAAACTAAAATCAGACAGAGTTCTGGATTAGTTTAGAGCTCTGTGTGGTATCCCCCACTTCTGATGAATAATCATATCTAAGCATTAGCTTCTCTCTCACTGTTAGATACTGATGAACTTATGATGCCATCGAGCATTTTAGATTTTAAGTGATTTAATTAATTTAGTTCAAAAAACGATAAAGCAACCAGTGATACTAAAACCTCTTCATTATTAACATTCATAATTGGTCTCTATGTTGTAGGAGATATACATGCATGGAACACTGTGAGTCTGGTTTGGATATTTTAAGCATGGTGATGGGTTTCTTCATTTGTCAGAAGATAACCAAAACAAACATCTGGGGCAGTAGAAAATATTATCATGCAAGGATAGCAGCTTGTATATCTCAAGCGTGATTCCTGATGATCAGAGTTGCAACAACCCGTCATGTATCCATACATATGCTGCATCACCCTACCTTGTTGATAGAGACAACACACAAGAGTTGGCAGAGTGAGAAGAAACAAATCGAAACTGATATGAAAATTGGCTGTTCACCAGTTGCCAAATTGTATATTTCATATCAACAATTGCCCTCAGTTTCAGTAGCACAAAGAATCATTTTGTGAAAGTAAATTAGTTTTATTCTTTTAACCCAATGGTTAGGTATTCTTCATCTAGAAAGAACGCTTTACACCTTTCATGCTCAAATTACAATTGGGCAATCATTAACAATGTGGAGCAGGTTTGGTTCCAGCAAATCCTCATGGTTTCAGGTTCATTTATTTTGAAGCTTGCCAAGTACAACTATGGACAGGATTGTTCCTTAAGTTGGCAATGGGTATCTTACTAGTGGACCTTTGAAGATGGCAGGTCTCAGTGAGCGAACTTGTTCCCAAGGCACCCAAATGATCTTGCTATCAATTTACTGTGGGTGAGTTTCATACAACAATGGATAACAAGGCCATTACGACATTCAATAAAAAGATGAGGGATATTATTCCCATTGAAAAGCATTGTGGCATACCTCTAATTTACAAATGTGTGATTCAATTATAATGAAATTACATTCACAAAATCCTCACTGCAATATAACGAAAATTAATCCCAAACTGAAAACTTTAATGCTCTGCTGAAATGAAAAATGCTACATGTTCAAATCTTCCTTTAGTTTGATTTAAAAGCTCATTTATAATAGTGCAGACGTCATGTTTAAAACATTACCAAACCGAAAGCTGTAAATTTTCAGCCAACTTATTTTCTTTCGCTTTCCACATGTAACAACATGTTCTCCTTACACAAGTACCTATATTCCATGAGCTCAACACAGAGCTTTAAGGCTACACACCTAGAATTAATTCAAGGAGCAAGTGCGTTTAGCCTGGATTTATATAGAGTCTGCTCTGAATTAACCCTCACAAAAAGCTTTACTGGAGATTCAGCATATTCAATCCCTCATTTACTAAGGTGGTTGAAACCTTTACATTGCCTCGATACAATATCTGGAAATGCTGTAAATTTAATTCTCATTTCATTCTGCTATTTTGCAGTTACTCTAGTAAAGTATAACATCCTTCCAACATTTGAATCTCACTGCTGCAAAGAGGGCTTACCTGCAAAATATAAATACAGGACACATATCAACATTTCTAAATATTGGACAAAATGCACAACTTCTACCTGAACAAATGGAAGCAACGCTTTCTTTCCAAAGGTACTCTAGGAGCCAAGCATTTTTTTGTAAAAAAAAATCCATTGCGTCAATGCAAGTCTAATATGTTTTTGTTCATTAATTATGACAAAATGAAGTATATCAGAATGAATCACTGCATCACAAGTATCAGATGCACTCTTTAAGATTATTCTGCTGCTCCCACAAAAGGAACTTTGCTAAATATCTTTTGCATTTCAAATTCCATGGTATAGAGAGAGGGTAACCAGCAGACATTACATATCCATAATCGAATTCCTGCTCATGCCAGATGTTCAGATAAAGCAATCTGCCCAAAAATTTAATGTAATCTTTGTAGCAGTTGGCCAGGAATGTAATCTGCCAACAAACATCCATTAGGAACCCAATACTATAATCTTCTGCTTCCACTTTTCAGAGATCTCAAGTAGCAAGAACAAGGTGGACATAGGTGGGTAGCAAGACACTTTTCCTCTGGTGAACTCTTAAAGCTTATGCAGTGAAAAAGGACCACTGAGGTTACTTTCCTATAAACCTGTAGCAATGATTTTCCACCACCTTGATCTTTTCTAAACCTTTTCCTCTAACCACCAGATTAGCTCAAAATCCTGAAAAGTATTAAAAATGTGATACATGACGAGGAAGACTAAAATAAATATTGCACTCTACCTAACACATGCCCACAGTTTATTTACCCTACATTTTCCAGACAGACAAAAAGCAGCAGAATAAACTTTTTTTTATATAATGAGCAGGAATTATGAGAAATTGATAGCGCAGGTTCTAGGTAGCAATCCAACATCAAAGATAAAAGTGCAAGTAGGAACTGCCCTGTTATCTGAACTATTAGATAGGACTTTGTCTGCACTTCCTGCTGTTCACTCTTCTATATATCTCATTGCATGAAAGAATGAAACCATTTTATTGAGCATCTGTTTAACTTGAAAAAAGCAACATTATTGGGCAGATCTATCTACACCCTCCTGGTTTTCACATCAACTATACACAGTGGAAATCCTGATAGATTAACTATGTGTATTCTCCCACCACAGGCACTAACTGCACAATGAAATATACAAACACCCATTTTTCTACTTGGAAAACACTATTCTAGGATACAGAGAGGCAGGCTCACTTTCCAAAGTGAAGGATTTTTGGGCTGCTTAGATTGGTTGTGGGGTAATGAGCAGTGAGCTGCATAAATTGTCGCCACAAATAGACAGATTTGAACTCAAATGATTTTATTTCCCTGTCAATTTAATTTACGTTTTGCCTTTGTAATGCAATGCTTGATTCTTACACCAAACAGAGAATCATGTGTTTATCAGAGACTCTCAGAATCAGGCCTGGCTTTTAATCACTTTAGTTAGCATTTTCCAAGCCAAGTTCTCTATTGTGATTCCACTATAATAGTGGAAATTTGAAGAAAGGGATGTACTTATACTCCTAACCCTATGTGGACTGCAATAGATTGATGCATTTCTTCACTTTCACCAAAGTTTTGCGTTTAAACTATACTTATTAGATTTTACAGAATTCAACATTAAGGCCTCAGCTAGTAAGCTACAAAAAAAGGGATACCATTCTTTAATCTTTTGGGCTCTAATAGAGATGATAACTGCAAATTAAATTGGGTTAAATGAAAATACATTCAAAATGCCCACAATATTCTGGCATTAAAACCACACACAAACACTGTGATAGAACAATGAGAGGTAAACAATCAGGCCCCGGCTCAGGGGGAAATAAATACTTTCTGAAAATTATTCAATTGAAAATAGTAAAGCCAACTGTGCATTGTTTAATACTGAAATACTGTAATTCTATTTGAATCTAGCTGAATAAAAATGTAAAAATCCATTTGTGGAGATTGGTGGGGTGGGGGTGGAGTGAGACACAGTATCTACAACATACAATACTTGCTGTATCACAGATTGAACTGTTTGCAAAATGACCACTGTCTATTGAGCAGTAAGTCAGTAAGTGAGAGATGTCAAAATCTTTATTCCATCAGATTCAAATCTCATTGTTGGAGGTGCAATCAATGGCAATTTCCTCCCTGAAACATTCAATAGAATGGCTTTGATTCACTTAAATAAGAAATGCTTTCACACCAGCTTTAGTCTGCTTTCTAATTTTTTTTTTTTTTAAAGTAATTATTTACAGCTTAAAATCTTCTGAGCAAATAGATGAACTTGCAATTTGTATAGCTCAACTTGCGATTTGTATTTGACTCAATCTGAACAAATAAGGTCTAAGAGTTGACACTGCTGAAGGCGGTTTCTCTGCTGATGCTGTTGATTTTGGTATAGTTCCAAAAGGCAACAAGAATCCTCTGGTGCCTTGCCATTCGGCATATTAATTTCAGTGGATGACAGCAGAAACACCATAGTTCCTCTATCCCTCCACCTTGTCTCTTCGTTCCCCATCTTCAGGTCAGTCCTGAAGACTTTCCTGTTCGACTGATCAAATCTCTCACCGACTCCACATCATGTTCCACCACTATCAAGCGCTCTGGGACTCTACCCTGTGTAAGGAGCGCTATATATAATTGCAAATTGTTATTATTGGCTATAATCAACAGCTGGAATTTCCACACTATGATTAGTTAATGCTCATACAGCAACAGCGGTAAAATTATAGAACTAGGAAAATTATACAGAAAGAGGAACCAGACTTGGTGGAGGTTTTCACCTTATTCAGCAGGAGAAATCAATGAGTTGGTTTACAAAGAACACAATGAAGGAATTAATCCAACACTCAAATTTCTTACACAGCTGAGAACTTCCATTCATTTCTATGATCACTACAACATCAAGATTGTGTACGCTTATTCCATTTTTCTGATGCTAGTACTCTGTAAAATGCTGACATATCTGTTCTACTTTATAAAGTAGATCTTCTCATACCCGCCAATCAGGAAACACAAACTGCTAGAAATACAGTCAAATGCTAACAAACAAGATAGAAACAGAGATGATTTCAGTACTGGCAAACAATGAATTTCATGTCTGTTCTTGTTTAGCTATCAAATTCTTTGGTGTCTATGCACAAAATAAAAAGGTGTTTGCTGACCATAGCAGACTTTTGATGTTTAATAATGTAGACCAGAAAATACTAATGTCACCTAAAATCTGCTTATCATTATATTATTGAAAGATATCATATCTCTCAAACACAAAACAAGTAATTTTGCCAGGCTTCAGATAGGCTTTAAAAAACATATAATAGAAAGCAGGTTCCCTGGTGCTCAGAGTCCCTTTAGGGCAAAGCAAGTCAGAAATGTTACTATTTGAACAAACTTATAAACATATATATTTTTTAAATCTTTGAATTTGATATAGTGCTTTTCACGTCTTCTAAATGTCTCAAAGCATTTCACAGAATATACTGTAATGTGAATTGACTGTATATATTTGTGAGTGAAACTATATACAGTATGTGTGTATATATATATTAAAAAACTAGAAAATCAAATGTAATGTTACTGTGATTTCTTTCTAGCAAGGTGCTCAAATACTAGCACTATACAGAATACAAATTGCTAACCTGCTTCCATCAGCTTGTTGATTTGTTTGTCAGATTTTCTACTGCCTGGGAACTACACTGTTCTAGTATATCTGGTTCATTTGCTTAAATTACATGGGTATGTATAGTCTTTGTAAAGTGGTCAGCTTCTCAGTTAAGTTTTGTGCGATTCCAGCAAAGGAGGAGTCATTCAGCAACAGTGATTGTTGTACTTTGAACAAAAACAGTGGGAAATTCCCCCATCATAAACACCATAAATCTTATGCTGCAAGTTAGTCGGCCTGTCTGGAGACGTACACAGTTTCAGGGAGTGGAAAGGTTTTCCTGGAAGTCTTGTGATAGAGCACACAATTAATTTGTACTGGCAGTTGCGTATTTGTCAATTTTGGATGCTACGAAGCGATGCACATACCTTCCTCCCTCCAAAGTTATTATAATATTGCTCTCAGTCACAACTGAATACTCACCTCCCAGACATGTGAATACCAATTTGGAAAGTAAAAAGAATCAGACAGTGAAATATATGGCATCTTTACACCCTCTACCCAACCCCAAAATGGACCCCAATTTTGTTCCAATCAGGATCATGATTGTTATTGGTACAAAATACTGACCAGTTGAGAAAAGTTGCATTTGTATTCCAAATAATGCAAAATAAGATTTGCCCAATGGGCAAATATCAGTGTTTCCTGTTGCAGATCCCAGAATCAACATGATGTACATATGTTGCCATTTGTTTTGCTGCAAAACTCTCACATCTTAATAGTGATATAAAATAACAATACTTCAGCATGTAAAATTAATGGCACAAATACAAAGAGGATCAATCCTGTATCACTCATACGATTGTTCTATTCTGCTCTCCTGCTTCTGATGTTTTCTTTGTTGTCCATTACAGTTCACTAGTCCCTCCTCCATTTGCCGATGCCAAAGTCTATTTTTAGATCAGGAATGATTTCCTGCAGTTCGACAAATATATGTATATATTTTTTGAATGTCTCGAACCTGGTCAGGGGTAACTCATTCTAAAGAGATTTTCCCAGTACTCCCTTTTCAACTTCAAACAGCTTGTGTCCATTTGAAGTGGTGTTGTACGTGACATACTCCAGTGAATCTCTCCCTGGGTATGACCTACACAGTGGCTGTGTCCAAGGACACAGCCACTGTGTATTTAAGTAAATGGACGAGTAATTATTACATAGAAGTAATCAGATGTGTATCACCCAAAACCCACAAAGAACATCCTACGATACAATTTAATTCCAGTGTGAGGTTTCTACATGTCAATGCAACTCTCTAGGCAAATTTTTTTTAATAAGAAATCCCATTAGAAATCTTTTAATTAGATCCCATCGTTCCTTTGAATTTATTCTGTTTCCATTTATTGGCATGGTTCATTTTTTCTTACTCATTCACTTCTGTGTGTTGCAGCACAGATATTGGGGGGGAATTAATGCCATGCCCACATATATCGTTAAATATAAAAGTAAAAAGATACTGTCAAAGAAGAATCACACTCTAATACGAGTCAGAAAGAAGATGGCAATGTTGGGGGAAAAGAGGAGATGTACCCAAAGCAGATGAGGGTTCCCAGGGTGTCAGGATTTCTCTCAGCTTGAGAACACAAGCACGTAGAAATACTGCCAGAATCCTTTTACCAGAACTGCACTGGTAATAAACTATAACCCCTGCCAGGCCTTCATGTGTATTCACAAAAGCTTTTTCACTCAGAAACTGTGCTAAACATTGAAACGCTTTTCAAGGGGAAAGCCTTTTAAAAATTGATTCTTTTTTTCCTCACTGAGAACACAACTTTGCCCTTGAAGAAATCTCATCAGTTCAGCAGGAGTTCAGGTCAATAGGATTTCTGAAAGGATAAATATTACCTGCAGGAAAGCAGAGACACATTAACGAATTTCAGCATCTCTCCCAACAACAACTACTGTACTTATGGACAGATTGACACTTCCCAGCCCTAAGTCATCCTGTTACAATTCTAGGGGCAAAATTATTTATTTAATTAAAATAAATGTATCTTTTTTTCACTATAATCAAGTGAACTTTATATCAAATATAAATGCTAGGTATTTTTAAATAACGATTTGATCTGATACAATCTTGAGTTTGGAAGGTTGAAGGGTAATTTGATTAAGCTAATTAAGATGATAAAGGAATGCAATAGGGTACATACAGAGAAGCTATTTTCTCTGGTGGGTTATCCAAAACAACAACAAAATTATATTTGTATAGCATCCTTCATGTCGGGAGGACACTCCAAGGCACTAAACAGTCAGTGCTTCAGACCCAAGCTGGGTTCGGGATCAGGGAGGGTGGAGGGAAGGAAGGGAAAGTGGGGTGACCGATGGCACAGTCGAAGAGGAGGCTATTGAGGCAGGACTTGAAGGAGGCTAGGGAGCGTGCGAGGCAGAGGGACTGCGGGATGGAATTCCAAAGGTTGGAGGCAGAGTGGCTGAAGGCTTGCCCACTGGTGGGGTGGGTCGGGAGATGTGGAGTAGGCCGGAGCCCATTAAGTGGAGGGAGAGGACAGGTTAGTAGGGGGTGAGGAGGTTGCAGAAGTAGGGTGGGGCAAGGCAAATAAATCTGTATGTATATATTGAATATATATTATAATACATAATATACACTGTATTTAAACAATACAGTTTCAGAATTTGTTCATATCCACCTTAGTTAGCAGAGCAGATCTAGTGAGGCTATTTCATGCTCAGTCAGTTAGTAAAGTGCTTGAACTGAAAGACGTGCCAGTCAGGTGAACGAGCCGCTAAAAATAAATTTTAAGTTAATTTTTGCATAGCTGAATCACTAAGAGGTAGCATGTGACAAAAGTTCACTCTAACATTGACTATTTCTTTGAAGGAGAACAATAAGCCATAACAAACATGTGGCCTGGGACAGTGATTAACCTGTAAGCATTATTATTAATATAATCCTTACCTTTCGCCCACAAATATACTGTCAATTCAATTTACTGTATGTTCTGTGATGCGCTTTGAGACGTCTAGAAGATATGAAAAGCAATATATCAAATGCAAGGATTATGATTATTATTGCATTTCATATAGGACTTTATTACATCTTCAAGGTGCTTCACAGAATATACAGTACTTACTGTGTTTTTGGGGTGAAAAGCGGCAGCTAATTGCACACAGCAGTCTCCCACACACAGTCATGGATTGAGTGACCACATTATTATTCTTTTTTTCAGGGTACTATCACCCACAGAACCAATAATCAACTAACAACCAGGTTCCCACCCACTAATAGCTGCATTCTTTGCTATTTTGGGGGGAAATAACTGGCAATTTATGTTAAATGTGGACAAATGCAAGTAGGAATCATGCACATATTATCCAATGAGTTAATTTTGCATACCAAAACGTGTTTTTAAGCTACATACTTGAACAGACCTGGTTGCCGCAACATGAGAGATTGCTAAAGCATTAGAAGACAGAGCAGATAATAACAATATTTTAATGAACTAAGGTGACATGCCAAGGCATAGGATGCGGGTTGAAATTTGGGACTGAAAAAGTATTTCTTCAGTCAGAGGATAAAAACAACAGTTGAAATGGTTTGCCAGGAAACTGTAGTCAAGGCAAGGATACTGGACTCATTTACGAAGTAGGATCATGCAATGGAAAGTGGGCATGAAGTGCTTCACGTCTCCTGCCTTGCCTGCCCCACCATGGAGAGGTGGGCCTTTTGCCACTCTGCCTCCATCCGCAAACCCTGCACCTCATTCTCTCCCTTGCCTCCTTCAAGACCCGTCTCAAGACCATTCTCTTCGACCACGCCTTCGGTCACCCTGCCACCCTCCACGATCCTGAATCCTCAGCTCAGATCCGAAACACTGATTGTCTAGCACATTGGGACGTCCTACAGATGAGAAAGGCACTATACAAATCAATGTTTTTGTTGCAATTAAAGTAGCCATTCTGGAAGTAGGAGATCAAAAAAAGTGAAAAAATGTGACTTGAACCTTTCATATCTGGTCTTACGTAAGTGACATAGTTGAAGCAATTCCCCATATAATTCACTACTGATTCTCGTGGAAATTACCATAGGTACTATAGGCATGGACAGGATACCAGAAGGTAAAGCCATTGATTGTGGCACATGAAAAACTAGTACAGTACACATTTTCTGACATGTATTCTATGCAACTAAGTACGGTAATTCAAGCTAAAAAATGTAGTTTGTATTCGAATAAGAACAAACTGATGCCCTGATTGTGTGCTGGCTGCAGTAATGTTATTGTGAAACATTTTGCGTAATACCGTCTGTCCTCAGCATGATACTATCACATATAAATAATTACTTATGAACCAAACCAACTGTTTAGTGCTATACAAAGTCTGGGTCGCTCATGGCAGGACCACACAAGAATGAGTATAGAGAAAATTTCTTTTCTGTCAAAGAAAGATCTATTATTTTCCTAACTTACGTAATCTAACTCAGATACTATTAGAAGGAGCCTCCACTTGAACTATGACTTATTTTCTATCTGACTTTGGTCTACTTCATCTACGCTGACAATTATTTATAAAAATTTGGTCCACATGGCTCTGCCCTGAAGCTGAACTGTTTATACCCGAGTGAAATAATGCACTGAACAGTAAATTAATCAATTTGCCTTAGGGCAGATTCAGGGAAGTGTATGGGCTAAACCTTAAATGAGATATTCTGAGAGGTGCATTTTGGATTGAACATGGGTTCCACCTAATATGACACATTTCAATCCCTTGTGTGTGGGGGAAAGGGGAGTGGGGAGAAGGGGTGACAGGGAGAAAATAAACTGGCTTAAGCTACATTCAAGTTGAATGAAATTCCATTATATAACAGCAGCAAAATTACACTTAGAACATATCGGGAGGACATCCCAAGGCACTAAATATACACATGTCTGAAGAAGTAGCCTTTGAACTTAATTGGAGCAATGTTGATTGACAATACAATTGGTATGGGCCTTCTACCCCAATTGAAGTCAACAACTATTACTGGGGGTCTTCCACAGGCAGTGAGATTCTCTCATATTTCATCAAATGGGTACCAGAACACAAAGGCTATCACTCGATCTTGCCCTCCAATTGCTACCTCAACTGAGCAACTGACATAAGAAGAGGCCAGAAACGGCCATGATTTAGTCTGCGACCATCTGTATAGTTATCCTCCATTAACGTCTTGTCTTGTAGCAATTGAGTACAAGATGTTTTAAATAATGTCAGGCAGCTACTTGGAAGTGGTATTTAAAGAACAATACCTTTTGGACTGAATGGTTCAGTGGGTAAATGCACTATGTGATGTGATTTGATTTTTATGTGGTGATGTGTTTTTCTACACAATGCACTCTCTATGCTCTGCAGTTTGGATGCACATACAGTTTCTCAAAAAGCTCCATTCTTCTCCAACCAATCAGTCACACTGGTTTAGGATGGTTGAGTGGCTAAACAAATAACAGTAATTCATACATGTTTGTCTTGTATTTCACCCTCCCCTAAAGTAAGGAGGCAGAGCAAATGAACCATCAGGATTTGTGCCCCCAATTACTAATACATGCATTAAAAATGCATGTCAAACAAGAACAGGATCAGATCCTGATGCCTCCAATATCCTACAATCAAGTCACCAACCATACTATGAACTATCATTGATTTTAGTAAAAGAGAAAAGGGGAGCAAGAAAGTAGACAGATTCCATTAACAACAATAAAATTACATTTATAGAGCACCTTTCCCAACCTAATGGGTCCCGACCTAACTGTTCAGCGGTTTGGGACGTACTCCCAACATGAAAGGCGCTATATAAGTGCAATTTTGTAGTTGTTGTTTCACATCAGGAGGACATCCCAAGGCGCTGAACAGTTGGGTCAGGACCAAGGGAAAGGGGCAGGGTAGGAGCAGGAGAGAGTTAGTAGGGGAGGGAGAAAGTTGGGAGGGCAGCAGAAGGCACGGTCGAAGAGGAAGGTTTTGAGACCGGCCTTGAAGGAGGTGAGGGAAGGAGCGAGGTGAATGGACTGTGGGATGGAGTTCCAGAGTGTGGGAGCAGAGAGGCTGAAAGCCCATCCACCGATGGTAGGGTGGGTCAGGCGGGGGCTCCAAAATCTGGAGCACTCTCCCTCAATCCTTCCACCTTGCTCCTCTCTCCCGCTTTTCAAGTCACATCTGAAGATCTTCCTCTTCGACCATGCTGACAGCCACCTCCCCACCAGCCCTGGTTCAGAGTCAGGCACCACCGCTGTTAAGCACTCTGAGACGTTACCCAGCGTGGAGGGCGCTATATAAGTGAATGTCATTGTTGTATCAGTGTATCCAAAATGAGTGCCGCATTTCAGAGTTTGCACCCAAGTGTGGGGCCAGAAGGATGAGTGGGTGGAATTGGGAAGTGGGAATAATGACCAAAATCACGATCAAAGAGGAAAGTCTTGAGAGAAGAAAGGAACAATTCTAAAGGCCTCCAGGATGGAGTTCCAGAGAGTGGGGTCAAACACATTAAAAGCCCAACAGCCAATGGTGGGGCAGGGGCATGAACAACAACAACAAAACTACAATTATAGAGCACGTCGGGAGGCCATGCTTGAGTGGAGGGAGCAGCCTGCTGGGTAGGATTTGGGGAGGAATTTAAAGGTTAGGTCAAGGATCTTGAACCTCAACTACTAGGAGATAGGCAGCCAATGGAATTGTATTTCATTGAATTATTTGAGTGCATCAAGACATTTGCAATGATAAAGTTTCTCAACACAAGCAAAATGAAACTACCCGAAGGGCGGACAAACAATGTGATGCAATATAAAAAGTAAAAGCAACCATGAGAAATTATTAAATACCAAATGCGTTTCTTGCAAAGATTTGTCCAAGATCATTCAGAGCTTTTGTATAGCAGCAGTACAAAGTCTATTTTAATAGCAAACAACAATAACTTATTTACCAAGATTACAATGCCATAATAAGCATATATTACACTAGTACCAGGGTACACGAAGACCTCATTAAACAAAGCGAATCCATTCATTTCTCACAAGTATGGTTTTGTAGATTACGAATTAGTCACAGCATGCAACATGCCAAGCCTGTCACGGAGACACCCACACTGAGGGGCTTTTAATACAATACCACTTTGTAAATTAATATCTGAGGAGTCATTGAACCCGAACAGGTGTATATAAGACGCAACTAAAGCCTACAAAAATGCAGAGATATATAGCTGATGTACCTCACACCCAACCTCTCTGCCTCCACCCTCGATTCTAACACTATTACTGACCTAATTGACTGCCTGTTGGACATCAAGTCCCAAATGAGAGCTAACTTCCTGCAGTTGAAGGTCAACAAGACCGAAGCCCTCCTACATCATTGCTACCATGCCTCGGGCATTGACAGTGTCTCGCTCCATGGATGCACTCTACATCTCACGGAGCCAATAAGGAACCTATGTGTCCTGTTCAACCCTCAACTGTCCTTCATACAACACATCCATGCCGTGAACCCATTTCCACCTTTCCCCACCGCCACAACATTGCCTGGCTCCTCCACTGTCTCATACCATGGGCCTCCAAAACCCTCATACACACATTTGTAACATCCAGGCTGGAATATCAAACTCCCTGCTTGTCAGCCTCCCCAACTCCTCCCTCCACAGGCTGCAGATCATCCAGAACTCTGCAGCCAAGGAGTGTTCCCACACCAGGCTAGGCAACCCTATCATCCCATCCTCACCAGACTCCACTGGCTTTGCTTTACACAGAGGATACAATTCCACATTTTCGAAGCTCTGCATGGCCTTACCCTCACCTACCCCTCTGCAACCTCCTAGATTCCTACCAACCTACCGCTCCCCCCACTCAGCGGGCTCTGGCCTTTGCTGGTCATTGAAATTACAAAGTAACAGGAAGCTATTATGTCTTTCGAGCCTAAAATGGTGTAGTCACATTTTTTCTTCTGGGTGTCTAACACTTGCTGAAACCCATCACTCTGCATATGAGTAACCAAATCAGATACTGATAACCAGCTCCACATAGCCATGCCAATGACTCATGGAAATTTCCTTGTGACTATAATGGAATTTGCATTATCCCTGGAGAGACACATCTTGCTTACCTAATTGCAAATTGCCAAGAGCCAATGATTGGAGACAACAACAACAAAGTGCTGAACAGTCAAGGATGTGCACCTGAGCTGGGGGGTGGGATCAGGAGGGGCAAGGGGTTGACCGAAGGATGAAGTCCTGAAGGATAGAAGAAAGTCTGAAGGCCCAGCCACAGATGGTGAGGCAAGCAGAGCAGGGACATGGAGCAAGTCAACATCCTCTGGATGGCTGGAGCTAAATGGCCGGTATGGTTAGCAGATCACAGAGGTAGGGAAGACAAGGATTTCAAACCAGATCCCCCGGGGCATTGGGAGCCAGTGGAGCCAGGAAAGGCTGATGCATTCACAGAACCTGGAGCGGAGAGGGCACCAGCACCCAGCGTGTGCATTGGTTTGAATATGTACAGTTAACAGGTGTATATATCGGGCCCACCTAAGAAGAACCACCAATTGAGAAGAGTCATCCTCATACATCACTGTTCCTCTCCAATTCTTGCCAACAAGCCATGTGGGCCGATCTGTGATCAGCAGTACCTTCGAAGTATTGTGGACCTTTCTGACTACAATTTGTGAGAGATTGATATGGTGCTCTTTGAAATATTATTTTGCCAAATCAAGCAAATGTATCACAAACAAAATTGAGCACAAATACATTGCTCATTTCAGTACTTGCTGATGTTTCATATAAAAATACTAGTGTGATTGTATTTTGTTTTGTTCTGCCTACAATGGACTCTAATGCATGTGCTGATGACTGCAGACTTTAATGCATCCGCAAGCTTAACAGAACCTAGTGGAAAAAATGACAACAGTTGCAGATAACCGAGAGCTGTCCAAACCAATCAACACTTTACCAAAACATGGAAACTGCTCAGCATTTCATAATCCCCTTTGAAATGTTTACTTTGATTTTGCTGAATACTGAATTGCTTTAAAATTATATCATTGAGTGAGATCATTCAGTTTAGAGTATTAACTTTCTGAATATTTTCCAAATTGTAATACATTGCATTAATGGTGCATTGAATATAAAGTACATTACAACCAATGGAGAAATTAATAAGTACATCTTGATCTGAGGACTGCTGCTGCACTTATTTGTGGGTAGTGTTAAACACATCTTTTGCGTGGTGTTAAAACTATATAGTAAGCATTACTGATAAGTCTACCAACCTTGGGCAGGAGGATAGTACAGCAATAGAACAAGAAATCAAAACATCTCTATCAGCATAATTTTCCAGAATTCTCCACTGATTAAGTCCACTCTTTTTTATATCAACAATGGTCACATTGCCCATCTCTGTTAATACCTCACAACCAATGCAGTTGAAATCCTTGTCACTTGCTAGCTGGACTATTTTAATGCCCCCCTCACAGGTCTCCCCAGCTCCACCATACAAAATTCAATTAATCCAAAATTCTGCTGCCTGGATACTCACCGACACAAAACTCTGGACCCCCATCACACCGGTCCTTGCCATAATCCACGGATTTCAAAATGATCCTCTCACTTGTTTTCAAATTCTGTTATGCCCTTGCATCTCCCTACCTATATAATCTGCTTAACCCCCACTCCACCACCTGTTGCCTCCACTTGGCTGGTTTTGACCTCCTGTTTGTCCCTCATTCCCTCCGCTCCACCATCAATGCCTTCAGCCACTACATCCTGAAACTCTGGAATGCTGTCCCTCTGGTTTGCCCCCCTCCCTCTCCACTTTTGAACCCCAACTAAAGATCTTCCTTATTGATTGCGCTTATGGGTCACCTCCCACCTCCCACTCCACCTATCTCGGCATCAGACTCTGCCACCATCAAGCACTCCAGGATGCTCCCCTGAGTGAAGGGCACCATATCAATACCATTGCCAAAATTCACTACTGTCCAATACAATGTTACATTGTCACTTTTAAAAACACATACAATAATATTTTTCTCAAAACAAGAAAACATTCGCCCTTCCACAAACAAAACTATCATCTGAAACATATCAGTTTCACAATTTCATAGAATACAACAACTTGCATTTCACTTCAGTGTCTCAGAACAAATATACAATCAGACATTAATTTTTAAAAATTGCTTACTTACAATTCACTTCTTTGCACAGCGCACAGAAAGAACACTTCCACCAAAAATTATCAAATACAAATTTAGGACAGTTTTCTGGTTGAGAAATATCCAGTCATTTTTCTGAGAATAAACTCTGGTTATCTATGACAGATCCACAGCCAAATCTGAATATATTGCCTGAAAACAAGTTAAAACTGAGTCCACCAACAAACTGCTTTCAAATTAACATTAGGTAACTTCTTTCAAAAAGAAAAACAAAACATAATACCAATACTTACTTAGAAAAACAGGAAAAGAGAGCGTAAACTTACACTGCCAAATGGTAAAACTCCATTTGAAATGTACAAGTGGGTTCAAGTCACTGGATTGTAACCCTGGGTCCAATGTCACAACACTGGCCCTTTTCTGCACAAATGTACTTTGTTGCATCAATATATTAAACTATGTATTCAACACCAAAAACCTTTCTGCATACAAAATATCAATGTTCCCTCTCTTGAATACTTCTTATTAGAACAGTGGTCTGTGACGTGTACCAACACAGCTGTGATAGTGACTGTCAATGAGTTACTGTTCCCCCCTCGCCCCAAAAATGTGAGAAATGTTTGCTCAAACAGCAATCATACTTCAAATGTTAAAAATCAATCCAAGCAACATAACATTGATTTTTTTTCTTCTTCTCTTCCATTGGGGGTAAGAACGACAAGGTTCTACAATAAACATTGCAGCAGCTGGTTTGTAGTTAAATGTGTTTGTGCTCATTGGTTTGTGCTGGGCTAACGAAGGACTCTTCTAGTTATACAAGTGTACAGTTATGTGTCAGCACAGAACTGAGATGCTGTGACATTGAGTGCAGGATCGCTGCAACTCAATGCACCACCGTAGATGAGATCCTGGAAAATAACACGTCAGCTCAATGCCTTCGGATACAATGTAAACATTGTAAATTACAGTCCTCAAGTGACAGCCCACAGCTAAAAAAGAAACCTGCTCAAACATTACAACTCTTTGTTTGGGTGACAAGACTGCTGTCTTGCCACCCAAACAGTAGTCGGTAAAGTTTTTTGTGTGCAGACATGCCATAGTACGATATGATTTCTGGCCCATTATTAAATATAAATGAATAGAATCTCCAAACCCCAAACTACAGAAGTAGCAACTTCCTAGAATTCTGTTTAAACTGCAATAATATTCCATGAATTTGGTATAGCGCCTTATAACATCTCGAAGCAATTCACAGCATT
Source organism: Hydrolagus colliei (assembly GCA_035084275.1). Lineage (NCBI taxonomy): Eukaryota > Metazoa > Chordata > Chondrichthyes > Chimaeriformes > Chimaeridae > Hydrolagus > Hydrolagus colliei. The sequence continues at coordinate 9,291,857 of CM068748.1, forward strand.
TTCCTTGGAATCAATGTTTCACTTTTGTTCAATGTTTACAACAACTTGCATTTACATAGCGCCCTTCACTCGGGGGGGTAGCATCACAGTGGCGGAGTCTGACCTCAAGATCAAAAAGGAAGGTCTTTAGATGGGATTTGAAGGTGGGGAAGGTGGGTGCAAGGCGGAGGGATTAGGGAAAGAGTTCTAGAGTTTTGAGGTGCAGCAGCTGAAGGTAAATAACTCAGTGGATACAGATGTTGCAGTTTCAATTGTCACTTTTTAATAACACTGAACATTCCCTTTGCTTAAGAAATGTTCATATTGGTTAAAATTAAGTATTTTTATGTCTGAAAGAATCTAAGAACTCAGTGGCACCTAATATTGTTCAAGTCAATACACAACACTTCTTTCTTATTTAGAAGTAAGAGGCACTACACAAGTGAAATTTTGTTATTGTATGAATAACTGCATGGTGTGTGTGTGTGTATAACACATATTTTAGATTGGAAAATCTCAGTTGCCCATCTGAGTGAGGACTATCTACATGTTCCAATTGAAATAATTTTAGTTTGAGTAACCAAAATAATAAAAGTAAAACAGTGGATCTATGTGCCCTAAACATTATTTAGGGTTAAGAGAATGGTGTGAAAATTGCAAACTTGTCATGTGTTAATTAACACAAGCTGATTAGAGGTTGCATTTTTTAAATTAAAATTACTAGAAATATTGGACATCCACCAGTTTTCTGATATGTTCAGCAATGTCATCAGTGGGAAACTGTCCATATATATGAAGCTGTGACTATGATGAGTCCCTTTTACTATTAAAAGTCACTGTACTTTAATAAGAAGTTCTTGAACATTTTTGTGATTTTACCAAACATGTACCAAAACCGCAGTGCTCCCAAAGCTTGGCAAAGGGATGTACAACAGATTAAGGTTTATAAGGCATCCCTTCTAAAATGATTTCACTTATGAAACATGTAACCTGTTTGTTCAGGCAAGCAAATCAAATGACTTTCTGCGTGCTGAAAGTTGCAATTTTGCTGGGGTTGTCAAGTCAAGTTTGACCTGGTCTTAAATACATGGTCCAGGAATCCAGACTGTCTGAGTGTCGGTCATCCATTATCTGTAGTGTGACTTGTGGGCTAAGTGATGTATTCTGAGCCTAACAAATCTACTTGAAATGAAACAAAGCAGGTTAAGGCTGGTATAAATTGTTACATGCAGTGCATGATACCCAGCGCTCCTGGACAAGAGATAACATTTCCAATACCAAGACATTCATACTACATCCCTACTTAACTCATAACTTTACTTCAATGCCACCTGCTATTCGAACAGGGAGGATCTGATACGATGTCTACACCTTTGCTGTTATACAGTTAGAGTGCAGAAAAGCTATTTTTTTAAAGTGAAGTCAACAGCAAGTCAATGAGGACTTCATATGGTTTGTCAGAAAACAGGAATAGGAAAGAACACAATGTCACAATCTACAATTGAGAAAATCTTATGAAAAATAAAATTTAGAATACAAAATGCTAAGTTCACTTAGAACTTAGCTGATTGGGGTTGATTTGGCAAGATCTACCACTTTCTGAAGCTGCATTTATCACTAACATATCACTAGCTGAAGTATCATAGTTGGTTGCTGGCCTTCAGATTCCAATCCAAGTGTCCATTCTTGCAACCTGAGTAGTCACATCCTGAGTTTACCCATCCCATCCTCATTAAGAACTTACACCCAAGCACTTTCCACCTGAACAAAAACGCAAAATACTGCAGTTGTTGGAAATCTGAAACAAAAACAGAAATCGCTGGGAACACTCAGCAGATCAGGCAGCATCTATGGAGAAAGGAAAGTGAGTCAACATTTCGGGTCCAGGACCCTTCACCAGAACTTTCCACCCAATATGTTATCAGGGGTGTGGAGTAAGGAAACTTGCCCAAGGTTTCAATCTGCATGGAATTGAATCCAGGTCTCTTGCTTGCAAGGCAAGTGCTCTAACCACTGAGCTACAGGACTCCACAATGCCTTATGTCTTAAGACATCTCAAAGAGCTTCACAAGACTATTCTGTAAAGTGAATCAACTGAAAAATTTCTGGGCAAAATTCTATGTATCCCAGAGAATAACAAAAGCTCCAGTAATGATTTACAGACATGCACAGTGAGCCTTGTTAATGGAGGAGATATCTTCACACAAACTTAGAAATGGATGCAACAACAACAAAATTACATTTGTAGAACGCCTTTCACGTCGGGAGGACGGGAAACATGCCCAATCTCTCATTGACTATTTTATTCTAGAAAAAAAACTAATTCCCAAACACACACACACACCCATCACTGCACAATTATCAAAGTGAGGAATATGCAACATGCCAGAAATCACAGTGTAACAATCAGGATTTGACTTCTGCATCCATCAGATAATCCATTTTGTGTCTTTGTTGCGCTACTCTGCAGTTTTTGATCCAAAAAGTGGATTAAGGTTGTTTGCATTGCGATTGTGTGGTGTGACAATTTTTTAAATAAAAAGTACTAGTTTTTTCTGTTATAGGAACGCTATAGGAAGCAACAGTTAAAAATGGTTTTAAAGTTCCATTTCATAGATTCACATCCAGTTCAGGTGCATCTCACAATGAATCTTTATTTTTCACATGATTGATGAGCTACAGAATATACACTCGAAGGTGGTAGTTTGAATAAACGTCTACAATAATGTGTGCATCATTATCACCTTGTTTAAATAGACAAGTAGCAATTTTTTTTTAGGAATCCCCGCCACAGATTGTACCAGTACTTTGTAAAGTCATTAATTCAGTGTAGACTCCAACAGACCAATAAGGTTCTTAAAAGCTAAAAGTACAATGGTGCCAATCCCCTTATGTTTGGTGGAATACATTTTAAAACGTAAATTCTATCAGGTTATTTTAGTTGGTGAAGTTTGATAAGATTGCAGAAATATGTAATTTGATAGATAATGATCCTTGCCTTTGATATAGCACCTTATCACATAGTTGAGACATCTCGAAATGCTTCATACGAAGTGAATATCAAGGTGAATTGAATGTATGATTTTGTGGGAGAAATCCAGCAGCCAATTGCACACTACAGTGTCCCATAAACAGTCGTTGACATCGATGGTGATGGGAGGGATTATTTTACAGTAAATAGGGGGTGCCTGGAGTCAAGAAACTTTCCTTAGATTTCGCCCTAGTCGGGAATTGAACCTGGATCCTCTCACTAGCGCGGCGAGTGCTCTAACCAATCAATACGCCACCGGAGTCCAAAGTATCGTTTCAAGTGAAACTTGCATCTTCAATCAGTTCTTCTGGAATCATTTAATAGGTGTAAACTGTTTCTTTTGCACGGCTGAAACTAAATAATATGAACCCGATTCCCGAGACCCAGATCCGTTGTCAGACACGTTCATTCTTGACATTTCTGCTGAAATCAAAACGTGCAGGATTATTTTTTTGCCCGCAGTGAGGTAGATTATTTACAGTTCCTCGCCACTGAAAGCTAACTGTGGAAACGGGAGCAAAGAGAGTTATCAGATCAAAGTTGGAGATACAGCACTCGAGTACAGGAATCGTACTTACTTCCTCTAATGCCGAGCTCACAAGCTCGGACATGCATTGAACAAGACGTGGTGTGTGTTATTCCCAAATGATAAGATTACACATCACACAATACCTTGGCTCTTTCTTTCCCTTCACAGAGAAAATAAAACTGTAGGTTGAGTTTCCTTGTCGGTGACTGTTTGATACCTTTTGCTTCTAATACTTGAGTTTCACTTCAAAAACATGTCTTTAGCTCAGTGTGTTTAATTACGCTGCCACCAAACAGATGCGAGTCCGAAGTCCAAATACAACTACTGTAACTTAAAGCTCGCCTTCTACCTGGTTATTAAATCGGTTAATGTTCAATACATTTAGTGTGTTAGTTAACGAAGCACTCCCGTCTAGTAAACTCATTCATCGGCATTGAAACTCGAGTTTATATGTATTTATATTTCATGACAATGCAATACTCTAACACGACGTTAGTACTTTTCAAGAGTTTTTCAGCGAACTTTGTGCCTCCACCAAATGGTTGGTGCGATTTCCAGGTGATTTCAATTAGCAAAGCGCACAGCCTCGGAGAGGCACGGCAGGCAGGACGCCTGCACACTCACTGGGGATCAGACTGTGGGCAGAAAGTTAAAAAGGGAATTCTCTCACCTGTTGGGTTTGCAAGTCGGTGTCGCTCTCTCCCGAAGGGCAGGAGGCCATGTTGCTGTTCTTCACTCGCAGGTCTGAAAGACTGAACTATTTGCCTTTGACGGCGCTTCTTGGTAAACCTGTCGTGCAGAACGCCCCGGTTCGCCTGCAATGCCTCACATTCTGCGCTTGGCTGTCTATCCGATTACGCGCCGGGAGCCCGTCCCCGCTGCCCCACTGGGTGAAATGGGGGCAGGTACAGCAGCGCTACTGCAGTACGCGGGGTTTGCTGTTTACAGCCTAGATGGCAGTAACGCGGTGCACGGGTGCGGTGCAATAAACCCACCTCTCCCCAGGGAAACGTCAAATCCTATGAAAAATACGAAAAGTGAAACGAAAATTTCTGTGGAAACCGACAGGTTAGCGTCTTTGCCCGACCCACGCCCAACCACATAGGTCATCATCGCATTGACTCCTTCTGCCTCGGAAATGAACCGAGGTGTGAGATGCCACCGCGATCACGTTGGAAATCCTTCTTCTTTCTGGACCATTAAAGTAAACTTCCAGTTTGCTGCCATTGGACAATGGGGGATTTTCCTGCAGGTTTTCACTGGAATGACTTCAAACTGATTTTCAATCACGTTAGCTGAATCAACACTGGGGGAGGAAGGAAACACGTTCGTTGGTAGCAGCACAAATGGAAGAGTGGGCGATGCGAGTCTGGAATCCTTGAATCGATTCACGAAATTCGATATGAAATTCATTTCATATTTACATCTCCTGTGATTTGAAATAAACACTCATCAATCCCGAATAACGGGCGTGCATTACCTGCCATCAGAAAGCCAGCCCCACAGACACCCTTGGCTGAACTTTACAAATCCTTGTAAAATTTTCTAGTGTTTTTTTAAACTGTTTTTTTCCTAGTGTTTTTCTAAACTGTTCACCATTCTGCGTGAACACTTTTTATTTATTTTGTAATCGTTAAATATCAAAACTTCTGGAAACGCCAGCACCACCTGCAAATTTACATTTAATCAACACATCTCAGATTACATTAGTTTCAAATACTGATAAAACTCGTTCCTTAATGAAACTAATTGTATTTATTTTGTTTTAAAGACATATGAACGTCAAATGTCAGTTATTGTGGTAATGAGATAATGGGGACTAGATAAGTATTTGTATGGGCCAATACACTTACTCTAACAACCAAAATAGTACAGTTGATATTTTACAACAGAAAAATCGAGGTTGTAATCATTTTATATGGATTATCTTCACTTATGTACTCTTCATGTTGGAAAGCCTGAGCTTTATCAAATACTAAGGCCTGCAAAATATTTATGCTTTGCAGACTGATCATTATTTGCCTCTTCAAATATCACTTCTGTATCAGAAAATAGTAGCATCCTCCTGAATATCCCTGTGAATAGTCTCCTCCTAATTCCCCCGCCATTTGGAATGGAGGGACAGGTGGAATGTACTCATTATGCAATACAGTAATTGAAGCACATAGATATCAACCAACCTGTTGCCCCTGTCATGGTCAGTACATTACTTTGAATTATAAACTCAGAATTCACATTTGATTTTGTTAAGTTTCTTTCTCCCTCCATTGACATTGTCAACCACTCCATCCTCCTACACTGCCTCTCCTCTAAATTCAATCTTAGCAGACCTGTCCTTGCTTAGTTTGACTCTTACCACTAACGATTCTCCTCCAGCAACCCCCCCCCCCCCCCCCCCCCACCACTGTCACATGGGCGTCCCCAGGCTCTGTCCTTGCCCTCTCTTCAACATTAACATTTCCTCTCCTTGGTGACATCATCCACAGACATGGGGTCAACTTCTATATGTATGCAGATCACACCCATATTGTCATCTTTCTGCCTCCCCCCACCTCGATTCCGGGACAACTACAGTCCTGATAGAATTCCTGGATGATGGCTAACATTCTAGTTGAATGTCAACAAGACTGAGGCTCTGCTGATTGGCTCATGCCAGCGCGTCTGCACCTTAGCCTCAACCTCCATGGTTGCACACTCCACCTCACCAAGCCAATCAGGAACCTAGATGTCTTGCTTGATCCTCAACTGTCTTTTCTCCCCCACATGCATGTCATGATCTGCTCTGCTTTCCCTCAACTCCGCAACATTGTCCAACTCCGCCACTATCTCACTCTTCAGGTCACTGAAACCCTCATTCGTGCCCTGCTTGTTGACCTACCCAACTCCTCCCTCCATGGGCTGCAGATCATCCAGTACTCTGCAGTCCTCTCCCATTCTAACACCCCCATTCTTGCCCAACTCCACTGGCTATCATTCAGAGGATTCAATTCAAGATCCTGGCGCTCACCTCTAAAGCCACTCGTGGCCTTGCCCACACTATCCTTACGACCTCATAACCCCCAACGAACATGTCTGCTCCCTCCGCTCAATGGGCTCCAGGCTGCTCCATGACCCCACCTCACCATCAGCGGCCAAGCTGTCAGCCACTCTGCTCCCAATCTTTGAAATTCCAACCTGCAATCCTCTCCGACCGGCCATCCACCCCACCCCCCCCCCCCCCCCCCACCTTTCTACTCCACCCTCCCCAACCTCAGTACTGAAACACTGACAGTCCAATGCTTTGAGACGTGAACGGTGCTCTATAAATGTAATTTTGTTGTTTTAGTATAAAGTCATCATCACATGTCTTGCTTCCAGCTCTCATTGCGTCAGTTTGCCTAAGGTGTGTAACCTCTTTATTGAAGTATCTTAATCACTCACTGCATCATGTCATGTTTTATGCAGGCCGATGCCAAGTGTGAGTGATACCAGCTGCCACACAAACAACGTAACCTTGTCAATGGTTTTCAACTGTAGAAAAATTACACTGGGCGATGTATGCAAAACGTTTATTTTAATACGAGTGCTGGAAATACTCTTCAGAACTTTTACAATGGAAAAGTGCGAGGTGACAATGCCAGAAACCATGCCACGGTCATGTACAAACTCTACTCATGTTTGCTCGCTCTCCTGTTCCCCAGGGAACGAAAATAACAACGACTTGCATTCATACAGCAACCTCCACAACGGTGGCGTCTCACAGTGCTTCACCGCGGCAGAGCCAGGCGGAGGGGGAAGGAGACGGTAAGCGCGGTCGAAGGGAAAGGTCTTCAGGTGCGACCTGAAGATGGGAAGGGAGTTCCAAAGTTTCGGGATGTAGTGGCTGAATAAGAGAATCCTGGGAGGAAGGACATGCCCAACGTGCACAGGGCGAGTGAAAGGCCTGCATTAGACCTCAATAGACTCACTTTCTCTAGGAACTGAGAATTAGCAGCTCTAATCGTTATTTTTTCTCTTTCTCTACAAGACAGGTGGGGGGAGGAGAGGGGGTGGTGGGGGGGGGAATCGGTTGATTGCCACAATAAAGATCCCAGGGATTATTCTGCTGATTCAGCTGCGAAGACGTCAATACCCTCCAGACGGCAGAAGTCCCGAGCTGTTTAAAACCTAGTCGCTGCCTCGCACAGGCTCGAAACATAAATCATGATTATAATAAACAATAATTCGTACATAACTTCGGGTTTCTAGACAAACGATGCAATGCCTTTGATAAAGTTTAGTCGATGGGTAGGAACCCTCACCGCTGATGAATAAACACAGACTTCACCAACTTTATTTTTGTTCCTGCCAACCCCTACCCTCCGCTCTGCCCTGGATTCATTTCTTTTTCTTCTTCTTCCTGCTACTACTACACGCTCAGTGTAAACCCATATCACACAGCTCATCACTAAAGCCGGAGGTGCGTGACTGTTTAAATGGCTTAGTTCTCTCGCTCTCTCATTACACCACGCCCACCCGCTTCACGGAGCTCATTCGCGCCCTTTCTCTGCGGACACCTCAATGGGCGGCTGAGGACCCCGGCGAGCGGCGCCCTGATTGGCGGCTTTGAATATAAGCGGCGACCGTTGATTGGTCGCCGGGTCGCGGCACCCGGTTTGAATCAGGAGCCGTGTAACGGCCGAGAGTAAGGATTCAAACGCCAGCCGGACCGTGGGGAGCTTCTGGTATGTCTCGTTTTGGCTGCTTCGGCGGTGGATAAGTTACTTTAAAAAATATATATATATAATTTATCCTTTATTTCTAGGTTTCTAACCTGCCTAGTTCACCCTCCCTCTCCCCAACCTTCCCCCAGGAGCACAAGCAATGCGAGTGCGTGGCCGTGCTGAGAGCTGACTCCCTGCTCAACGGCAGGACGTTTTGAACCCACTATTGGTTTCGACTTCAGGTGGAGGCCGCTGCAGGTTATGAGCTGAAGGGGGTCGAGGAAGCTGAGGTGGGGGAAAGCGCCCTCTTTTATACACGCCGGCGTGCTTGTCTTCCTCTCGGCCGTTTTACTCTGCGAAACAATCGGAGAGGGGGAGGGGGTGATTTAGTTAAGTTATTTCCCTCCCACCAAAGCGTGTTTCGAGTGATCGTTTCTATACAACTTAGGCCCCACACCGCAGAGCGAGACTGTAGTTGTCTACATCAACCGAGGCTGTACCTCGTCTCCACATTTGGCCGGATAGTGGCTCTCTCCTCACTGCAGAGTGAAATGTCCTCTATGATCTTCTCAATGATGGCGTCCGGGATGTGGTATTTGAGAGTTAGTAAAGCAGCTGTAACTTATTGCTGGTCTGCTGCAAGAGAAATCCAGATTAAGCTCGGGTTTCTTGAGTATAATGTCGACGTGAATTACATTGAACGCCATGCTGCTGAGAGGAACAGGCTTTGGTATTTGAAAGAATGGGGGTTTAAATGGTGGTGAGGAACGATGGGACTCTACTCTTGAGGCTCAATGGATTGCCCCAAGAGTTTTTAAGGGACCATTTTTAAAATGGCCTTCAGGGCTAATAATTTTGGAATTAGAAAAGTTTAGACTATTAAAAATATTGAGCTATGAATAATAATAATCCTTGCATTTGATATAGTGCTTTAAGTATTCGTGACTTCTCAAAGTGCCTTAAAGAATGTACCGCAAAGTGAATTGACCGTACATTTTGTGGGTGAAACACAGCAGCCAATTGTGCACAGCAGTGTCCTGGTAAATAATCGTGGATTGAAGAGACCTTTGTTTAATATAAGGAATTATTATCCCTTTTTTAAAAATGTGATCTGCCACTCGACTAACTGGTTCCTATTTACTGCTTGGTAAACAGAGGAATGTGGAGTAAGAAAACTTATCCAACATTTCACTCTGCAGGGAATTGAACACAGGTTTCTTGCGGGGCGAGCAGTAGTCACTGAGCTACATAACAGCAACTAACACATAAGATACTAGGGTCAGTCGAAATGGAAATTTTCTGATATCGATATATCGGTTGGCTCATAGATATATATCGATATCTCCAGGGTTTTTTCTATTGTGCGTGCACGCGCATTCGGTGCTCTAGGCCCAGGAGGTTTGCAATATCGACGACAAGGTAAGTTGAAAAAGTTCGCATTATACCAATATTATTGATATTGCCGGACATGATATACCGATATTTGCGATATATTGGATTTTTTTAATATCAAATTTTTCTGCATCCCAGGCATTTGAGATGTCTAGACAACGTGAAAAGTGCTATATCAAATGCTAGGATTTTTATTATTGGCATTATCAGCATCCATGGATGCACACTTCACCAAGCCGTCAGGCACCTGGGCGTATTGTTCGACCCTTGACTGCTTTCTCCTGCATATCCTGTGCCGTGACCAGTACTGCCTTCTACCTCAGCAACATTGCCTGACTTCGCCACTGCCTCACCCCTCAGGCCGCCAAAACTCTCATGCGTGCGTGTGTCACCTCAATAGTTGACTACAGAAACTCCCTCCTTGTCAGCCTCCCCATCTCTTCCCTTCACAAGCTGCAGATCATCCAAAAGTCTGCAGCTCGTGTCCTCCTGCACCAGGTTTCGTGGCCCCATCACTCCCACTTCGCCCAGCTCCACTGGGTCCCCATCCCTCAGAGGATAGAATTCAAAATCCTCACCCTTGCCCATGCTCGGGTCCTAATCCCCAACTGTTCAGATTTTGTTGTTAAGGAATAAAGAAGAGATGGACAATTAATGACCAGACTTGATATGTTATGTTTATAGGGTTAAGTTTGAAAATCACAAGTCTAGCCAATAGAATTCATGATGGTTCAGATAGCACCATCTAGTGGTTGAATATAAATATTGTTTTGTAGGGTGTTGGGCTGGAATATTTGTAGATTTTCTTTTGTGAGCTCTTATTGGTAAGGTCCATGATTCATATTGACAGCTAAGCTTTGAAACTATGAGTAGACATTGCCTGCTTATTATTCATGAACACAAATATAAAAGCACCTCATTCCAGCCTTCATTTTCTCAGTGAAACTATAGAGATGCACTGTTTTGGGTTCATTTTTAGGGCTGATATAAGTTGCTATACCTAACTGGGTAATTATTACTGCAAATAGACTCTATTGTGTAAAGTGCTTTGTTATAGACTTATCAGATGTTTAACATTTAAATTGGTTCATTAAATAAATGATTTTTTTTAGAGACTAATTGGACTGAAGAAACCCAATAAAGTAGCCCGATAAGCGCTGAAGGTTACTCTTAATTAGAATCTTATGGGTCAAATGTAAACAACCTTTTTTTTATTAAAAAAAAGGCTATTTCATGTGCAACTTAGAATTCTAATTCCCTTTTTCTATTTAGTTTACAGGTGTGACCAGTGTGACCAGCTAGCATGGATGATTATGTGAAGATAGAGAAAATTGGTGAAGGTGAGGTACTTTTATTTTAGATTTTTCTTGTGCTTCACAATAGTGGAGTCTGACGGATTTATTTTAGACTATATAGCAAGTCAAAAATGATATATAAATTACAAATATTTAGACTTCCAATATTGATTTCTCCACTTTAGCAAATGCTGTTCAAATCCCCCCAAGAAACAATTAATTGTTTAGTTGGAAAACCAGCAATTGTTTCAATAGAAAAGAAGTGACAAATGAAACTCCTCTTGTTTGTGCCTTTTTCTTATTGATTGCCTAATTTCAGGCATAGAATTAACGTCTGCACCCTACAATTTCTTTTTAAAAAAGGATCTAGTCCGTAGAATTCTTTTCTGAATAAAAAAAAATCTATCTCAATGTCATTCTATTCATCTTACTATTCTAACTCATTAGTATATTTGAGTTGATTTCTGGTGTAAACAGAACATTTAATCAATATAATCCCCCCCCACTGACAATCCCCATAAAATTTCAATTTGGACTGAGTACTGTATCTTGATTATAGCAACAGTTGCAAAACACATCAACAGTTACAAAACAAATGTTTAATACACATGTTTTGTTGTACTTGACACAACCAGGAAATGTAGTGCTGCTGAACATGTGGTTAAATGAGGTACAATGAGGATCTCTGCTTTTTCATTCTAAAATCAGTCTTGCGAAAAAAAATTAATAGCTTTTCATACAGGATGACTGTAGATATTACTAAAATGTATTGTTTCTTCTGAGGGAAAAGAAAATTACTGTTTTTTTTAGGTACCTATGGAGTTGTTTACAAAGGGCGCCATAAAATCACACACCAAATAGTAGCCATGAAGAAAATACGATTGGAAAGTGAGGAGGAAGGTGTCCCCAGCACCGCAATCAGAGAAATATCCCTTTTAAAGGAGCTAAAACATCCCAACATAGTCTGGTAAGTAGTACTTAAACATTAGATACAATTCATGCTGATTTGGACCCGTACAGTTTTGTTATGGATTTGAAAACCAAGCAAATAATCGGTTATACTGTAAAACCTTGATAATGCAACATTTTGAAATCTAGCAACTCCCTAAACTGACAAGATTTCAAAATACAAATAGTATTAGATTTTTTTCAGCTGTCCAAAAAATCTCCCGAAGTTTGGAACAGTTGCTTGTAGTTCCCGATGTGGCCGCTCTGTTATCCGGCGCTGGGGTTGGAGCTTGGGCATTGTTTGGCTTCAGTGCTGTTTTTACAGCACATCTGGTGTATGGGGTGGGATCTTCCCCAGCCATTTCTTGGTAGGTTTCTAAATACAGTACTGTATTGGCAAACTCCGAAATCCTGGAGGTGTGTTGGCCCAGCCTTGCTGGATATCGAGGTTTTGCTGTAATGGAAAGTACAAATGTACATTACTAGCCAAAGACTTCTGTTGGGAATTATGCCATCTCCACTCTTCTCTCCCCACCCTTATTTTCAATAGTCTGCCCTGCATCGGGTTTTATATGGGAGTACTACATGATATACGGAGGGAGGAGTCAGTCCGTTCATTTGTATTTCAGATGTTGCCTCACAGTAATTTACTATGGGGTTTTTGAGATGTGGGGGTGGAGGGTTTTCCAGGCCTAATTTTATCCCTGTAAGATTAACTGCAGTAACTCACTGTTCTGGTAATCAAACGTCTTCTATTTGTGGCGTGAGCAATTTCTGTATGATATGAGAGGGTACTTACATCAATGGGAAAGGGAATTCTTGAGACCACATAATTTCTCATAAGATATAGTTGACCTACTTGTCTCAGACCGAGTTGTCTCTTAATGTTGGAACCACATGTTTTTATTGTGTTTTGGTGTATCCCACAGCTTTGGAAACCTATTGTAACTTCTGGCTCCCCAAAGCACTCTGAGCTCATTTCTGATAATCCTTTTATGGAATAGAGTTAAACCTTTTAGCATGTGAATTTTTTTTGAAAGACAAATTTGCAATGTAGATGTAATTATAAAGTGTATCCTGGAACTTTTGTTATTTTTTAATTTTTTTGAGCTACACTGAAAATAATGGTCAATTGTGCTCATGAGAAAATCAAGCTTACTTTAATCACAGCTGTTTTCCCTTTTAGCCTTCAAGATGTTCTAATGCAGGATGGGCGCTTGTACCTTATATTTGAATTCCTTTCTATGGATCTCAAAAAATATTTGGATTCCTTACCTACTGGTCAGTTGATGGACCAAATGCTAGTTAAGGTATTTGCAATGTGAATTGAAAGCTTTTAGGAATCTTAACCTTCTGTATGTTCCTACATGCATGGCCTGATATTTCACTGAACAGTGCCTTTACTCACAACTTCATTGGATTAACTCGAGAATTTCTGTTCATTTTATTTACTGAGGTGCTATATAAAATGGATTATTATTTTATTTCCAGGGTTTACTTTTAACCTTTTTTTTTCTTCATTTAATGTCAAATGGGGATTGTCTTCAAATCAAAGGCCTTAAAATATGTCATTAATGTTAGTTTTATTATGTTTGTTGTTTTCATTAAGTTCTTGTTGTTCTATCTTTCTGGCTTCACCCTTTGATTCAAGAACCACTGCTGTCCTGATACAGGACCTGATACATCAAGTCCAGGGTGAACCTAACTTTCTACAGTTGAATCGCAACAAAACCGAGGCTCTCCTGATTGGCTCGCGCCAACGCCTCTGCACCTCAGGCAATGGCAGCAGCATCCGCATGGATGCACACTCCCACCTCTCCAAGCCAGTCAGGAACCTGGGTGATTTGTTCGATGCTCAACTGTCTTTTTTTCACCCTGCATCCATATCTTGGCCCATTCTGCCTTCCCTCACCTCCGCAACATTGTCCGACTCAACCAGTACTTCACCCTCAGGCTGTTGAAACCCTCATTCATGCTTTCATCACCAGGCTCGCCTGTGCCAATGTTCTGGTTGTCAGCCTTCTCGTCTCCTTCCTCCATAGGCTGCAGATTATCCAGAACTCAGCAGCCTGTGTCTTCTGCAAGAAGCTCTGTGACCCCCATCTCCATTCTTGCCCGACTCCATTGGCTTGCCATCATCACTCAGAGGGTTCAATTCAAGATCCTGGTCCTCACCTTTAAAGCCATCCATGCCCTGACATACCTCTATGACTTCCTAACCCCATATCAACCTGTCCACCCCCTCCTCTCATTGGGCTCCATATCCCCCAGCCCACCATTGATGGCCGAGTCTTCAGCCGCTCTGCCCCAAAGCTTTGGAATTCCATCCAGCAATGCCTCTGTCTCACCCCATCCCTAGCCTCCTTCGACCGTGCTATTGGTCACCCCCTTCCCTCCACCATCCTCGACCCCAGTTTGGGTCAGTGACTAGCGCCTTGGGATGTCCTGACATGAAAGGCGCTATACAAATGTATTTATGTTGTTATTTTGTGTGATATTTTAACTTAAATGAAGTCAGTAGAATTGAAGTTTAAGTTGGTCTGATTGAAGACATTAAGTGATGTCATTGCAGGTACATTCTCTTTAAGATGTAGCTGTAATATTTTTGAGACTTTAATTCATCACTGGTCAAAGTAATACAATCAGTTATTGTAGAGCAAGGATTCTCTTTTTAACAAAGTTTTCCCCTCCCGATTCATTCTTCCCTGCGACTGAGAATAGTGCTACAGATTGCTGTAAATGCATTGATTTGGCACTTTTCTAATGTGGCCGTTAGTCATGTGCATTTTGACAATAGGATGTTGGTTATTGAATTGGCTGTTGATGGGTTACAACCAATCCCGTTACTGGTTTTGCCCAACATCTACACTTGCATTTTTTAAATTTTCTTTCTAGTAAGCCAAAACGCAGATTCGTATTGATATAGAACCTGTCTGAAATATGCTAACTCAGCAAAGACTAGGATTTTTGAGCCAGAGACTTTTGTTTGGTTATTGCTGGATGGGGTGATGCTATTACTTTAGAAAATAAGAACAAATTCTGTTTAATCTGTGATCTAATTTGATTTACTCATGACGTGGCATTTCACAAGCTCTTATATTTTTCAGAGTTACTTATACCAAATTCTGCAAGGAATTGCCTTCTGTCACTCTAGAAGAGTCCTGCACAGAGATTTAAAACCTCAAAACTTGCTGATAGATAGTAAAGGGGTTATTAAACTGGCTGACTTTGGACTTGCCCGTGCCTTTGGTGTTCCCGTGAGAGTCTACACTCATGAAGTAAGTGCATGTTTTGGCTTGTTTGATGTGAGTAACTGACACGCCAAGAGACTTATGGTACTGTGTTTCTTTTGATAAATAAGCTCCCTCAGAAAAAAATGAGTTAAAATGGATTCATGTATGGGTAGATGGATGTATAGGATCAGCTTTTGAACACAACTGTACCTTCATATTGTTCATCTTATTTGTGCTTTGCATTCTGTACTGCTGAAGCTTGTTGCACAATTGTCTCATCCAACATAAATGAGCAACATCAGCTTAGTTTTAAGATCACTGTCCAGTTAAGTGAGGAGAAAATGTCACTATAATCTTGGAATTGCCAACTCAATCCACTCAGCTCTGGATAATTCATTGCAAGCTTATCATGTTCGTGTGTTACAATAATAATCTTTACATTTCATATAGGGCTTTATCACAACGTTAATGTCTCAAAGCACTTCACAGAATATAGTGGAGTGACTATTTTGAGGGCAAACGTGACAGCCAATTGCGAACAGCAGTGTCCTACAAACAGTTGTAACTGAGTGACTTTTTGTAGGGATTATTTTTGAAGTGTTTTCAACTTGTGGCATGAAAATAGTTAAACTGCTTGCCAATATAAAGATGACATTACCTAAAGTCTGGAAGATAATGATTCCTATGATTTGACTTAAAAGGTTGTGACACTATGGTATCGAGCTCCTGAAGTACTGTTGGGTTCTGCTCGTTATTCTACTCCTGTGGATGTCTGGAGTATTGGCACGATATTTGCAGAAATGGCCACAAAAAGACCTCTCTTCCATGGAGACTCTGAAATTGATCAACTCTTCAGGATTTTCAGGTCGGTGTACACTTGCTATTCATGAGTTATTTTGAAGCATTTAATTCCTACCATTTACCATGGTCATGACTTTAAGGTTAGTGTGTTACTAACTCTGCAATTACATTATTTCAACAGTACCTTTTCTGGTCTGTAAACTACAGAGGATTAGAATCCAGACTATTGATCGGTTGAATTATCGCTGTACTGATCAGGAATAACCTGCACAAATGTGTCTTATTAAAGTTGCATTTTCCTTTTATAGGACACTGGGAACCCCAAATAATGATGTGTGGCCAGAAGTTGAGACTTTGCCAGATTTCAAAAATACTTTCCCCAAGTGGAAACCAGGTACCTTGTCACAAGTGAAAAATCTAGATATCAACGGCATTGACATTCTGTCGGTAAGTGCTTCTGTTTTTAACAATATTGACTATCTCCATGCCTGGATTTGAGTATGAGTTGACTTGGCCTTTCAGTCAGGCTTTCGGTATCCTTTTTATTAAAAAATATTCCGACAGTGATTTGTGCTTTAATATTTGAGGTACAGTAAAACCCAAATAATCTGACATTCCGAAAGCCAGCAGCTCCATAAGACTGGCAAGATTTCAAAGTACAAACCGCATTAAAAAAATTCCATCCGGCAAATCTCCCAAAATTTGGAACAGTATCACTCTGTCATCCAGCGCTCGGGCATAGCTTGACCTTACTGACTTGGAAAAGTTCTCAGAGAGGTTCATGATGTGGTCTCCCTTGGTATTGAAACGTCACTGGCATTTTAGTATTTTAGTTTTGGTGTAGAGCAGTTCTGTGTATCACCGCCTGAGGTGAAGTAATTTTCATGTTGCTTGTCATTAAACCAGACCATGTGATCTATCTTGTGCGAAAGTAAGCTTTTACTGTACCAATCCAACCAACAGTCCATTCTCTTCTAATATATAATCATTTCTTACCAGAAAACATTGATTTATGATCCTGCCAAAAGGATTTCAGCAAAACAAGCTCTCAGTCACCCATATTTTGATGACTTGGATAAGACAAATCTTCCTGCCAACCTGCAAAAGAACTAATTTGGTTTGAGCTTATTGAAAGGATTACGTGGCTACTTACAGTTGTTAAACACATCAAGACCATTGATTTTTATTGCAACTATTCCTGTATTCAACTTCTGTATGTTTGTTTATATAAATGTTGTCTCCTTTTACACACCTATACCATGTAGTTGCAACATACTGAACTGTACTTTATTTCTGTATCTTATAATCTACTTGTAAATATAAATAAAACGCCTGACTACACCATGTGGATTAATGTTCTAATAAAGTATGCACTGAACTTGGGTGGAATGTTCAAATTGGTGTATTGAGAAATTATCTTGTAGTTTGTAATTCAAAAATATTTGCCCTTCACATGATGCTATAATTTACACTGTACTAGTGTGTTTCCACTAGATGTCACTTGCGCTGTGTTTAAAAAAAGAATAGATTTTCGAGCATCGTGTATTTCTTTTTGCCTTGGTTCCCTTGTCTTTGAATGGTGGTGGGGGTGGAATCTTCATGTTTATAATACCAAGCTTGTATTCATTCATTATTGTGTTCATTCCCTAGATAGCTTCTACAACAGCAATTTCCTGGTATTGTTTATCTATAATTGGCAATAGATATAATTAGACTATTCTAAACATTATTTCCTTCAAGTGGTAACTTGAAAAAACTGTGTCTTTCTTTCAGAAGCAATTAAACGAGATTCCACCAATATTTATGTACCTTTTATACTGAACTTTGCCTAAATTTATTGAGTCAAAGTGTAAAACATGCTGATTTGGATCATAGCAAACATGGCTGCGGAATGGTACCATTTTATTTTTTAAACTCAGTAAAAGCCTGTTTATCCGGCCCTGTCGGGAGGTCGACTAATTGATTTTTGGATAATCGACCGGCAAATTGCCAGAAACCCAACACAAAAAATTTACTTATTTTAAAACGTACCGTATTAATAATACCCTAAATAGTAACAGAATATTGTATGGATACTTACCAATAAAGATTTACACTCGGTAAAATTATTTTTTTTGCAGATTGGTTAAAATACCCAAGTTTGTAAGTTTAATAAGTGAGCATACTCGCGATTGTTGGATGGGGAATTGACCCGGGAAGGGGTCGAGCAATCCGGTTGATTGGGTCATGGATAAACGGGCTTTTGTTAAGTTTTAACTTTTCTTTCACCTAAATTTCAGCAATGCAGCTTAACGAGTTTCTGTGTTAGCCCCCTGGTTACCCCTTTACGAATCTGGGATCATTTCTGCGTTATTGTCCCAAATTGGTATAGGTGAGGTTCAAGTGTTCTGCCACTGAGCATTTCCGGCAATGAATACCCTACCAGTGGATATTTGTGTTGCTTTTTTAAAATATTCTATATATAACGCCTATATCCAAAGAAGATTTTGACTTGAGGGATAGATTTTTCGATTCATACAATTTATACTATTTCTTGAACCCCTTTTCTCATAGAATTTTACGGCACAAAAGGAGGCCATTCGGCCCATCTAGTCTGCCGGCTCTTTGAAAAGAGCAACTCAATCCCACTGCCCCGCTCTCTCCCCATAACCTAACAGATTGAATATTATTCCTTTTTCTGTGACATTGATTGACTGTATAATTGCATCACTTTTTAATATTTATTTTCTGGCACCTAATTAGACAAAACTTATTTTAAGCATAAGGTTATGGCTTTGAGAGTATCTTTTTAATGATTCCTGTTTCTGCCATTTCTATTGCACTCTATAGAACTTTCTTAAATGTTAACTATTTATTTGAATAAATCACAATCATGTACATTTTATAAACATGAGTTCCATTGAAATAGAATATTTTTTATTGTTGCTGTCTAAGAGCATTCTTAAACTGGAGGGCAATCTTTTAAATGATGCTTTTGTACAGCTTTCTACAGTACTTTTTAGGTACATATGAGATGTATTTTCCCAAGAGTCGAATTCAGCTCTTATTTTAACCTGATAGTTCCCTAGCAGCAGTGTTGTACTGTGAAAATCTATTTTAACTGGGATATTGGTATTTTAAAATCCTTGACACCAAGTTAGAAGGGTAATAAGGGAACTATCTTCTACAAACTGCTATTGCTTTCTCCCCAATCTATTTTCCTGCAAATTGTAAGTGCATTCTTTACATTTTGAGTGCATACATTTGGAAAATATAATTGTGTATTATATATAAATATAGTTGGTTGATTTACATCACCCAGAATTCTTTTGAAGGTTACAACTGCTCATAAATTTTCTGGACATTGGAGAATGCAAATTCTTAGTTTTGCTTAAGATCCAGAGAGGTAATCATTTAGATGAACTACTTTTTGGACCCAGTATGCGCCTTTTGTATTTCCGCTGTGCAAAAGACTACCAGCTGCCAGTGGATTTTGATTGATGAGCTTGGTTGTTGAATCTTGCTAGCTACTAGTTTGGAGTAAATGTTTATAATAATCCTTGCATTTGATATAGCACTTTACATGTGTTCTAGATGGCTCAAAGCGCTTCAATAATATATACTGAAATCTTTTATTAAAGTTATCAAGTGAAAACTGAGATGCAAGCAATAACTTGACTGGTTATTTTTGTTTTTCCCAACAGCCGTTTCTTGCCTTAAATTATTTACATTTTTGCCTGTATTGGCCAGTCATTCAGTTTCAGGCAGAAGTTTTAGAGTCTTAATATCGGCAAATTAATGTTTCATATCATCTTAAACCTTTAGGTGGTGCTAGTAGTTAAACTGAAACAATCACAATGTACATTTGCAGGTGAAACCTCTTGTAGATAAATTGAATGTTATTTCAGCTTTTCAGGAATTGCCCAGGCCCAATTTAGAGCAAACCACATTTGCGTAAATATTCTAATCTCAGCAGAGCGTATGTTGACAATGCAAGGGAACCAGCTATAACCAGCTATTTTACCCAAATATTTTACTTGTTTAAATCCACCTAACTTGCCCCTCTGGCATTTGGATTAAAATCAAGTATGGGTAACAGCTCCATCTTGTACAGTAAAAAGCCCATTTATCCGGCCCATTTATCTCGGGACCTGGCCAATGCCGGTTAAAGCGTGTGCCAGATATTCAGCCAAAAACACCCAAAAAATGTTTTTAATTTTTAAATACGTTGTGCCGGATACATTCTGGTCAATCGAATGCGGACTTTTGTTTTAAGGAGGTGCCGGTTATAAGGAAGGTACAGTTGAATGGGTCATGGATAAGCGGGCTTTTACTGTATCTAGCAATGATTGGACCTATATGAAATGAGTTTAACATGTAGAAGATGCTTTGATAATGCAAAGAACACATACCTGAAATATCAGCTGTTTTTTACATTTCTAATAAACATACAAAATGTTAGTCATGACATTGTTCATTTTATTGCAAAAAGAAAAGTAACCATAAAGATCAATGGCTAAAGAAAATAACCAAATGAACCAGCCACTTGGTTTCAGCAGCTGAAAACTACACAATAGATGGTTATTACATTATATAATGAAGTGACATCTAGAAGATTTTTGGCAAAAATAACAACAACTTGCACTTATATAGTGCCCTCCATACTGGGTAGCATCTCAGAGAGCTTAACAGTGGTGAAACCTGACTCAGCTGGGGGGTTGGGGGAGGCAGCCATAAGCATGGTCGAAGAGGAAGGTTTTCAGGCAGTACTTGAGGGGGAGAATGTTTAGAGTTTGGGGGCTTGGTTGCTGAAAGTGCAACCTCCCATCGTGGGGTGAAGGGTGCAAGAGGCCGGTGCCAGTCGATCGGAGGCTCCAGATGGTGGTTTGGGGAGTGAGGAGGTTGGTTTTCAGCTCAAAATGACACCGAATAAATTCTTTTTATAATCATTGCATTTTCATTGCTCAACAGAATCCATTTGTATCAGTCTTAAACATTTGTATTAGACATAGCTTAGATTCTTCAATAAGCAAACATTTGGGTGTGCATAACTGCATTAATAATAGCAAGATAAAGTACTGCAGCATGACTGGAATGATGCATAAGAGTTGAAGCTGCTCCTAGTTGCTTTCATGTATTTAGGTTCATATAGAAGTAAATTACCTCTGATTTAGTTACTAAGCCCTTCTAGTTTTCTAAAAACTAAAACTACTTTTTTCAACTTTGGTTACAACAAAGTTATATAGCTAACACCAGTACAAAAATAGTTAAATATTTAGTTTCGAATTAAAACACAATAGGAGCAATTCTTTTTGGAACCAAAGAAACGCTACTACTGACAGTATCAATATTAACAGTATTTTAAAACCATCTAAAGGTACCGTCCCGGAACCAGCAGTGTTTTCATAGAGCAAGCGTTGTCAGGACAAAGGTGATCAGGATTGTGCTTTGAAAGCAACAATTATTAAAATACCTGTGGCAGACCAATTGTGGCTTGCAAATTGTTCCAACATAGTCATCCATTTTTTTACAGTAAACAGTTAAGACAAACAAGTTTTTTTTTCCCCCACAGAACAAAACACAATGTTCTGGCTAGTAACTACTTATTGATCATCCACTTGGGCTCAGCTCTCTTTTAGGCAATTGTAGATGGGCTCCAGAAGCACCACCTGCGTTTTGTGTGATGCTTGTGAAGTGCAACTTCCTCTTTTTCACGCTCCCTTTTCACTCGTTGGTAATGGTCTTCTTCCTTAAGGTACCACACAGGTGGCCAACGGTGTTTTTCAAAATACTCTTGATTTTCTACAATTAAAATGTCAATTAGAAATTAAATTTCAGTGTATGATTTCTAGGATGTTCATTGTGTAGATCATTCAAAGCATAATTGTATTCTTAATACCCAGGTAAGTAATATTTAGTTTCTTACCAGGAGCTTTTGACCTGATTTCTTTTCGGAACTTGCAGCAAACACTGTTGTAACTTGTGCAAATGTGATGCGAACACCAAGCTGCCAATTGATGTCCATTGTGAAACTAAAAATACAGGAGAAAAGTTCATTGTAGATTTGATGTGAGTTCTGTGAGCTTCTGTAAATGATCTAAGTACAGGTAGAACTCACTCAACGAAGGGGTTAAGCACTTTAAAACCCTTCGTTATGTGAAAATTTTGTTAAGCGAGAGTTTAACTATTACTGTAATTGGCGGCAGCCAAAACGCCGCCCCGACCCAAGCCTCCCTGCTAACATCGGTTTAGTTCCTAGCACTAACATTTTCGGTGTACAAGTTGAGCAGCCAGAAGTCCGGAGTTCTGGAATCCGGAATGTGACAAAAATTGCAGGAATAAAAACGCCAATCCTACCTGCTCCAGGCCAGGCGGATGCGCTTCTTTCTTCCTCTCCCTTCTCTCTTTCTCTCTACCCCCACTCCTCTCTATCTCTCTACCCCCCCCTCCTCTATCTCTATCTGCCCCCCTCCCCTCCCTCTCTATTCGCGCCCTCCCCTCCCTCTCTATCTTGCCTTCCTCTCTATCTCTCTATCCCTCCCTCCCCTCTATCTCCCACCCCCATATCTTGACTTACTATTATTGAAGCCACAAAGCATCCTGCCATTTAAGCTACTCCCATATGGTAGCGGCTGCACTGCTTAACTGAGGCACGCTAAAGACTGAATGTGCGTTGCTGAGGCAACCAGAGAGAAGTAGCGCATGAGAACCCCAGGAGATTTAAAGTGTGTAAACATTCGTTATAACGAAAGCAGCCTTTGTTAAGCGGAGAAGTGGTACAAATGGAAACCCTTGTTATAGTGAAGTTTTGTTAACTGGCTTCGGTAAGCCGGGGTCTACCTGTACTGTAAATCTGATTAATACAATACATTGTGACCACTTACTTGGGCAAGTTCCAGGTATACCAACACTTCTTCATCAATATCGATAAATTCTTTTACTGCTTTCATCAAGTCACGCACAGCATGTTGTTCTGTATAATAATAATGAATGTACACAATTAAGTTACAATGAAATACAATTTTGCTAGATTACTTTTGAATTACTTATGAAAACACATGGTACAGAGGTGTAAAATGTTTTTAGAGTCAGCAACAAAGTATATGTTATTAGAAAAAACAAACCAGCTAGTCCATCTTCACTACAAATTAGAATTTTGAAACTAAATGAACAGGCAGAAAGGACCTTGAAAGATGGCATTTTTCCAATAATAAAGTGCTCACCTGGTACACCACTGGAATGTCAATCTGGATTGTGAGCTCAGGTCTGGGCATGTGACTTGAACCCACAATACTCATTTAAAAATGAGTGTTACTGATTGACTCCCAAACTGACAATCTCAGCTGTAAAGTCACTATTTTGTAAGAGTGACTATAATTAATTACATTATCATAGGTTTGATGGAATACTTTGACAATGTATGCATTCATTAGACTTACGAATCCATTGTGCAAATTTATATTCTGGAATAATTTAAAAAAATTAAAATGTGGTTTATGTAGAACAGGTTTTCTTTTGAAAAATAGGAAACATTTAGTGACAAAATACTTAAGTTTTCCAGTTTTAATGAATGTCATTTTTTTAATCCTTAAAACTGACCTGTAAGAGCCACCAAACGTGGAAGGCACAACCTGTTTGCCAGGGCAATCAGCTCAATAGGATCGAGAGCTGAGTTGAACAACAACTGGCTGGTGTACAGGTACTCAAGTGCTGCTTGCATGCAAGCCTTGCTTATATCAGGGAAGTAAACCTGTAAGTAAAGGTAAAATGTATTCATCTTTCTTTTCCTACTTAATAATACAGAAATCCTTAATTCTACAATCTACAAGGCATTAAAATATTCCTTGCATTTGATGCAGTGCATGGCATGTCAGGAAGACATGGTTTTAACTAAACCTTAATGTTAAAGAAACAATCAATTTGAGTAAAACTGAAATCTTAGGCAGACTGGCTTTTGGCCGCAGTAATCGCCCTTAAATAATAATGTGATCAAGAACTGTTCAGTTCCAATTTGTATCTTCTGAATCTTTAGCAATAATGAATAAGACATCTATTTTTTGTTTCTGAGAACATAAACTTTATTTCACCAACCTCCTTGTTTGAACTCTCCACAAAAGACCCTCCAAACATAGCCGCCATCCACTCACAGCTAGAAATCAACAAAGGCTTATGGGCATTAATACTCCCATCTTCTAACTTAATGGTTACATCTGTCATTGGAAATTTAAAAATAAAATTTTTCAAAACACTTGCAACTACTCAATGCTCTAAACACACATCAAATCAAATACAATTTACATTCTTGTACTGTAAATTAACAGATTGTAGAGATACATTTCTGTATCAGCTACATGTTATAACATGTTATAAATGCAATTTTCTTGCATTTGAAATAGCACTTTCCACATCTTCTAAATGTCTTAAAGCGCTTCACAGAACATACTGTAAAATGAATTGACTATTTGTGGGTGAAACGCAGTAGCCAATTTCATACAGCAGGGTGCCACAAACAGTTGTGGATCGAAATGAACATTTTTTTAAGATTATTATTAGATACGTAGAGTAAGGAAACTTGCCCCTGCCTGGAATTGAACCCAGGTCTCTTGCTTGTAAGGTGAGCACTCTAACCATTGAGCTACAGAACTCCACATAATGCTTCATATACTTGCAGTTAAAAAAACATGGCAGCAGGATAACAGATCTACATTCAATCCGCTATGGGTATATTTGTTAACCTTGGGCAATATGCGCTTGGAATGGGAAATTAGTCTTTGGCAAGTCCACGTTCGATTAACCGAAATTTATCCAGAAAAATGCATTATTATTTTTTTTAATTGTGTTTTCGGCCAAGTATCCGGCACGTGCTTTAACCGGCATTGGCCAGATCCCGAGGGTGCTGGATAAACGGGCTTTTACTGTACTATGCTAATGAATGGCAACCGATAATGTCCTTAGTAGAAGTAGGACATTTCACATGAACAAATGGTTTGTTTTAGAAAAAATAATTCTGATGCCATCATGGTTTTATCTGCCTTATTCAGGTTTTACTGTTTCACGGTACTCTATCTAAAATAATACAGTATTTACTGTGGAAAATGTAGTTAAGCATTAGAGTATCAATTGGTCAACTGAGAATTTCACATTCTTGTCTCTTATGAGGAATCTACTGCTCACGAGGGACAGGAAACAATAATAAGCATTTCCAATGGGATAATTAGAGAAAAAGATGAAAAATAAAGCTTTTCAAATTACTTAATCATGCCAATATAAAACATCCCTGAACTAAATGGTATACAAATTATGCATATTCAATTACTGATAATAGGTTACATGATGCTGCGGCAGAGCAATCTTAAATGTTTCCAATGCAGGTCACATTTTATTGCATCAACTATATGGAATTCCCACGTATTCAGAAGGGTAAATTGTTAAGATACCCACACATAACTTAAATCAGCAACGTTTCAAAGCCATAAAGTCAGAAATATTCTTCCTAACACAATTTAAAATAAATATGATTATCCTCAAAATCAAGTTATTACCAGATATGCTCTACTGTCAGTATGATTGACTTATTGTTTCCCTCTAGAATGTTTTCTCATGCGATTTTCTCCCTTGCTTTTCTCCTGTGGTATGGTTCCACAGACACCAAATGCCATCCAGCACCTCACCCGAGTGTCTATTATTCTTGCATGAACCTTCACAGAGAAGGTTATGAAGCTGCTTCATAACTGAGCTCAACACTGCATACTCATATACAAATATCTTTTGTTTGGGGGGGTGGTTATCTGCATAGATAGCAATCAGAGCAGTAGATCTCACTTCCTGACTGGAGTGGAAACCAATTTAGTACCTCACTCTCCAGCCAAGGAGGGTCAACTAACTCAGATCAGATCAACACTCAAATGTGCATTTTTCAGATTTATATGGCCTACTACTGCAGTCTAAACCTAAACCGAGGCTTTTACTCACAAGGTCTTTGGAGGAACACTAGTCTGGCTGCATTTTGTAGCTACAGTTAATACTTGTTACAAAAACATTTCCCATTGAATACAAGAGTATAAACTTACCAGAAAATGTTCCCTTTGCTAGGCATTCCTTTATTCGGTTTGCTTTCCTGACATGAAATGCCTTTGTGATCTCCTGATTCATGAAAGCTTCTTTGTTTTGAATATTTTCAACCATCATACGCAAGTCAAAAACTTCCAAAAGCTCAGCAATTTGTGCAATTCTCATCAGATCTTTCTCATTCTCATCTAGCTCTCCTGTGTAGAGAAATCGCAATACAGCTTCAAAAGGCCTTGGTTGGATTGAATAATCCATCCTGACCACCGTTATTTGACCTGTCCTCTGTGTTGTAGGGTTTTTCAAAACTTCTTCATGAATATGAATAAAGGCCTTGCTCCAGAACGACAATACCTTTCCTGCAGACGGTACCTTTAGTGCTGAAGATTCCTCCTCATATTTGATCATTTTCAAAGTGCCATCACTCTTGGATGTTCTTAGAGTGCACTGCATTGGACTTGAACTGATCTCAGAACAGTCATCATCTGTGTCAAGGCTCATGGTTCTCATCAAATGTTCTCGAACTGGTTTCTCGGTTTTTCCATCATGAGCTTGAGAACCAGGGGTTAAGTCCAACAAAAACAGGTCATAGAATTTTGAGGATGAGGTAGCCAGGTACACCTTGTGAGCATAAATTTCAATCTGGTTCTGAAGTAGAAACATAACATCAGCACATAGTGGATTGTCAAGCAAATGACTGGGCCCATAAGCACTGACTGAACAATGAGGAATTTTTATTACTGGAGGTGGTGGTTTAGGTGGCAGAAATGGTGCCTGGAGTAAAGGCCTCTGGACCTTCTTTAAGTGAGATTTCCAGAACTGAAGATGTCGTCTAGTAATCAATGCAGCTCTGACAGCATTATCAAATACATCCTTGATGCCAAACTGGTCAAACACACTTGTTTCATAATATGGGATTCCAAGTTCTTTGGCAACCTCTCGACCCTTTTCAGGGGGCAAAATGTCATTGGATTTTATTGGTCTAGGGAATAAACAAAAAACAACTAATATTTTTAGTATAGAAGTGACACAAACATGCCAACAATAATGTGCATTTCTGCTTAAACATTTGAATGCTCTATGGAAGCTTTTTCACAATGTGCTACAGTTTCGGGGATTTACCGGGCTTCTGACACATACTGAAATCCAGTACATTGCTTTAAGAGTATTCAAACTAGACAGGTCTACAAATGCATGCCATTTACCCACGGAAATGTCCATGTTTATAATGGAATGCAGAAAAAGGAACACCTACTGCTTACCTAATACCATATCATTGTTCAGTCAGTGCTTATGGACAAGGGACAACTTCCTCCAATTGAACGTGAGTAAGACCGAGGCCCTCCTGATCGGCTCAAGCCAGCGCCTCCGCACATCGGGCGCTGCCAGCCTCAACATCCAAGGCTGTACTCTCCACCTCACAAAGCCAGTCAGGAACCTCGGCATCACGTTCGACCAAAAACTCTCCTTCCTCCCCCACATCCGTGCCTTGACCGGCACCGCTTACTTCCACCTGCGCAACATTTGCCAGGCTCCGAAATTATCTTACTCCCCACGCTGCCCAAACACTCGTGCACGCGTACATCACCTCAAGGCTGGACTACGGAAACTCTCTCCTCGTCGGCCTCCCCAGTTCCTCCATTCACAGGCTGCAGGTCATCCGAAACTCTGCAGCCCGTGTATTATCCCGCACCCGCCTCCGCGACCATATAACCCCCACCCTCGCCCGTCTCCACTGGCTCCCCATCCTCCAGTGGATCGAGTTCAAGATCCTCGTCCTCACCTTCAAGGCCTTACATGGCCTTGCCCCGCCCTATTTAACCAATTTACTCTCCCCCTACAAGCCCACCCAGACCCTCCGTTCAGCAGGACTTGGCCTGCTCCAAGCCCCCCGCCCGAACCGCCCCACCATCGGAGGCCGGGCCTTCAGTTTTTCTGCTCCGACCCTATGGAATTCCATCCCCCAATCCCTCCGTCTCGTTTCTTCCCTTTCCTCTTTCAAGGCCGGTTTGAAGACTTTCCTCTTCGACCGTGCCTTTTGTTCCACTCTGAATTCTTCGACCTCCCTTACTTGTTTTACCCCTTCCCGTACACTCCCCTCCCAGCTCGGGTCACATGCCTCCTGTGCAGCGCCTTGGGACGTCCTCCCGACGTGAAAGGCGCTTTATAAGTGTAATTTGTTGTTGTTGTTCAAGTTTACAAGAGCAACATAACTTGTTTTGTCTGACAAGGTACCTGTTGCTTGTCTAGCTAGTTGCATCCATCCCACCAGGGCTTTGGCTTTCAGGCTTAACAAGAGCTAAGTCATAAGAATTGTGCCCTAAGTAACCAGCTGCCCCTCCAACTCCTACCATTGAGACAGGCTTATTGATCTGTCATCAAAAGTGCCTTGAAGTATTATGCACCCACCTGGCTCAAAAATCTAATTACAGAGACCACTACAAAAGGTTAACTCAATTCTGACATTACAGTGACAAACACATCACCTTGTAAAAAAAAGTGTAAAAACATAATAATTTTCAGGTCCACTTAAACCTGTTCTCTGTTGATCCCACTCTTCTTTCACATAAAGGACAGCATTTCTATCATTAAATGTGATCTGAGTTAAATTAAGACAACTTAACTTTGCAACTAAGAACTTATTTTGTATATATGTGGGCCACAGGATAGAGTGACTGCCACCTCAGCGTGATATCAATCCAACATTGCAGGCAACTTAGCTTAAGAAATCTAGAGTAAAAACTTATGGAATGTCTCTTACGTATCAATTAATGAATCAATCAAAACTTACATTTATATAGCGCCTTTCACGTCGAGAGGACATCCCAAAGCACTGTACAGTTAGGTAGGGACAAGAACAGGGGGTGGGGGGGGGAGGGGTCGGGGCAGGATGAAAAAGTGTAGGAAAATTGACTGTATATTTGTGGGCGAAACGCGGCAGCCAGATTGCACACAGCAGTGTCCCACAAACAGTCATGGAAGTGGGATTAGGGGGAAAAAATGGAGGTCGGGACAGGCATCCTTAACTTGTTTTTTTTAAATCCCAAAGATTAATTCCTTCACATAAAAACTGGATAATATCACTTGTGTTTTGCAGGATAATACAAATACCTGCAGATCAAAAAGTCCAAATGAATTTGTACTGTTGGGATTTAAATATTATGGAGGGAAAAAAGGGCAGGATTGAACGGTGGAAATGTGTGGATGGATCAATAATTTGCTATTTTTAAACTTTATGCCTGAAGATATCAAAGTACTGATACAATTCTTTCCCCAAATAGATAGACTGGATAGGATAAAGTCTATTATAAGTATCTTTTTCATGGTTGTGAGAATGGGTTTGATAGGCCAAATGGCCTTTTGAAACACATCATTGGCTCTAATTAATTTGAATTCACTGCACATGGCAGCATTTCTTTTTTTCAAAAGTCCATTAATGGGCAGATATTTTCAGAGGCAATTAAAACAATCATGCTAAATACCCATATATTAAAATAGAACATAAAAAGCTGAATAGGAATTAAATGACGGTTGTAATTTTATTCTAAAAGGATTTGTAGCATGGTGATTATTCGCCCCATGAGATTTTCTACCAAGTAAAACACTGGTCACCAAAGACATTCTTAATTAGATCATGGGAATGTGTTCACTCACATCTCTCCCACATATAAAAAGGAGTGCAAGGACAAACGACTTCTGGGAATCATAAGTTAATGATAGAACTCTCTGGATTTTTCCAGTGGTCGATTAATGCTTTAGAGATTTAAGCAAATCATGTTTAGGTTTAACAACGAAATCATGTTTTGTTTCACAAAATATAAAATTTTCAATAATCTTGGTTTCATCCGTTTCTCAATTGCTATATGTAAATGATATTGGACCAATAGGATACAAGAGAGCCAGAGTTTCTATGCATATGTAAGAAAATGCGGCAGCCAATTTGCACATAAATGCGTATTTCTACAAAGCTGAAAATTTAGATTTTGTGTAAAAAAAAATCTAGGTGTTTATAGTCCACCTGTATAAAAGTGTGTCAAAATTTACAAGGTACATCCAGTATACTGTAAAACATTATTCATTTATTTGCTCTGCCTTCATAATGTTTTCACCTGGTTAAGAATTAAATAAAATGAAATAAATGTTTTGCCTGCAAAGTCCAGCAAATTTTTTTCTAATCAATATAATGTCATATTCAAAATGAAATTCATCATCGATCATAGTAATCCAGTGAATGCTATACATTGGTGACTGCTCAACATTGTTGCAAACCCAACCATTTCATTGTTATTACACCTGATTTTGAAGAATATCACAGCACAATACACTGATCAATATTTATATTTATGACAAGGTCAAATGGTCCATTCACACCACACGCTACAGTAATACGTAAATGATATTGGATCAATAGGATACAGGAGAGCCACATAAGACATATTTCTAGAAGCTTCACCACAAAATGTTTCTACTTGTTCTGACAAATTGAGTCACGTGTGCAATTTATACTGGAAACGTGACATGAAATACCAACATGGTTAGGAGAAAGAGACAAGACAAGGAAGTGCACATTACAATACTTTTATTGGCAGAACCAAAACAATAGTATGGAAAACAAATATATCTGCTTTGATATGAATTAAAAGATCCATGAATTTCCATTCACTACATCACTTTAACCAAAGCAAATATATCAATCAAAAACAAGAGTGTTAAAATGCGTTTTCAGAATGTACTATCAAAATGCAATCTGCAGTTGTGTGTGATCTTGATTTAAAATAATTAGGTAGAAATTTAGAACAATAAATTCTTGATCTAAATAACCCATCCGAATACAGTACATTCTCTGCACTCCTGATATTACATGAGGTTGTATAAATTACAAGCATCATTGAAAAGCTTTGGTGGAAATCCTCAATGAAGTACGGTACATCATGTTACTCAAGGAATGTGGCAAATGAGTGCCTCTTACCTGTTATGGCCTTGGAGGATATTTCCATTTGTGGGAATACCGCCTACCTTCCAATTATACTCTCTAGAATTTTTTTCTCGTGAATATTTTGTTATGTTTTCAAGCATTTTGCTAACTTCATCATGCTGGATAGAAATCTTCTCCTCCAAAATACTATAGCAACCTGTAGAGATGTTCCACCCATGAATATGTCAGCTGTGGACAGGTGTAAAAACAAGACTTTTTTTTTACTTCACTAGGACAAATATGAAAGAACACCCCCTCAATCCCCATCCACACACAAAAAAAAATTATTTAAAGGAATTGGTTAAAGATCACAACTTTTAACATACATTAAAGAATTAGTAGTTATAAAGTTGTACAATAAAATTGAATAATTAAACAAGTATTCAAAGCTGTGTCAATTAAAAGGAAAATAAAGAAACTTACCAGAGTTTTTAAAAGCTGGCCATTATCCACAGGTATAAGAGTTAGCTACTCTTAGTTCTTCTAAAGTTAATTATTTGCTCTTAGGCCTTCTTGGGATCTTTCAAAGCGAGTCTTTTGCTGGTCATTCACCATAATTGTTGATACTCTTCCTGCACTCCTTTGGTGCTGCACTAAATTTACATAACTCTCATTTACTTTGTAACAATATACCCACTTCCACTTTTTGCCATCTTCCAAAGTGGAAAAACAAACTTTTTTAAAACAAACACAAATCAATTAATTTATTCATGGTGAGTAATTTTGAAACCTGTTTACCACAGATGATATTTGATCAGACTACTGGTACTCTTATTTCCAGTGGAGAAACTGTTTTTTGGTGATTATATTGGATGATATAACAGTGATTGGAAGGTGAATTCTTCTCCCCAAAAAGCATCTAAACGTTTGCTATGGTTTTTTAAGCAACGTGGAAGATTCCAGGATATGTATGTAATACAATTGGAGCCAGACTTCTGCAACAGAATTGAGTAAACTTCACTGATTATATAAGAAACAAATCTATGACTTAGTAACAATTTGCATTATGATAGTATCCAATTTCAAGACAGACCTAGAAGTATCTTTTCATTAGGATTGTATGACTAGTTTGTTGCACATTTATATATTTTAGAGATTGACTACAACAATATCACACAGTACCTTGCTAAGGGGCGTCGAGCACGATTTACAGCCTCAAGATCAGCATAACGCAAGTCCAGCTGACAGCCAACTAAGACAACAGGTGTTCGTGGGCAAAAATGCTTGATTTCAGTTAACCACATTGTTTTAACATGGTTAAGGGAATTTGGATTAGCAATAGAGAAGCACAGGACCACCACATCAGATCTGAAAAATGAAAATATTTTAAAAATTACTTTGTTTGATTATACCTTATTCTTAATTGATAATATTTTATGTTTCAGATCATTTACATATATGCTTTCAGCAGTGCATAACATTTTCTTCCATGCAAAATGGTGACACACTACACTTTAGCAGAAAATAATACGAAGGCATAGATGCATGTCATGCACTTTCTACTGACAGTACCAGTAACTTTGCTACATTACCTCGTAAATCATATGGTATGTCCACAGTGCTGGCATATTTTATTTTCCCAGAGATATTATTTGCATCTATTTCTCTGTGCAAGTATCAATAAAAATAAATGTTTTGATTATATTATTGGTTTGGGAAAAAAATGTACTTTTTATTTTGAAGATGATCACTTTGCATTTATGGACAACATTGTTGCCTCAGAGTACATTCTTGGATGTAATTGTTTAGTTATTTGCATTTTGTGAGGCAAAAACAGCAGCAAACACCATTCATGCTTACTTTTAAATGATTCAAAGATAATCACATAACTGGATAAAATAAATATTTAAAACAAAGCTTCAACAGAAAACTGTGTTAGGGCAGAATCTTGCCCCATTTATAGCCAGTGGAGGAAAATTCTACCCATATTCTTTAAAGGGTCAGTATCACTTTTGCTGACATTGAAGAGGCATTTATAAACTAAAAACTAAGTAATTTCCTGTGTTTTATAATTGGAACCTTAATTTTTATATATTTTATTAATCAAAAACAACTATAGGTCAAATACAGTACAGTGTAGCCTAACATGTTCACACTTTTCACCTTATAGAAATTTAGAACCATGGAAATTTTCAAACTTATTCTGTACAAATGCGATGAACATCCCCTCTCCATAATGCTTTCTCAAGAGTCCCAACTCCACTGAATTTGAATAGTTTCAATCTTTTACAAATGAGTAGGAGTCCACACAAGCATAACTGCCAATAATGCAACACTGATTGTTAAATCTAAATCATGTGTGTATATACACATATATATACACACACTGTATATATTATATACTAGATAATGTAGGAAATATGTTTGTATAATAGATGTTTTGCAGTTTTCAGAGATTGTGGATAAGGTAATTGGGAATGTTGCTGCTGACCTGAGAATGCTGCTGATGCTCTGAGTATACGGAGAAATGTTCAATTTTGAACATGCACAAAAATCAAGAAGCAGACTCTTACCAACATGGGAAGACCTGGAACACGAAAAGGCCATTGGCCCTTCAAACCTCCCTCTGCAACTCAGAACTTTCAGATACAAAAATGCTTGCAATAATTCTCCCACCTAACAAGAAAGGATACTGTCTCTTTAATATGATTTGTGTTTTTCGTTCAAAAAGTTCCAAAATGCAAGAAGACACTATGAGTCATGAAAAAGTACCATGACTGCAACTTACAGTGCGTTTCATTTGCCATATCTTGAATGTGAGTCAGAGGAAACCCTATAAACAAAAACAGGTACAACAAACACTACAGATTGTTGACAAAAAGAAAGACAATTTTATTTACAGTTCAGTGAGAAATTCATGCAAAATGTTGAGGAAAGGTTGGATATGTCTAAGTTTACAAATAAAGAATTTTTTTTAGAAAATTATTATAATGCACTTAAAGAATAGCATTTTGTATGAATGTAAATGTGGTTTTACAAATCCAAAATTAATTTTTTAAGTTTTTAAAATTAAATCAGGGTTATGCAGATGTGTTAAAACTATAAATGAGTGAATTACGAGGCAGTCGTTGAATCAAAAGATTCAGTTGACGTAAACAGTGCGAGCAAGGCTTGAGAGGCATAGAAATGTCAGCTGAAACCCAAGTGAAATTACTACCTTCAATTTACTCAAAATCAGTTTATTGCTCTGTCCTGCTGCAGGCTATCTTGGGCTGAATGGTTTGTGAGTGTGTGTTGTTTGAGTGTGTACATGTGTGAGAGAGAGAGATGTACCAGACAGTTTGACAGACTGCAATGGCTAATAGTGGTTTGAACCACTATCTGATAGTTAATAGAAACTACACCACGTGATCAGCTGACGTACAATACTGCCAACACTTCTGAAGTTTGTTTTTAAAACTGATCTAAAACATGACCTTCCCAACGCAGAAACAATTGAGCACAATTAACCTTGTGGATTTGCTGTGTAGAAATATCAATTAAGCACTCTGAAACATCCACACATCTCAAAGACTCAATCCTAACTGGCAGGATGCCAACCACATGACAGGTCAGGTGTGAGAAGAAGGAATCCAATCAGCAAATATCATCCCTTTGGGATGTTAAAACTCTTCACCATGGGATTAAATTGTATTCTCAATAATACCAATGTTTTTCCTTTTATCTATCTTTTAGCAGATTATCCCAAATATTTATCACTCTTGCAGAAAGACATTATTCCTGATATTCACTTGTTCCTGATTTCCACCTCTGCTCTCTGGTCTTACTTTGAAATAATAGTGTGGGTTTACCTTATAATAAATAATAATCTTTGCATTTGATATAGAGCTTTTCATGTCTGCGAGACGTCTCAAAATGCTTCACAAAATATACTGTAAAGTTAATTGACTGTATATTTGTGGGCGAAACATGGCAGACAATTGCGTACAGCAGTGTCCTACAAACAGTCTTAGATTGAAATGAACTATTTTTATTTTTTGTTGAGGGATTATTATTAGGCGTATGGAGTAAGGAAATCTGCCCAAGTTTCGCCCTGACCTGCCTGGATTCGAACACAGGTCTCACACTTGTAAGGCAAGTGCTACAGGATTCCATCTTGACGTATATATTTCCTGTGGTTTGTGCCTGCAATGTTAAGGGGGTGACATCAGTAGCAATGTGGAATGGGCCATTTTTAACATGGGAAGCCAGTCATTCAGTAAACAGAAGCTGGCTTTAATGTGTTTCCGTGATATTGATGGTCCACAAAACACACATACTATATGTGACTCAGTATTAAACCAGGGTGCCCAATCATAGCATCTTTTCTCTTTTAACTGATTCAATTATTCTGTTCAGTTCTGATTCACTTAGTGACATTTCTCAGCCTTATTCAATTTTCTAACAGTGACACACTATGATTATTGATTTCAGATGAATCATAACATTTAAAATATCTCCTAGGAGGGTTTTGTTTTTATGCTAAATCATAGAAATTATACGTAAACTTCAACTTAATTAGAAGTATAAAAAGTTGAAGAACAGTGAGTCATGTAGCTAATGGATTTACTGGCAATTAAAACACAGTACAGTACATTGAAAATGAACACAGTCTATATTTTCTTAGCGATTTGAGTACAGCACTAAATATGTACTTGTAATTAAATGGATATTACATCTAGGCACCTATTACACCAAGGACCCAGTATATACCACTAACATTTATCAGATGTAACATTATAATACTTCAAGGTCATCAGTGAAATATCAAATTCTGTCTGTAGAGAATGTAATTTAAGTAATTGTTAATGTAGGTATCTGGATTGCTTGTGTGCAATTCCATTTAATAACTCTAAGAGACACTTCAGCACTTAATGGATAACTCAAAGTAGAACAGTGGTTCATAGGAATTTAAGGTTTGATTTGATAAACCTGACTGCACTCACCAACCTCAGGCTGCTATCAGTGTCATTGCTTTCATAATCCAAATTGAGATTTCTTGCTATCAGTACTTTTCTGCTTCAGGGCTTCTTACTCCTTCCAGATGGGTGTCATTCATTTTGCTATCCATAGCCTGGATACAAGTTTCCTAGTGATATTTATATCTGCAGTTTTTGGGCAGGCATCCAAACTCTTTAAACTACAGTCATATGACTGAATCCTCTTATTCTGTTCACCTCTATGGATTGCAGATCCTGTCCTAGCTTATTTATAGTAAGCAATTCAATCAAAATCTTGCAGATTTATCAAATGATAACTAGAGGTATGGAAAAGACTTCACCACAGCTCATTATAGAGAAGCAACTACAATACGTTTCCAAATGCAAGTTATCTGGCAAGTTGATTATTTGCTTTAATATATCTCTTTTTTAAAAACTAAATGCTGTTTCCCTGAGTGCTATTATTAGTACTTCTATCCGGTTTTGAATCAGATTTGTTTTTCTTTACATAAGAGCAAGTTACTTTTGATAAATTTAAAAAATCATGTTAGTTCAGATTTTGAAAAGGTAATTTTTAAATCACTAGTGAACACTTCTCAAAAGGGTTTCAAAAATTCTAGACCCCAATTGAACCTGCAGAAGATTCTCATATACTCTAACAATGTTTGTGCCATTTAAATACCTTTTGGACTGCATACATTATGTTAAATAAACAGATTGTATATCACAGATTCTTATAGTATAGAAGGAAGCCATTCATCCCATCATGCCTGAACGGGATATTTGAAAGAACTTCCCCTGTTCGAACCCAACAGCCCTACTTCAGATTTTCCCAAAATTAATACAAGAGGACAACTATATTTATTCAAGTTTAAGTTTCAGACTTGCACTTGGGATGAAATTCAATCTCTAATTTTAATCTCCAATCATCTAATGAATCACCAAATTCCCTGCAAGATATTGCATATCTCCAACAATTCAGTCTCAAGTTGTAGTTATGCAGAGCCCCGGGCACTCTCCATATTTTGGATTTTCAAGGGTGGACTGAGTGAAACTACTTTTGTTATACAGTACTGCAAACACTCAACCAGACAAGTTGACAGATTTGAAAAATTTAAACCAACATTTAAATCATTATGTAAATCTATGCAGTAACCTTGGATCTCATTAAACCTCATCAAAACGCCTTGACAACATGGGGAGAGGATGTTATAGCCGCAATTAAGAAAATGCCAGTAGTATTATTGCATTGGGGGAGACAGTGGTGAGCACAACATTTTATCCAGAATGTGCCTTTAGGTTATAATGCAATTTTTTCAAATCAGCACCAGCATGACACCAACCCACAAGATGAATCTTGTTCACATTACAGCAATTGCAACACACAGATATATCTGGCCCTGCACAGCAACAACAACAACTTGCATTTATACAGCAACCTTCACGTCGGATAGTGACCTGGAGCATTTAACAGTGGCAGAGGGATTAAGGGAGAGAGTTCCAGAGTATCTGGGTTTAGTGGCTAAAGGCACGGCTGCCGATAGTGTAGCTGTGGGGTCGAGGGACTAAAACAAGGCTGGAACTAGCCAAATGGAGGCAACGAATGGTGGAGTGCAGGGTAATAGATTGAATAGGTAAGGTGCTGTGCAGGCATGAAGCGATTTGTAAACAAATGAGAGGGTCTTGAAATCGATCCGTTCGGTAATTGGGAGCCAGTGGAGTCTGGCAAAGACAGGAGTGATGTGAGTAGAGTTTTACACAGTGGAGTTTTGGTTTAATTGAATTTTGTGTATCAGCTGGGAAGACCATCTTACTGACATTCAGCTGCAGAAAGTTTGTGCTCCTCCAGGCTTCGATAACCATCAAACAGGCAGACAGGACACCTCCTCATTGGCTCAAATGATAAATCCACATTTAGCACTCATGTAAATTATAGAATGGATTTTGTAGTCATTCATTTAAATAACATAATTCTAGCATTTGATATTGTGCTTTTCACATCTTCTAGACATCTCAAAGTGCTTCACAGAATACTGTATACTGTAAAGGGAATTGGCTATATTAGTAGGCAAAACGGCTTTAGGTTTTATTAGTCTTCTACTATCATCTACCAAAATTAAGGAAACCACATTTATTTGCGTAATTCAGGAGGAAACTATAGTCTTGATGGCTGCTTATTTTCCCACACACATTATTGGCCTTTTTACCTTTTTAAGTTTATTTTCTCCCTCCTCCATTGAAGTTACCGACTTGTGTTGCATACAGTCCCTCTGTATCTTAGCCAAGTGGCCATTCTTTACAACCAAACCTGATCCTCCTACACAGCATACACACTTTCCAGCAATGGATAATAGGTAGTGCTCAGAAGCAGGAATGATTTCACTTTGCTAACTTTGCTAAATGTAACTTTCCTTTGTGAAACTAACTACCTCAGCAAGGATCTGGAATCAAAATTAAGAGCTACCAGGTCTATATGGCTCAATTTTGTTCTATTGTTGCATTATTACCAGCCATTGGAAGAGGATATTTATTAGCTTGTAGGCAGCATACTGGGGAAGAGTTAAATATATTGTGTTGATAGAACTCATGTCTGCATTACAAGCAATTACCATTACTGGAGTCCAACATAAATGGTTGGATAACATCGGAGACTATTTGTTCCACACAGATAATATAATAATAATAATTGCATTTTGGTTATACAGTAATAGGAAATCCTTTTGTGAGCATAAAAAAAAGCTGTTTAAAATGCTGACCGTCTGCAGAATTAGAAGTTAAAGAGACAAGCGATCTATTTCTGACAATGTCATTGCACTTGGAACAATATTTTATAAAGCAGCACATGCAAGTCCTACTTATAAACATTTCCAGATATCAAACATGGTCTCATATTGTAGTCTGCAATGAAAGTCACAATGAATGAAAGTTACAGTGAAATGAGGTTTAGAAACTCATATAAATAGCAACAAAATGCTTCATATTAAAAATGTTTAGGTTTTCTTATATTTACCAAAATATTTTCTTTAAACTAGAATATTCAAAATATTATTTAAAGAAATAATGGGCATAAAGTCCAAGTGCCCTGATTAGCACATATCAAACTTACCATATTTAGAAACACAAGGAATTCCTCAAGCAAAGGTTTATTTGCATTTTGCTCTGCTAATTTGGATTTCTATCTTCCATAATTACAGCCTCTAATTTTACTTCTGCTCATTTAAAAGGTGAGCCTTATGCTCTGTAA
Organism: Hydrolagus colliei; assembly: GCA_035084275.1. Classification (NCBI taxonomy): domain Eukaryota; kingdom Metazoa; phylum Chordata; class Chondrichthyes; order Chimaeriformes; family Chimaeridae; genus Hydrolagus; species Hydrolagus colliei. The sequence goes on from CM068748.1 coordinate 9,330,929, forward strand.
ATGTCAATACATGTGCAGTTTCTGGTAACAAGAGAGGTTTGGAGAAAGAAAACCTTTTGGTCCTTTTGATCTTATTCTTCCAGAACATCCAGCCATACAAGTTTTCATAATCATCAAACCATTTGTGGCTTAGATCAACTAATTTAGTACATATCATTGATAAAATGTGGGACCTTACTGATTTGTAAGCCTCAGTTCTACACATTGCGTATAAATCTACTAGGCTATTAATGTTATACTTCCTTCAATTTAAATATGTTCATTCTTTAGTTTGAAATGTTTGATTTTCTATATCTACATTGGAACATTCAGAAGCTTTAATATTCCTACATTAGATTACTTGTGCAGACATATTCTACTCATTTTATATTTTTGATTACTTACCAAACTTATTATGTCTTGTAAAATTAAAAACATGTTTCTGCAAACCAAAAAAGGTTTCTTTTTTGCTTTTTTACCTGCCATATGCAAAACGCCTGTCTTTATGATGGTCACCAAACGTATCCCACAGCCTGAGCGATATGCTAACTTCATCTACAACATCACGGGAACGTTCAAGGACCTAAATGTAACCAACAATTAATGTAATAGAGTTAAGCAAACTTCATTTTGGTATTTATCACCCTCATATTTCAATGCAATACATAAATATTGCTCTTGGAGACTAATTCATATACAGTAAAAGCTTGTTTATCCAGCAGCCTCAGGATCCAACCGGTGTCGGTTAATTAAATAGGCCAGGTATTCGAGCGGCAAGTTGCCAAAAATCCTACACAAAAAATTAACTTATTTTAAAATATACCATATTAATAATAGACTAAATAATAACAGAATATTGTATGGATACTTACCAATAAAGCATTCCAGCACACTCAGTAAAATGATCGGAAAATAAAAATTCCAGTGTTCGTTAAGTTTAATAAGTGCGCATGCGCACGCATTGCACGCATGTGCAAAGTAAACATACTTGCGAGTGTCCTGGATGGCTCTGGTATGAGATCCGTTTGCTGGAATAGTGAATTGTATTGGGAGGTACCAGATGGGGTTGAGCGTTCCAGTTGGTTGGGTGCCGGATAAACAAGCTTTTACTGTGTGTATATACAGTATATATATATATAATATATATATTTACAGTATATGTATATAAAGGCCACTACACCAAATACAGGAAACAATTATTATATAATTGTAAATAAGCAAAGAGAACAGAATTAATTCCAATTAAAGCAAATTAGTTAATATTTGCTACTCTATCAATCCAATTTATTGATTTTGTTTTGTAGCGTTGCTCATGATCTATAAACTACAGTACTGTACATTCATTGAGCATTTACTAGTTAAGAATCTCAAAAACAGCTGCAGGAATATCAAATCTCCTATTTTGAAATTGATAATTCTGTTACAATATTGAAAATATTACATTTTGTTTCAAAACTTGCTTCAGACGACACTTTTACAGTCATAAAAATATTCAGACAATTTTTGCTTAAAATTGATTTTGAAATTCCACGTCTTTATGCATTTTTCTTGCCAATTTTCTTTAATCCCTTCCCTTCCTAAATACTTTTGACTCTTTTGCTTTCTACTAATATATGCACCAGCAGCTTCCCGTGCTTTACCAAAATAGCATTATTCATGCATCAGTCTCAACAGTAAGTGGCAGCAGGGAGTTCAACCTCAAGAGCATTGTAGAAATTACGGATCTTGTCTTCACCCAACATAAACTTTCCAGCAATAGTTACTGGGACTATTGGCTAAAATGTCTCTCCGTGTTCTAATTGCCATACCCACCAGCTAACTCAGTGCAAACCTCAATCAAGCCAAGGACCATTCCTGGTTGAATGACTCATTTACTCAATACACTTGCTGAGCTAATGAAGTGGAAGGGGGATCATTTCTTAATTTTTTATTGAAAGTAGTGATATAGCAAGACATTCTGTATGTAAAAAAGTGCTTCATTAATCTCTTTGGTATTCATATTTAGGATTCTACAAGTTGTAGCTAAAATTACATTGAAACCTGTGCATTATTAAGCTACTTTGTTTTTTTAAAATGCACTCCACTGATCTTCTAAACCAGCTTCAATGACAAGCACCACTTTACAGAACCTCTCGGACCAAAGAAAGTGATTATTTTTCCATCAGAATGTAATGTTTGACAAACAAAATTTTATTTTGTATGAATGATACAAATCTTAATTTTAAATGAATTTTTTTTATCAATCTTACACTTAGGAAAACAAAATTATTCTTACTTCTTGGCAAACACGATATTGATCAATTGCCCACACGGTGGGGACATGGGTGGAGAGCAGTTGGTACTGTGTCAAGGTGGCATTGCATGCTCTTGCACAAATCAGTCGGGTCTTTCCGACAGCATTGTCACCAACTACAACACACTTGATGGTTTCAACATTCGGCCGTTCATAATCCATACCAGTATCCATTTATATTAAACTCTGTTGGAACATAAATTGTCAAATATAGTAATACATATTGTAGAAATATATTCTAAAAATGATTAAAATGCACAATTATCACTTAATTAGACTCAAGTAAAATTCAGCTCATATAATTTTGAGCTGGTGATGGAAACACCATAACACAGAAGGAACTTGTTATTGAAGTTGTTTCTATGCTCAAAAACATATCATAGCTAAAAAAGTCCAATTTGGCAGAAATACAAATGAGGAGGTTTTAAACCATTTTCACCTAACTTCCTTTTCCCTTGAGACATGTCTTTATCACATTTTACACAAATATATTTATATATATATTTCTACCAATATACTTATTGTGAAAAATGTTTTACCATAAGAACCATCCACGGGTTCTATATTATGAGAACTAAGAATCCAACATACAAATCATCAACTAATTTAAACAGAATGAGGATTTAAGATTCTGAAACACAACAACAATATTTGTACCGAACTACAGCATATTATTTATATTAGTTAAGTTAATTCCTCTCAATATGAATTAATTAACAAGGTAACTCCAAAGGCACCTGTTATTCCAGCTCTATTTTATTCTCAAACCCTCTAGTTTTCTTTGGTAGATTGTACAGAAATTCAGTCTCTAAATCAATCCACTGAGTTAAACAAACATTGCACCAGACACAAGGATGGCAGTCATGTGATATGCTAACCGATAAAATGAATATAGCTCCAGGAGAAACCAATCTGCTTTGTTTTTAAATCAATTTTAGAAATGCATTTAGCAGATGGCTCCACTGAGAAGCAACACTGAGGCAAAATAATAATTAATCCTCAGCGGTCATAGCAAACGGGTGTTATAATTAGATGTTAAACTCTGTTGTGCACTCTGTTGTAATACAGTGCCAAAAATAGAAAAACTACCTTTCATGATTTTGTTCCCCACCATACATAAATTTGGAAACTAGTTTATTCTGCCACTAAATGTTCTGCTTCACCAGTCTAATATTGTTGCCAATTTAGTTTGCCCAAAATGTCTTCTTATAGAAGTAAGATAGCACCCTTCATAAACAGACAATGCATTAGCTATTTGAAATTATTGTGTGTCTTATGCAATTAAAAGTCAGATGTCTTCCATTAATTCATTCAAGTGGAGGCATTTTTATATTAAGAAGACAGCTATGGTGTGGGTTTACATTCCAAGATGTAGTATCCCAAATTTTCCATAGTACTTAATACTTTATTAAGTACTATGCAGACAGGCAGCAGAATAAAGGTATGCAAGCCTATTGTTTTAAGTACAGTAGTTTGGTTTTGCTCTACCTACCTCAGGTTTATGGGCAGGGAATGGTTTATGGCTATGAAAACAGGATAATGTGCTCAAGATCATTCCATACAAGTACTTTACAGCCCAAAATTAGGAAGACTTTCATCCCATCAGTCACTATGAATTTGTGTCTCGAGACGAAAGGACACTGCTCTAACCCACTTAGAACACTGATCACTTTTTTCACTGTACAGTATCCCTCACTATGGTATGCACAAAAGTTTTTTTTTAATTAAACCAAATTACAGTTGTGTAACTGGTATAAATAAGAAAGGTGACTGGAAGCAATAATTTACTAAACCATGCAGTGAAGTCAGTCTGCTAACTCACTTGGGCTTCCAGGACTCATTAAGTTATTATCATGGGAATCATTTGATAATCTTTGTCAATTTCTTTCAGATATATTAAAAATTAGCTGCTTTCCCTATAGTTCTTCATTGTTCAGTAGGATAAACTGTTTATTTAATCAACAAACAAAATTAAAGTTGTAACGCTTAAAGCTATTCTATTTCTTGTTCAGTGCAAGAACTTTTGATAGTCTGCCTTATAATCAGATAGCTCCAGTGGGGTAGCTAGTGTAGCTCAGGTACCATGGGCCATATGTTGTCATTTCGTGGTAAAATTTCTGATTCTATAATTGGAAATTGCCACTTTGTCAACATTATGAAAATTGAAATACTGCTATCACTTCATTATATCTTAGCAAGTTTCAGTCTCGGGACTATCTCAGCTTTAGTAGATGTGAAAAGTCATAAATAAGACAAGGAATAGATCAGCTTGTAATCAAGAAATTGTCAGTAATTAACAGTGTAAGAAGCACAGAGAAGAATGGAGTATTAAAAGGACCACAACTAAATTAGATTTTTAGTTCCACAGATATGTGGATTATTGGCAGCCATAAAATCTCAGTCCTGACAAGCAGTCACGGGTGTGAAAGTCTTCAACATCAAGATTTTTAGGAATGTGTTCTATCAATACACTTTTACCCAAATAGATCCTAAGCAGACATGCTCCTGACGATCTGTACATCTGGATGTTCCTTAAAAGTAAAAGATCAAACAATGAGCGCTTTCAGTCAATAACAATAATAAAATTACATTTATAGAGCAACTTTCAAGTCGGAAGGATGTCCCAAGGTGTTGAATCTGTCCCAAGGAGCTGTTCAGTGATCTGAACACAATAATAATTATATTAGTTGTAATAATAATAGTTGTTACCCATTGACTGAAAGGGCACATTTTTTAAAATCAGAGGATAGCAGGTTGTATAAATAACGTAAATTTTCTGATGTATAATTCTATGGCTATTATAAATAATAATCATCCTTACATTTAATATAGCACTTTTCACATCATCTAGACATCTCAAAGCGCTTCACAGAATATACTGTAAAGTGAATTCACTCTATATTTTGTGGGTGAAACGCGGCAACCAATTGCACACAGCAGTCTCCCACAAACAGTCGTGAATTGAGATGACAAATTTATTATTGTGGTTTTTTTCTTGAGGGATTATTATCAGGTGTGTGGAGCAGGGAACATGCCCAAGGTTTCGCCCTGCCTGGAATCGAACAGACATCTCTCACTTGCAAGGCGAGAGCTCTAACCACTGAGATACAGTACTCCACTGGTACATTTTGGCAGAGTTCTGTGATGTGAAAGTTGTTTATTTCGAGCATGCTGTGCGGAATTGGCTGTCGCATTTCACCAACAAAATATTACAGTCAATTGACTTTACCGTATATTCTGTGAAGCGCTTTGAGATGTGTCGAAGACATGATAAGTGCTATATCAAGTGCAAGGATTATTACTATATTCCCAGTATCATGTCAATAGTGAGAATAGCCATAATGTATTGTTAAGCAGTTGAATCGGTGACAATAGTTTCTTCTAGGGCCAAGAGTCGAGCAGAGTGAACTATTGTAACTGAATTATCTTGACTCACACATTTTCTGTAGCAATAGAGGTTTTAGTGCCTGTGGTAATATCACAACTGACAGATTGGAATTGGGACAAATGTAATACTTCAGGGAAAGTGGCAAAGTTTTTTTTTTAATGCAGTTTATAACCTTGATCAGATTACAAAAAAAAACTCTGGTCAATAATTCATCTGATTAATTGGTCACTCACCTCATGTCTAGGATATTGCTAGATCAAATGGTTGCCACATTCACCCACAAAAAGCAGTCACTAATAATAATCCTTGCATTTGATATAGCGCTTTTCACATCTTATTGACATCCCAAAGCGCTTCACAGAATATACTGTAAAGTGAATTGACTGTATATATTTGTGGGCGAATCATGGCAGCCAATTGTACATAGCAGTGTCCCACAAACAATCGTGGATTGAAATGACCAATTTTATTATTAGGTTTTTTTGGAGATTATTATTAGGCATGTGGAGTAAGGAAACTTGCCCAAGGTTTCGCCCTGACCTGCCTAGATTCGAATACAGATCTTGGTGTTTGGTGTCCCCAGCTTGCAAGACAAGTGCTCTAACCACTAAGCCACAGGAGCTCCACACTAAACAGGATTTTGAAACATAACTCGGAAACATTTATAAAGTAGTATAAAATGCAACTTGTTTCTGTAAATTCCTTTGATCTTCCAAATCCTAAGAGTTATTTATATTAAACATATTAATTTAAAAATATCACTAAAATAATTTTAGATTGTTAAATATGTGATATGATATCTTCTTCTCTTCCACTTTACTGATATTTCCCATCACCAGATTAGGCAAGTAATAATAATAATAATCCTTGCATTTGATATAGCGCTTTCATGTCTTCTGGACATCTCAAAGCGCTTCACAGAATATACTGTAAAGTGAAATGACTATATTAACCCATTCTCTGATTAACCAGCATCCTGGTTGTTTTGAAATCCACGAGTGGTCAAAGTTTATTTTGAAATTACTTTTCCCTTGTAATATAGAAGGCAAACGGTAAAGCATCAAACAATTCCTACTGTTCAGCAGTCATTTATGCACATATACAATTTTCTAATATTAGTTTAAGTCCACTTTCCTTCCATGCATTTTACGCTGGAAGTTTGCTGCGTAAATTTCAGAAGCAAACCTAGATCACAACTATTTGTGCATATTTATGTCAGAAATGATCTACTTTAAAGTAGTTTGGGAATCCAAAGTGCTCTCCACTCCAGTGGAGTGAAAACTGCTACATATGATATATTAATTTACACTGACATAACATTTCTAACCTGCCGGTTCACAGAATATCACCTTTACTCAACCTTTTAAACTGGTATTCTCTGGACCATCAGTCAATCGAATAGCCAATCCTGCAATGCAAGTGCAATGTGGCAATACAGAATAACTTCAGGCCCAAGCAGTTACAAAATTGGGGAGGAAGGCACAGAAAAATCAGTCTTCACAGTAGTTATTAACTAGCTTGGCTAGTCAACAATGTGATAGTTAATACATGATGTGATTGTGTTGAATGATAATCGGCAATGTTCACTCCTGTATATTAATAATGTGGGAATGGCTGTCAATATATTTTACAGCTTCTATAGGAAGTGATTCCTATAGAACGTAATAAATATACAGGAATGTCTGAATACATTTCCAGAGTGATTGATAGATGGTATTGTTCTCATCCATGTAATGAATGAAGAGACATTGACAGTATCTTTCTAAAGTACAGTATATCAATTTGTTATAATTGATCGATACAGTATACCTATTTACTCTCCAGGGTACAGTAATTTGGTCAATTTAAAAACTCAGGATTACAAAATTCAAGCCTTGTAAATATACATACCCATTGGTTTCTGAAAACAAATCTCTCTGTACAAAGCATTTTTGATATCAACGCACTCTACATTGTTAATAATTGACAAGTCAGCCTTAGAAATTCACGTGGGTTTAAGATGATCATGTTACATTGATGGTAAAAGCGGGTTACAAATTTGCAACACAATTGAAATGTTCCAATTATATAATTAAAAATGAAAATGCAAGAGGCAGTCTTCGCAAGTTTGTAATTATCAGTCCTTATAATTATATTAACTGGACACTCTCATCCACCTCACCATTTTATATTAGTTTGTTCATTGTGAATTTTTAAATGTAACTTTAACCCCATGTCAATGATTGTTACAGTATAGGTTTTTGTCTTCCATCACCCTCACATTATTGTGTTTGCATCTTCAAGAATTGTTCTTGACTTCTGTTCATCAATCCGGTATAATGACGCAATTCCATCTGGTATGTGTGCAATTATCTTTTGACAGGCAGGGCTTTGGTGATAAACAAGATTCAGTATGTGGTTTAGCCGTCATAACTTATTCCATATCTATTTCTGCAACAACTTTGAACTATGCGTTCCAAATAATGTCATCTGGAATTCAAAACGGGGCTGACCATAACTAGATACTTTATAAATATATACATTGCACACATTTACTTATAGTGTTTTTGTGTTGAGTATGTTGTTTGTTTTGAACCATCTTTCTTTGATAAACAACGTTGGAACAAAATAAAACTGGGGAGGCAGAAATCAACAATGTTTCTTTTTTGTTTATTTCAGTTGTATCGAGTTGATGTTACAATAATAAATGAATTACTAATTACGGTAATATTTAATGTTCCTTTCCATTAGAAGCTTATAAACAGTGGTTTAGCGAGATTGGAATAGCCGGGAGTTTGCTCTAGACTTGAAATTAAAGGGTGCTTTACTTCAAAAGCTTCCATAAGTCACTGTGCCTTGCACATCCCAAATTGGCTTTTTTTTCAAGCACTTGGCCAAATCTGCCCAAATAAGACTTGGGAAAAGTGTGTGTGTGTGTGTGTTTGGGGGCTTGACTTTGTTAAGAAAGATGAACTTGAGCTCAGTTCTTTCACCCCATCTGTAGTTCAGGACTGACTGGTCCAGCCAGGGCAGCAAGCCGGGTTGACTCGACTGCAGGACAGGTGGTGGCAGCTTTGCTCTATAGTGTTACCACAGTAACACACAACAGAGTGAGTGTGTGAGAGTGAGTGAGTGAGAGAGAGAGAGAGTGTATTGAGCCCGGTTATAGCAATCAGACCGCCACCGTTATAAAATGGAGCCTGTATGGCCACCTCAAAAAGCTCAAGAGAGATACAAATACACATAACCCCTCCCCCCACCACCCTCTCATTGTCTCTGTCTCCCCGCCGTATTTAACAGTTTGACCGAGAAATAAAAAAAACACACACATACACACAGCTCCACCCACCCCCCACACCAGGTTATTATAGTGTTGGTTAAATAGTGAGCGACTGTAATTGGTAAAACTGTCAAAGGATTTAAATGTATTTTTTTGAGGGGGGAGAGGAAGAGAGAAAACAAAGGCAGCTCTGACGTGTGTGTGTGTGTGAGGTGTGTGCTGTGCGTGTTGTGTGTTCGAGCCCTCCTTCCTCTCCCCACCCTTCCTTACCTTATTTCCAGCTGTCCCTTTCCTCCCCCCGAATACAACCAGCAGCAGGAGCGGCCGAGCTCACTTATTAACGGCTCTTTGCAGCCCCTTCATGCCGCGCGCCGGCTACCGTCTGTCTCATTTGCAATGGAGAGGAGGTGGTGGGGTGGGGGAGGATGCGGCTCGTGTCAGCGGCCGTTGGGCTCAGTCACTCTGCTGAGAGGGTGGTGGGGGGGGGGGGGGGCGACTCGCGCTGGTCCTATCCTGTCACTCAAGGGGGCCTTGGAACGCGAGTCCAGAGCACGCGGCTCTCTCCTGTCCTGTCACTGGTGGTGGGGTGAGGAGAGGGGGGGGGGGGGGGGCGGCACTGATCGCCAGCTCCGCTCCGAAACCCGCCACGGCTCCCTGTGACGTCAGCGTCCACCGCTGGCTATTTATAGCGCGCTATTTGGCTCCATTCATGAAAAGTCCGTGGATGGGGCTGCAGAGCTGGAGCCTCCTTCAGCGACCTACATACAATGCAAGCTGTGAACGTGCACCATCGAACCATCTCTCACGCCCTGAGCGCAGCTACTAACACATTCTTCAAAGCAGTATTACTGCTGAATGCGCTCTCACCCGAACCTAACCCACTAACAATTCTTTTATAAAATGATACCAATGCCCAACGGGATTATGATGTCCTATATACCCACCATTGTCTTCATTACAAAAAAGTACAAATTACAAAGTACAAGTGCACCGAACCTCACAAAAGCTAGAGTCCTGTAGCATACACGCCCACAAATATACAGTCAATTCACTTTACAGTATATGCAGTGAGGCGCTTTGAGAAGTCGATAAGATGTGAAAAGCGCTTTTTCAAATGCAGGGATTATTAATATATTATTATATTGCACTCGCTTTGTAAATAAATGTACATTGAAAACCTCTTTATAAAAAAACACTAGCCGTTCTGACAAACTAATGTGTAATATTACAAAAATTAAAGGTTTGAAGGTGTGCAGATTTCTTTAAATGATTAATTGTACAGGACTGTACATAGAATTCTAATTTAATGTCCACAGTATTTTCCAATCTAATTAGAGGAAAACCTATAAACGGGGCTGGCGGGGTGGGGGGGGGGGTCTTTTCATTGTATACAATTTGGATCTTGAGCTAATTTATCTATTTAAATAGTAGTTTAGATTGAATAATATCTTATGTGTTCCAGCGCCTTGGGACGTCCCCCTGACGTGAAAGCCGCTACTATACAAGTGTCATTTTGTGGTGGCTGTTGTGGTTTGGTTTTAACGGCCAGAAAAAAATAAAAAGTGCCATTGAATTATCAGATGGAGATATTGCTGGTCTACTCATTAACGAAAGGGTCAGAGAGGCACAAAACGAACTGTTTGGTGTGTGTCAGGGGGTAGAGGGTTAGGGCAGACTGTCAGCAGTCAATTCTCCAACAAGCAGCAGCCAGGCTATTGTCCATTCTGTGCTACTGTCACATTGTTGCTCCTATTCCCTCCTTCATTCATTTCAAGTGAAGCAAATATCTGAAACACCTTGTCATCAAAGGCTTCAATGTCAAGTTACATTAGGAAACAATGCTCTGCAGCCATGGACTTTACTGGGGCCACGTCTTTCACCCACAGGCATTAAAAGATTAGTGCTTTCTCCGTTAAATCTCTTAGCCTGATTGACTGTGGATAGCAACACGAGTAGGGGTTTCATTTATCACGGCCAAACCATTTGATCACATGTATATTTTTGCCCACTTTATTCTTTTCACAAACAGTACCTAGACTCACACACGCGTTACGGTTTTCAAAATTAAGGACAATTCTTCCTCCATGCCTCCTTAAATCCCTTTTCTGTCAAACCACTGAATAACATCAGCTGCAGTAACACTAGTGGACTGTAGTTGAGGAGGTTGATTCATTTCTGAAACGATCTCCCTGAGTAATTTAGTGGTGATGGTGGTTGGGTTAGTAGAAATGCAGAAAGCCCAAATTCTGTTTTATTGCTGTCCCAATTTAAAGAGAAGCAACTATCAATTGTCTGAAGTCCACAATGAAGACATAGTACAATCAATCACATTTTGGATTACCCACCTTAGCTATAAATATATAGTACAGTATTTAATATTTGATTTGTTACCTGTGTTTTTCTCTAAATCAATTTTACTTGCAAAAGAGTTGCTGTATAGTGGAATACCATTTTTTACCATAACGTTTCCTCCCTGTGGTTAATAAACATTTGGATCTTTCGCTTTCATTTCAGACCACTATAATGGTTTCATACACACAGTTTCATATTCCCTTAATTACCCGAGAATATATTGAAATAATACTAACTATACACATGCGGTACATACGCCAGCTGAACAGAGATTTAATAACTCTACAGAGTGATGGTGAATCGCAGTCCTTTTATTCACAGTTGGCACTTAAAATCTACATTTGATTTGGGTTGTACAATTTGCATATAGAAATTCCCTAACACACAATGAATCACCTATTCATTATTATCCAGGTCACCAGGAGGAACTCAGGATGCACATGAAGATATATGACGGAATATTTGAAGCGTTAAAATAATTGTACTGTATTTGTATTTGGGCCGTAATGCTTGGTGATGGCTCACCATAAGTTCACTTATATAATGTCATTCTTTAGTAACCTTAGTTGTTTAATGGGTACTTTTAGTGCTGTAAACATGAATTAGAAGGTCATCCAATCGGGGCAGTTTTGGAAATTTGCTAGCATATGTCAGTCACTCAAATTGTTGCGGGTTCCTCACTGGCCAAATATTTTTGTCTTCTCATTTAAAACAGCATCAAAGTGAACATCTAGGACATTTAGTGTCATAGAGAGGGACCCTAACAATTTAGGCAATTGGCTTGATCCTCAAATTTGTGGGTGTATCACTTTGACATTATTTGCTGTCTCAGAAAGTGGGCCTTTTTGTCTCAAAAACTGCAGATAAGATTGAAATTGATTGCTTTGATGACCCTTTAGGGCAATATTTGAAAGAAATGACATCATATCTGCCTCAGCATTTCAATGTTACTGATATAGATGTCCTTGGGTACTATCTGTAGCTCATTGCTGCTCAGTGAAACATACATTCTGGTATGGTCAAATTCAGTAAATTCCCTGAAATAGACCAGATAGTAAGACAAGACAGCCATTTGTTCTGGATGAATACAAATCTATATAAATTCATAGACTCTGAGCATCATATCAAAATACTATTCAGAGTTGAAACGTACATTTGAAACTGTCTTGTACTTAACACCTGGAGTCCTGTAGCTCAGTGGTTAGAGCACTTACAAGCATGAGACCTGTGGTTTGAATCCAGGCAGGTCAGGACGAAACCTTGGGCAAGTTTCCTTTCTCCACATGCCTGACAATAATCTGTCCCCCAAAAAACCTATAATAAATTGGTCATTTCAATCCATGACTATTGTGGAACACTGCTGTGCACAATTGGCTGCCGAGTTTTGCCCAGAAATATACAGTCAAATCACTTTACAGTATATTCTGTGAAGCGCTTTGAGATGTCCAGAAGACATGAAAAGTGCTATAGCGAATTGCAAGTATTATTAATATTATTATTATTATAATCCCATCTGAAGGGTGGCAATCCAATAATGTAGCAGCATCCTCGAATTGCACTGGATGTCAGCCCAACAATAATGAACTGAAGCCTCAATGAAGGACAGAAATTGCTACGAACTGAGCCACCTTTCCCTCAGGGGATGGCAGAAACAACTGAAATTCCAATAACAAACAACTATTCAGTGTGACAACTCACATTGATGAACATCAGATGACCACGTGACTGCGTTCAGCTGTCATGTCAATTGTGTGAGCTGAAAGAGTGAGCCTTCTGTTAGTCACTCTTTAGGTTTCAAAAGTGAAGAATAACCACTTGAGTGAAGTAATAGACTGAAATTCTTCCGTGAAATTAATCCTAACTAATTTGGTTTTGGAGGAAAATAGAGGGTGGAGATAAAATAACTCTGATCAAGGTTTGTTTTATAGTAAGCTGATTTGTGGACTCTGCCCCCTGTGCTTGGTATCCCACAAGAATTTAAATGACACTGTATTGAAGTAACATGTATGGGTTTTGGGGCAGTGTTCAGAGCCCTGATCAGTAACCATTGTGCTTGTGTGTATATTTCATTTGAAGGCAGGATTGGACTTGGCTGACATACATGCAACGGTTGAATAGGCTGACACAACTGACTGTCTCGACTCACACAATGAAGAATAGCTTCTTGGAAAAATTGCTGGAAGCCTGTCAGCACACATGAAATCATAACCCATCTTCTTCAAGAGAGGATAGGGAACATTTGAAAAGTAAAGAACTGCAATTGTCTTATACAAAATATCTAGACTAAATTGTAGAATGCCATCCCTCTGCATATATTATCATTTTTACAATGGTCATCAAGTATCTTTATTTAAATGTAAATTGTGCTGAGATGCAACACAGATTTGTATTGAATTAATCCTATGAAAAGAAGCATTGCATTGTTAATGGATTAGGAATCCATAGCATTAACCAAATTTGTGTAATGATTATTAGTTCAGTATTTAATCCACCACCACATACAGCAATTTACAAGTAATTGTTTTATATAATAATAATCCTTCCATTTGATATAGCGCCTTATCACATCTTCAAAACATCTCAAAGCACTTCACAGAATATACTGGCAAGTTAATTCTGTGTATATTGTGGGCGAAATGCATCAGCCAATTGCACACTGCAGTGTCTCACAAACAGTCGTGGATTGAATGACCTAATTATTATTATTTCATTGAAGGGATTATTATCCCTGGAGAAGTGGTCCGCAAATTGACTAACAACTGAGTTCCTACTTTCCGCCAGGTAAACTGAGGCATGTGGAGTAACGAAACTTGCCCAATGTTTTGCCCATTTATTTACTGATTGAATGATTCAGTGATTAATTGATTGATTGAGTGCTGACAATAATTGATCCAGTTAATATTAAAAAAGGTGTTATGATTACTTCTTTACGTTTCCTGGTTTTGTAATTTACCAAACCATAACCAGCACACAAAGATGTAATTATCATATAATGCAACTGCACTGCATCAAAATCTCTGCTCAGCCACATTTGCACCAAATTATTGTGCTCATTCTATGGTAATTTCATCATGCAAATTATGTGTTTCAAACAGAAGCATTCTCATTCCAAGTTCACTGAAATAGACTCCGACAATATAACAGGATGTTTTTGCTTTAAATAAAGACTACATTCTAAATGCAGCCTGCTTTCATGTTGTCATTTCTCCTTCGCCTGAAGCGGAGGACACAGCTCTACATCTGGTGCAGGGATAGTGCAATTTCTTCACTGACGTCAATTGCCTGTCTCTGCTGACTACAAAGTATACACTCGTGACTGAGTGGTTTGGTCTTTTTCTACAACAACGTGATACTTGACTGGATTTCAAATTGAAATTACTCATTAAACCAGTGAATATACTGTTTGAAAACTCCTTTTCCAGCAATCTAACAACAGTATTTAACTCTATTAATTATTCAAATTCCTGCAAAGCTATCCTTCTGAATCTACGCTAGGCAGGCCAGTGCACTTGTGCTAATAAAAATGAAGATTGTTAAGTAGGATAGCTGTTCTATTTCTATATTGCTGCAAGGTCCCTGTTTTGTGAACAGGCGTATTTAGTGCATTTCACATTCACTGTCCTTGAACTGGTTATAGATATGATCCAGCCCAGTATTCAGCTACTGGCTACAAAATGCAACTTCACTGTATTTGAAATAGAAACTATGTAATACTATTAATAAAATAATTTTTCAAAGGCAGTTACCAAAACAATATTTCAATGACTATTGGCTGATAATTAGAAATGAAACTGCAGTAAAATTAAATAAAAATATAATTTAAACACAAATGTGAAACAAGTTCATAACAGGGATAAAGCAAACACATTTCTTTTTTGTTGAACTAAACAGTTGGCAAGATAATAGGAGGCTGTTCACAATGGACATCATTGTGGATAAACAACAGCTGTTCCACTTCAAGTTACAGTGTCAGACATATGCGACACTGGAACAAAGGATAAAACAGCAGAAAGCTAAGACATAGGAGGTGGGGTCAAACAATTAGCTGAGGATCAAAATCCAGGGTATCAAGTGAACTGACTACAATTTAAAAATAAGAGGCCCAAACATATGTAAACCTGATCCAGATAACATCATCTGTTATCACCACTAACAGATCACACAACTAGAAATAACCAGAGCCAATCTTTTCCAATGTACCTTTTAAAATGTACTGTTCTTTTAACTTAATATTAGGATTGTGTCTTTGACCATATTCTACTTGCTAATTTATCTGTGAAATCTAATTCTGCTTCCAGTTGCTGGTACAAAATACAGATTTCGGTGCTAAACACATTGCCAATATCACCAGAATCTTTATGTGGAGGAGAAGAGTTATCATAGATCTTGGACTGCCACTTGAAAGGATCACCTTCAAGTTTCAGTCTGCAAATCATTGATTCATATTTGATCTATGGTCGCTTATGACTGGACACCATTGAGGAGTGTTCCAGTTTCGGTACAAGCTTGTAAGACAAGTTATGTTCCACAGAGGCAAACCTCTCTTCTGTTTATCACACAGGAGCATTAATAGTGCCATGGAGAAATAGACAGCCCAGAGCATCCATTCTCCAGGCAGAAGACAAATACAAGGTGGCAGGAGTGGGCTCTTTGGAAGAAATAGCTGTTTGAAATTCATCTTCTCAGACATCTCTGCTCACTCTAGCACAGAAGCAAGACCCAAACCTCGAACTACATAATACATGTGCAATTATTGTTCAAGACCAGTTTCTGATTCTGTACGTGTGACTTTAATCTACTGTATTGTCTATATACTGTACTATATTAAATATTGTCTTATTCTATTGTCCATTATGGTGAACATCTTTTCCTTCAATAATAAGCCGATGATGAATTTAAAAAGTCCAATATATAATTTTCCAAGCTGCATTTCAATAAATAATGCTGGTCATTAATTGGCAAAAATGAGTACAGTAGGAAAGACCTCATAGATCTTGTACAAAAATAAGTGTTAATTCTGAAGAAGCAGCTTCATGAAAGCTGACATAACAGCCTCACCCAGTAAGAAATTTGGGTTAATTGAATAACTTCCATGATAAAATTGTTTGTACTGTACATTTAGTTTGATTGGTACAGAAAGGTTGATTGTTAAACCATAACAATGACAGATATTATTTTCTAACATGCATAAATGGGCCACTCACTTTATGGGTATATGAGCCACAGAAACAGTCTAAATGGATGAGCAGTTTATTATTCTTTCCTAACCTTGATTGTTGTATTACGATGGTCAATATTTAAGAGAACTGAAAAAGGTTATGTACACAAAATAATATGTACTACTATAATAATACTATTTTAAGCGGTCCCTTTCTTTTTTGAATGCTTGAAGCTTTCACCTGTGAGAGAGCAAAAAAAAGTTACAATGCGTTATTCACAAATTTGGACAATGGATATTTAAACCTGGTATATTATATTTCAGAAAAAAATCTTTGTTTAACATTGTGAAGCTATTATTCTGCTTCAGTCTTCATGATTAATTTTCCCATTATTCCTGTAAAACTATGAAACCTTTCACTATGTCAGAGAATTCATTTCTTGGGCCAAAATTACTTGAAAAGAAATGTAACTGTGGCTCCTTCAATGGAATGTAAAGGTGATACCCAGATTGGGGAGCTGCTGGGATAGCGAAATGCAGCACTGGCCAGAGTCAGAAGTTTGTGGCTGCAATCCGTCTACAGTAGGATAGTCTAACGCTAATACTCCAATGTAATACTGAGAGGATGTTGCAGTGTTGGTTAAGTCATTAAACCAAGGTCCAGTCTGCCTGTTCCAATAGACATTGAAGATCCCATGACAAAATCAAAACGGGAGTTTCTCCCAGTTACCTGTCTAATAGTACCCCAGATAAAGTTGGGCATTCGTTTCATATTTGTGGGCATTGCACAAATGAGATGACATATTTGCCAGCTGTAAATACCTAGTCGCTATATCTCAGAATAAATATGTTGAGATGTTCATCAATATGATTAAGGTTCTACATCAAAGTCAAAGATTATCGTTATATCAAATGGACGCTTTTCTAAACAGTGTGTGTCTGTAGCCACTGTATAATGATGAGATTGGAATCAACAAAAAAATCTTGTTGCCCCAATTGAGTACCTAATGTACTGATGATTGTTTTAATGTAGGAATCCATTCATCTTGATGAGATATGAGAATTTGTATATTTAGTAAAATAGGAGTTTAACAATGTCAGATAATTGGCAAGAAATTAAGGGAAACATGACTTAGAAGAAGGAATCAGAAGTAGCTCAAATGATATAAATGTACATGTAGTCCATCCGGTATTCAAGCAGAACCACTCAAGTTGGTGGATAAAGCAGTGTAGTGTTGTGCTGACCTACATTAAGCAGTACAATAATTGCATCTTATAAATACAGCTGTGGCTTCAGTCTGAATACCCAATACACTCAAGCAGCTGAATACCACCCATGCTCAATGAAAAGTCCATCAACATTGTTAATTTTCTGAATTCTTCTTTTCATGTCCAAATTGCTTAGAGTCAAACACTTGCTAAACAAGCGATCCCTCCAATAAAAACTATAATAAATTGGTCATTTCAATCCAAGACTGTTGGTGGGACACTGCTGTGCACAAATGGCTGCCATGTTTCGCCCACAAATATAAAGTCAATTCACTTTACAGTATATTCTGGTTAAAGCTTAGACATCTAGAAAATGTGAAAAGCGCTGTATCAAATGCAAGGATTATTATTATTATTATTATTATTCTCCCATAAATATGCTTAACGCAGCAGTTGAATAGCCTTGCCTTTAACAATTCAGATGCATTACTTTAATCAAGGGAAAACAAGCAATTTGGAGAATCCTTGGTTCCTGAAGATGCTTTCCTCATAATGCACAGGATACTGATGACAAGTGAGTTATTATTTGATGCATCTTTTGACTGGTAGACATTAATTGTCTGTTCTACATGGATGCGTGACTTTAAAACCCTGCAAGATGGGTTGATTCATGTGCAGTAACACAGTCCTTATCCATGATTAATTACTTAGAGATAGTCACAACAAAGTGAGACCTATCATCATAAAGCATTCAAATATCTGCGGTGGCACTGAGTCAGCATAAGAACAA
This sequence comes from Hydrolagus colliei, assembly GCA_035084275.1. Lineage (NCBI taxonomy): Eukaryota > Metazoa > Chordata > Chondrichthyes > Chimaeriformes > Chimaeridae > Hydrolagus > Hydrolagus colliei. The sequence goes on from CM068748.1 coordinate 9,349,357, forward strand.
CCACAAAAAGGCTAATGTGGGAGATATCATCCGAGCACAATGGAATAATCAGTCACATTTGGACAGTGGCTTTACTTCACAGCTAGCCTTTGCTACACCTCACTTGTAAAAGCTCCATTGTGGGATTAAGTGCAAAAGTATGTGTACTTATCCCAATTATCCTTAATAGGTGCAAAATCCACCCTGGAGATCAGTACTTTTAAAATGAATGTTAAACTTAAATTATATTCTGTGGCTCCACAACAGCTCAGGTTCCAACAAATTGTAACCTATTGTTATGGGACATTCTGGAAATGTTATATATTTCCCTCATTGCTCTCCAATTATTTATAGACATGGAAAAATCATTGACAGACAAAGAGATACTGCACATAGTCACAAGCATGTAAACCCCACAAGCTGAAAGTCCCACTTTGTGAACTTTGAGGCGCTATTGTTGCAGTTAAAAAGATAACTGTGGGTGTGCACTAGCATCAGAAGTTTTGTGATTTGTAAACTAATCACAAAGGCAGGCAGTGAGATTACAGGGTGGAGCAGTGGGGCACCAGTTCACAGCTGCACGGAGTAACTTTTCCTATTTCAGACAGGCTTTTGGAATTGATGCTGTGTGGGGGGCAGGTGTTTTACCACAGGCAGGGAGAACAAGTCAACAACTCCCAGTGAGCAGTTATGGAGCAGCATAAGACAACCCTGGGAGCAGGTTGCCTAGCTGCAGCACAAGAGGGAGCAAAACAATGGAGAATATAAACTAAAAATAGGAGGAATATTACTGTAAGCATAATTCAGTTTACTTTACATCTTATGACTGACACTTTGAAATGCAACAATTGTCATGCGAGGCATCTCATTTATATCCAGTGAAGCATTTTCAATTTCCTGAGGTGACATATAAAGCGGTGAAGCGCAAAACTGAATGTGCCAGTTTTCAATGTGACAGTGGTTAAAATCTGGTATAGCAGCTCGTCAAATTCATGGGTGAATGCACAATGTGAACCAGAAAGGTGCCAGGTTCAATCTCTGGTTTGTTCTGAATTAACAAATAATAATAATCCTTGTATTTGATTTACTGTAGCATCTCGTCATGTAATCAAAATGTATGAAAGTACTTCACAAGATTTACTGCAGAGTGTGGTGACTGTTTTTTGGGCAATCTTGATCTAATTCTAAATGACAATTGGGTACTACTATTGCACACACTTATTCTTGATCAATGACCCCTGATAGATAATGGATTATGTATGGACTACCTTGTGTTCAATTGTGTTACTTGCTAACATTCACTGTGATGAAAGTACAATACAAGGTTAAGGAACCAGTACATCTATTGCATTGACATGAGTCAGTGCCTCAAGAGAAGTGCGGAAAAGTAGAATTAGAAATGTAATCTAGCAAAGTATAGCTTTTGCCACTTTACTTGCCTCCTGAGGTGCTGATGCTTCAACCCTGCCAACCTGGTCCTCTTTTACCTGACGTCCAAACACATACACATTCCCCACAGTCATTAGGTACGTTCAGTGTTCAAGCTGAGGAACCCATTCAGACATTTTTTTGCTGCTTAGCTCAGGAGCATTAAAGTCAATTATAGCACCCAATTGCTGACATCAGTTAGCTCAGCACTCTGCATGGAACCAAGCTCATGAATTTTAGATCTGTACAACTAAGTACTACATTGGGGGGTGTATTTACCGATACAGACCTAGGGAAAGCATTTATAAAGGAAAGCAGTACACACATAAAAGTAACTATTATCATTCTAAGCGCATCGTTTCCCCACAGATAACAAACACCGATTAAGAACAGAATGCATGGATTGAGAAAAAAAAGCTATTCACCGCATTGGCCAAAACACCAGAGTACCTCAAACCACAAATAGCTATTGATACAAACTCCATAATGGTATTTAGAAGGGAATTGGTTAAATACTTGAGGAATAATATATTAAAGGGTATAGGAATGAACAGGGGATGGGATTAAAGCAGGACACAATGTAAAGTTTCCTAGTGCCCTTTAAACTTCTACGATGTCACAATAAAACTCTTATAGATGTAATGTAGAACTTCCAAAATCCTATAAATTTCAGTGACTTCTTGCAAAGTAGAGCATGCATTGTTCCAGTGCCTTGGGACCTTCGTCCTGATGTGAAGGGCACTCTATAAATGTAATTTTGTTGTTTTTGCATTTCCTAGACGCTTTGGGATAACATCCAAATCCAAACCTAAACATAGACAAAAACACTATACCTGTTGCTGGGTGGATTCCTTGTAAACTTGGAGCTGATTTAATGCTAAACAAGCAGTTGGCAAGATAAACCATCAAGGCACATACCTTAAGTGTGAAACTACACTCAAGGCCTTGTATGAACATAATATCCAGCTTGGTTGTGCTGAAACAGTTGGTGAGTCACCTGGAACTTCCTCAATATCTGATGTTTGTCAAGAAATAATTACTTGGCATTTGACTAAACTGATCTAACTCCAAGGTTTTAAAGTAGCAATGCAAAGCGTAATCAAAAACTGTTTGGAAAAAAATCTTTGTTCAGGGGGCAGCCAGAGCCAAAAAAGTATTTTTTGTCAGGAAGGTGACATATGAAATTCATTGCAAATTGCACCACCTTTATTATACACAAGTAAAACATTTGACAAAACAGATTTTCAGGAAGTACCGTAACCTTTACAGAATTGGGAACTTCTCGTTTGGTTTACACCACATCTTTTCATTTGCAATTAAAGGAGCAAATACAACATAAGGAGTCACTCAGCCAACTGTTTGTGTGCTGCTGAACAACCCTCTGAAAAGACATTTCTTCTAACTTTCCCTTTTATCTTGTAATAAATCCCAAATTTATGCTCCCGACTCACTGATCAGTAGAAATGCCCTTTATTTACTGCTCCAAAATAATTTACTAAATACTGAAGTCCCGTCTAGCTGGGCATTAATGATCCAGTGACACTATTTGAAAAGTGAGGAGCATTTTTCCCAGATAATTTAGTCATTAAACTCTATGTGGCTGTGTGTGGACAATGTAACATTTTGTTTTCAAAAGGCATCACATAAATCCTCATTTCTACAGTAAAATTAAGCATGAGATTCATTGTTTCAAATAAATATCACATATAAACAACAGCAGAGTCAAAATAAATATTTGACATTTCAAATTGTGCACATATGGCTGTGAACATTCATTGATTGATTAATTAATCATTGATGAACTTAATGGTACAAGTACAAGCTATGGGAACTAGTGGAATGTGAAACCAAATTATAAAAAATATGTGCATAAATATATGTTCTTTATACGTTCCTTTTTTAAAAATTTACAAAACAGAACTGTTAGGCATGTATAGTTACCCCTATTCAACACAAATCACAAGGTAATCCTGTAATCTGCATCCGGTAAGCATTTTGGTGTTACCCTACTTAGAACAAAGAAGCCTAAAAAAGCAGTACACAGAAAGATTAGATGATTGCATAGCCTTTCCAATTCATCATATTTCAGAGTTTCGTAGTATATTACATAACCAGGAGTTTCTAAATAAAAAAATGCTGCAAAATTAATGGAATGAATTTATAAAGGATTAACATTATCCTAAATTATTGAGAAAGAATAAAGAAACATTAGGTATGCTTACAGTGCATCTTATTTTAGAAATTATGTCAGCATTTTGACAGTCTCAGGCGGTCTTGTCCATGACAGGAAAAATAACATGTTGTTATCATTCAATGGGTGATAAATACCTTGTATTTTCACTTTGGGATTTACTTTAAATCCCAGAGGATCTCCACTGCTTACAAACAGCACTGGTGTATATAACATTTGTGGTGAAACTTGTTGAGGCTTTCTCACTGAGACTAATTTGGGACATCACCCTTTATTTGTCTCCAAAAGTACACTTTACAGTGAATCCCAAAACATCCTCCTGACATGAGAGGCGTTGCATCAAATGACTTTTCTTCTGTTGGCTGACTTGAGCGATATTCATTCTTCCTCTCTCGTTCTACTTACGATATCGTCTCTCTCCTGACTCGAAATATTGTCTCTCTCCTGTCTGTCCAGAGACATTGTGTCTCTCCTGTCTGACGTGAAACACGGTGTGTCTATCCTGCCTGTCTCAGAACATTGTTTATTTCTTGTCTGAATTCAGATTTCATATCTCTTATCTTGGGATATTGTGTGTGTATATACATATACATTAAATATATGCATTTGATAATAGTATCTTATCACATCTTTGAAACATCTCAAAGTACTTCGCAGCATATACTGTAAAGTGAATTGACTGTATATTTATGGGTGAACGCGGCAGCCAACTGCGCACAGCAGTGTCCCGCAAACAGGCGTGAATTGAAATGACCCGATTTATTAGTGTGTTTTTTTATGAGGGATTATTATCAGGCGAGTGGAGTAAGGAAACTTGCTCAAGGTTTCGCCCTGACCCGGAATCGAACCCAGATCTCTCGCTTGCAAGACGTGCGCTCTAACCACTGAGCTACAGTATCACACAATATATATATATACCGGTACTTACATACGATATAGCGCCATATCGCATCTTCGAGACATCTCAAAGCGCTTCACAGAATATAATGTAAAGTGAGTTAGCTGTACATTTTCGTGGGCGAAACGCGGCAGCCGATTGCGCACAGCGGTGCCACACGCAAGGATTATTATCACTGTCTGACTCCAGATTTCATGCCCCTCTTGTTGCGACTGTGGTCACTTGCCCCCCTCCCGCTTCTCTGGCTCAGATCAGACAGAACATTGCCTCTTCTGGTGCCTGTCGCGTTAACTTAACGTCGTTCAGCTGCTGCCCAACTCGGGACAGCCTCGTGTCTGACTCATCGCAATTCATTGTTTCCTTCCCCCGTCTTCCTCAACTTGTGGCGGAAACCACAGCAATTCACCTTGTTACCCAAATACAAAGCTTACTTTACTTTACTACACACATACAGAGAGAGAGGGAGAGAGAGAGGGAGAGAGGGAGAGAAAGTGTGGGGGGGGGGGAGAGAGAACCAAAAATAGTTGCAAATATCTTGAAAAGCACAACTGAAATACCATAAGAATCGACCCCCCCACCGCCCACATTGGGTTCTGGACGATACAGACGGTCTCTGTCTCTCCTCCCAACATTTAAACACACGCAACTTTGCAACTTTCTCCACGTTAAGTCAGCGGCGCGGAGTCTCAACGCGCCGACCTGGTTTGTTTCGGTTGGTTAGTCCTTTGTGTTTCTTTTCTTACCTGTGGTTCACAGTGATGTGGTACGGGGGGGGCGGGGGGGGGGGAGGAGGAGAGGGTGAGAGTGGCTGTGGTTCCTCTGACTGCTCGGGACCGCACACCCACCGCTCTCTGTGTCCTGAACCTCTGTGACTCTCTCGCTGCTGTGGGTCTGTGAGGCTGAGTGAGGTGTGTCCGCCTCCAGTCACTCGCTGTGGTTTGGTTGGGTTGGTTGGTTGGCTGGCTGTGCTGTGCTGGGCTTTCTCTGTGAGAGGGCAGGTGCCCGTTTGCTCTCTGCTCACACCCCCCCTCTAAACACACCCACAAACACTGCTGAGCTCTCTCACTGTCCTGCCCTGTCTCTCTGTCCCAGCCTCTTGACACTGCACCAGAGCTCACTCTCTCTCTCTTCTCTCTCTCTCTCTCAAAGACTGGCTGCTGACAAACCAGAGAGTTTACACCAAAACGTGCCAGAAGTTGGAGCTCAAGCTCTGAAGAGCAGCAAACAAATAGCAGCAGCTATTATACTGGCCAGAACCCCCTCCCCCCTGCAGTTTATTTATACAGAGTCTTGTCGCTCAGTGGTTAGAGCACTCGCCCTACAAGGGAGAGACCTGGGTTCAAATCCAGGCAGGGCGAAACCTTGGGCAAGTCTCCTAACACCACACGCCTGATAATAATCCCTCAAGAAAAACAATTTTTAAAAATTGGTCATTTCAACCCATGACTGTTTGTGGGACGCTGCTGCCACGTTTTGCCCCCATGTATACAGTCGATTCACTTTGCACAATGAAGCGCTTTGAAACAAAACCCAACTGACGTGATAAGATGCCGTATCAACTGCAAAGTTTATCATTATCAAACACAGTGGAAAGTTCCTGCAAATGTGTTGGCTCAATTCCCCCACCTCCCCATTTTTTTTTAAAAAAAGCTTTCATTGTTAAAAACTAAAACTGCTGATATTTCACAGCAGGCCTGCCAGCATCTAAACAAAGATAACATCGTTATCATTTGGGGAGTAATTGAGTGTCCAAAAGTGTCTCTTTATCCTCTAAAATAAAACTGTCCTTTATTATCTAAAAAGGCATTCATTTGCCAATTTGATTTATCCCTAACTAAGCCTGTCCAAACATATGAACAATGAGCTGGTTGTGGCGAAGGGTTAACAGGCAGCCATGGAACATAAGTATAGTAAAAAGGAATCAACAACTACTAATTTTCTATGGCGCCACTATAATCTAAACATACAGCAGCAAATAGAAGGGTAAATTGTAGACCACATACAGCACTTGGGGATGCTGCGTCATGAAGATAATATTTAGGGCATTGGCTAGATCTTACTCATTTTAACTGCAGAAAATTAACTGGAGAAAAAGTACCTATATGTTAAATATAGGATTGAATTTGAAAACAGAAAAGTGATAAGGAATGATAAAAAGTGATGCCAGATATTTCTGAAGCACTTTAAAATATGATTTTCATGAAGGGTACAAGGTGAATGTATGTTGTTATTTGGACAGTGAGTTTTACTTGTGTGTTAGGGGTGACTTTAGAACTGTGATAAATATTCCCATTGCTAATCAATCGGATCACTGCAGGATGAGAAATGACAGTGAGGTTTATTCAGATAATGTGGGCCTGAATACCCTCTCGCACACATGCAATCGCATTAAGCCCCCTGCTTGCTGCCCTTAACCTCCTTTCAATTCACCCCTCCAAGAATAATACAGTACAATGGAAACTACTACAATTGGTGCACATACCGTTGGCTAATGCAAACATCTCTCTACACGCTGTGAAAGCTGTACAACTATGTTCACTGCATGCAGTCCATAGTTTATTTTTATTGAATCAGATGATAGTAAGATGTCCTTATGTGCACTAAGCCTTTGATGCAAGAAAACTTGGCTTAATTACTTGTTTGGGATTTTTTAAAAAATCAGAAAAAGCTATACCCAGGAAATGTTAACAAATTTTAAATTAATAAAATGTCAGTACCACTGCCTATTCAACATTCCTGCTCTCCATCTAATCATGCATTTACTAACATCTAAGGAATGATCCATAGTTTTTGCAACTGCGATTTTGTGATATAAAATGGGGAATATCAGGATCAGTTCAAAAGACATAAGTGCAAAATCTCAGCAGATGAACAGCTGAATGGTAAGTGAACCTATTAGTTCCCAACCCGGATTACAATTATTTTGCATTTAATCAAATGTTTCCAGAAAGTGACTCATAGACTGGCATTAGTTATGCTCCATGTATTATGCCAAGAGAAGGCTCGAGCAAATAATTTTACTTCTGCTTGTGTGCATACAGATACATTGTATACATATACAATTCTATAATGCTCACGTCAGCATTATGTGTCTGTGTGCATGTACAAATATATTTGTTGTTTAAAAATTAGGTACAAATAGGGTAGATCTATTAAATGCACGTGGACATAGTGCAAATTATCAGCCCACGTTATGGCACCAAGCCTAAGCCTAAATGAAATACTGTACCAGTATAATAAATGCTGAATTCACACCAGTTGCACTACCAGTAGGAGCCAGAGGGGCCATCTGGACTTTGCTCTACAGAACAGCTGCCCAATGGCATTTGGCCCATTACCAAGCAATTCCTGAGAGAGAAATTCTCCACTAATCAGGAGACTGGGAGACCACTTAACATATTTTCTCTCTCTGTGTCTCTCATAAACATATAGCATTTCTAAATCTTTTTTCCCCCCCAAAAAAGATTAACAGTATATCCAAACCTCTCATCTTTCCAAGAAGTAATAGCTTTGCTTCACTGCATCATAGGAAGCTTTCCAACAGCTATTGACAGATGTTCCAAATATCACAAATAGAAGAGTTGAGATATTAATCAACATAACAGATTTGTCAAATTCTGAAATCTACCGGGATCCAATTATTGAAATGTAATATCCAAAGTTCATATTTCTGAATTTACACCTTTTTTTGTGATTAGTTATGTTGACCATTTTACACTGCGCAGTATTCAGGGTTAAATAAATAATGGGAGCATGGCTGAGATTCAACCAGATACTCTAACATCAACAGTTGTATGTAAAACGAGGGACCAGGTATTTAGCAACATTTAAGAATACAAGAACTTTAACAACAAAATTACATTTGTATAGCGCCTTTCACATAGGGAGGACGTCCCAAGGCGCTGGACAGTCAATGTTTCAGACCCGACCTGGGGTTGGGACCAGAGAGGGTGAAGGGAAATGAAGGGATTAGAGGTGACCGATGGGACCGTCAAAGAGAAGAGTCTTGAGGTGGGATTTGAAGGAAGCTAGGGAAGGGATGAGGCGGTGGGCTGTGGGATGGAATTCCAGAGGTTATGCATATAGTGGCTGAAGGCCCGCCACCGATGATGGGGCGGGTGGGTCGGGGGACATGGAGCAGGCCGGAGCCCGCTGAGCGGAGAGGGCGGGCAGGGTTGGTAGGAAATTAGAAGGTAGGGTGGGACGAGGTCATGGAGGGCTTTAAAGGTGAGGACTAGGATCTTGAATTGAATTCTCTGGGTGATGTGGAGCCAATGGAGTTGGACAAGAATGGGGGAGATGGGGTCACGGAGCTTGGAGCAGTAGAGGGTATAAGACGCAGAGTTCTGGATGATCTGCAGCCTATGGAGGAAGGAATTGGGAAGGCCGATAAGCAGGGCAGAACGGGGTAAGTCAAATCTGGATGTGATAAATGAGGATTTCAGCAGCCTGAGGGGTGATATAGTGGCAGAGTCTGGCAATGTTGCAGAGGTGAGGGAAGGTCATGGCTTTGATGTGGGGGAGGAAAGACAGGTGAGGATCGAACAAGACACCTAAGTTCCTGACTGGCTTGGTGGGGTGTGCATCCATGGAAGTTGATGCTGCTAGTGCCTGAAAACAAATAGCTTTCAAAACAAATTACTATTCCGGATTAGTTTGTGTGCTTAATATAGGTTCTGACTTTTAATCTATTTACAAATGAAAGGTGTGGTTCATACAACCAGACTCGTGAATAAAATTAAACAGCCCTGTAACATTTTGAGGGTGGCTCTGATTTGAAGGTTTCCTTCCGAAGTTCTAAGCTGGTTTCATAACTCTAAATATTTTCTTTGTGTTAATATTGGGAGAATTGTTACTTCAAGCAGGACGGGAAACATCTAGAAGGTACAATAAACGCAAAGATCTTGTTACAACCCAAAGCAAGTGAATTGCACTCTAAACAATCAATTTCTATAGATTCACCAGATTTTCCTTCCTGTTATGTATATTGTATGCTGTTATGACCAATGTGTCTATTTAGTTGCAGTCATTGTGAGTCCTATAGCTCAGTGGTTAGAGCACACGTCTCAAGTGAGAGACCTGGGCTTGATTCCAGACAAGGCAAAACCTTGGGCAAGTTTCCTGACTCCACACACCTAATAATAATCCCTCAAAAACAAAAAGATAATAAATTGGTCATTCCAACCCACGACTGTTTGTGGGACACTGCTGTGCGCAATTGTCTGCCACGTTTCGCCCACAAATATACAGTCAATTCACTTTACAGTATATTCTGTGAAGTATTTTGAGACGATTAGAAGATGTCAAATGCAAGGATTATTATTATTATTGGTTTAAATCTTTTGCAAATCTGCCCAATTTTAAATATGAAAGTGATAATTTTTTTATATTACAGCTCTGATTCCTATCTGGAAAAGTGCGTTTAAGCACTCATAGAATTATACAGCACAGAAGGAGGCTATTTGGCCTATGGTGTCTGTGCAGTCTCATTGAAAAGAAAGTATTAATTGTTGCAAAGAGGGGGAGGAATTTTGACCCATTTTTTCCCTTTCTCACTCAATCGTAGGAGCTTCACTGTCATTCCAGTTAGCGTCATATAATGTAACACATACCAAAGATTACACCTGGGATCTTCCTTGTCCTATTTAACAGCAGAAAAAGGAAGGAAATTTACTACAAACATTTATATTGGTTATGTAAAGATGGCATTGGAAAAGTTAAATAAAGCCACATGCACATCTAAGTTATGGTTTCAAGGGAAAGATTTTCATGCCACCTAATAGAATAGCAGCAGAAGCCAAACTTAACAATGCAACGTATAGGCTCCAACTACGTATATAAATAACATTGGGAAGTGTTTGAGCTGCAGGGGAGCGGGTTTGAAATTTGAGTCAAAAAAGTTCCATCACTGCTGAATCATAGGCTGTACTCATGCAGTTGTGGCAGACTGTTAACAAAGCCCGCAATAACACAGAGCGAACATTTTATGATTGATTTCATGTTTAAACTCAACTTAATAACAAAGGCCTATTAAATAAACCTGCATTAAATAGGGAAAGATTAAAAAGAATTGGCTGGTAAAAATAATCATCGGCACAGCATGTTAACATATACCACAGGTGATAGCCTCCCGGCGTGAAAGGCGCTATACAAATGTAATTTTGTTGGTGTTTAAACCCTTTTGAGAATGTTTTGGAAAGTAAAAAAAATACTGAATGTAACAAAACATAACCTTCAAATTTTGTGCCCTTTTAGTAAGGTCTGATATTACTTTCAACTTGCATGTGTTGTTCTACTTCACTTTTTTCTTTTGGTATTCCTCATTTTACTAATACAGGTACTGTATTATAAAATAATTAGTATAGTTATTTGTTTCAAGTTCCACTTGTTCTGTTTTCTAATCTTGAACTGGAAGGCAGGCTGCCAACCGATTCCAAAGCCTCTGTCAATATCACTTTGAATCGGCCACAACAAAATGACTGATTCAAAGTGGCATCTACTTTAATTCCGTCTCTCTGTAGACAATTATCTTCACTGAGGTCAACTTGTCTATAGATGGGACAGCTGTAAGCTTGAAATCTTGCTGTTTGATGAATTGCAGGGATGGATCTGCATTTTATCACCTGTGGCATATAGTGTTTATATATTAACGGGCTGATTATTATTACATGATTATTTTTACTGCACAATTCTTTGTAATCTTTCCCTTTTTTATGTGGATTTATTTAATAGGCTTTTGGCATCTTTTTCATGTGCACATGACAATTAGCTGGAGAGTTGCCTTGTGCTGATATTCGACCTTAGGGAGCAAAAGACATCAGTTGGGCAGGTGATTAGCCAGGAACTGATCTCGCAAATTCAGTTTTATCTGCAACAAGTACAGAATTCTTTCAAATTAGGCTGTCTTGTGCATCATTGGACCTTCGGTATTTGTATGTGATGGATGGAAATTTGTCTCCATCACTTTAGTGGACTCAAAGGCTGTAGGTTGGAGAGAGACTGAAAGTTTTACCCTGGGTGGATGTCGCAGAATCCACATGATCGTGACAAGGTTGTAATACTAGTCTTAAAATTCAGTTAGTCAGTTCTGATAAGGCAGACATGAGCCTAGTTTACCATTAGCCCTGATTCTCAGTACAGTACTTCATTGAAATGTTCGCCTGGACTACGAACCCGAGTGCCAACATGAGGCTTGAACACATAACCTCATGATGCAAAGGCAAAAGTCCTATCAACTGGGCCAAACTATTAGATTAAAATTTAATCTAATAATAATCCTTGCATTTGATATAATGCCTTAATATGTTGTTGAGGCCTCTCAAATTGCTTCACAGAAAATACTGTAAAGTGAATTGATGGTATATTTTGTGGGCAAATTCAATAGCAGAATAAGAAATATATACAGTTTAGGAACATTATGTTTTGTATTACTGATTAGCAATATAACAATACACTGTTTAGTAAACTTTAGTTCCACCAGATCATAATGTAGCAATACATGAAGATCACATTAATTATTCCCCCCAGCTTGGTAACTAAATTTTAAATCATTCTGAAAGAAGACTGTGGCCTGATGTGGCCTATTTGGCCTGATTCGGTGTATAGAACACAATTGTTATTTGTCCAGTTAAATATATACAGTCAGACATTTATTCCGAGCAAATTACAGTTTGTTAAAGGTTCTTTGTTTCCAGATAATATTAAAAAGATCAATTTTTGCTACTTTTACGATGTTTGTGTTATTTGAAGGCTGTAGAGGACATTCGGTACTCAATATGAAACCAGTTAGTTCCTGCTGTGTTATTACAATCAAATTGAATCCACTGTACATATTTCATTATCATCAACAGACAAAATTCTGGAGGCTATTTTCTTGTTGTAATGCATTGTTTTTGTTAATTGGATGATAATTTTTTAAAAACTCATATTTCTGATTTTGTTTGCACATGGGAAAGATTGCTTTTTAATCTTTTCACATCTATGGGAAAAATAAACAAATACTTTTCCTTTACTACCAGTAAAGGAGCTTTCAAAATGACTGTGTGGCCAACAGATTAGAATAGGTTTCTGTGAAAGGCGCTATACAAATGTAATTTTGTTGTTGTTGTTGCCCAGGTCACTAGCCCAAGGCTGAGTGGCCGGTTGGTCAGACTAATAGCTTTGATATGTGCAAACCTTACAGCCTGAGCCCCAAACTGACATATACGGTGCTCAGCAAATTGACGGGAATCCTTTTGGGATAATCATTCATTACTTGCCATGTGGAAATCTGTCTTTGTCTGTTTCACGAGAACGTGTTATGGAACACATTTGGATGACACGACAGAAACAATAGATTCTGATTCACACAAGCCTTCTCCAGCTGAGTTTCAAAGCTTCTTTACACTTGCACAATCTGTTTAGTGTTTGAAAGTAATATGAATTGCTCATATAAAGTATTTTCATTGAGGACCTGAGCATTGATTTGGATACAGATTACTGTTGTATAGGTTACGACTTGGGGTGAGTATGGGTCAAATCAATCTGAAAATGAAAATTGAGGGCAGTTGCTCATTCTGACTGTCTAGAAAACTTGAGTTACAATTTATTGATTGCATTTTAGATCTATTAGAATAGTGCTATCTAAAAGTAATGATTTTTAAAGTTACATCTTTAGCAAAAGATAGACCCCAGTATTGTATTTAAAGCAAGTTGTACTTGGGAAACAATCTTCACAAAGGATGAATGGTTCAACGCACTTCGAACAAAACACATTTGAGTATCTTCCCTCCACTTCATGTTTCACTTGCAATTTTATAGTTCATAAAGTGCTCTAATAGAAGCTATGCTGAAGCACCAATTCTCAATAGAAGCTCAATGGAGTTTCCTAACCTTCAGCTTTCAAAATTGATTGAAATTAGTAAATAGCCAATGCAACTTGGACAAGTATCCTTTCTCCGCATGCCTGATAGTAATCCCCAAATTAAAAATAAAATAAATCATAAATTTGTCACTTCAATCCACGTCTGTTTGTGGGACACTGTAGTGAACAATTGGCAGCCACGTTTCACCCACAAATATACAGTCAATTCACTTTACAATATATTCTGTGAAGCGCATTGAAACGTCTAGAAAACGCGAAAAGCACTATATCAAATGCAATGATTATTATTATTTATTATAAAATCAACACAAGATGCTTTTCAATGTGGAACGTTGGTTCTTGATATATACTGTATATATCCTTGCCTTGTCACAAAATGAAAATCCGTTGTGTACAATGAGCAATATTACATTGAAAGAATATTCCTTGAGTAATTCGAAGTGCTGTTGATGTATGTGCATAATTATCTAGCCATATATCGCATTTACTCCCAAACTACTGTAAGTGTAGAAAATGCTTTCTGGAATTTAAAAAAGAAGTAAACTAAGTTTTAGGCTAAGTTCTAGTCCGTGTAAAGAATGGATATAGAGTGATGTAATGTGATGAGGTGTGATTTGATGTGGTAGGGTGTGATTTAATGTGAAATGGTGTGATTTGGAGTGGAAGGTTATGATTTGGTTTTCACCTACAAATACACATTTCACCGCACTTTACCTCAATCCTTGTGAAGCGTTTTAAGACATTTCAACATGATGAGGCGCTATATCAAATGCAAGGATGGTTATTATTTCTTTGATGGACTGTGATTTAGTGTGAATTAGTGTGAACTGTGATTTAGTGTGAATGAGTGATGTGAAGCAATGGGAGTCATTTGCTGTGATTGGGTGAGAATTGATGTGTAGGATGTGATAGGGTGATTCAGTATGATGTGGTGATTTGATGTGATCTGGTGTGAGCGGAGGATTCTGTGTGAGGAATGATTTGATGCTGTATAAAATGCAAGGATTATTACTATTATTATTTTAAGAGAGCTTGTGGAAGGCTTGTATTGCACTCAGTTTCTGTCAGTTTCAAAACACGGCATAATAATTCAATCTGTTGGAGGTCAGATTGTGTTTCTATCGCAAGAGTATGTTGTTCATTGCCTTTATTTAGATGGAGTCAAAATTAAGAAGTGTACAAACTAGTTGTTTAGGAAATTTACATTGGTTTCATCCATTTCGTTTTAGAGTGGTTTGCTATCCATGGGAACCACAGAAACATTGTAAAACAAAATAATTCTTCAATAAATAGAAGCAACTTCAAATGCCCAAAAGGTTGGGTTGATAATCTGTAATAGGTAAATAGAGTTACCTATATTGTTCTATTTGCTAATCTTGCATTGCTTTTACACAATGTACAACATTTGAATTGGTGATGAGTGCAAGTTAAATAATACATATTTATAATTCACTGAATAGAAGCTTTCATAATTTCTCTGAGAAACTGATAATGAAAGTAATGAGATGCTGCCCATTGCCCACACTGCAGTTTAGTGCGGCTTTGGCAGGGTGTCTGGGTGTTTACCTATCAGTTAGATCTGTGAGAACTGATGCTGGTATCCAGCTACCAGGTTATTTAGGACAAGGTTATTTTTCACATCAATATGCAGATAAATTTCTAACTTTTTTTAGTAACTGTGTACATTTCAGATGAAAAGATTTCAAAGTACAGCTTGTGTTACAACCGTGGGTGTTTGCACCCAAACTTTGCATCTGTTATTCCAAACCAAACCTACGGCTAAAATCAGGCAAAATTCCAAGCCATGCCCATGGCAACATTGCATAAGATTTCAACAGCAGCACTGCCATAAATAATTAAAAAGCTTAATTAGACAATGTCTTTAAAAGGACTACAGTTGCAGGTCAGATAGGTTCAATATTTAATTAAGAAGTCAAGTATTAGCACCAGAGGGATTATCTGTTTTGATTAGAAATGTTTGTTTTAGCCCCTTCCCAGCCATATGGAACGGAAAGCTGGTTGCAATACTGACACTCAGAAAAAATTCCTACTCAATGCCACAATTTATCTCATGAGAATTAAACTTGACACATTTGGGAAAATAAACATGCTCAACTCCCCATATCTGCAAGTGGTTCTGAATTCCAGTCAGCCGTGTCCATTGTCAGTTTAACCCTTTGACCAACAAAATAATAATACTAATAATAGTAATCCTTGGATTTGATATAGCGCTTTTCACATCTTACCAATGACTCAAAGCGCTTCACAGAATATACTGTAAAGTGAATTGACTGTATATTTGTGGGCAAAATGCAGCTGCCAATTTCGCACAGCAGTGTCCCACAAATAGTTGTGGATTGAAATTACCAATTTTTATTATTGTGTTTTTTTTTGACTGGTGTTATTTGGCATGTAAAGTAAGGAAATTTACCCAAGGTTTTGCCTTGATCTGCCTGGATTCAAACACAAGTCTCACGCTTGTAAGGCGAGTGCTCTAACCACTGAGCTACAGGAGCTAGTGGTTCTTAAACAATTTAAAATAATACTTAATGGACTCATTATTCAAAAATATGTTTTTCTCATTGAAGGGGTGAATTTTGCATGTGTATCCAACCTACCGTTGAGGATACTGATTTAATATTCTCTTCAGTGATTAGATAATTGGATCGTTATGATCCATTTTTGTTTGAAGCAGGTAAAGGAAAGTTGTGCTTCTCACCTGAATTATTAAAATCTCAAAATGCATTTGTGCACTCGAGCAAACAAGGAGAATAGCACAATAAAGAAATTAACTCAAATGGGAGATGGTGAATATTACAAACTGCATTGTCCTATGAAGACATGCTATGAATTCCCATTTCCAATGAGAATTGTTCAAAACACTGATACAATATTTATTTGCCAGATTAAAAATCTTTCAAAGTACAGTACAGTATTTAGTTTAAAAGTTTCAGAATATAAAAACTAGACAGAGCTCAGCGACTGTCATTTGTTCATTTAAGTGGGATCTGGTGAGATCTGGCAAACAATCCTCCAAATAAAACTGGTAATTTGCGTTGTGGCTATTTGTGGGACATGCTGAGCACAAACTTGACCAACCCGTTTGCCTACAAAATACACAGACAGCACTTCACAGTAAATCACGTGAAGCGCTTTGAGATATCTCAATAACATGAAAGGTGATATATCAAATGCAAGTAGTAGTATTTTATTATTAGCCCCAGTATTGTATCATACTTGCACAGTTATGGTGCTGTGTAACCAATGGCTGGAGAACTTTACACACATTGCATAAAATACCCCCAAAAAGGAAGATATATGTACTTTGATAGAAAAAAAACGAATCTCTCTGTTTTTGAATGCATAAGTTATATTTTGTTTCCAGAAAAAATGAATCATATGCACAAATGTATTAAGGAATGCTCAAATATAGAGCAATGGCAGCGACATCTTGCTTTTTAAATGAACCAGGTAAATTTGCTGGCATCAGCTGTGTTTCTGATCCATTCTTTGTGGTGCACAGGTAAGAACATATACATTTTAGGAAAATGTGCGTAGCGTTATGAATAGAAACACAGTTGTGTTTTCAAACAATACAGATGGTGAAGAATTTAGTGACATATTTTCTGTCACTCACGACCAGGTAACCTCATGCCAGCTTGGAGGGAGGGACATTTTGGCCATAAATCTCTTAAGTGACTGGGTTTGATGTCATTCACCTAGCAATTGACAGAAGGTGCTACCTAAGGTTGAAACCTTGCTGCTGCAGTCCACTGTGCTAGGTTGGAATTGTTGAAACTCACCAAAAAGAATGACTGACAGCCCGAGCCTTTAATTTTATGGTTATTGATAGGTGGTCATTAATGGCTCGTTACACTGGCTAATGGCTTGTATTTGTTTTAATGTTTGGACCTATGAACAATTTGCATTTATTTGACGATTTTCAAGTAGGGAGGATGTCTCAAAGCACTTCGCGGAACTGACTGAGTGCCACATCTTGATAGGTAGAGGGAAGGAAACTGGGAAGGGGAAGGGAGAGGAGGCCGAAAATACAGTCAAAGAGATGTACCTCTGCCCTGCCCAGCCCTGCCATCACCCCTCACCCCGCCAACCACCCCTTCCCTTTCAGCGCCTTGGGTAGTCCTCCCGACGTGAAAGGCGCTCTATAAATGCTACTGTGTTGTTGTTGTTGTTTAAATGGACATTTGGTGCAGTATCATTTTGACCTTTTCGTAAAATTATGGAGAAAAGAGAAACTCAAAACACACAAACTATTTAGTAAATGGAGATAGAAGGTAAAATGTTTGGAAATTCAATTTAAAAGATTTGTTTTACAAACAGAAAATTGCTCTCATTTTACAAGCTGCACGCATTACAGCACTTAAAGGGTTTAAGCCTCTTCAGATTGTCACTTCAGTTGTCAATGACCATCTGTTGGCTAAGGACAGTATCACATGTGAATGTTAACACGCTGTGAAGTTGCAGGAACGCCAACTGCAGTACCTACTTCCAGTCAGCACTTGAGGAGGTGTATTCGCTGTACACCTGCGACCCAGTTCTAATCATAGCATGAGACAGATTTTCTGGTGCATCTCATTAAACGCAGAGCAGCATAAATTTACTGTGATTACTAAGTGATTCAATTCACAGTGCATTTCAATGTACAACTGTGCCAAAAAAAAATCTTCAGTTATATTCAGGTAATCTGCGACATTTCCTGCATGCTGAAAGACTTTGGCCCTTGATAATTATATTTATTGAGGTTAAAATAGAGTTTGAATGATATGTCATGCTTCTCTTGTTGTTTTATGCAAAGACCAAAATGAGACTGTATCAAAAAATTATTTACTGGCTGAAATTTGAATTTCATCTATGTGAAAGGCTTTTTTGAAAATTGAATCCTTAATAAATAGATATATTTCACCGATTATCAAACTGTCTGTAGCTGTGGTTCAACGCAAATCTGTAAAGGGTAAATTCAAAATGATGGGAACAATGTACAGTACAGTACTACTAAAGGCGGGAATGAACTGAACATAGTTTTGCCAGAACAATGATAAAGTATAACAGTACTTTGGATTTGATGTAGTTTAAGAAAAAATATTGTGAGACTAAACTGCGAAGAAAATGATAAGACGGTGTTGCTGTGTTTTATGTATACATAATAAAAATAAAGCAAATCCCCCAAACAGTTGACAGATTGCTTCTATGTGTAATTGTTTCCACTTTGCTGGAACGTTTACTGATCCTTTTCCGGTGCGGATTAGGATTCGCAAACCACTTCTCCTGTCAATCAAACACCTCACACCATAAAATAGGTATCATTGGTATCTGGTGTTTCTTTAAACATTATGAATGTTATAGTCCTCTGACAATTTAATATTTAATTTCTACTGCATACTTCATTTTGTACTCCTAAAAAATTAAGTAATTGTAACAAATAGCTTGATGATAAAAGTTGCATTTTACATACACCCACCTCGTTTCTTTGTGCATCCACCATTCCTAAACCTACATTCACACATCCTTCCCTTGGCTTGGAGAAGAAGAATACAGGACTAAAATTGGCTTCAATACAGAAATGACAGCTTGTATGTTGGGAGGAATATTTGGAAGACTTAGCACACTATATTATTACTTTTTATGACTCAAACGCAGCTCAAACCTACAATTCAATCCAAATTGAGAAAAATAAAATGACTTACAAAGTAACTTGATAATACATTCAACTTTTTAGTTTGGTTAGGATCTTGTTTTTTTAAAGAAAGTAAAATTTACTGTTTTAATTCAAATACAGTGCTGTAAACTCAATGATTAATTCATCCCATTTTGTTCTTTCCAATAGAAATATTTGTTTTTTAATATGTATATTATTATTATTACTATTATAGGATGCCTTTTTTGAATTATGGGACCCATGTTATAGAGGTACAGAGATTTACAAACTACAGATAAAGAAGAGCAATTGGAAGCTGTTTGTTTATCCCCATGTTGCACAATGTAAATATTCACAGAGTTTGATGTTATTGAGTGACATTAAACAATTGAATTCATATCAAGCCAGTGTTAGGGAGTCATGAGGGTTCTATTTTAGTAGACCACTTATGTAGTTCATCCAGTTTTTTTAATCTAATATTTGGATGAAATGGAGCTCCAATAGAAATAGAATGATTAGAATCACTTCATTTTAGAGGAAAGAGAAATACATCTCATAATTTGGAAAGAGCAATTGATTTTAAGGTATTTGATGAATTTACTTAGGTATAAAAATCTGCTTCATCCAAAGGATTTAGTTAAAAAAGAATAATACCATAATCCTATTTTTACTGAAGCTATCACCTTTTATGTCTTCTAGCTTCTTTCTGTTTTGAATGTATGATACATTAGCCAGTTACAGCATTAGGAGTCAGTGAGCAATCCGGAGGCTTTCATCTCTCTTGTCAAATCGTATTTGCAACTGACGTCAATGATGGCCTAATTGAATTGCTGTTAAGTGAATCAGGCAGCCAGCTGAGTCCTCAGAGGAATGTGTGAGGGAAAAATAAATTTCTACCAGTAGATTTGGATTTGAAATAAGACACATGAGAACCAATATTTCCTCAGGATGTTACTATATGTGTAGATTCTGGAAAAAAAATGTTGATTTGATCAAATAACATGAAGTGGATAGAACATCCTTTCCAATGAGATATGCAAAACCTAGAAAATAATCATTCAAACCTTGTGATCTATTTACAGTCAGTGTGGCATGATACAATGCAGGCTCCAATTGTCCAGTCAAGAAGGTTATTGAAGGATACAAAACTCCATTTTATAACTATAGCTTTGAGTTATGCACAAAATGCTTTGTGCTTGTGCATTGTGGTTTGACTGTTATATTAGTGTTGACTCTGGACACTGCTTCAAGGATCCTTATGCTCCTCCGTAAATCAATGCTCAGAATTGTGCTCTCGTCACCCTAGGCACTGAATTTCAGTTTTACTGGAGTGTTACAATGTTAGAGCTGTTCTACAAATAACTACGGTATATTGAAATCAAAATAAATAACTTCACAATGATAATAGAACACACTACAGTAATTCAATTTGTAACAGTTGATCTGGAACAGTGTTTTTTTAAAGTCAGAGTCACAAGGCATGTAACACGAGGAGAACGCATAAATAATAGTTACAAAGGAGGAGTGTGGAATGGGGGAAAGGAAGGGAGGTAACAATGAACAAGTGAGTGAAACATATAAATAGAAATTATCTCTCCCTTTACCAGTGCTGACCCCCAAACTGGGTTGTTAATCTTTGCGACTGGACTGGCCCGTGTAACTATGCAACAAAGCAAGGTCATCTCTATTATTGTTATCTACGTTATTCCCATGGAGCTGCTTGTTGATGGGTCAACTAGCTGGCGTAGATAAGCAGCTTTTTTTATTCTGAAGACTCTAATAGCAAGTATAAAAGAAGTACTGTACATTTCAAATATCTAGGACAGAGTAGGAATTTTGTAAACAATTGATTTAGTTACGTAAATGAGAATAGCTTTATATTAAAATGTTCACTTTTAACACTTTCCCGATCCTTTAAATCATGAAACTTAACCGGTCCTATTATACTTGAAATATATTAAATTAAAATAATTTTAGCTTTCTTATGGCTCAATGGTAAATAAATGCCCTGTGGTGTATTACTGACCCATACAGAACAGAAATGTGACTTGACTGCATTATGTCTGTATTGTCCAGTAACAACTAAGGGGCAATTATCTGAAGGTCAGTAGATTTATGGAAAGTTCCATTATAAGGTGCATTTTCATCTTCATCCTAAGTACAACCACCTTTGAAAAATCACTATAATACAGTACAGTCATATCTCTCCCTCCGCCTTCACTTAGTCTCTTCCAACAGCTTTTCCACCAGCCCCTGCACAGTCACATGCAGTGTTCCCCAGGGCTCTGTCCTTGGCCCCTTGCTCTTCACCCTCTATATACTTCCCCTGGGCGACATCATCCATATCACGGGGTAAATTTCCACATGTATCTGGATGACACCCAACTCTACCTTTCTACGTCTATCCTCGACTCCAGGACTATTGGTGTTCTGACTGCGTGTCTGTCCGAGTCCTGGACGAGGGCCAACTTGAGTCCTGGATGAGGGCCAACTTCCTCCAACTCAACATCAACAAGACGGAGGCCCTCCTGATTGGCTCTCGTCAGCGCCTCCGCTCCTCAGGCACTGACAACATCAGCATTCAAGGCTGCTTTCTCCACCTCTCGAAGCCAGTCAGGAATCTGGGCATCTTGTTTGACCCCGAACTGTCCTTCCTCCCATATCTGCTCCATACTGGTACAGCTTTCCACCACCTTCACTCTGCCACTACCTCACCCCCCACGCCGCCGAAACACTTATACACGTCTTCGTCGCATCTAGGCTCGACTATGGGAACTCTCTCCTCATCGGCCTTCCCAGCTCCTCCCTTCACAGGCTGCAGAAACATTCAGAAATCTGCAGCTTGCATACTCTCCCGCACTAGGCTCCACGACCACATCACTTCCACCCTCGCCCGTCTCCACTGGTTCCCCATCCCCCAGAGGATCAAATTCAAGATCCTCGTCCTCACCTTCAAGGCCATTCACGGCCTTGTCCCCGCCTATCTCTCTGACCTACTGTCTCCCTATCAGCCTGCCCATCCCCTCCGTTCAGCAGACTCAGGCCTGCTCCACGTCCGTCCACCGCCCTAACCGCTCAACCATCGGTGGCTGGGCTTTCTGTCTCTCTGCTCCCACAGCCCTTCCACCTTGCTTCCTCCCTTTCCTCCTTCAAGGCCGATCTCAAGACCTTCCTCTTCAACTGCGCCTTGGCTCCCCCACTAACTCTTTCCCCTCTCCTTCCCCCTACCCTGACCCTCCCCCACCACTCGGGTCCCGACCTGACTGTTCAGCGCTTTGCGACGTCTTCCCGATGTGAAAGGCGCTTTATAAGTGCAATTTTGTCTATGTGTTGTTGTACAGACTCAAACACAGGGAAAAGTAACACAGAACTGCCAGCATCAGTGGAGTTGTAAACAAGCATGGAATGGAGTTAGGGAATACAATTTGAAGTGGAAAGAAAATCCTAAATATGACTTTTAACTTCACAACTGTACAGAAAGGCTATGGCTTTTATCTATGATGTTCCCTTGCTTCTGATTTAAATAATTTAATTGAAGAATCTTAAACTTTCACAGTTTAGGCAGTGGCCCATAATAGTATGAGTAGGTTTTCTTGTCTGTGCAAAGATAGCAACTCACTAGAATTAGTCTAGGGTCATGGGTTAACCCTTTTAGGATTATTAAAGGATCATTTGCTGTCAACACCACAACATGAAAGACCTCAGATGCTTATTTTTCATTCCAGTAGTAGACTATAGAACTGGGGTCAGAAAGCATTTCTTTACACAGAGGGTCATGATGAAATCAGTAGAGATGTTTAGAAGAGAAACAACTACCGTATATCTCCGCGTATAAGGCGCACTTTTTTTCAGGTCGGAAGATCTCGAAAGTTGGGGGTGCGCCCTATACGCAGATACAAGAGATTTTGAGCCTCGGAAATACAGTAAACAGGAGGGGCGGCCGGCGCGCTGTCAGCCGGGGTTTGGTCAGTGTCCGGCGGGGGTTGGGGGGAGCGGGTGACAGGGCTTCGGCCTTGGCCGCCCGGGCAGCGGCAGCAGCAGCGGACTTCAGTGCTGTGCTTACCTTCTGCCGAACCCAGTCTGCCTGCCTCACTCCCTGCCGCTCTCTCTCCCTGCCGCTCTCTCTCCCTGCCGCTCTCTCTCCCTCCCTCCCTGCCTGCGTGCCTGCCTGCTTCTCTCCCTCTCTCTCTCCCGGGCTGCCGGCCTGCCGCTCTTCCTCTCTCTCTCTCCCTCTCTCCCGGGCTGCCGGCCTGCCTCTCTCCCTCTCTCTCTCCCAGGCTGCCGGCCTGCCTCTCTCCCTCTCTCTCTCCCGGGCTGCCGGCCTGCCTCTCTCCCTCTCTCTCTCCCACGCTGCCGGCCTGCCTCCGTCCCTCTCTCTCTCCCTGCCTCCCTCTCACCCTCCCTGCCTGCCTGCCTCTCTCTCTCCCTACCTACCTGTCTCTCCTCCCTTCTGCCGGCAATATCATTGAAAATGCTTCCGTTTTTTATCACCAAGAAAAGGTCAAAAACGGGGGGTGTGCCTTATACGCGGGTGCGCCTTATACGCGGAGATATACGGTAGTTAAGTTTTCTGATTTGAAGGATAAACTGTAGAGTTATAGAGATTAATTATTAGTATAAAGTTATTGTCATTTATGTAAGAAACAACTGTTTACAAAATTCTTGTTAATGATACTAAAAGGTATAGCATTGGGATTCAAATCTGACAAGGTTTAACAAACTAGCAGAAGAGGTTTGATGAGCTGAATAGCCTCCTATTTTCCTATATTCCTAAATTCCATCAAGCCCGTAAACCAATTTTATCTCAAATTTAAGATACCACAGAATGTTTGGAGAATTCTTCTATCTTAATTTGGAAGCTTTTTTTGGTGGGACATAAAATGAATTGGCTTCAAAATTAAAATAGAATTGAAGAATTTTGCACAGTTCTCCTCAACCTTAAATTTAAAAACAAAATGGTTTTATATGATAAGACGATGTGAAATGTTACCACATTGTAGTGTTTACTTGAAGTAAGATTTTTGAACTTTATTTGATCAGAAATGTCATAATGTGCAAATAAAGCACAAAACAGCAAGAACACAACTCTTGAACCATGCAATTCAGAATGCATGAAATACATCAATGCACTGATGAATGTTGACAGCAATGGGTTTACTGTAAAACCTAATCAATTCAATAATTACAGTAACAGGAATGTCAGCAATATCAATGCTGGAGTGTGTTATATCCAATAGGGCAAAGAGGATAAACTAAGCCAACAACAGAGTGAATCAGTAAGCAGATCACCAATGATCTGAAATAACATGAACATTTGTCCTTTTATAGTATCCCATTATCAGGCTCCAGATAAACAAGAATTTGCTGTTCTATATAGCCTGAGTCTCAGCATATTTATGCAGCACTTTGTGTCTGGACAGTGTGTCAATATAAATTGCAGCCATGTATCATTGCATGCCTTTGGATAGGTTCAGGCTATTAATTTAATCCATTGTCTAAAATATTAATTTGATTCACGGTTCTGTCAACCATCAATGTACGGAGCTACATTAAACGACGACACATAAACTCACTCCAGTGGGTCATTCAAACTTAAAAATGACTTATTTCTACATGTAGTGGAATCCTGTAGCTCAGTGGTTAGAGCATTCGCCTTACAAGCGAGAGACCTGGGTTCAATTCCAGGCAGGGCGAAACCTTGGGCAAGTTTCCTTATTCCATACACCTAATAATAATCTCGCCACAAAAAATTGGTCATTTCAATCCATTACTGTTTGTGGGACACTGCTGTGTACGTACAATTGGCTGCCGTGTTTTGCCCACAATTATACAGTCAATTCACTTTACAGTATATTCTGTGAAGCCCTTTAAGACATCTAGAAGTGAAATGCACCATAACAAGTGCAATGATTATTATTATCTCTTAATGATTCACTCTAACAATGTAGAATTCTTTTGGATTAGTAGAAATAAAATTTATTCCTTTTTTAAAAATCAAGCATGAATTCATTCGGATAACTATTTCCAAACAAACAGTTAAATGGAACGTGGTTTATTCACCATTCATTTTCAGGCAACCATCACCAAATTTTAATCACCTCAATCTTTGATAAAAGGTAACATCACATAAGCTCAAATTGTGCTTCCGTTTTCATAGCATGTGGTAGAAACTGTCAAAGCATTGGCAAATATTGCACATTTTCTTTAATGATTTAATACACTTCAGGTTGATGAACCCTCCATCTTTCCATTAAAATGATTTCAGCCACTTCTTCCCAAATTGGTTCATTTGAGTGTGTTCTTCCCTTCTCTCAGCATTTCAAAATATTGGTGTTTCTTTCACAGACGTTTTGACAAATACATTGACCAAGAATGCATTGATATATAACAATGAAAAGAGATCAGAGGCATTTTCTATGTAACTATGATCATTAATTGACTAGTTGAGTTTGATTTAGTTCAGATTGATGACTGTTGATTAATGGAGCAGGTCATAGGAGAAAAGAGTACAAGGTCACCTATGTTTATTGAAGTGCACTGGGAATAAACCAAAGCAGGGTATGCTTGCAAGTAAAATAGCTTTCTTTAAAAGAACAGGGTAAACAAAGCAAAATTATACTTTGATGAAATACTGTATATTGTATTCCTTTTCAGTTAATCTGATTCATTTAGGCTGAAGATCAAAATTCATAAGGTCCTCGACTGCAAACTTTATTTAAAAATAATGCAGAATATTGCATAATTTCATAAATTCAGTCAATTTGGAAGCCAGGAAACCTGGCATGAATATTAAGACGGAAAGACTGCTTGCTGTGACAGCTGCTTAAAGATCCTGCAGTGTTTACAAATACATTTCCTGCAAGGTAATTTGACTGTTGGCTTTTCAGTACTATAAATGAAGCTGGTTTGAAAACCTGGGTAGCATTGGTTGGCTCAGAATCTGAATGTCATGCACTCGCTGGCCTCCGACATCAACTGATTTTTTTTAGGGTCCCACATTAGTCATAATTCTCTTTTTAAGAGATCAGAGAGACAGTTGCTGCTCGGCCTCTGACACCATGGAACAAAGCACTAAAAAAAGCCAGCGCCAGAGTATCCTTTGCTTGGATTATCCTTTGTCTGATCATTGGCCAGAATTTCATCTTCTCGCTCTATGCCACGGTGCATTTGTACCACGTACTAAACAAAATGTTACGTTTCAAACAATGTCAAAAGCTACGAGATGAATAACCAATGTATCTGGAGGATTGTCGGTCAGGCCGTCCTGAAACAAATCTCAAATAGAGTTAGAACATCTTTAAAATCAACCGAAAGAATGGACAGATGGAAATTTGGTTCTGTGTCTCATCTGAAAGTCAGCACCTCTGATAATGCAGTGTTTGCCCAGTATTGAAGTGTCGACCCCAAAAGTGAGCGTGTCTTGACGTGAGGCTTGAAAGCACGCATGACCTTCTGACCCAGAGGTGAGAGTGCTATCAACTGAGCCAGAGATCAGGAACTCACCCGGCAGTATATTGTGGGCTTGAGGCCATGTCCGACCAGTTTGGCACAGCAGGTTGCGGCTCCACTACACTCTCTTACCATGTGGGTCTGGAACAGCTGTTTTAATTGAAATAGAATTTCATTAAAAAAAAATCTACTTGGCATGTGACACAGTCACTCTTCAGGCTGTTATAGAATCTGTCAGCTCCGTAGGTAGACATCAGTACATAGAGTGCAAAATAAACCTCGCCAAACCAATGTTGCTGAACCCAGACTCAGTTTTCAGCATTCCACAGTCATACGACACTACATAAAACAGTTTATGAAATCAAGTAATTTGCATTACTAGCCAGAGCTCAACTCGACCAGCTCTAACTGGTGTGACAGATTGCTTCAATTTACAAACATGTTTTACACTATCAATACAACGCAGAAATAAAATCTAATTTTATCTTCTTGAGGAATCTTCTTGAGGAATCAGCAGAATGGGGCCTGATTGGATGAGAAGCACCACTGGACACTGACGCTGATTCTTATCATCCCACCAGCTGCATCCATGTCTTCAGTATGTTTATGAATTTGATAGCTTGTGAAATTTCTTACTTCCACTTGTGTGTAAACTATTTGCAAAGATGTTGGAGGCACAGATGAGAGAGGAGGCCAGTCACAAGTGATCAGTCAACTGAATCTAAAGGAACAATGCATTCTAGGTACACAATTACACAATATTTTTATCGGTCAATTCTTGAATGAAGCAACTATAATTTTCATGATTGTTTGCATTATGCTGAACTAAATGGTAGCTCCTCTGAATCAGAAGGTTCTGGGTCAAAGCCCCGTATCAGGACTTTGAACTCACAGTCCAGGCTACCATTCCAATGCAATGTTGGGAGCGCTCTCTAGTGTTGGTGATGACATTCTTCCAATGAGATTTTAAACAACAACAACTACTTGGATTTATATAGTGCTCCTCACATAGGGCAATTTGGTTCCAGAGTGCTTAAACATAAACTGAGGTCTTGTCTTCCTAACATTAACGATCCCATGGCAAAAAGAGAAGGGCATTTCTCCCAGTGTCCTGGCTTATGTATGAAATCATATACAATTTTACATTAAATATAATATATTATATATAAAATCGATCATTCACTTCATTGCTGTTTGTGGAATATTGCCATTTGCAAATTGGCAGCCGCATTTGCCTACAAATACACATTACTTCACGTTACAGTAACTCCAGTAAAATGCTTTGAGACATGCAATGACGTGATCAAATGATAAGAATATTATTCATACATGATTGTGCAGTGCCCTGGCATGTCTTTCTGACGTGAAAGGCACTATACAAGTTTAATTTGTTATTGTTGTTATAGTAGTGGTGCAGTCATGGTTGCAGTGGCATTAGTGAGACCACATCCGCTTCAATCCTAATTATTTTTATTGTAATTTTAATTAAAAAGAAAGTAAAAATTAAATATAAGTATTTAATATACTTATACCGTCGAAGATATGTATAGTTAATGTTCCATTACACAAAGGCAGCTCCTGGAAAGAGGTATTGTTGATGTTCGCGTAAAACTGAGTGCAAAAATATGAACATGGAAATTACAGTTTGTCAGTGTTAGTCTCCGGAGGGTCACAAAGCTAACAGCAGCACCGTAGCCATGGAGACTCTGGGGCCTGATTAACAAATATAACGAGGTGATAATCACTTGCTACTACAGGTCGTTTGTAGATATATATATATACAGTACATGGATATTCAATGGGAAATGCACAGGACTAATGCATGGAGAACAGTGAATGTGGTAAAGGAAAAGATGAAGGTGGAGTACATCAGTTATGTGGGCATTGCAGAAAACTTGATGGCCATCAGGGAGCTAGAAAGGAGAAACAAAATACGGTATCTGATAGTAAGCATATTGGTATGGTTGTAAATGTATTCATTTTGTTTTGTTTGTGTGAGTGATTAATTATTTTCATCACCAATCTCTCGCCCTCATTTTTTTCTATGTTTTAAGTTTGTTCTTCTTCAACTAATATCTTTATTTGTTCTGTGGTCTGCATTGCCCCCCAAAAAACTCATGTTTTCCTTTTTCCAAAGTACTGAAAATCTGAAACAAACAGAGAAATCGCTGGGAACACTCAGCAGGTCAGGCAGCATCTATAGAGAAAAGAAAAGTGAGTCAATATTTTGGGTCCACAACCCTTCATCAGAATTGGGGCATGTTGGGAGGGAGAGGCTTTTAACAGAGAGGGAGAGGCAAAGCAAGGAAGACAAAGGAGGAAATGATCCACGTATCTATCTGCTAGGAACCTTAATAGGAACCTCTGGCCTTAATATTGATTTCAATAATTTCAGGCCATAACAACTCACTTTCCCCCTCTTCTATGACCATCTGATCTGTTGGTTCTTTTGGAATTTCACCCCCTCTTTGTTTAAAGTTGTCACCTCTTCTTTCCAGTTTTGTTGCAAACCCCACTTTTGTTTCACAACATTAATACCTCCTTAACCCATCATCCTCTTCCCCTCTACACCATTTTCTCTTTTGTCTTCCTTGCCTGCCTCTCCCTTTCTGTTAGTCCTTAAAAGCCTCTTCCTCTCAACATGCTCCAGTTCTGACGAAGGGTCGTGGACCCGAAAAGTTGAATCACTTTTCCTTTCTCCATCGATGCTGCCTAACCTACTGAGTGTTCCCAGCGATTTCTCTGTTTGTTTCAGATTTCCAGCATCTGCAGTATTTTGCATTTTTGATACTGTAAAGTGAATTGATTGTGCACTTATGGGAGAAACTCAACAGCCAATTGCGCACAGAAGTGTCCCACAAACAGTCGTGGATTGAAACCAATTCTTTATTGTTTTGTTCGAGGAATTATTATTAGGCTTGTGGAGTAGGGCAACTAGCCCAAAGTTTCGCCTGGAATCAAACTCAGCTCTCCTTTGCAAGGTGAGCACTTTAACCACTGAGCTACAGGACTCTACAATGAAATGGCACAATAGGAGATTTTCCCCTGGTGGGAAACTGTCCCCTGCCATATCTTCCAAAAACCAGGCAAATGATCAACAGGAATTCTGCATGTACATTTACACACCTTATCTTATTCATGTTTACTATGTAGTGCATGGATAACATAGTTTAACGCCAGTGTTTGATGAATTTGCCACAACTGTTAACATGGGATAGTAGGCAGACTTGTTGTTTTGAAAACTAGGTGAAACCTACAGATGTCCCATTAAGTCAATATCTTTCAAGACCCAAGATCTTACAGCAGTTTAAGAGCAAACAACTCTGTTTTCTCCATGTACTTCTCTAAATTAAATATACGAGTCCAAAATAAACCCTGGTTAACTTGGGAATGTATAATTTGTGTTCTTCAGTGAATCAGGTTTCATCTAATGGCAAACTCTGACATTGTTTAATCAATTTCTCAGAGGCCTACTTGGCTGGAGGCCTTGTCCTTGAACTAAATTAGTTTATTGAAAATATTAGTAAATTGCATCAGCACTTTGTTAGCAAAACAGGTTTATCAACTCTACTGACAGTTAAAGCTACGGCTGCCTGCTGACACTGATAAAACTAATTATCATGCTATGAAAATTTATGCTGGCAACGTCTCAAGGAAGTAAAACAATTAACTAACTAGCTCCACAAAAAGTTCTTAACATATTAAATGAAATGGTTACTGGGCCTGTACCCAAGCCTAATTTCTAACACCATTCTCTGGCACTAGGGATTTCAGGACATTTTGGAATGATCAAGATTTTAGAATTTCTTTTGTTTTGGAATATATTTAAGATATTTGTTGTTTATAGCTTCCTTCATTGCAAAAACACTGATATAAATTAGCTGATTATATTTTCAGACCTATGTCATTTTTATTATTTTCAATCTCATATGATCTTTTAAAAGTCTGCATTTTATAGAGTAAAATACTGTACAACCCAATCGCTAAAATACTGAATTTACATCAATTGGACCAAAGGAAAGAGTCATGTGGATGAAGGCAGTGTGCTGGTCTGTTTGCAATTATGAATGTTTTACATTTATCAGGGTTTATGTGGGAGATGCTTGTAACAAAATAATTTGCAGCAGTTTTGCAGATTTCTTGTTTGGTATGAAATTACCACATGTCTCTGGGTATATTGGATGAAATAAATTCCTGTCTCTACTGTTTATTTGTTTACCACAATACATTTAACCCTTTCCTGAGAACGTTTTAGTAGTTCATGTAAGTGATTTGTATTTTCATTTTACCAGGAAACGCAGTCACGAATATCTAAAACCGCAACAACAATGAAATTACATTTGTACAGCGCCTTTCAAGTTGGGAGGATGTCCCAAGGTGCTGGGCAGTCAGTGTTTCGGACCTGAGCTGGGATTGTGATCAGGGGGAATGGAGGGAAGGGAGGGGAAGTAGGGTGACCGATGGTGGATGATCGAAGAGGAGAGTCTTGAGTTCCAGCCTTGAAGGAGGCTAGGGAAGAGGCGAGGTGGCGGGATTGCGGATGGAATTCCAAAGGTTGGGGGCAGAATGGCAGAGTGCTGAAAGCTCGCCCACTGATGGTGCGTTGGGTGCATCGGGACATAGAGGTCAGAGACTGCTGAGCGGAGGGAGTGGACGGGGGTGGTTAAGAGGTGATAGAGGTAGGGTGGGGCAAGACCATAGAGAGCTTTGTACGTGAGGACCAGGATCTTGAATTGAATCCTCTGATGATGGGAAGCCAATGGATTTGGGTAAGAATGGGGGAGATAGGAGTTTGGTATGGAAGAGCATAGTTCTGGATTATCTGCAGCCTATGGAGGGAGGAGTTGGAAAGGTCAACAAGCAGGGTATCGGATGTGATGAAGGCATGAATGTGAGTTTCAGCGGCCTGAGGGGTGAGATAGTGGCGGAGTCGAGCAATGTTGCGGAGGTGAGGGAAGGCAGAGCAGATCATGGTATGGTTGTGGGGGAGAAAAGACCAGAACATCTACATACCACAATGCTTAAAATTTCAGCTCTATTCATATTTGCACCAAAATGTATTTGAGTATTTGTGGCAGAAAATAGTCTGTGATCTACAGTTAGTTCTGTTGCTACTATTAACAACAACAAAATTACATTTATAGAGCGCCTTTCACGTCGGGAGGACGTCCCAAGGCGCTGGGATACAACTTAGTCAGTGCAACTAAGGTTTGCTAATAGCCTGCAACCACTGCTCCAGTCCTAAATGGGCTTCTATTCCCACCATAACAGATACATTCTCAAGTAGCTGCACATCGACAGTGTTAAATGAACATCAGCTACCGCTCATCATTCACATCTACTACTGAAAGAATAATGGCTACAGCAGTCTGAACCAACTCCTTCCTCCCTTACAGAAAAAGGTTTAATTGGTGAGCAATAACAACAACAAATTACATTTACATGGTGCCTTTCACATCAGACTAAATGTGTATTTGCTAGGGTGGGGAAAGGCCACGCTATAAGCAAGTTGGGAGCTCTGATTTCTTCTGAGACTCAGACCATTACTGTGCGGGTCGAGGCATGCATATGCTATGTATGGTGTTGTATTTTTTATCCAAGGACATTAACAACAACAACCACAAGAAGTTACCCCTCTACGGTATTATTTTTCTCAGTTACATGGAAAGACAGTCATTTTGTAGCCTGTGTCTACTATTAATTATGACCCTCCAAAGTTAAAATATATATGTTAATATTGTGCTTCGCTCTGTTACACATTAACAATTGCTGTAAACGGCCACCTCCAGGGTACAATATTGTGAGAGAGATATTGCTCAATAATTCCACATTTGTGCAAATGTATTTGGATTCTTTCTCCTGAATGTGCTGTTCTGTTGCTATCAGTGTTTATATAAAAGATTACAAAATCAGGTCTGATCCAGTTCAGGCTCCATGACTTGAAAGTTCACTGGGGCGACAACTGGTGTAATCTGAAAGTTGGCTTCATTTTGATACAAAAAATATATTTTTTCTTCTGCGGTTAATGTTAAAAATGAATCAATTTTCCATTTAAATGTTTTCTTTTGAATGTTTACTGACTTCATAACAGTGCTGTTTTCAGAGGCATTTGTTTACATTTTTAACAATGTGGAAAATTACCGTATATCTCCGCGTATAAGGCGCACCCGCGTATAAGGCGCAACCCCCATTTTTGACCTTTTCTTGGTGAAAAAAAACGGAAGCATTTTCAATGATATTGCCGGCAGAAGGGAGGAGAGACAGGAGAGACAGGTAGGTAGGGAGAGAGAGAGTGGCAGGCAGCCAGGGAGGGAGAGAGGGAGGCAGGGAGAGAGAGAGGGAGAGAGGCAGGCTGGCAGCGTGGGAGAGAGAGAGGGAGAGAGGCAGGCTGGCAGCGTGGGAGAGAGAGAGGGAGAGAGGCAGGCCGGCATCCTGGGAGAGAGAGAGAGGGAGAGAGGCAGGCCGGCAGCCTGGGAGAGAGAGAGGGAGAGAGGCAGGCCGGCAGCCAGGGAGGGAGGGAGAGAGAGAGGGAGAGAGGCAGGCTGGCAGCGTGGGAGAGAGAGAGGGAGAGAGGCAGGCCGGCAGCCCGGGAGAGAGAGAGGGAGAGAGGCAGGCAGGCAGCCTGGGAGAGAGGGAGAGAGGCAGGCAGGCACGCAGGCAGGGAGGGAGAGGCAGGCAGGGAGAGAGAGCGGCAGGGAGGGAGGGAGGGAGACTGGGTTCGGCAGAAGGTAAGCACAGCACTGAAGTCCGCTGCTGCTGCCGGGGCGGCCGAGGCCGAAGCCCTGTCACCCGCTCCCCCCCAACCCCCGCCGGACACTGACCAAACCCCGGCTGACAGCGCGCCGGCCGCCCCTCCTGGTTACTGTATTTCCGAGGCTCAAAATTGCTTGTTCTTGCGTATAGGGCGCACCCCCAACTTTCGAGATCTTCCCACCTGAAAAAAAGTGTGCCTTATATGCAGAGATATACGGTATTATACTTTCAGTTCACTATTTCCTTAGTTGACAATGAATTGGTGCAAGCAAAATGAATCAAAATGTTTGTTATTGTACAGACTGTTACAACCAATTGATAGTGTAATACAAAAAATCTACGAGTATGAGAGAACATGCTTGAACAATTATTGAAGTAGAGTGTAAAGAGTAACAATATTTCTAAATCACAGCATCTCATGTTGTCAATGCAAATGCAGAACAACAACAAAATTGCATTTCTATTCATTTGTATAGCATCTTTCACGTCAGGAGGACGTCCCAAGGCGTTGGATAGTCAGTGTTTCGGACATGATGAACAACATGATGTGTACAAATTATTATGATACAGTACATTGAATCAAATAATTTAACTTTATTACCATAATAATCAACATAAATGTTGCTGATGCTGAGCCAATCTTCATGCCTAACATTTCAACTAACTTAAATGTACCCACTCTCAACACTAGTGACTCAGGGACAATGCTAATTTTCTTTAATGTTAATGGACCATGGGACAAATTTGCTCCTGTTGGGAAAAATACCGTAAATTATTAACTGAAGGGAAATCAGTCAATTATACACTGAAGATAGGATGTTTTCTCTAGTGATCCTTGTAGGGGATAATAGCTGCCCCAACCACTGCTGAAAGGAACAATTAAAATACTTAATTGTCTATTGTTAGGCATTTGTCTATCCAGAGAGACTGCAAAAGCACCATTGGGCTGAAATTCCAGGGATCATTACTTGTAGTGCCTTTGGCAAAACCAGCTGCTAATGGGATTTCCCCATTATAATTGTGTATCCCCAAAAGTACTATGTGTAAGCTTTGAGATGCAAATGTCTGCTGGTATTTCACTTCAGTATCAATTGATTAAAATGATGATCAGGAAACAGCCTCTACTGATACATTTGAAACCCCACAAGACAGAATGCACGGTATTAACAGAAGAATTACTGGCAATCAATTGAACAGGAATAGTGAGTGTCCTTTCACCAGGAGCCATTCAGGAATATTGCATACAGTTCTGGCCGCTATACCACAAGCAGGCCGACCACAACTGAAAGACAGCACAGATGATGATCCCTAGTGCCAGAGGCATGAATCTTGAACAATAATTAGATTGTCTATGGCCTTTCAGCCTTGAAGAAAGAGAGAACCTTTTAGAGATGTGTAAGATTTTAAATGATATTTATCTCTGGAATATGTTTCTGCTGGTATCCTTCTGGTATCCTGCTGGTAGAGTACTATGCAAAAAAAAATTGTGTTCACTTTTCCATGCAACGCTTTTCTTTGAATAATTTAAGTTTCCTTTTGGTACCAAATATCAATTCAACGCCTGGTGCAATTGAAATTATTTATTTGCCCTGGCTCATTCCTTCAGGACTAGCTGGGTAACACATGGGTAATGATAGTTTTGGCATCATGCAGCCCCTGGATGGGCAATTAATTTACTTCCAGTAACCAAATGCATTCCTTGTTATTCATTGTGGATTCATTTTAAGTTGTACTTGACTCACTGCCCAAGGTCACCAGCCTAATGTAAATGAACAGCTTCCATGTCTAAGCAACACAATGATGTCTATTTGAAAGCCCAATGCTTAATGTTGGCTGAATAATGTGCACTTTAAGTGGCTTTTTGTGTTTACATGAAAGATGTGCAATTTTTGCTCGACTGATTTCAAACTAAGCAATGCTGGGATTTAAGGTTGGGCTGCTCAGTACTGATATACTACAAAATGGCTGCAATAACATTTTCTCAGTCAAATTTCAGGAAGGGTAAATGTTGCTTCAGTTTCTGGGGCAGCACTGATGTACAAATTCCCAGAATAAGAAAACTAAGCTGACCTCATTAGAATGCAGGAATCTCCAAATATACGAGTTATTTTACTCTGAGCGGGGAATCAGTTCATTAGGCTTGCTGGCGCAGCAGACAATTCATTAATAATAAATGCCAGAAATTACATAAGGATTTTAAATCGGTAGCTTTTATTATTGTAGTCTTACCAGCAGCAATGAAGGTGAAATCAACCTTCAGAGTTTACTGGCTGACACATTATTTGGAGGAGCTTTGTCAACTGTGCCCAACAGATCACAGTATTAATGAAGACAATTATTAACCTACGTGTTTCAATAGATATTCTCTGCTACAACAATGTAAAGGAGCAATGGAAGGAAACACACTTTAACAACATTGTTGAATTACTTACCATCTTGAGAGCATGTGTATGTTCCTTAATGAGATTATATATTCCTATCAAAAAAATACTGTTCAACTAACATGTGATGCCATCGGCCCTTTAGTTTGTTGAGTATTTCCAACTTTGTCATCCTATCTCACTATTATTTATTACTCCCTTTCAGGGAAAGCTGTATATAAATTATATTGTTCAGTGTTGGATGTTAAGTGAAATGAGAAAGCATGGATTAAGTAAAGGTCATTCAAGCCTTCAAGGCTACTGCTGCACAAAGCACATCCAATCTGCCCTATCATGTCTCTGCCTAGTTATTAGCGACCACATGCTGGTACAGTATTTTCTTTCTTCCTGCAATCTTGAGAATTATTTTAGGATTCTATTATGAAGGACCAAGTATTGATCTTTCCTCTAGTTGTTGAATTCCTAACTCCTCAACCTGTCCTAATGTGTGTGTGTGCTGGTGATGGTACCTTAAATGACATTGGTTGTTACAGACTTCGATTTGCACACCAGGCATGATGGTTTAAATGATGTCAATAGTGACCCATTGCATTTTGTTGCCTTGTCCAGAGTACAGAGAAAAGAAAGTGAATATATGGGGCGATCACTGTAGGATTCGTGAATGTGAACACAATACAGTAAAACACGTAAAACACAAATATATTGTAGTCATAGGTATGGTTTATGTTTTGCAAGTTGAGCAATTCAGAGTTGTGGCTGGAATATAACATATTGATTGGCACACATATGTATTGCATGTTACTCCTCCATGATTGTATACATTTAAATAATGCAATTTTTATTGCAAAATACATTAAAAGATCAATATACTCATCACTATGTTGTATTATACAGATAATTTGAGAAGATTTGAACAGTATTTGACAGATAATAAAATCACTAATTTATTATTCTAACCCCCAAATTCAACCAGCAATACATTTATCAATAAGCATTTTTGCTTTGTAAAGTTATTTATCCTGATAGGTTTAAACTAGGGTACAGCAGTATCATTCAGAAAACTCCTCCAAAATCCTACTTATCTGCTAGTGTTGATTTCAGATGAGGGAGTAGTAGTAGTGCATTGCCATCTAGTGGTGACAAGAGCTTCAAGCAATTCTAGCAACTAAAATATCTCTTATTTCTGAGTGCCAAGGATAAAATACAATCATTTTCTGTTCTCTTCAACACAAGAACAGGATTTAAAAGTTACACGATTCATTTACTTTTACTCTCTTATTTGAGGTGAATGTGACCAGCTAATGTGAAAACTTCTGGCAAATTCATCGTAATTTTAAATATATTTTAAAGACATTGCATTTTAAAGATATTTAAATTGCAAAGAATTAGGTCATTGGTTATGGAAGGATTCAAAATATTTCCTAGTTGATGGTTGAAGACAATAATATAAACACAATTATTGAGCTTGATCTTTATGTAAACCAATCAGATATTATGATCAGAAGTATTTTTTGAGAGGGGAATTTCTGGATTACTATTATATTTTAGCTTGTAGCCTTTACTTTCTATTTTTCTTGGGTCTGTTTTCTTTATCTGCATTTCTTTGGCACTTTTAGGGCAATAGTTGTTAATACTTAGTTGCCAAAGTATAGTTAAAGCTGGTTGAGTTTTTGACAGATATTGCTTGCTGATCCAGACTTTGAAATAATAATAATAATAATCCTTGCATTTGATACAGCGCTTTTCACGTCTTCTAGACGTCTCTAAGTGGAAATGGCAAGTTTCCAATTTAGAACCAGTGACATTTTTGACCTCAGGTATTTGCCTAGTTTTAGATTTAACTGATTGACTGGCTGAACTGAACTTTAGTCCCATTATGTAATTCAACCCACTTCCTTTCTGTTTCAGACAACGTAAATCACAGGCTATATATTTTCACAGCAGCTAGCATAATACTTTGGTGCCTAGGAATTTAGAAAACAAATTAGCAGTCGGGCATAAAATTCATTAACTCTAGATTCACTTTGTTTTAATTGTTCTGTTCACAGTTTATTCAGTTTGACTCTTTCGGCCTGTGCCGAATGCCAATCCCTGAGTAGAATGGCATGAAAACTTGACCACTAGGAGATGCATGAGTTGCATGGTCAGTTAGTTTTGGTCTGTGATTATTATGAGGATTTGAATCTGCAGCCAGTTGTTCTGTGATCCAGTGGTTTCTAACATCAGCTGTTTGAGACTGCACTACATGCCTGGAGTGAAAGAGGGTTGTGCATTTAAACCCCGAATCACAGTCTGCTGACTCTCCAGAGCAGCGCGATCGACCCCTGCTATGTTGGTACTGTCATTCTTTGGATGAGATGTTAAAACAGTGACTCTCTACCTATTCAGATGGACATTAAAGATTGTGATTCTTTATTTGAAAAAAGAGAAGGGAGGTTTTCCCCCTAGAAAACCGTATCATTTACTTCATAGCTATTTGTGGAGCATTACAGTTAATCATAATAATAATAATAATAATCCTTGCATTTGATATAGTGCCTCATCACATCTTAAAGATATCTCAAAGCGCTTCAGAGGATATATTTTGAATTAACTGTATATTTTGTGGGTGAAACGTGGCATCCAATTGCACACAATAGTGTCCCACAAACAGTGGGAGTTGTGGCAGTTCCAGCGCTTTAGGACATCCTCCCGACATGAAAGGCGCTCTATAAATGTAATTTTGTTATTGTTGTTTGTGTGCCATTATACTTTACAGTAAATCTTGTGAATCTCTTTGAGATATCCTTCTAATATTAAAGGCGCTATATAAAATATAACGATAATTATTTGTTGTTAACAATCAGGTAATTAACAAAAGAACTGAAGCTGGGAGTGTAAATACTGTAACTCCAAAAAATGGTGAGTGTGAGAGCCTGAGTGAGAGTAACTTGGAGTCGATAGGAAGTGGCAGCAGCTGGCGCTTACTGAAATAGATGGATTACCTTCCCCAGATAAATCCAGGTATGCAGAATTGTAATCTTATAACCCTATTTAAACACTTGTCTATTATTTTATTTGTTTGAATTGTTCAACATTGATATGATCACCGTGACAGAAATGACAGTTTATGGCCAGAGATTTACACCACTGCAGTCCAATAGAAAAGGATTGGGCTTGAGTCAGTAGGATTAGGTATAATCAATCAGGCAAGTCTACAACTGTACAAATAAATAGAATTTTCTTTTTATTATTTTTAAATGAAATATCCCTCAAACTACATGGATTGTTGCAACAGTGAGTTATTTCAGGGAGTGCTCCTAGCAGACAAAATATAAACTATAGAGTTATGTGACCAACTACAGGAGGATTGCAGAGTTTCTGTGCACAGACAGCGTCCCATTATGGTGTGCATGTAATGTGGGCAATGGCAGTTAAGTTTATTTGTTAGTCTGTTGATATTTTTGCCTAATTTGTTTTTACATAGAAAACTAAAATGTCAATAAACATTAATCCAATTAAAGTCTTAATTTTCAAGAAAACTGTGTTAATAAGAATATCTGAATGCAAGTTAATATTTTATCTGCATCATTGTATTAAATTGCACGTTTTAGATATGAGTAAGTGGAAATAGAAGCAGAAATTTTACCTGACTTCAAATCATTTTGTTTCATTGAGGAAAGTTTATGCTTGGATGAATTGAAAGAGGCTACTGTGTGTATATATAATATATATATACCTATATATATATATAGATATGTATATATTTAGTCAGTATATTCCACAATATACTAGGAGAATTTAAATGGGATTGAGAAAGCAAATTCGCAATAATTACAAAATCACAAGAATAGTTTGAATGCAGAATCTAATTTGTCCTATTTTATTTCACTCCACCAGAACACCATCCCATCATCCTCTCATCACGCTGGTTTTTAAATGAATCCAATGTCCTGGCCTCAACATCCTTCCTGACAAACTATTCCAGTCATTAATTATGTTCTACATTAAAAAAAAACATCCTGGCATCTGTCCTGAAATTGCCCTTTGCAACTCTGAACATATGTTCTCTTGTTCTACTGCCATGGTGCATACTAAAGTTTGTTAGTGCTTGCTTTTTAATCCCATTTAAAATGATATAATAATAATCCTTGCATTAGATTTAGCACCTTATCATATCTCGGCTACGTCTCAAGGCACTTGACAGAATATACTGTAAAGTGAATTGACTGTATATTTATACACCTCTATAACGTCCTCTCTGAGTTGTCTCCACTTAAGATTGAAACTTAATAATTTTCAAATGCACCAAGGGAACAGAACAAGAGGACATAGGTTTAGGGTTCCAAAGGACAATTTCCGAACAGATACCAGGAAGAATTTATTTACCTAGAGGGAGGGTATTTAACAACCAGAAGAGATCACGAGGAATAGTGTTTCAGGTCAGGTAGCCTGAAATTTGAATACTGTGATACTTGATACTGTGACAGGAAAGTGGGCCTTCTGGAAGAATGAGATCAAATGGCCTTAAGGGACTTCTTCATCCAAGCTTTTTTTGTCATCTTGGAGAAATGATGGGACAGTTTATGGCACATGCCTCAGTCTCACATTTCATATTTCTAACATCTCACTGTTAACATTGTCCCATATCACTATAAAAATAGCCTAATATCTAATAGCAATATTTTCCACTAAATCTTTATAAACAGCAACAAAATTAAAAAAAGTGTAAACCCACATTTAAAAAAGGTATGACAAACAGCAACAACAAAATTACATTTGTACAGCACGTTTCACATCAGGAGGATGTCCCAAGGCGCTGAAAAGAACAATGTGCTGGGACATTTATGAACATACTGTGAAATGATCTTGATTTTAGTAAATAGGACAGTGTTTTAGGGAGTGATATCCTATTTTGCTATGTGTAGCTTATAATGGATTTGCCGATTGTTAAAGTCCCCGCACTTAGTGGCAAGGGAAAAATCAACCTTTATGTGCTTGTATATACAAATTTGTGCTGTATGGTTTTACATGACATATATTTAATTCCAAACATCACTAAGAAATCCTGTACAGCAGAGTTTTGCGTCAAATGTCTCAACACAAATGCCTCATTTTAGAGTAATTCTCTCCCCAGGGTTGATACAGCAGGTGGTGATCTGTTTTCATGTCTTCACTTCTCTGAGACTGGTCTCTTGGAAATGGGTGAGAGACAATTCTATTTCCCATTTCACTTCTCCCCTGATGAGGACACAGCTGTTCATTGCGTTCGCTGCGTCCCTCCACTGTGATATCACTGAGATGTATAATTTAGAATGTGACAATCATAAGCTCCAACGTTTTGTGCCCCTTAACAACAACAAATTACATTTGTATATCACCTTGCATGTCAGGAGGACGTCCAAAGGCCCGGGTCAGCATGGGATTAGGGAATGGCAGCGGTGGAGGGCAGGTTAGGTAGGGGTACAAGGGTGACAGAATATGCGGTCAAGGAGGAGGGTCTTGAGATGTGTTGTGAAGGAGACATGGGTGGGAGCAAGATGGAGGGAATGGGTAATGGCATTCCAAAGGGTGAAGCAGAGGCCATGGAGGGCTTCAAAGCCACTTCAAAGTATACTTTAGCATTTCTTCAATATATGAATTAAAAGATTCTACATTGGTTCCCTATACTATATTCATCTTAAAATATGGTTCAGATTCTGCAAAATACGCTTTATATTCTTCCTTGTAACTACTGTCAAATCAAATAATCTCTTTTACTTTTATGTTTTGGATGTACTACATTAGGGAGAGTCTGGAATTTGAACAGTATTCAATCAATTCTGCCTCAGTGCAGTAAATGTGGACCAATCTTCACTGTAGCCCGTGTACTGTAAAGCTTTTCTGCCTGCTGGGCAGCATTTATGTTTTTCCATCAGCTTATCTTTTGTAGGTTGCTAGTGGGAACTTTCACTGTGTAGGCGAGGATTGGGATTTGTGCCAAACTAGCCTTCTCATGTGTGGAAATTCCCTCAAAGTACTGTTGATCTCAGCCCCAGTGGCAATGCCAAGATACTGGGAGACTTTTAAGTACTGTAGCTAGAAACCACTATGAGGAGATTGAGAGTGACAGACAACCCACAAGAATACTAGTGACTTCGATCAAATGTGGAAACAAATTATTTAATGCTTTTACATATAGTGTTTTCTCTGTTGTTGCACTGTTAATTCTTTATCCAATATGTCTTTGGACATACTGTAACCAATGAACATTAAAGGATGTTACAGTATGTTACACCATTAAAAGAATAAACCTGCGCTTCCTTTCAAAAGCACTGGAACATGTTGTTGCAAACCAACTCCGCGCCCACCTCTCCTCCCACTCCCTCTTCGAACCCCTCCGGTCCGGTTTCCGCCCTGCCTATAGTACAGAGACTGTGCTTGTGTACTGCCTACAGTACAGAGACTGCACAAACAACATCCTTTTTATCTGCGACCAGGGCTCCCTCTGCCTACTTATCTTCCTGGACCTGTCTGCTGCGTTTGACACAGTCGACCATGCCATCCTCCTCCACTGCCTGTGTCCTCCGTCATCCACCTCAGTGGGACCACACTCACCTGGTTTGAGTCCTACTTCACAAACCGCCAGCAGTACATCTCCACAAACAGCTTTTCCTCCCGCTCTTGCCCAGTTACCTGTGGGGTACCCCAGGGATCCATCCTTGGCCCCCTCCTCTTCCTCATTTACATGCTTCTTCTTGGGGATGTCATCTGCAGACATGGCACACAGTTCCACATGTATGCAGATGACACCCAACTCTATTTCTCCACTTCACTTTGCGACCCCCAGTCCCCTGATGTTCTGTCAGCCTGCCTGTCAGACATCAGGAGCTGGATGAGCGCAAATTTCTCGTAGCTGAATGTTGACAAGATGGAGGCCATACTCTTTGGCTCTCGTCAACGTCTCATTCGCATGGCTCTCACCACCCCCCCACCTTCCTGGTCTGCCCCTAAAACTCTCCGAACCAGTGTGCAACCTAGGCGTCAGGTTCGACCCCCAGCTGTCCTTCCTCCCTCACATCCGGTCCGTCACCAACACCGTCTTCTTCCACCTCCGACGGATCACCCGTCTCCGCCAATATCTCATCCCAAAAGCCGCTGAAACCCTGGTCCATGCCTTTGTCACCTCTCGGCTGGACTATTCCTATGCCCTCCTCAGTATCCCCTCCTCTACAATCCACAGAGTCCAGCTCATTCAGAACTCTGTCTCCCATGTTCTCACCCGCACCAAACTTCGCTCCCCCATTACCCCAGTCCTTGCCAGACTTCACTGGCTTCCTATCCCAGAGAGGATCGACTTCAAGATCCTCACCCTTGTCTTCAAATCCCTCCACTCCTTTGTACCCAGCTACCTCTCTGACCTCCTCTCTCCTCAAACCAGCACCTGTTGTCTTCGCTCCTCTATGTCTGGCCTCCTCCATGTCTCCCGAATCCTCCGCTCCACCATCGACGGCCGTGCCTTCAGCCACTTTGCCCCAAGGCTCTGGAATTCCCTTCCTCACTACCTTGACTCGCCCCCTCTCTTCTCAGCTTCAGGTCCCAACTGAAGACCTTTCTCTTTGACTGTGCCTTTGGTCACCTTTCTACCCCTGCCCTTGGCTCGGTCCCGGGATCCGCTATTGTGAAGCACTCTGAGATGCCGTCCGGCGTGGAGGACGCTATATAAATCAAAGCTGTTGTTGTAAAGGATAAATTGGTCCTGTAAAGAATAACAATAAACCATTTAAGGAGTAAAGCTGATTGGAGTAAAGCTAAACTTTCAATGTGGATGGACAATCTTAGATACAGAAATATTTCAAGATAAGCACATAATTATTAAAGAAAGATTCTCTTGTGTGAATATTTTATCAGTCCTGAACCTATTAATTATCTAAAACTGGAGGATCCCCAACAACATTTCAATTAAAGGCCCTTTTTGTACTGGTCTTTTACCTGTTAAACTGTTTCCCCTTTCGGTTCTCAAATCTTTATTTGTCCAGGTGAACCATATATGAGGTGAACCAATACACCTCATATATTGGGATATAAAAGGGAAATAGAATTTCCTATTTATATTGGGGTATAATACTCCATCATTTCCCCTAATATAAATGCGTTGTTGTTTGTATGAGGCTGATTTCGTTCAGTTGAAGCCATGTGGATTCATGCATAATTAAATTGAAATAGATTGTTTATTTAGATAAATCAAATACTGAGTTATTTGAATTTTTTTTATTTCATTGCATGTATAGATGGGGACCAGATTTGCTGACTTGTATAATTCTGTATATAATTATACAATATTCTGCACATTTATGCAACAATTTTAACACACTACTGTATATCAAACAGTTTTTTAAAAAATGGTTTTACAACCTTATATTAACTTGTAGTACAGTACAAAGAAAAAAACCCATGATATTTATAACTATGAACCTATTTAGTTAAAATGTTGTTCTTTCCATTGTTATATTAGTATTTTAGAATGTAAGTCCCTCTGAATTTTACTTTTGGCTACAAAGTATTCACTATTATGTGTATAGAAAATTGCTTGTTTGGTTGAAAAGACACTTTTGAAACATTAAACTGATAAATACAAACGGAACTGGAATGAATGGATATGAAAAAATACCAAAGGACTTTATTTTGTGAAACAGAAAAGCTGCACACATAAAAGACAAAAGGCCCAGATTCTCCTAGCAACTCCCAACAAAAGTTGCTCCCTACAAATTCAACAATACAAGCGTTAACCCTATCCATGCAAGTTACATACTATTTCTTTGTCTATCTGAACCTATTGTGTGTCAAAGTATTTGTATAAACAATTAGGAAAAAAAACATGTGCAACTTTAAAATAGCTTGGGTCCCATTTTACATAACACAATACTGCTGGTACAAATTTGTGCTACACGTAAACTTTCATTCAATATTTATGTCACTTTTGCACAAAGGCACAAATTCGTTGTACACTTCATATGTGGCTGTGGTTTGTATTGCACTCAGATATCAAAGCCTCCTTTCCCCCCCAGTGCCAGGTAACATAAATGGGTCATTGCTTTCCAAACTTTGTTTTTTTTTCTGAATCACTATTTGAACTTTACCAG
Organism: Hydrolagus colliei; assembly: GCA_035084275.1. Lineage (NCBI taxonomy): Eukaryota > Metazoa > Chordata > Chondrichthyes > Chimaeriformes > Chimaeridae > Hydrolagus > Hydrolagus colliei. The sequence continues at coordinate 9,394,056 of CM068748.1, forward strand.
GTTCTTGCTACTGTGAGATTGTGACAAATTTTTGAATGATAAACCAGCATGTGTAGCAATTTAAGTGTTGATTCTGCTTGCACTGCAGGGTACATTCACAGCACCGCTGATCTTTAACTTTTTCCTGAGAGCATCAATCCCTCTATTTGTCTTCCAAATCCTCCTTGTGACTCCTTGTTTTATAATATGCCAAGGTACCACCATAAAATGATTGCTGTGCAAGAATGCAGTTTTGAAAAAACATGAAGTATAATACTTTTTGGCCTAGCAACAAATTACTTAACAAAACTGAAAATAACTTTAAATGTGTTTCTTTTGTAATCATTTACATAATTTATGAACTTGCGCTCTGATACTATTTAAATGTGCGTTGTTATTGCGGTTATTCTCGTTGTTAGCAACCATTATAAAATGTCCTGATTCCTTTTTCCTGATTCCTAAACAAATAATTCTAGCGAAGCACAAGAATAACTCGAAAGAGACACAAAGCTTGTGTTAGAAGCAGTCATTAATTGTTAATAGTATAAGGCGAAAAGACGACTATAATATTATAAATGTTCATTTTGTCCCTGAAACACTCCCTCATTGGAATCGAAGTGCTGTTGTTTTTAGGTATCCCAGTTGTTCAGTGAAATTGTGTATCTTCAATGTCACATGCACAACAATTTGTTTCACTCTGGCGTTTTTGCTGTTCATTATTAAGTGATTCTCGAATGTCTAAGTATATGACTACCAAGCGGTATACCTGCAGGATCAACACTAATGCATTCTTGACAGCAAAAAATGTGAGCATCTGGTTGATAACATGATGTTGCAGCATTAAATACAATCGGACAAAAAGAAAGGGCCCGTCTTGAATAAATATACTTATGCAAATATTCCACAGGTCTGCACTGTGTTTACACAGCAGTAGGTTTCTCATCCTTTTTCCTGGTGGTGTTGCTTGGCATTCAATCTGTTGCACTGCAATACAGATGAGAAATAATGTTGAATTTACTTCTATTGATTTAAAAATTAACTCATGTTAGTAATGATCGGATTTGCAATACACTGAACAAGCGGCCACTAGTTTAGTACTGTGAGATCTTGAAGGATGTCTCTCACTTCACATAATTATCCCAAAGTATCAGGTCTCTCATCAGTTACTCTAGGGAACAGCTACCACATTATAATCAGTGGCGGATCCGCTTCCCGAAGGGCTCGGGATTGTCAGGTTTCTGCATAAATCGCCACAAGTTTAAAAACTTTAACAAGGTTTAAACAGATAATTCCAAAGTAGCCTGCACTGGGGTTGGAGGAATCAGGAGCCATTCACGGAGGAGCTCGGGAAGTATTCATGGGGGCATTCGGAAACTTTCCTGATTTCTCATACAGCCAGTCTGCCCCTGATTCCCTTGCAGTGATTCACTTTTTCACTTAGTTCCTTGTTATCTTTGTTGTATTTTGTTGATCCTATCCATGTCTGAGTTTTTTTTAGGGTATAATTAGGTTCCCATTGTTTTCTTATCTTTATGCTTTTCCTCATCTCAAGCTTCGCCCACATTTGAATTTTCATCTTGTGTTTTCTAGAGTAGTTTTCTAGGCTATCATGAGCAAGCTTATAGCTTCTCTTTACTAAATTTACCAGTCACTGATGTATCTTAAGCTATGTTTTATATGTTTTATATGGTCTCTTTTTAATAACCCATCAAAGAGCTAATAACAACAACAAAACAACATTTGTTTAGCCTGCTTCATGTTGGGAAGACATCCGAAGGTACTGATAATAATGTGATAATAATTCCAGCGCCTTGGGAAGTCCTCCTGATGTGAAAGGTGCTAAACAAGTGTAATTTTGTTGTTGTTGTTATTGCTCTGACGGATTTTTTTTAAAGTTCCAAAGAATTCTGAGAGGTTGACCAAGAAAATTGACATGGCAATTCATTAAACCACAAATTTAACCAGTCGAAAAGAAGGCATTTTCCCCCAAATTAAAACCATGCATGACTACAGTGCATTCAACTACCGGCAAAAAAATTCTAAACAGGATAAGAAAAGTATATTAAAACTTACCTACAACATCCAAGGGAAATTGTAACATACTCCATGTCCACACAGCCATGATTAGAAACACCAGGACAGAATTGCACCTGAAATCACCGTTGCATTTCATGTGTCAATGATGATGCAATATATGTGGATGTAATGACATTTGATTGTTTTCTGCTTATTACAACATTTACCTGACACCCTTCTCTGCCAGTGTTTCACTGCTGAACTCCAAGATATCAGCTGCAATTCCCACAAACATCAGGAGCAGCTGTGAGAGTTGGTCTCGGGTGATGCCAGCTCCCATGGGTAGAAGCCACTTTCCTATTATAAGCAGAATCAAAAGAGCCTGGTGAAGAGCTAATGTCCAATCATCGATGTTCTTGAAGGCCTGGTTCAAGTAAAGAATTATTTCAAATAAAAGAATTTATAAGATTGCTGAATTTTACAGTTGACACATTCACACAAGCAACGCACACCGTGCAACACTTTGAACATAGTATTTGTACTGAGTTTGTACATTTATATTCTTGTGAATCTACACATCAGTCTTTATTATTGAAGAAGGCATGCCACGATTCACCAGGATATCAGATCATGTCTATTTCTGTGTGTGTGAAATTATGTTATAAATGTTATTAAGAAAGCAACATTAATTAATGTCTATGTGCAGCTCTGCATTTCTGTGCAAAAGTAATAAGTACAAATACTGTATGTTGTTTTACCACATCTAGTGGACTCCTCAGTTCTCCTGATTGATGAGCAGCTGGATCATCATTTGGTGAGGAAACCTCCTGAAAATTTATATTCAAACAATAAGTATACAGGACAGTGTCAAATAAATATACAGTTTGTCAAATAATTCAGATAGGTGCCTTCTCTAGAAGGACAGCCATTGTCAACAAAGCATTGCTATATCATAACTGATGAAGCATAGGAGGATATAGGGTGGAATTTCCCTGAAACACATTGGGGATAACGTTTGAGGTATGCTTCATGTGTTCCTTGTGCTGGTTAAGATAAGGAATGGTTTAAGGAAAATTGCTATTTTTATCCCATAACTGTACCTCTAAAATACTAAGTGCCCTACATTGTTTTTTTATTTTGCTTGCGTTAGATCAACAGACCATGTAAAATTGATAATGTCCCATGTATTGGCTGTGCTATGAGGGACACTTTTAGTTGCTGTTGGTATTGGAAACAGCCATGCTTATACACCAATGAGCCCTTACTCATAGCCCACCCTATATAAAGGCCATTTTGTCTCTGTCCCGTGAGAGATTGTTGAAGGCAGGATTGACTGTATATGGATTTTTGCTGATCAATATATCAGTAACACTTGCAGAACTTCAACATGTTAAAAACTAGCCAAACCAGCCTGAGAGTTCTATTCTTTGCCACCTCCACATGGAAAATCTCACGTCTGGAATGCAGGGCGCACTCTCTCTGGGAGGAACACAGAGCCTTCAAGCATAAAACTATCCAAGCCAGAATCAGAGTTCCGTACTTTGCCACCCACACATGGGTGTGGGTGGCAATGCATACTTTCTCCCCGCGCACACCCTGTCATGGGTTTGCAAGAACCAAGATCTTGATGACCACAAGCTTTACAAGAGAGAGTGTGTTGGAGCACTGCAGGAGTTTAACCAGTTAAAACTACATAGCTTTTCATTGCACTTTCTGGCAGGATTCCCGCTGCTTAGCCAGCTAGGACCCTCTACCCATTAGGGCTTTGGTTGCAGGGTTAACCAAAGCTGAGTTGGAAAAATCTCTGGCTCCAATGTCCTGTCTGCCCCTCCAAGTCTTGCTGATGAGTCATGCTGTCAAGTCTGTTATCAGCCTTGGAGTACAGTTACAATACTGTGGATCTGCTTGGCACAGGAACCAAACTACTGACACCACCCGAGATTATCCTATCCCATTGCAAAGCAATTCATCTTGGAGCCAGTTTATCTCTATGGAAATTGCACTCACTTCCTCCCCAGGGAGAACAAAGTGTTTATGGATAATTGTCCAGTTGAACAGATTATATCTTGCCAATGCTATTAAGGAAAATAATTAAGAAAACAAAATGCAAGTGAGAAAGCACATTGAAAATGAGTGGATAATCCAGGTCAGACATGTACATAAAAGCATGAGGTGATCAGTTTGAAAGACAAAATGAGATTTGCAAGCAGGGACAGTATTATATTTGTGATGAATATATACATCATATATAATATATGTACAGTCAATTCACTTTACAGTATAGCCTGTGGACAGCTTTGAAGAAGACGTGAAAAGCACAATATCAAATGCAAGGATTATTATTATTATGAAGAAGATAAATATTGCAGGCCATTGCAATTCATGTTCAAGGAAAAGCGACAGACAGGATGTCTGGATATATCAAAGGCTCACAAGTGACAGGTGGTTTAATCCCCAGGAAAGATTGTGTTATAATAAAACCTGGCCTGGAAAATAGGGGCAGGATGTAAGCAGGAAGACTGTGATAGAGCAGTGCTACATGCTTCACAAGGTTTCCATCTCTCCTAAATAAGGGAAGCATGTCAGATTCGGGCAACAGTATAATAACTAAGGTCAGAAACAATATACGTAACATTGTGAACAATTAAAACCATCCATTTAAGCACATACAAACCATACATTTCATTTGAACAACTTTATGCTGCTTTTAAAATAAGTATCCATATCTTTATTCTATAAAGGGAGAGATATAGATTCATTTTTGAATAACTTACGTATTACATAATATTCTAATATATAATTTTCAGGATGTAGGTAATTTTGAAGGCAATTTTTTCATTCTATGGGATCACCAATGATAAAAGCTAAACATTACAAGTGGATCGGACTGATTCAGCATTTTTAGACCTTGTTTCCGCTGACCTGGCAAAGAATATCACACTACAGATGTTTCATAGCAGCATACAACCTTGCCAAAATATCTGGGTTAAATTTGTATATAAAATGAGTCACTGTTGAAACACAACAACTGCTGCCATAAAATACTGATAGGGCTCAGTTGAATACTGGAGGATTGGCAATAGTGACCATGCAAGACAGACACAGTGCGGTTCATGTTTACAGAGATGGGCTACATTTGGATCTAAGCTTTGGGTGAGAGTGATGGGGAGTGGGGCCCGGCAGTGCAACTCCTGGCAGCCAGCTCACACTACTCTACTGCGTGCATTGAGTCAGTGCTACAATACGACTGACCTCACAAGAAGTCATGAATCTGTGAAAACTAATGTGTGGTAAGAACCAGGTGCAGAAAGTGGAGGAGTTGTGGCTCATCTTCAAAAAGACCTGAGACATCAGATTTAATAACTCAATTGCTTTTAAATTTGATAGATTATTGATCCTGAAGCCACGTAACATTTTGTTAAATTCCCGCTCCCTACTTTGTATCCCATCGATACTTGTACCACTTTTCATCTGTTAACATTTACTCTACATAGCTTACATACATTGTGTAGCATAGGAAATATAAATGTAATGCTGTGGAGAATGAGTCATGCTTCACCAACCAGGAACATATTTACATTGGCCTTAATTTAATTCCAGATGTTTAATTTGTGTTGCTTAACTTGATGGATAATCTGTAATTACTTTTGGATTTAAGAACCTGTCTAGTTCATACAGTATAATCTATGAATAAAATGTAATGCTAACCTTGTTGCAGGGAAAACGAGTATTTCAATTCTCTTCATAACCTTCATGTGCCTTATCTAAGGGACAAATGTACTTATTTTTGTCTTGGTAGTACGGGTTCAGATCACTTTGAATAGAACTGAATATCAGAAGTTACTGGCAGTAATACCAGTGTATTTGTGTAAAAATATTCCATCTGAATCAGCGTTCTCCATCAGCCAAACATAATTGTTTTTTTAGTATACAAGATGCTCTGTGCCAAACCTTTAAAAACAGTTTCCTTTAAGGTATGCAAAAGCAAGTACCTCAGTACTTAATCTTAGTTAATCTTAGTAATCTAGAGTAGGAAAGGAAGAAATAATGTTGATCATGAAACACATGTTATTTTTTCCTTAAATCATGGTACATACATTGGAATTAAAGAGATTGAAAATGTAATATTTCAAACTTAAGCGTAGAATATTGGGGATTACATATGTTATACTTAAAGGAGACAATTTATAAAAAGTACACAGAATGGAATCTTATCTTATCTTATATAATTAACTTGACTCAAGATATAACAATAAATCAATCGTGGAGTCCTGTGACTTGGTGTTTAGAGCACTCGCCTTACAAGCAGGTGACCTGGGTTCGATTCCCAGCAGTGTGAAACCTTGGGCAAGTTTCCTTACTCCACACTCCTAATAATACTCCCTCGAGAAAAAAAACAATAGTAAATTGGTCATTTCAATCCATGACTGTTTGTCAGACACTGCTATGTGCAATTAGATGCCACGTTTCACCCCTAAATATACAGTCAATACACTTTACAGTAAATTCTGCAAAGTGCTTTGAGACGTGAAAAGCGCTATATCAAAATGCAAGGATTATTATTATATTTATTATATTTTTCCATATACAGTATATGGATAATGAATTTATTCTATATATAATAAATATTGATCCTCAACTGTCTTTCCTCCCCCAAATCCAAGCAATAGCCCACTCTGCCTTCCCTCACCTCCGCAATATTGCACGACTCCACCATTACCTCACACCCCAGGCCGCTGAAACCCTCACATCTTCATCACATCCCGGCCAAATACACCAATGCTCTGCTTGTCGGCCTTCCCAATTCCTTCCTCCATAGGTTGCAGATAATCCAGAACTCTGCGGTGCGTGTCCTCGACTGCTCCAAGCTTCGTGACTCCATCTCCACCCTCCTCGGCCGACTCCATTGGCTCCCCATCACCCAGAGGAATCAATTCAAGATCCTGCTCCTCACATTCAAAGCCCTCCATCGCCTCACCTCACCCACATCGGCGACCTCCTAACCCCCTACCAACCTGTCTGCCCCTCCATTCAGCAGGCTTCGGCATGCTCCACGTCCCCAGACCCACCTGCCCCACGATTGAAGCAATGACTGTCCAGCGCATATACAATATACATATACAATAATAATAATAATAATAACTTGCCCAAGGATTCACCCTGGAACTGAACCCAGGTCTCTCGCTTGTAAGGCAAGTGCTCTAACCACTGAGCTACAGGTCTTACTGCACTTTTCATAGTTTTAAACAAAAGATTAACTGCAACAGGTCTAAAAACATGGTCGATAATGAGATGATGCACCCATACTTACAAATATGTACACTAGATATATATATGTAGAACAAATTGAATATGTATTATACATATAATGTATAATTATATACATTATATAATTATATGTGTGTGTGTGAGAGAGAGAGAGAGCTTGGGTGCTCACAGCACTGTGAAGTGTTTCTCTTGGTGACCATCAAATCCTCAGATAGACAAATTTGGTCATTCATCTCATGTCAGTTTCTGAGGCATTGCTCTGTGAAAATTGACTGCTGTGTTTGTCTGCTGCACAGTCAAAGTGCTTTTCAACATGATAAAGTGCTTTAACAAATGCAAGCATTATTATTGTATTAGACAATGCTACGTTAGCTTGTAGTAGGTTAATTGCACCAAAGGAATGCATTGAGTAAATGCATGTAATATACAAACACAACTATGACTCATTTAAAAGACATGAAAGACAGGAAGCTTTCAGGCCAATGTAATGAGAGACAATATTTATTTTGAGGTTCTCTCTAATACTTGTATCACATTCAGCAAATGAATGGAAAATACATACCAGGCACTTGTGAGAAGATTCATTCACTGGTGAACATTTATTTTTCTTTATCCATTCAAAGTGGTGGGCTTCAAGGATCCAGATTGAAGGAATTATATTGATTAGATAAAAAAATATTGCTGGAGAAAACCTATTCAAATGAGAGTACAGATACATCAGAGGACAATGACACAATCTTAAACATTGCAGCATCTTTAATTATCATTCATCAATATCTTACTCAATAAAGATTTCACAACATTTTTAGAAACCTATGGTAGAAATTAATTTGGAAAGTCGATTTCAGAATTTATCAGGGCATTAATTGTATACTGTATTTTCAATTCCTCTCAAATATGAGAAAGGAAATTACTCCTGATGAAATGCGAACTTTAAGTGATGCTATACGTTACGTATTACGCTGTATTCTAGGAAACCAAAAGCATAATATCTAGAGTAAATTAACGCACACAACCAAAACAGTATGCCAAAGAATCCACTGTCTTTAAACATGTAGATTCTTACTAAGCCATAGAGAAACAGCTCATCTCCTCGTTAAAATTAAACCTCATAAAATTGGACAAATTTGCAGCATATACATATTTTGATTTGATATTGAGACAGTCTGAGCTCTTAAAAGCTTGGGATTGAGAGTATGCTGAATAAATGTTTCCACTTCATGCAGTTAGGGGGTAATTAGGTTTGAGTAACATAGCTGGGTCTGTATTATTCACTATAAATCTGTTGAGAGTTTAATCAGACCTAAGTGTCATCTTCTGTATTTAGGCTGTGCAGTACTCTGTGTGAAAAGTGTAAGTCCGTGTTCCTAAGCCAAAGCCTTCTGAAGATTACAACTTGCCTGTGCACAGTTACAATTATAGCAATTTATCACAAACAAACCACTATTTGTTCAAAGTAAGTAGAGACTTATCTAGGCTTTCAGGGGCATAATATTTTGGCAACTGTCAATCTTTCATTATATTATAATAACAGAAGCTTATAATTGATTTGTTTTGACAAAAAAGGTTCAAACTTGCCAACTAATCAAGAACAAGAAAATTAAGGTGGTAGGTTCAAGTACCAGCCAGCCTTTAAAGCCCATTGTTTTTTCCTGAATGACCTATCCAAAACACTTTTGTACAGTATTTTACAATGCTACTTTTCAACATGAAGATCTTTGACGTCCTCTGTAATAGTGTACAATTCTATCATTAGCTCCAAACAGTTGTGGTTTTACAAATCTGCTAGTCGTTATGTGTAGTAACTTGATAATGTGTGTTTATTTTGTGAACATTCCACATTAGTCATAAAAATCACTATCTTAGTAATAATAGTCCTTGCATTTGATAGTATGCTTCTAATGCTGAAACATATTAAAGCACTTCACAGTAAATTGTTATCAGGTGTAGTGACTATTTGTTAGCAAACATAGTAGTCAATTTGCCCACAGCAAGATTCTAGAAAATAGCCAAGAAGTGAATATTCAATTAAGAAGGATTATTGGATGCACACAGGGAGACTTTTGCTTCTCTTTTTGAATAAAATTACGGTATATCAATTTACAGCACTTTAGAGGGCCTTTTGGCCCATTGTGTCTGTGCTAGCCATTTTTAGAGTAATATTTTCACTCTCATGCACCTTCTGACATGTGCAGCACCTTGGGACATCCTCCTGAGGTGAAAGGTGCAATTTGTATTGTATTGTAATTCCCCATACCCATGTAGTTTACTTCTCTATCTCGTTCCCTTTTAAAAGCTAAAATGGATTCTACCTCAACCACTGTTTCAGCAGAACATTACACAGTGTCTTTAACATCCAACTAAACAAATAAAAGAGATCTTGTGGGAGTCAGTAAAGAGAACAACAGTTCTCTTTTTCAGACTGGAGGGAAGTGAGCAGTGGTGTGCCACAGGGATCGGTTTTGGGACCATTGCTCTTTGTAATCTACATCAATGATCTGGACTTGGGTGTAGGGAGTACAGTTTCCAAGTTTGCAAATGACACTAAGTTAGGGAGAATAGTAAATAGTGAGGAGGATAGTAGCCATCTGCAAGAGGATATAGACAAATTGGTAAAGTGGGCAGACACATGGCAGATGAAGCTTAATGCAGAGAAGTGTGAGGTGATGCATTTTGGGAGAAGAAATGAAGGTAGGCAATATAGGCTAGATAGTACAATTTTAAATGGTGTGAAGGAACAGAGAGACCTGGGGATTTGTGTTAGTGACTCGTTGAAGGTGGCAGGACAGGTAGACAAGGCTGTTAAGAAGGCATATGGGATACTAGGCTTTATAAATAGGGGTATAGAATACAAAAGTCAGGAAGTGCTGACTAAGCTCTATAAAACTTTGGTGAGGCCTCAGCTGGAATACTGTGTTCAATTCTGGTCACCACATTACAGAAAGGATGTGAAGACATTGGAAAGGGTACAAAGAAGATTTACTAGGATGGTGCCAGGATTGAGGGACTTCAGCTATGAGGAGAGGCTAGATAGGCTAGGGTTATTCTCTCTGGAGCAGAGAAGATTGAGGGGAGACCTAATAGAGGTTTATAAGATCATGAGGGGTTTCGACAGGTCAAATAGAGAAAAACTATTTCCACTCGTGGGCGAATCCGTGACTCGTGGTCACAGATTTAAAATAGTTTCAAGGCGAAGTAGAGGTGAGCTGAGGAGAAATTTTTTCACTCAGCGAGTTGTTCGAATCTGGAATGCATTGCCTGAAAAGGTGGTGGAGGCTGATTCGATAACAACTTTTAAAAGGGAATTAGATCTTTATATAGGGAGAACAGGTCTATTAGGCTATGGGGAGCGGGCAGGGCAGTGGGATTGAATCGCTCTTTTCAAAGAGCCGGCACAAACTAGATGGGCCGAATGGCCTCCTTTTGTGCCGTAAAATTCTATGAATCTATGAGTTATATGATTAGAAAGCGAGCACTCAAAAGTTAAGTCATTAAAAGTCCTACCAAGCCATCAGGGGTAAAGCAACACAGTGAATTATCTGGACATTAAAAAGGCGCAATGAATGATAGGCTCAGATGCATAGCGCCAGCTGGTCCATGAACAATGAAAGACACCAGTAAGCTCAACAATAACAACTGAAATACACAAGCTCACAGAAGTTCCATCTGATGTCTATCAAGGGGTAAATGCCCAAAGGCCTGGGAGTTATAAGGATATGATACTTAAAATGAATGAAACACTAGGTTTTAACTGTAGATTAACTTTAACTGTAACCTAAAGTGATCTTCATGAAAACTACATAATTGTCTTTGTCTCCTAGAAAGAAAGGGAAACAAAGAGACAATTATGTAGTTCCTCTATCGTACTTTAGTGGTTAAAATGCAGATGAATGCTTAGTAGATGTCATTGCATGTGAACAACAAACAATATTTTAAGGGGTAAACATGCGCAATTCTCTCTGAAAAAATGTTAGCAACTTGAACAGCAGAATGTCTTGTTCTGTCAATATCGCAGCTTGTAAGTGTTTTGCATGGTACAGTATTAATATATTCCATTGGTTTTCAATGACTCATTTTGTATCTGGCACTAGCACAGTCAGATTAAGGACTCCATTGATGAGACAGAAACATGAGTGCTTGTCTAAGTAACTGGTTAGAATGTATGGATACACAGTTAAAACCTGGTGCATTTGAGTAATAAATTGGAACAGTTTTTAACCAAAGGTATGCATGATTGTTTAAATTAGTGAGATTTTCCAGTATGACTTCACAAGCAAAAGCAAGCTTCCACAAAAGAGAACTATCAATCCCCAGCTGGTGCAAATCATTTGCTCAGCTTAATAGACATCTGGCTGTAAGTACTGTACTCTTACACCAAAATATAACAGTCACACAAATTGTGTTTTTAGCACTGCCCAATGTGACATTCACTATAAGACATGTGCACCTGTACAATCGGAACTTTAATGCTTACATAATCGATTTCTACAATCCATTCAGTTCATTTCGAAGATTAAATTCTCGCACTTAAGATATTGCTCTTTACCTCAGGAGATCAGGTCTTTGTCGAGATTAGTAACTTGTTCCTGAGGGAGCATTGCACACAAAGGATTAAGAAAAGTATCTAAAAGTTGGCTATCTCTGTTTTGTAAAAAACAGTTCACTCCAGGTCAGGAATCTTTTGAGAATCTTTCCCAAGCAGAGGTTTGTAAACATTTTTCACATTTTTTCACATTTCCTGTTTCTGTGCTGAATATAGACCCAAATCGTTTGTCATTTCCGCCCGACTTTGTTGAAAATACTAGTGTCTTATTTTCTTTAATATGTACTAGAAGTCTCTTAATAAAGATTTGCTTCCAGTTTAGTGAAAATATTTCATGTTGCTCACCTCCTAATTCACTGTGATTCACTTATCAGCTGGTTGAAAAGATTTCTCCCTGAAGCAAACCAGTAGTTAATACTAATCAGAATAGTAATAATAATAATTGGATACAACACTATTAACATACAGTATTCACTTTGTATTATCCTTTTGATTGCGATGTGTATCCTATTTGGCCCTGTTACCTTGTATACATGTTTACATTTTTGTATTCATCAATTGGACTGATTCATAAAAATCTTAGACGCAACTAAATGCAAGGCTATTTTTTTGATGCAACTCAAAACCTGCTTCTTTCAAAAAAAGTTTCTATAAAATTCATTAGAGACTCAAACTAATTATAGCTACATATTGTATTGAAACTGAGAGTTGAAATTTCAACAGATTAAAACAATAATAAATAATAATAATCCTTACATTTATATAGTGCTTTCCACGTCTTATCGATGTCTCAAAGTGCTCAAACAACTGTTTACATTAAATCATTTAATTGATAGCGACCCTTACCCTTTGTAATCTTTCCCTTTTCGGATCTTTAGAGTCACTATCATCTCGATACAGATCAGCAAAATCAGAAGAGCTAGAAGCCAGTACTTCTGATTCTCTTTCACTTTAGTCACTCGCCATATCGCCAATAAAGTGTGCAGAATAAAAACAAGCCTGGGAATAATAGCACTCAGGAATATTAGCAAAGCCATTTTCTTCCAGAGAGCCGGGTTGTGTGATTCCTGTTCAGTCTGAATGTGTCTGAGTCTCAGTGAGCCAGGGGGAGATTTTATCTTCAGCCAAAGCAGCCAGAGTGTGGACACAGGCAACTCCATGCTCCTCCCCCAGACTCCACAGGCCCAAAAATAACAGCAAAAGTTGCCACAAACCAATTCACAATGTGTAATGGAGTGAAAAGGAAAAGTCAACAGCTGCATGATTGCACATTTTTTACATTGACTTCACAAAGCAAACTCGACAGAATTTGTGTTAAAATAAATCTTCACTTTTAAACCTAAAGAATGATCTTATTAAGACCTAAACTGGCCCTAACAGTTTAGAGCATTTACATTTTACCACAGGAATTCACCACCGGATGAATATAGCCTCTGCCTTGCCCATGCATGTCATTCCAATTAAAGTTTAGGAAGTGAGAATCTCTTCAATTTCAAATGATGCACATTATTAAATAGATTCTGCTTATCCCAATGAAATGTTTTGAAAACACATACTTGCAGTAACTGTAACTGAGATTTCGTGGAAAACTACACCCTCTCATTCTCCAGGCTTTCTTACTCATATGGCTCTTGAACTTATTGGGAATGTTTATCATGCTCCAGGGCATTAGTGTGGGAAATTGCAATATGCTTAATTTCCAATTTTGAGAAGCAGCACTGATTGAAGAAGTAAAACAGAACAAGACTATGAGATCAGTTTTCTCAGTGTCCAGAGTGTCCCATGATTTGGCTCAATGCCAATTTGGCTCGATGCCTTTTTTGTTTGTCTCTTAACTATGTTTTGTTTCTGTTGCGCTTCAGCTGAAACTCAAGAGGATTTTTTTCACTGAACCTGTTTATAAAAGTTTTTCTTACATGACAATGTAAATTTGGATAAATTTAGAAGTTTAGTCAAAGTAGCTCTCTTATTTTTTTATTCCAGCTGCATGTATCATTGCCTTTGTGCATGAAGAAAATGGAACGGAATAAATTAAATACCCTAAAGAAAAATGCCTCCTAGCTAAATGAAAACAGATTTGACTTCATCCCTAGCTGGCTGATTCATTCTGTGGATGATGTTTGGCCTCCAAAGATTGATTTGGCAGGCAGCACCAGCGTATACTATTTCATGAAAGTTTTATTTCACAATGAAAGAGAAGATAAATTATACAGCAAATACCCTTTCCCTAGATCCCTATCAAAATTCAGAATGTAGATGCACAAAAACTCCTAGATGTCACCCAATTCTTTAGCAATTTGTGGTTTGACATTGAATTTTTAAAAGATAAATCCACTATACTGTATTGTGATCTAGGATTTCTATTAAGGGTCAAAAATGGTAAGCGCACATAATTTCTAAATGTTGCCCTTCATCAGGACACATCATTCCCAAATCTTACCACCAATCTAAGATGTTCCTTTGAACACAAATATGTTCCTTGTTCATGATTACTCCTACAAACCCAAATCAGATCTTGACTCAGGCCTCTTATCTGCAGCCAACAATCCTCCAGATAAATTAGTCATTAATTTAAAGGCTGTTTGATGTTCATCGCTGTGCGCAAATTAGCTGCCAAATTTCCCTATAAATACAGTCACTACACTTGACAGGAATTACCTCCAAATTTTGATGGATTATCTCAGAAAATTCATCATTAAAAGTGCTGCACCAAAAGAAAGGATTATTATTATCTTTCATTTCTGAGGGTTGCCTATACACCATGCACTGAAACTGTTATTGCTTATGCTAATTACTTATGATCTTTTATATTAAGGCACTGCATAAATACAGGTTCTTGTAAAACCAGATACTTGGGCTACATTTGGCAATAGTGCCATGGATAAGCAGATAATCCAATTGTTCGTATTCTTGTTTGTGCTTGCTGGCAATATTTCAGTGAAAAGCACAACAAACACGATTATTCATCTTTTTGTTGATGGTTCAATTTAACAATGCATTACTTATGATGACTACATAGAACATTGTTGTTTATGGATGAAAATATACTCAGGTTATTTTTTCAGTGAAATAGTGACCAAGTGTATTTGCTCAACAACATATATATACTGTACTGTATAAAATAATTGTGACTAAAGACTGCAAAATCAGATGCATGACCATGCATTTTATTACTTTTTGGATGCTGAGCATCCCTTAATGAGCACATCAGAATTATGTGTCAAACTAAATCTGTTTTGCATTAGGTCTTTTCTAAAACTTCAGTTCACCAAATACCTTCCAGGCAACGATTACAAAACACTTTATTTGAGATAAACTGTGAATTCCTCTAAATAGTAAGAGAAATCAAGATCTGATAGCTTAATGCTGGATGCATTGCATAAAACCACATTTCCAACGGGCTGTTAAAATTAAAAGTGTGGCCATTGTCATGCTCGGTTAGTTGGAAGCACTCTCGCCGTTAGATCAGTGAGTTCATGCCCCACAACACTTCAAGATGCCAAACTTCAGATGAGATGTGAAACCAAGCTCCCATCTGCCTATTCAGATGGATGTGAAAGATTCCATAACACTATTCAAAAAGACAAGTGAGTTTCTCCAGGTGTCCTTGCCAAAATACCCGTGGATTAAATTCAATTTATGGCTTTTTGTGAGACTTTGCTGTGTGCAAATTGTAGCACATTTTACTACAAAATGAACAGTAACTGCACTTTACAATAAATCCTGTGATATTAAGTGGGCTTATCAAATGCAAGTTTTTAAAAAAATATTTGATAATTGCAGAAGTAAGAGACAAAATAGTTTATAATCAAAATTGCTTCTGGAATGCTCGATCAGGTGAATAGATGACCCTAAAATGCTTACCAATATCATAAAGTAAACACAACTACAGTACATTGTTGAGATTACACGCGTGAATTTTAATGGAGGGTGACTCCATTGGTTACATTGTTGATTACCCCCTAAGGAAAATAAATACTTATGGGGGTCTGTCCTGAAATTGCCTTTTGTAAAATTAAACACACTCTCCCGACATGACAGATAAATGTAAATTGCACCATGTCTAGAAGACATGAAAAGCGCTACATGAAAAGCAAGTATTATTATTATTATGTCTTGTTCTTCCAGTATCTTAGGAAATCTTCCCGACGTGAAAGCCGCTACACAAATGTAATTTTGTTGTTGTTCTTCCACTGTCTCGGGGCGTCCGAAAGTATATCTGATAATGGAAGTACAAGTAACACCGGATCGTTATTTGAAGCAACAATAATAATCCTTGCGTTTGATATAGGGCTTTTCACATCTTCTAGACGTCTCAAAGCGCTTCACAGAATATACTGTAAAGTGAATTGACTGCATATTTGTGGGCGAAACGAGGCAGCCAATTGCGCACAGCAGTGTCCCACACACAGATGTGAATTGAAATGACCAATTTTATTATTGTGTGTGTTTTTGAGACATTATTATTAGGCGTGTGGAGTAAGGAAACTGGCCCAAGGTGGTCGCTGGGGGAACCGGAGCTTGTGCGCGTGCGCCGAGCTCACTCCCTCCTCCTCCTCCCCCCCCCCCGTGTTTCCATAGTAACCAGGCTGCAGTGGTAACGCTGGCCATGGCGGGGAGAAGCAAAGGCAGAGGCCCCAAGCAGACACAAGGCGGTGTGGACTATAGCTCCGGGCGCAATAAACTGCCCTCCATCATTGCTGTACGTAATGGAGAGGAGGGGTAGGGGGTAGGGAGAGAGGGACAGAGGGCAGGGGGTGAGGGCCGAGGGCAGGGGGTAGGGAGGGGCAGAGGGTAGGCGGAGAAGGTTAAGGGGGAGAGGGGCAGGGGTAGGCGGTAGAGGGTAGGGGAGAGGCAAGGGGGGAGAGGGGCAGGGGTAGAGGGCAGTGTGAGAGGGGCAGGGGAGAGGGGCAGGGGGAGCTCTGCAGGGGGAGATGGGGATAGGGACCAGTGTTCATTGGTTTGCGACTTGTGTGAAGGGCCATATTCACAGCTCCACAGAGTTTATTTGGGGAGGGAGGAGGGGGGTGTTTTTATATGGTAACTAATAAAACCGCTAAACTTCCCTGTGGATTATTCCCTCAACGGTCCTTCTGTTTCCCACCAAGAGCCAGTTCTCTTGACACTGTTATTGACATAGTCACCAGAGGAGGTTGTACAGTTTCAGTAACAAACAGGCAGAGCCTTTACTCTGGTCTCTTATTTCTCGCTGGATAAAGTTGGTCGTTTTTGTTAACGCGTGCGAGCTGTTACCAAAACGACGAGCGCGGAATATACTACGAGGCTTGTTAAATCGGGAGGGCTGTTCGATTCGGATCATAACTTTTGTCTTCTTAAAAGTCTGCTAACAGGTCTATTATTTATTTGGCTCTACCGCCTTCCTCTCTCCAGCGTAGGAAATACAGTACTGCAGCTCTTTTGTTAAAGGAGGTTAGTCTTCTGTTTGAATCCACTATTTGCCATTTTTTTTAAAAAAATGCTTTAACGATATCCCTCTGCTAATGCAGGTGACGTTTTATTGTGGGAGCATACGTTTTAATCATTTACACCTTAGTTAAAGGGGTATTCAAATGGCACTGGAAGGAGCTATGGAACTTTTTTTGCAGTAGTCCTTTGGATTTCAGGAAAGTGTAAAGGTGCACTTGCTGACATGTCTGGTTTCCCTTTTTAAGTTTTTCAATATAGTTTTTTTTATTGTTGCAAGGGTACCCAGATTTCTTTTTAATGTTTCAATCTCTATTCTCCATGACTGGAGACGACCCTAATGTCAAAACCCCTGCGGTCGGTTGCTTTCTTTTTTTCCCTATAAAATGTGCGTGGAGCCTGGTGCGGGAGAGGACATGGGCTGTAGAGTTCTGGATTATCTGCAGCCTATAAATCCACGACTGTTTGTGGGACACTGCTGTTTGCTATTAGCCACCGCGTTTCGCCCATAAAATATACAGTCAATTCATTTTACAGTAGATTCTGTGATGCGCTTTGAGATGTCTCAACGTTTATATCAAATATAAGGATTAATATTATAAATGGTAGTTGTGGCTACTTCACTTGGTAGCAGCTTAATAGGCTTAAATCGTAATTTTAAAAAAATTATTTCCCTTTGTTCCCCTCTCAAGATTGTTATAGTTTGAGGAAGCTACATACTGTTCAAAGCTTATCTCAAAGTACTTATTTACAATGTAGCTTATATACAGTGAACCAGTTTTATTCTTGCTAAGTAGAATAAGTAACCACCTTGAATAGCAATCATTTTAAGATTAAAGGCCGAATTTGCCTATACAGTATTTCAAATGGGAAGCTAGAATACCAGTCCCCAAATCACTGTAATCATTCTAGTATATTAAATTCTCTCACTTGTCCTCAACACTATTAGTAACTTCAGCTTTCATTATTAGAAAGGATGTCTTCTCAATGTGAAAGGCCCTACATCAAATGTAACGATTATGATTATTATAAACTATTCCAATCTGCAGCTGACATGCCTCGCTACCCCACAGTCAAAAAAACACTCACCATCTGTCCCTGTAGAATAGACACTAAGGTGAGTTACCTGACAACTGTTGGTGCCTGTAGAACCATATCTCTACGTAAGGCACCAGCATCAAGAAAGGAAAGATAAGGGGAACAAACTGGAAGAGGAAAAAGATAACAGAATCAGGGTATGGACTTGGACGTTTTTATCTGTCTGCCAAAATATTCGATTATTGCACTCAATACATTTTTGTATCTAAAGCGAATATTGACATTTCCATCATCCCCTTGACATGTTGTCATTGATTGTTAACAGTATGAAGAGGATGAAAAAGATTTGCTTGCCTGGAAATATCTTTCTGTTACCCAGATGATTGATCTTGACCAATTAACTGTGGATGGCGTTCAAGAGTAAGTACTATATATCTCAAAGATATTCCTTAAAACAGTTTGCAGTGCTTGGTACAATAACCATTGAAGAATTCTTCTCACTTTCTAGATCAATGGATAACCTGCTCCCAGACTACATTGAATTTGTCTATTTCTTGTACTTCATTTGAAAGTACTGTACTAGTTTAAAATATATTCACTCGACATTGTCTAAATTGAATGATTTTCAATCTTGCTTTCAATTTAATTATGCTACAATTAAATTTGTTTAATCATCAGACATCAAGGACTCAGCATTACCAAAATAAAAAAGAGATAATAATGCATTTCTGTACATAAAATTTAATTCCCAATGACTCAGGTCGAAAAGGCACATCTGGGATGCACGTTTGCTGTCAGCCTCTCAGCCCTCACACTCTGGAACTCCATCCCACAGTCCCTTCGCCTCACTCCCCACCTCGCCTCATTCAAGACCGATCTTAAGGCCCTCCTCTTCGACTGTGCCTTCTGCTGCCGTCCCGACCCTCTCCCTCCCCTCCTAACTTTCTCCCGCGCCGCTCCCCTACCCTGCCCCTCTCCCTTGCTTGGGTCCCAACCCAACTGTTCAGCGCCTTGTAATGTCCTCCCGACAGAAAAGCGCTCTATAAATGTAATTTTGTTGTTGTTGCTATATAGACCTGGAAAGTTGCAGATTTGATCCAATATTTTGTGATGTTACCCAATTTCAGCTGGAGAAGCAATACAGGCACTGCAAATGGCCTAATACCCATGGTTAAAGGAGAGGAAAAGTCAACCAAGACACCCGTTCCGAAACATTGTTCAGTGCCCCTGCCAGAAACCTCATTCATGTGGATTTTGGATGTAGTAACTCACTCTCCAAGGGTTTATAAATGATTAGCTGTATCCGTTGCAGCTACATTTGTAACTAGTTTAATTTAATCGGCCTCTTTCACCTGGCATTTTTACTTGTCCTTGGAAGGTTTGATTTTCGATTCTCAGGCATCTTTATCTGTTAAGGTTAAGAAACTATCTTATTAAACTTGTTAGTATCCTTAGTTCACATATTTCCACACGTATCTTTTGGGGAAGACTCCTGTAGGATCACAGCTATTGAGAGGACTCCTGTGGGAGGACTGTTGATTGGGGGACCCCTGACACACAGACAGACATTTTGTCTTTATTGGTATCTTTTTGGGAGGATTCCTATGGAAGGATACACACACAGAATACCTCTAGAAGACTGCGACTTCTGTCACTACTTTGTTGCAGAATAGCATGCATACTTTTGGGGTCTTAATGAAATAATTTATTAATTTATGTTTTAATATAGATAATAAACTATAGGGGATCCCTGAAAAAATATTCCCAAGACTCCCCTTTCCCCCCCACTTGTGTCTTTTTTAGTATAGAAGACAGATGACTGGCTACTTGGGCAAGACACTGGAGAATGCCTAGCATGTGTGGCAACATGAATAGCAATAGTATAGCAATAGACAACAACTTTGAGGAGAGGAAGTATGTAATTTGGATGGTACTGTGCATTGGAACACCATTATATGCTGTCCCGCCAGTGTTTACATCTCTACACTATCTAGTTATACCAAAAGTCAAAACACACAAAAACTTTTAAAATGTTCTGAAAAAGGAAAACAAATCTGTATCAAGCAGCAATGTACAATTAGAATCATATCAACTAAATAAATCAATTAGCAAAATAGAAAGGAAACAGCTTAGTAAAACAAACTAATTATTTCCTATGACCTCACTGCCATCATCTTTTCATCAAGACGTTATTGGTGAACCATTGGTTTTGTTATCATGGTTGCCTCCAGAAGTATGTATACATTTTCTGATCATTTGTATTTATTTAGTACTGCATGATGACTATCAGATGAATTAGTTTCTGGGAAAACAGCATTGCTAGGAGATTAGATGACTGTTCTTATTTACTAATTGGTTTTTCAGTTGCTTATAAATTGAACAAACATTATCACTTCAAAGTAATTTGTATCACATAGATAAAAACATTCGTCATTTATTTATGCTCTAAAACCAAACATGTACTAGATGAAATTCAGATGATGCATTAACTGTTCTTGGTTTTAACACCCACATTGACTTTAGTATAAATGGAAAAGCTCTTGTACCAGCTTGACACCCAGTAATTTATTACTTTTAGCAGTGAAGCAGTTAGGAGTGATAACCTTAATTTATATTTGTTGCTCCTTGCCAGAGACTCACTGTATGTATATAACTACATCAATTGATTCTGTTGCTGTTGTAAGGGTAACATTCAGGAATTATGCAGTGGTCACTTCAATTAGTGATCTTTCTAATACTCTACAGTATTGCCTTTAGAATTGAATTTCCCATTACATTGTAATAACTAAAAGTTACATTGTCTCCAATGTAGTTTATTCGGTAAGATATATCCCACAGACATGGTAGATAGAATGGTCTCCTGTGCTAATATTCTTTGTTTCTGTGTAGGAGGGAGAGGAAAATATTTAGTAATGTTTTGTGCAAGGTCTGATTTTAACTTGATTTGGTGGGCTGAAAATGGGTGTTAATTTGTGATGATATCATATTCCTCTTCTTAATCTGAAAACAAATGTTTCAATTGCACTTCCACAGATCATTCAGAATTGAAATATATATGACAAAACACCAGCAGGAGTACTTAAAGTGAATTAAGTCCACAGTAATATTTAACAGTGAAGTAGAAAATATATTTCAGTTATTGCTTAATAATATATGTTATGCACAGACGCTGGAATATTTTAAATCTGATTCAAAGAGTGCCAATAGAAAAACTACTATTTCACGAGGATAAGGTATACCATGTTTTGTCTTTCACACACAAGGAAAATTATCACATATCAATCAAGAATGAGAAAGAGATGCAGTTATTCCACGACAATGCAAACACGCCATCAGCTAATAATAATAATCCTTACATTTATATTGCACTTTCCACGTCTTATCGATGTCTCAAAGCGCTTAAATGCTTATTGAATTGCATTGACATCTAGTGAGTTTTGTTGTTTTGCAGAAGCATGTTGTTTATAAAATAATATTGGGTTCGTTTTATTAGATATACACATGTTTTCACTGTTTCTAATCATTAGATTTCTTTTTGTTTAATTAAAGAAGGTTGGGAAATTTTCTAGATCTTAAAGACTGCCAGATCTCTATGAAGGATGGCATTATCTTGGATTATTACGTCTCTGGCTATTGGTGGGCCAAAGAGCAGAACTTCACCATGAAACAGATATCCAGTTTCATTACACTATTAAAAATAATTTTGGACAATGTCAGCGGTAAGTATGATTTCTAACTAAATATGGTACACAGTAAATTGAAGAATTAAAGCATGACAGCAGAAAATTTTTAATTGATCCATTGCTAGCAAATATTATTAGCAATGTGGTAATTATGACACACCAAAAATGTAGAAGTAAAGCAAACAAATACTTTCTTCTTTCAAAAAGCTCTCTTTTGTAAATAGCAGAAAGGTATTTGATAGTTCATAAAAGTTAACATTGCTACTTTCACTTTTCAAGGTTAAATTTCATGAGGTTTCATAAGATTTTAACACCATACAAAAAAGATTGATAGCTTTAATACACAATAAGTAAAATAAAAAGCTTTCTAAATTGGAAATTGCATACCGTTGTCTCCTTACTATCTTAGTTTTATTTTATAAAACAGGACATTGTTCTTTTAGTCATTCACACCGTTCTGTTTTATTGCAGACAAACGTATGTCATTGATGGATAATATAAAGGAGCTTGCGAAAGTCTTGTCAGGAAATAGCCATTCAAATTCACAAACAAATGGCTTCACCAATGACCAGTCCAAGGCTATTATTAATTACATAAACATCAGGTATCATCTCCATCTTCTGTGTCAATAGCGTCCAAGTTGTAGCTGTTCAGCCACAGTTAAGGGTTTTTCTTCAAGATCAAAGTCATCTACTCTCTCATATTCTGGGCTATTGTGAATTTTTCTTCGTATAAATTGTAGCAGAACTGAAAAAGATGGGCCTTTTCTTGTTTTTCTCAGCTTCCTTAATCTTCTTGTGAACCAACTGAATTTGAAATACCTTGGCATTGTCTTAAAGGAAATGTAGTTTAGCGAGCATTGTTTTGTAGTTACTATGGAGTTTTATGATGTCATCACAACAGGGTTACATAACGTAACCTAGGTTAAAGTTAAAGTCCTCGATACAATCCAAATCCTTTCCTAGAAATAAACAGAAACAAAATGAAGAAATAATATGAAATTATTATTTACTTAATTTCTTTGTGTTTGTAAATAATGTGGCAAAATTCAGCCAATTACAGTGTTAAGTGCTAATATAAAATAATCTGATCGGCTACCAGTATTGGTATGTATGCTTCCCATGTCTGCAGAGAAGGCATTATTCATCAGGATTAGATTTGTTGGTAAGGAATCTGGTTTTATTAAAGAGTGCCCATTTACAGAAAAGCATAAGAATAATAGAATTATACTTGCAACTAAAGTATTTATGGTTATTTGATTATTTTAATTTGTTTAAACATGCTGTAATGTTCAAGGAAAAACAATCCTACATTAATGTAACTTACAATTTTCAGGCCACATATATGCTTTTCAAATTTCAATGTTGGAAAGGAAGTTGAATAATATAGGTAAAATAACCCCTGTAAAGAATAAACATAATGAAGTATTAAACCAAACATTTCTTATTTTACAGTATTCTATGAATAATTTCTGATTCTTAGTCAGTATTTTCAGCTTTCATTAGAAATATTACCTAGTATTAAATTGTTAAATGTCTGTCTTTCATTTAAAAAATATCACATTTCATGCACTACATCACCATGTTTTTATAGAAATTTGTTTTTCAAAGAAACAAATGTAGGATCTAGATAAATTAACCAAGAAAATATTGAATACTATCAATAGGTTATATGTTTCACAATGGGTTCAGATAAAAACCTTCAACCATGGTTAATGCTGATATTTTAGTAAATTTGGAAGTCAATATTCTCATGTATTCTTTCTCTTGTGATGCAATAAGTACACAAATCTTCCATTGGCCACCTTACTAGAATGTCTCCAGGAAGTCAAGCCCTACCACATTTATTTAATGTTTAGATAGGGAAACTGGTGCTTGATATAGTACAAAGGAATAAAGAAGTAGAAATTAATGGGAGAAAAAATTACCATGAGAAAGGATCTATTTCAGTAAATTCAATAAAAAATCAAATTGCTCTTCCCTGCATGGAAAAACTGTCAAACAGATCCTTTTTGAGCTGCATGAGTTGCAGCTCAAAAACATAACATAAAATTATAAAAAGATAAATAAAAATTATGAAATTCACTTTACACTATATTCTGTGAAGCGCTTTGAGAGATCTAAAAGACGTGAAAAGCGCTATATCAAATGCAAGGATTATTAATATTAGAACTGCAAATAACTTTTAAGCATTATGCCTTAATACATTTTAGAAAGTTAACTTTTTAATAACATTTATGCATCAAATGACAAAAATTGGAAGAGTTGTAAAATCTGCAGGACATTTGTCCTATAAGTGATACTGCAACTTGATCAAGGGCATCATGACTGAGCGCTTTATAGGCTGCTGAGCCAAAAATCAAAGCGCTGATGAGATAACTTGGCAGTGGTCCAGATGAACAGGAACCTAGGAACAAATGATTGTGTTGACAGCAGCAAATGGCTCATTTGAAAATCTACAGTTTTTTCGATAGGATTTGAATCGTCTCCTGTGCACTTATTAAATTTGTTAGATAGGTTAATTCAAGGTAATTATGGTCTCACCAGAAAACACACATCATAAAATACAACTCAAAACGCTTGGATAGAATTTACCCAACATAAATTCAATTTGCCAACCTAAGAGAAATGCAAATGCTGCAAGAAGCATCCAAATAACTCAAATGTTAGAATGTTTCTTATATATAGCCTCCTTTTTTAAAATTATGTTGCACCAGGTTCTCTATAATCTGCTGTAGTGATGTAACATTTATATAACTATAAGTTCCAAAACAATATGTGCTCAAAATCTCAACATAGTGAATGTTAACCAAGTGAATGTGAACATTGTGCCACCAAGAGTGAAGGAAGCCCACAGTAAATTGCATCAAATTAGAGGGCAGTGAAGGTGTGCAAACTCAAAAAAATATTTTACAAGAAGTAGTTGGCAGTTCTATCTACTGAATAAGGAGGAAAGTATATCCAGCTAGACCTCAGAAAGTATTTTTATTGCAATATCATTTTCAGACATTATCTTAATATTTTGACCGTGTAATTTTTGATCCATGTCATATCTACATAAACTACACATGATAAACTTTGAAGAATCTCGATAATGTGACAAGGCGCTATAATCAAATGCAAGGAATCATCTTATAATATTATAGAGCTCTATATAGTATCTGGTTCTATATAATTTTAAGAATTTGAGACTGAATATCAGAACAATAGTAACATTTAGAGACACTAAAAAGCTTATTTTTAGGTATATAATAATAATCTTTGCATTTGATATTAGCACTTTGCACATGTTCTAGACATCTCAAAGCAATGCATAGAATATACTGTAAAATGAATGGACTGTATATATGTGGGAGAAAAGCGGCAGCCAATTGTGCACATCAGTGCCCCACAAAACCATCGTGCATTGAAATGATCAATTTATTATTGTTTTTTGAAGGATTATTATCAAGCTTATGGAGCAACTTGCCCCAATTTTTGTCCTGCATGGAATTGAACCCAGGTCTCTTGCTTGTAAGGCGAGTGCTGTAACCACTGAGCTACAGGACTCCATGATTAACTAGGGCCTTCAGATTTACATGTGTCATAGTACTGTAGGCACGCAAGGAGAATTGAGCTCAGGAGAATAGCAGGATTTTAATTGCTTTTCTTGTTGATCTTTGGTGTGTAAGCAAAGGGGATTTCAAGAGGCAATGCATAACATTTACAAAAGAGGTTTGTTTCCTCTACCATTGTTTTTTTCTTTCTGATAGTCTACTTTTACCTCTTCATCAGAGGTCAGCAGCTCATGCTGGGGATACTGTTCTATATGTACTATGGCATAATGCTATCTCTCACAGGTGACTATTTTTAATGAGAATCTGCACAGTAAGTGACAGTTGGCTGTTTAATCATAGGATTATCACAGCTAGACCTAACACTGTCCTTCCTGACATGCACATTTATACAAATTTTCAATAAGATTACAGGATAACCTGCTCCTTTAAAGAATGTAAAGTGAAACAAAATCACATGCAAGCATTATTATAATTGTTTTGTCAAATTCCTGTTCTTAACTGGTCTATATCTGCTCTGCTATAACCGGATTTTGACTTTATCCTGTGACACCACACAGTGTACTGTATTATGGGCAATACACTATAATCTAATAATAATCCTTCCATTTGAAATAGTGCCTATAACATTGAGAATGTCTCAAAATGCTTCACAAAGTGGACAAGGGAAAGCGACTCTGACGGTGCTTGAGTTCTGACATTTGGATTATGCATTTGGATTTGGATTATGGGATATAAACTGCAATCAAATATTTCCTGCAACTAATCAAACATACTTCCAACGGTTCTCTGTGGTACAGATCTCTTTATTTGGTTGATGAGTTACTTATGAATGAAATTGGGAAAGTCCTCTGTTCAAACACTGTCTTCTTGGTTGACTCAGCTAATATCTGCCAAGACAGCAATAAAAGGCATTCCAATCAGACAGTGTTTGTGCTTGTGAAATGTGAAAATCGCCAGAGTCTTTCTTCGTCATGTATCATAAATCCAGTCAACCCTGCTGGATGGTGTGGATTGCTGACATTGAGATTCAGATTGGGGTATGTTATTATCCCCCCATGGTTGATTCGCTTAATTGTAAATTGGTCAAACTGACACATCAATAATGACCATGTGGTGAGAAGCAGAGAGGGCATCCTGGAACCTAAACTTCAGTTTTCTTATAAAAGATAAAAAGGAGTCATAAAGCCTTCAGGAGAGAAGGTGTGGAGGGGGGAGAAATAAAAGTTTTAAACAAAGAAAAAATTATGATACATCATTCTACAATTGATTTCTCCGGGATTTGTGGAATGGTGCCCCATTATTTCAGTCTGACTCTTGGTCTTCAGTTATTTCTTTTCAATTTTTGGAGGACTTTTCAATTTCATTAATGTCATTATTGACTTTATGTCTTCTCATCCAGTCCTGGATTTCTGTGTCTGTTTCAAGTCTAGGTTTGATTGCCTTTCTAATGGTTATTCACCTAAAAGGCTTTCAATGATCATGATGATTCTGTTTACCTGTACCTTGTTTTACATGGGAATTAAATTGCTACTGTTATCAGAGGTTATATGTATACCCTTTCGTCAGACGCTAGGCTTGATTTGGGATATATTTTAACATGTGTAATTTTTACCTTTGTAAGCTGCATGACTGCTTAGTTTATTTTTTAAAAAATACAGTCTTTGATACTCATTGCTTGTTTTCTTTGTCTAGTTTATTTCAGCACTACAAACTATATGAATTTATTTTCACACAGACTCCAGATATAGAAATTCTAAGAACAGAGGTGAGGAAATCTTAATTCTTAATGTAATATTAACTTGCTTTGAAATGAAGTTTGCCTAACATTAGATATAATTATAATAGGGAAACTTTAACTTCAGAACCAACTTAGTTTTGTTCTGTAATGCATTGTCTTTGAAATATAAATAAAGTGAAGTTTTGTAATTAAGATGTATCCTACTTCTTAGTGAAGTTCATTATTAAATGAAAGGAATATACACATGTTGGTTTGTACACTTGTGATTTGCTTCAGTTACAGCAATATTCTAAAATACAAATGATATACATATTATAAACTGTTATTGTTTTGGGAAAATTTAATTATTGTTTAAACATACAATATTAAACTATTCAGTATTAAAACATCCATTATAGCAACAAATAGTAGTTTTCAGAACAATATGCAGACAAAATGAATGCTGATAGTGGAATTAATGTTAGTCATTAAAACATATATGATAAAATAATGCTGAGTTGTGAAATTATTTTATTATGTTGTTTGCTTTCGTGAATGCGGAAAATCCAATATTTATAGTCTCTCCCAATTTGAGAAGCAATACAACAATAACATCAAGTCTAAGTTTATCATTGATACTGCAAGAGCACAAGGTCCCCAAATCACACAAGAGAATCATTTTTAGTACGACATGGAAATTCTGCCATGTTGAGCCCTGAAAGATACATTTTCTCTCCTATTGTCAAATTAAAGTGTATATTTGTACAAAATATTCAGAAAAGGTACTTATTTGTGAAAGTGTTCCTTTTAACTCCTCAAAAAACAGATGTAACATTGTTTCCAGCCTTAGCTTGCAAACTATGTTAAGAAACAAAAATTATCAGTATAGAAAAAATAACTGGATGTTTGTAGGTGCAACTTGATTTTTGAGAACACTTCTCCACAAACCTTTCCACTTTGCATAATTACTGGTACAAATGGTTTGGTTTGAAAAAATATATTTCAGTATTCACCAGAATTCCCTCATAGATAATGGAATTGTTTGTGTGGGTGGCCTTATCCTGGTTACATCATGTAGTTTAAAAGCTGAGACAATTTTATGTCAGTCCCGAGAGTTGTATAAGTAGGATACATCAGCTATTGTCCAACCAAATTAGGAGGCAGGCTTGGCTGCACCAGGGGGCATGAAAGGTCCTGCCAAAGTGTGTTTCTGTTTCAATCATGGTTCATCACCCTTAGTTTATGGCAAATGGAAGCTTCTTTTTTTCTACCTTTCTAGGAAATAATTTTGCACCTAACACTCCTTTGAGCATCCAAATGTTGTATTGTTTTCTCTCCATGAACTTCTGTATCTGCGTTTGAAACAAAATTAAAATGTTTTAATGAAATGATGCATCAGCTAAATCATTTTTATATTTGTAATGCTGATTGCATTGTAATTTTATTTCAAAAGCTGCTGGGTATTTTTCTTAGCATCAGTCAATCCCTATTGTTTTTGGTTTTCTTCCACGTTTCAGAGCCATTGGGCCATAATGTGCGGAAATTGCTCTCTACCTCTTTAAGGAAATAGCTTCATAAATGAAGGAAGGGTACTGAACTCTAGACAAACACTACGTTTTCCTGTCTTTGTTGGATTTAGGTTCAGAACTTTTAGCTCTTATATTCCTGTTCTGATTGCTTTGTTCAAATTTGGTATCTTTTCAAACTTGGTATAAATTGAATCTATAAAGAATTGCTGTGTCCTGTATATGTATTTGACCATATTGGATAACAGTTCTAAATTGTTAATATGTTAATCTATATTCAAAAAAATTCTAAACAAATTAAATATTGTATAGTTTATGCTTTCAACTAACAACAAGAACAAGATTACACTTGTAAAGCCCCTTTCACGTCAGGAGGAAGTCCAAAGGCGCTGAACAGTCAATGTCAGAACCGAATTGGAGTCAGGAATGGGGAGGGTGGAGGGAAAGGAGGGGATTTGGGGTGTCTGATGGGACCGTCGAAGAATAGGGTCTTGAGGCGAGACTTTAGGGGCAAAGTAGCTGAAGGCTCGCCCGCCATTGGTGGGGCGTGTTGGTCGGGGACATGGAGCAGGCCAGAGCCTGCTGAGCGGAGGGGGCAGACAGGTTGGTAGGGGATTAGGGGGTCACAGAGGTAGGGTGGGGCGAGGCCACGGAGGGCTTTGAAGGTGAAACTAACAGTATTAGTTAGCTGAATTGGATTTTGTGTGAATATTGCACCTGACTAAAATGTTTAGTTACATGTCAGCTAAAATATTTAAGATTATTATCAAATATAGGAATATACTGTACTAATATAATTGTACTAATCCGTTTTGTAAAACGTTCTATAAAAGCTACAAGAAAGTGGGTCCTTCAGCCAAATTAGACTTCCATCCAGTTTAGGATAACTACTGTAATTTAGACTGATATATTATGATATATACCTTATGTAAGACAACCTTCAGTATATCTACAAATACTCTAGTTTGTAAATGTCATAAAACATGAAAATTAATTTCATATTTACTTGTTATTTTAACTGTAACAAAATTCTGCATTTTTAAAAAATTTAATTATGTTGATGGTTTTTTATGGAATTAGCTGCATCAATGTGAGTACTATAGGTTTGATGTGATTGCATGCCAGTGCTGGAATAATATATAATAATATTGATCAAAGTGGGTGATGGTGAAACTATTGAAAAGAATAAATGGCTGTATCATTAATCACTTGTTTCCTTATATAGGGTACTTCATAATCAGCTGCATAATGTTACAACATTTAGATTTATAGACCAATGAATTTTTAAAGAGATCCGTTAAAGACAGAAAAATAATTTAATTACAGTGTTTTTAACAAAATCAAACCTATTTTCACTGCTGTTGTTATTGCTATTAAAGTTCTGAAGATTGGATGTTGTCTGTTGGACAAATTATTTTTCTGTTTCTATGAAGAAAGTATCAGTACTTTTACAAAAATGCTGTTCATTTAATGCTATACACAGAATGATAACAGAAATGAGCTGCACTGGCATTGTAGCTGCTGATAAAAATGCTGGGAACTTCTTGGAGCATATTGAAAGTTAATTCATAATGGGTGATGTGTGCAACCTTTTATCAGGGAGAATCAAAACAAACTTCTAATGATCAAACACTTTCTGACATGAGCTGACCTATAGCATTAGTTGAAATGTGCAGCATATTAGGCACAAAAGTATATTTTAAAATGATTTCAAATCATTTTGCTAATATTTCTCCTTTTTTTTTAAAAGCTTGAGGTTGAACTTGTCACATCAAAAGACCCATTCCCCCCACCATTGGAAGAGGGTTTATCCTGGGATATCTTTGAATCTGTTGTACTGCGACCACTCAAACATTCTGAAGTTGAAGTATTACCAACTCATTATTAGAAATCATGATTTTTGAAAGTTATTTAATGCTTTGCGCAAAGCATGGTATTAAACCACGTTTTATAATTATTTGATTTGTAGAGTGCACCAGAGGATGAGGAGAGTAAGGATACCACAGATATTACTACTGTGGATCGTTTGGCATCTTACACTATAGAAGATGTCAAGTTAGTGCTTGGTCAAGTAACTACAGAAGTGCTTGGGAGGGTCGAGGTTGGTAATTTTCATTACTTGTGTAAATGATAAAAAGATGATGTATGATTACAGATATTAAAATCCTTAGATGGTTAACGCACAGATGGTATAGTGCTAAACTGTAAAGACCAGAGAGTTGTATATTTCAGTGCTATGTGTGTTTTGTTGTGTTGAGCTAATTGAGGTGAAAAACCAGGTGGGGTTTTACAATTTGTCTCAGTACTTTCTGCACTAGGAAGGGGGGAAATTGCGTTAACTGCACTAGATCACCATTTGGTGAATCCTACTGGAAGTGGAAAGTGCTTGTGTGTGGAACTTGGGTGAAAACATATTTGGGCTGAGATGTGGTCCTCAACATTCAAATAGCTCGTTGGCATTCACTGAATATACAAAAATAGCCACTAAGTGGGTTATCAGAAGACCGGGAAATTATACCTTAGCAAATATTAGTCCTATAAAGAGAGGAAAAGGAAGAAATTTGGCCCAGCTTACTTGGAATTCAGCTGACATCATATATGATTGATCTGTTCCCCATGATATTCTGCATGTTCCTCATGAAACAGTGTTAAAAACAATTTTTGTCATGTGCCCAAATTGGAACGTGAATATTTCTAATTGACTACTAAGAGACTTCACTCCGCAGCAAACCATATCTGCCCAATGATCTGTACTAATCTGTACAATCTTTCTTCAAAAAGATTATCTCAAACATTGTAGTCAGGATACTTTCCACCCAAGGATAGATCTGAAAGTAAATCAACTGTCCACTTATGGAAGATCCAGTCAGAAGGTTTTTAAGTAATTTTTTTAAAATTCCACATATGTGTGTGCAAGATCCTATTCACAGGATGAAGCTCCATGGAATAGTAAGGCTGTAGTAAAATGTCAGCCACATATGGTAACAGTCTAGTTGTTAAATTACTGTTGTTAAATCTGTAAGGAATAGGGACATTTCCCCAGAAGTCTAACACTTCTGGTGGAGAAGGAGGGTGACCGAAGGCATGGTCGAGAGGAGGCTCTTGATACGGGTCCTGAAGGAGGAAAGTGAGGGTTTGGGGGGAGGGACTATGTGATGGAGTTTCAGAGGGTGGTCACAGAGTGGCTGACGGCTAGCCTGCAAATAGTGGGGTGGGCAAGGCAGGGGACGCGAGTGGACAGGTTGGGTGGGGGTTAGGAGGTCGCAGATGTATGGGGGAGCAAGGCCATTGAGGGCTTTGAAAGTGAAGCCCAGGATCTTGAACTGTATCCTCTGTGTGATGGGACTTCTGGGTATTTTGAGGTAAACGGTATTTTTTTGCATAATTGGCTTCGCCCACAAAAATACAATCAATTCACTTTACAGTATATTCTGTGAAGCGATTTAAGACATCTAGAAGATGTGAAATGCACTCTATTAAATGCAAGGATTATTGTTATTAACAAGCTTATATGAAATGGAACAGGTTTTTTTCCGCTGTACAAGTTACTTTTTTAAAATATAAGACCATCAGTATTAATCCATTGCATTATTAAAATGTGATAACTTTGTAAGCCATTTTCTTTCTTGATCAGCTAGGTATCTAAGCTTTGAGATGTTCCCCCTTATTTGAAAGATACTATATGAATAAATATAAATTATACTGTATCTAATACATGCAGAAACAAATCACCATTTAAACTTTTTTTTTCCTGTACAACACAAAGTAAACACAAACAAATGAGTTGCAGAAACAAGGCAGCTGCTAATACAAATGCTGGGAATTTCTGGGAGCATACATTAAGAGTATCCAAACAAGAATAGATTGAGAGTTCCATATATGTATGTCATCTATACATGAAACTTTATATGTGTCTTAAATGAAATTTGCACAATCTTCCTAGAGGGATGGACCCTGCTTACCTAATTCATGAGTAACAGGCATAGTTTGGTGCGAGCCAACATAGTGTGTTGGGGATACTCCTTGAGTTCATCTAGGTAAAACCACATTACCTGCCTTTGAGTTCACTGTCTGACCTACTTCCTGCTGTTTATCCAGTGATAGATGACTTACCCATTAGGGCTTTGGCTTCAGGGTTAACAGAAACCGAGCATGGAAGAATCCATGCTCTTAATTACCTGCCTCTCCAAGTCCTAAAACAAGCCAGGCTGGCAGGTCTGTCAGTAGTGCTTTCGAGTACTGTTGACCTGGCTGGCTCAGGAACCAGATTACCATGAGCAAATAGAGTTTTGAATTGATTCTGACATTCAGTTGCCAACTACATCATCTTGGAGCCAGCTCAGATCCAAGGAGAGCCATTTGCCTCCTCCTTTCCCTCCCCAAAATATTATTACTAATTGGTCATTTGATATTGACAAATCTTTTGAATCCATCACTGACATGTTCGTTTACCAAATGCTTTAATCTTTAATTTGTTGCACAATAACAAGTTTCTTCATGTTATTTGGTACTTGTTGTACAATATATGCCATGCCTGGGGTAACAAACTGCTCCTTTTATTTATTGTGGAATTGTTTTCAGATTTTCTATTACGGAAAGAAAATATAGTGGAACTTTATTAGAACACAGTGCTTGAGGAGGTTCATAAAATCCCAACCCAGTGTTATGATAGTTGGTTTCATTGTACATACTTAACAAAAGCCAGTACCCATGCCAAAAATAATGCAATTGCTGGGTCACCAGGTTGCCATTCACATTTTATCCTGTGTATTCATATCACACATAGCCAACAGCTGTGTAACTGAACCGCCCAGTTCACCGGCCATGGTAAATTGTAGGTTTTGTAGATTTAATGCACCTTATCACATCAAGATGCCTCAGAATACTTCACAAGTACTTCCTATAGTCAAATATAACAATTAATAATAATCCTTGCATTTGATATAGCTCTTTTCAAGACTTCTGGACGTCTCAAAGCGCCTCATAGAATATGTAATATGTAAAGTGAATTGACTGTATATTTGTGGGTAAAATACAGAAATCATTTGTGCCAGCAAGATTCTACAAAGTGCCAGGATCCAGAATAAACTCCACTCTTTTTCTCATAGAAGAATGTCCATCAAAAACAAGCAAGTAGTCAAAGATGCTGATAAAGCCATTGGGTAAAGGGTAAAAGTACAAAAACTAAAGGTTAACATTAAATAAATTATTACTTTATAACTATAGCCAAAAAGATGAGTAAATCAACAGAAACAACAAACCAAATATATTTCCATAAAACTATCAAAACAAAATAGTGTCAGTGTGAGGCATCTACTTATAGAACTGCAGGAATTGAAAAAAATGTTTTTCTATAATTCACTGGGTTCCTTTCCAGGAAGTAACCACTAGATATATCATTTTTTATGAATTTGTGAATTATATTAAAATGGCTCACAGATTAAGTTAGCATCACAATGATCCTTGCATTTGATATGGCGCTTTTCACGTCTTCTAGATGTATCAAACCGCGTCGCAGAATATACTGTAAAGTGGACATAATAAATAATAATTCTTGCATTTTAGACAGCACTTTTTATGTTTTCTAGATCTCAAAGCACTTCATAGAATGTACTGTAAAGTGAATTGATTGTATATTTGTGGGCAAAATTGATTTGACTGTATATTTGTGGGCGAAACGCAGCAGCCAATTGTGCACAGCAGTGTCCCACAAACGCTCGTGAATTGAGTGACCAAATTATTCTTGGTAATTTTTAAGGATTATTATTATTATTCAGACTGAGCACCAAAGTCCTTCATAACCAAATGCGCTGTCAAAAAAACAACTGGCGTTGTTAGCCACCTGTACAATACAGTGAACACACGGTGCATCTGCACCCTTGTCCACAAATTCCTTCATGCCCCATCACCTCCCTACTTCTCCGACCTGCTGACTCCCCATTCCACCAATCGCTTCCGCTCGACTGGCTGTGGCATCTTGCTTGTCCCACGCCCCCTCCACTGCACCACTGGTTGCCATGCTTTTAGCCGCTACACTCACAAACGTTTGAACTCTCTCCCTCAATCTTTGCCACCCTCTGTCCCCATCTTTCTCTTTGACTGTGTTTATGGTCACCTCCCTCCAACACCAGCCCCCCCCACCCTACGGCTTGGCGTCAGGCTCTGCTACTGCACTCCCAGGATGTTGCGCCTTGTGAAGGTCGCTATATAAATGTAAGTTGTTGCATTTATATGGTGCCTTTTACATTCAGCAATATATCACATATATCACAATCTTGCTTACTTAATTTTTTTTAAATTCATAAGTAAACACCATTTGTCTATCTCCTGTTGTGCATCACTTCAAATGGAAATCTTTGGGAAACAGAATGCTTCCTTAAGGTAACCTTTGTCTTTCCACCTTTGGGACCTGAATTTGATTCTACTCTATAAGGTGGACTGAAGATCTAGCAACAGGGTGTTCACTTACTGCTAGGTAAACAGAGGAATGAGGAGTAAGGAAACTTTCCCAACATTTCACTCTGCCAGGGAATCAAAGCCAGTTCCTCTCACTTGTGAAGCGAGTGCTCTAACCATGAAGTTACAAGTACATGACAGGACAGCACTTCCAATTAGACAGCATACTAGCACCTTAATGGGGTGTAGCTTTGGCTATTTGAGCTCAAAGCCTGTTGTCATTGGGCGTGAACTCGCAACTTCTGTTGTAAAAATGTTTTAAAGTTGTAATTGATAGCGCAGTGGATAATATTTTAACCTCTGAGTGATAGCAGATATTTTTTTGTTTCAAATGAATTTGCTTGCCTGAATATACAGATAATGGTAGATCTGTCTGTGCTGAACAATGTGTGAAAGATAATAATCCTGAAACAACAATTCCTGGTACCTCCTGTTCATTATAGATATAATGTGCATTGGGTTGTAGACTTTGAGACTTTTACAATTATCAAACGTGGACAGGCTGGGCAATCTAAGAGAATGACAAACAGGAAGGTGGAAGAATGAAGACTGTTGAATGTGTAACCCTATTGGTACATCAGAATCTAAAAGTGATTGTGCAGCATATGATGATACTTCATTGTATTCTCTTAACAGACTGAGATAAATGAAAAGCTACACAAACAGGAAGAGGCCTATAGTACAAGGATCGAAAAACTGAAAAATCCCTGAGGCAAGTTACAGAAAGTGATTGTCAGCATTCCCTACAGATCACAACTCAGCAAGATATACATTTTGTCTTTCGCAGGTTACGTGTTTCTTAACTTATTATTTAACCAAAGCCTTATTAACTTATTCCAAAGTGTGTAACAAAAAAACTTGAAGTTAGATAAACTGATGGTCTACTTCTACCTCAAAGTTACTATCTTGGTATTCTTCATGAAAAAGTATTGATAGCGAAAAGTCATGAGTCATTTTATCACTGTGATAAAATGTATGTGACATAATGATATGTTTTGACATGATGTGTATCATTGGATCTTGCTATAAAACAAGTTTAAAAAATTGTTTACTAACAGTTTTTCATAACAATGTTGCCCATTAATATCTCACTTTTCTGTGTTTTTTCCCCAGTGCCTCTTTTTACTACACTCCAGTTTAGATGCCAAACTGAAGATGAGTATCCAGGTACCCACTCATATGGACTTTAACGAGTGCCAGTCTTTACCACAAATTTAAGTTGGCAATCCTTATTGTGTTTTACTTAAATTGTTATATATTTAATTTTCTAATGTATTTTGTTTTCTTTTTCTCCATTTTCCAACTGATGATCCTTGAGGGTTATTCAGCTCAGAATTAACAAATTCAGTGATGTGGGCTGTTTTGTTGTAATTTCTAAACGTTTATTTTGTTCTTGTATGATTTTTGATTAACACCATTTAAATTGTTAATAGTTCTATTGTACTCTACAAATAAAATTATGCAAATATTTACAAGACTATCAAGCAAAATGTCATAATTTGTGAAATTTTCATTTCAACAAGAAGAACAATAACAAAATTACAGTAGTATAGCATCTTTCACATCACAAAGACATTCCAAGGCACTGGAAACACCTACAGTAGTTTAGTTTAGGGAAGTGGGGCAGGGGTTGGGCCATTTTCTTTCCTCTCTCAATTTATTTTATCATGCTGAATATGCAGCAGGGGTCATCGGATAGTGATTAGCAGCAGAAACCCAGGCTGTTTTTCCCTTTCCTACCCAGGGGCAGTGAAGCACTGTTCTGGCTGAGATTAGCTAACTCAGCACAGACCTGGGATTCAAACCAGTGACCTTCTGGAAGATTTACTGCTGTGACTGTGGTTCTTTTGTCCACTTAGTTTTTTCACAGAAGTTAATGTGTTCTTGGCAAATTGTATGATTACTTATTCCGAATCATTTTAACTTCATATAAAATAAACAGATTTTCTTAAAGTAAGTGCACTGAATTTTATTTGTAAGCTTTTATAATGAAACTACATTACCTACATAGATAAAATTGCTTTAGTAGAGTCTAATGAAATAGTGTTTTCCTTGGTTAAATGATTTATTGTAAAAAAATTATATTTGCAATGTTAAAACCTCCTGAATTATTTTCTGTGGAAACAAGATCGAAGGAAAATCTAACAGTATCTTAAAGTCACTGCTTTGCTCTTACATTTTATAATCTTATTACCATGACATTTTTTGACATGGTACATATTACAAAATGTTTATTTTAATGTACAGAATCTATAATTATGTAAAATATGGTTTATATTCTTATCACTAAATACAAAAGAATTAAGATTATGATAAACCAAAGAAATGTCACAGTTGTCAGTCTGGCTCAGTGGAAGCACTATTGCCTCTAAGTCAGAAGGTTGTGAGTTCAAGCCCCATATCAAGACTTTATAATAATAATAATCCTTGCATTTGACATTGTGCTTTGTCGCACTGTCTTGACATTTCAAAACGCTTTACAGGATAAAGTGGTTTGCCTATATTTTGTGAGCAGTCAATTTACGCACAAGAATGTCCCACAAAAAAACATGAAGAGAGGGAGACTAATTTTATTTGAAGAATTATTGGCCATGACTCCCTTTCCGATTAGTTCTATGGGATCTTTAAGGTTCACCTGAACAGGCAGACTGGACCTCGATTTAATGTCGATTTAATGTCTCATCAGAGGCATGTCTGACAATGCCACAGCCCCAGCATTACATTGGAGTATCAGCTAAGGCTAAGTGATTGCAAGTCCCAACATGGGGATTAAATTCACAAACGTCTGACTCAGAGTCTAGAGTGCTACCAGTTAGCCAAGCTGACATACTGACTTCGAATTTATCATCTGGGCTACTGCAGTTCTTGGTGTGCTGCATTGTTGGAGGTGCTGTCCTTCAGATCAAACATTAAACCAAAGTTATGTCTGCTTGCTCAGGCGGATGTTAAAGATCCCATGGCAAAAAGGGAAGGGAGTTTCTCTCAAAGTCCAGTTTAACAACCCCCTACTTCTTTGGATACTATTGTAAACAGATTGACTGAATCATTTGCCTATAAATACTCAGTCACAACAATTCGCTGTGAATCCGGTGAAGAGCTTTGAGATATCCTTCTGAAGTGAAAGATGTGAGACAAAAAATACAATAATAAAATTGGTCAATTCAATCCACGACTGTTTGTGGGACACTGCGCAATTGGCTGCAGCATTTCGCCTACAAATGTACAGTCAATGCACTTTACAGTAGATTCTGTGAAGTACTTTGAGACATCGATAAGATGTGAAAAGCGGTATATAAAATGCACAGATTATTATTATGCTATAGTAAATTCAAGGATGATTATTATTTATTTAAATGTCATTTCAAAATTACCTAATACTGTAATTACCTTTACACAGTGTATTTTAAAATTTTCAGAATAATAACCTTATTTTCAAGAAAACTGATTTAATATAGCACAAACTTCAGATAATAGAATCAATGAATGTCATACAAAGCAACTGTATTCTTCCAATGGAAAGTATGCTTAGTGGAGCCTCCTGGTGTTGGATTGTGCGATTGCAGGAATACAATAACTTGGTTAAAAAAAGTGTCCACAAATATTTGTAACATCTACTTCACATTCTCATTCTATTTTTCAAAAAATCAGTTTGGAATGTAGCTATTTTTAAAATAATATGTCAATCTTTCTTGTTATTTCCCAGTGGAAACCTAAAATGAGAAGTCAATCAAGACGTGGTTTCAGCTATGTCTCCTGATGAATTATTCACTGGTTTATAATAATCCCTGCATTTTGTGTAATGCTTTTTTGGGCGAAATGTCTTAAAGCACTTCATTACAGACCATAGCCTGCAGTGACTGTGTATTTTTTAAGGTGAATATGGTAACCAATTTATACACACCAATGTACCACAAACAGCTATGAAGTGATTTTATTTGGGGGATTGTTGGCTAGAACACCAGGAAAAAACACTATTTTTTGAAGTACCATAAAATCTTTAATGTTCAGCTGAACCTATCAACAGTTTAGCTTCTCAGATGAAGGGTGACACGTCTATCCATTCTGCACAACCCCAGCACTGCATTGGAGTATCAACCTAGACTACCAACTCAAAGGCCCAACTGGGCTAACGACTGAGCTAGACATAGCATAGCTAAGTAAACTGATATATGATATAAAATATTCTTTTTTCATATAGTTTTTTATGTTATAGTAATCTAAAGCTTATATTGCTGCCTTGAATACAAATTTGTATACATAGATAGGATTTATGTTTATACTTATGATTTCCCTAAGTGGTAAGCTTTGCTTTATATTGAAAAAAACAGATAGAATCAAGTAACCGTGTGCAGATTCTTGAAAGATTGTGCTTGTTTGTGCAATCTTTGAGTCCTAAAGCTCAGTGGTTCAAGCACTTGCTTTACAAGCGAAAGATCTGGGTTCAATTCCCGGCAAGGTGAAACCTAGGGCAAGCTTCCTTACTCCACATGCCTAATAATAATCCCTCAAAAATAAACAATAATAAATTGGTCATTTCAATCCACAATTGTTTGTGGGACAGTTGGCTGCCGCATTTGCCCACAAATATACAGTAAATTCACTTTACAATATACTTAATCTGTGAAGCGTTGATATGTTTAGAAGACGTGATAAGATGCTATATCATCATCTTTGCACAGCTTTGAGAGAGACAAAACTTGGAGATTTAACAAATTCCTAGTATGGAGGAGGAATAGCTGTAGGGCACATGAATGTATGTTAATATTGTGAATTGTCTTTATAGCTAGTTATTCAAAAGCGGAGTGTAGAAAAAGGTTAATTGACCACCTCTATAGCCAAAGAATGGTACCTCACTTGGTACAAATAATGCAAAATTGAAAAAAGTGGGAAATGCTTTTTAAAAAAGATTTTAAACCTGCAGCACATTTCCACTCATATAGGAATTGTACAATACAATATCATTTACATTTATACAGTATACTGCTTATCATGTGGGAAGGATGTCTGAAAGGGCACCCAAGCTGGCGGTGGGAGTCAAGCGAAGTGGGGAGAGGCATAATAACCAAAGATGTGGTCAACAAGGTATACTTTGAGATGTGTGAGGAAGGAGCAAATCAGAAGAACTCCAGAATGGAGTTCCAAACTCCACCGTAGAACATTAAAGGGAAAATTTGTGCATTGGTAGAAGTTTTGGGGATACTAACCACACATGTGACTAAGATCAAGATAAGAGTCGGAAAAAGCATCAAGAAATGAGAACTACATTTTGTGTGGATACTTCTGGCTCACTGATCATGATTGCTTTTTAACTACCTAATAAATATTTCTACTAAAGTTTCCATGGGTATTTTGAATACTTTGTTATTATTCATTAACAATATATGAAAATTGTGTTTTTAGGACCAAGGGATTAAAGAACATTTTCAGCATAAGGCCAATCACTGCTAACACGAGCGTCATTGGTAACTGAAGTTAGTAGTTATGATGAAAAAAAAATGATAGCAGGTATGGGTAACATCTGATTAAAAA
This sequence comes from Hydrolagus colliei, assembly GCA_035084275.1. NCBI lineage: Eukaryota > Metazoa > Chordata > Chondrichthyes > Chimaeriformes > Chimaeridae > Hydrolagus > Hydrolagus colliei. The sequence continues at coordinate 9,434,791 of CM068748.1, forward strand.
GGAATGTTTTTAGAAAGATATTTTTATGGGGGTAGGAATCATTTTAATGAGGTGATGTTAAGGAAACTATGATTCAGAATATAAGATTCACCTGTATTTGATTAACTAGATCTTTGCACAGTTTTAGAAATAAATGTGGATTGTTTTAAAGTTGTTTTGAAGAATTCATATACACTACATGATTAAAATGGGAGGCGTGTTCTGAATTATTCAGGAGTGAAATCTTTCTCCAGAATAGAGAGTGTGTCAAAAGCTATCCTGGATTGTGTACCAACCTATAAATGTTTTCTGTGTAGCTCAATGACTGACCAGCACGAGATGCACTTTAAGCAGGGTGAGCTGGTCAATGTCCTCTTGGCACTATACCGCATGGACACAGCCGAGAACTAGCAAAACTCCTGAGCTTCCATTTGCAACCTTCTGACAGAAGGAATCCATTTCAAATGTTGCAACATTTTAAAATGGTTTTCTGTCAGCTGAAAATTGCATGAAAGCAATTATCCTAGTGTCTGTTACAAAGCGAGTGATAAGATATTTTAAAGCATTATTCATTAACAATATATGAAATATATATTTGCAGCACAGCAAAGTTATCATTGCAGCTATTCTAAATGAAATAATGTGCTAAGGGTTTAAGGCCCAAGGGATTCCTATAATCTTGGTTTAGACGGGAAATGCAGAAACTTTCTCGCCAAATTTCTGTTAAAATCATTAAAACAACCAATAGAAAGAAAAATACTTGAGTCACTGTGGATGTCTTCTACTTTATGGATGGATATTTCCTTCATAACATTGAGCAAAGCAGCATAGAAATACATCAGGTATAATGTCATATAATCATTATAAGAGATAGCAAAATGGCAAAGAATCATGCATGATACAAAATTATTTCCAACAAGTACACATTCACTTCAAGTGCTGTGCTATTAATGACTAGTAGAACAAATGTAATCAGACCTATGGCCTCTAGTGTTGCTCAATTTCTTTAACGAAGGAATAAAATGATTTATGCCAAAGATTTAATTTCCAAAGTGTTTTTTTCCAAAATGCTTTTCTTTCTCCTGGATGCATTTCAGAATATCCGGGACACAAGTGAATATTTGGAACATAACGTCTAGCAAAATGTTTTATACAGAATGATTAATTTGTATATGTAACTAAGAGTTATGGAGTTGATGAATCCAAGAGTTTCAAATATTTAAACAGATTCTTGAGATACAGTGAACCTTTTGTCCTTGCTGTTCAAAATTGCCTTGAGCCTATTCTCTATCTGGCCAACATTTTCATGATGTTTTCCTACAGACATTGTTTTGAACTCGATATCTTTTTATTTGAAACTTCAGGTTATTAATTTAGCGGCAGTCATTTTACAGAAATGTTATAAGAAGTATTTATTTACTTGCTTTTGAATTAATAAAAAAATTCTGCAACCCTGTGACTTGTTATAAATGTTTTTTCCCATAAAAGGCAGTGAATGCACTGTAATTTTTCTTTTAATTCCATATCCTTTGTTTGTTTCCTATCCAGACAATTTTATTAAGCTGTATCTGTAAACTAAGCAATAAATTATATCTGAAAAAAAATATTCAGTAATTCTTCCTTCTTTTGGAAAACAGTCAGTTCTTGACAGGAATGGATTTGTTCTTTTACTGCACATGTAGCAAAAAAATGATTTGGAATATCACATTGTTTGCTGTGAAACAGCTGACATAGATTACATTGTCTGTTTTTTATTAAAGTCATCTTAGCCAAAATGTTTTGCTGTGCTCAAGTCACCTTAATGTAAAAAATATGTTTGATCACTATGAGAGCAATTTTAATTTAAAATATGTTAGAGCTAGCTTAAATGGAAAACAGACTACATTGTAATTACCTTTGTCTTGCCAATGGCTAAGGAAGATTAAGCAGTCAATTCTATATTATGTATGTGAGCATAATATCCTTCAAATGCTTTCATCAAATTTGATAAGCATTTTCTGATACAATTAATTTAATCAAATATTTTGCTTCCTGTTGAATATCAAGGATTTTCATAAGTAGCTTAAAGAAAATATATTATTATGAAATTATACTGTTAAGTTCTAGACAGCAATCAGCGGTGACATCATAATTCTACACGGCACAGGAAAGCAGTGGAATCATAATTCGCTGGATGACCATTAGAACCGAGGATAATATGGTACAAAATGCTGCTGTTAGTTTAATACATTGTGCAACACATCTTCAAGAATTTTTCTTAGAGGTGATTGTCTCTCCAATCAAAGCAGAGCCAAATTCAGCAATGCCATTGGGGATAGGGGAGTTCCCAAATCCCCCCCACCCCCAGCAATTGTTGCCCAAAAGAAGATATAAGAGTTAGCTCCATTCAACAGGAATACTGTAACCAATTCTTAAATCACGCACAATCATTAAAAAAAAGACAGACCAACCATTACCAAAAAAGGTAGCATGAGAGAGATGTAGGGAATGCATAATTCTGAACAAATCATGTTGCGTAGTCATTCTCCAACTTGAGTCAGATGACATTGCAGTCTATCTAAAGAAATCTGGAATGCAACAAAGCTCAAACAATCAAATTTCTCATTCCAGAGTCAACTGGGCTGCACTGGACTTGCTAGATGTCTGCTCTGTCACTCACATTTTAAAATTAATATCCTAGCGTATCATGCTTCTTCATTCAACATTTTTTATGCAGTTTTGTGACATTGTACTGATGGTCGTTGCTAGGCTTCATCTGTAAATTATTTTATGGCATGCAATACTATACTGTATACTACTGTCACTATTATTTAATTGTTTGCTTGTGTTTTCTTTATTTTAGTCTGATCAATTTTTAAATAGTGTTTTAGAAGGGTATTGATTTGTAATGGTCTTATTGACATTCAATATAGATTACAGTTGAGGTATTTTTTAAAAGCTATTTTTACACCATGGGACGTAAAACAGTTGATACATTAAAAATGTGACTTTTGTTTTCATTTAAAATTCCTTACCCAATTGAAAAAGTGCTCTGAAATTGTATGTGTGTTTTAATATTAAAATATTTGTAAAAAGTAGTCTGAGACTCTACACATATAATTTCTGCATGGAGGATGCTATATAAGTACACAGATTCTCGAGTCACATATTTCTATTGAAACCCCATTTTCTCAGATGTATTTAAAAGATTAAACTATCTTGTCATGGCCAGGTACTGTCCATGTGTAATTTTTACCGCAACACATTCCACTTCTTCCACTTCTTAATCAGCAAGTTTGCTATCATAGTTTTATACAGCACTATAATTTCCTGGATTTTACATGTGTTAATAATCTTTCCCTGTAATGAAAGTCTGTGTTTGTTACATAATTGTTCATTCATGAAATGTCAAGTTCTATAGAGTGAACAATCAAATGGTTGTAAAGTTTGACCTTTGCTTTCGTATCCCCCACATATGGGATAATATACTCTGGCTCAGGCCTCAATCTGTGTTACCAATTAATGTAATATACATTATACAAGCTCCTTTTCAGATGTACAAAATTACCATTGCATTGAAGTTGCAGTGAATTTGTTGAATTGTTAATTAAGATGACTAGTGTTGCTTGTTTGGATGAAAACTCTCTGTTACTGAGCAGCAGTCACATTACATTTGTCATGGTCTTTCAAGTGGAATTCATGCTGTCTTGCATCATTTCTTTAATACCAAGGGTGGAAATCTGATAAATGCAGCCATATTAGTCATCACTCTTCTCAGAACTTAATCTGGAATGTGTTTTTTTAATGCTTTAATACCACAATGAATTGTAAATTCTGATTTCTGGGAAACCACAATACCCTCTATGTAAAGTACCTTTTACACAAATGTTTTTCCCTTTACATCAGATGTATTATATTAGTCAGGCTTGCAAATAGCTGTTAAAAGTCTAGATTTTTTCAGAGAATTATCGAAATTAAGACATTATAAAAATACAGTCATACCCATAACTCTATACCAAAACTATTTTTTGAGTAATCATTTAGATTGTGTAATATGGTGCATTCTAGGATGATTAAAATTTGCTATTGCAAAGTAGGAATATGCTACGCATTGAACAGAATGTCAGTAAATGTTTGAATTCATTCTCCTTTAGGATACAAAACTACTGGGTGGATCAATCAGTCTTTGATTTAGAGGTTCAAGCTAGCTTTAAAAGGGCAAGTTTCAAAATGGCATTGATTTTTCCTAACCTTCATACTCACTGCAGTTGGTATACTTGTCACCCACATTTTCACTTTGTGTTTGTTACAGTTTTATACACAACCGGATGTCTATATTTGAGTTCAATTTATTTTAGGTCTCAGAACTACCTGTCCTACAGTCTAGAGAAGTCACTTGAGATACTGTTATAGTTTGGCAATTTTCAAAACCATTTGCTTCGGTGATCTAACGATTGTTTCTATAAGAAGACCTTTATCCCTTAACTGAAGATGTCGTCTTTCTAAACTCTCCTTTTATAGATTAGCCAGAGGGCTAACAATTACCCTACCTGTTGTAATCAATTACCTGTAGTTTGCCTTGTCTTACTGCAAGCTGCTAAATTAATTTCAAATTGGTGGATGTTGGTACGGAGCAGTGAATTATATATTAATAATATAAATTCTTCATTTAAAATCAAATCACCATGCAAAACATAGCTAGCAGATTCTAAAAGTGCAACATACATAAATAGGAAAACAATGAGAAAGTCAATACAGGGAGTTAAATGACCCTTAATAGTTTAATTATTTTGATTTTCCTTTAATTTGGTCTATTTGCAAAGAAAGTTGTGCTGCATAGCAATGTTAGTGATACTCAAATATTGTGGCATTTACTCATTAGGACTCTCAAATGGTCCAAATAACTTCCAAAATAATAAGGCTATCAGAAAGCCTCTGTTATGAACCCCTTACATGTCATATCCACCCGGGAAACTCTTAGAAATACATTTCACAGGGATATGAAAATTATGTCTCATATATATCCAATTAAAGACAGAGGATACAAAGTATGTTCTGCAAAAGGTGCCAATCTAGAATAAATCAGACAGAATTTTTTCCCCAAGGAAATGCAGATATAAAAGCAGGTCTTGCCACTAGGCACATTGCCTTCATATATGTATGTATTTAAATTGAAGTTTGTCAGCTTTAAGGAACTGAAAATATAATGGCTCCCAACCTTAAACTTTAAATAGTAATTATTTTAAAATATTCTCTCAGTCGAATGAGGAAGTTGAACAAATTATTTCTCTGTGATTCAGTGGTATAAAGTAATTTTATTTAGACTGAGTCAGTTTAAAGAATTTAATTATTCACCTCTACAAAGGGGATTTTGAAGATCATTGAGAAAGAGTTGCTGGTGATAATGTCGTCATGGAAATATGTAAATGTCTGAACTTTTTTTCTACCTCTATCTTTATAGTAACAAACGCTCACTAGTGGTATAAATAGAGGATACTACATAGGAAGTTGTTGAACACAATGTTTATTCCATAAGTGAAGCAGACCACATAACAAGGTGTACAGATGGGCTTCATTCGACAAAGGGCAAAAAGCTGTACCACAAATCTGCAAATACAACTAACTGAAGTCTGCTTTTCAGTCAGTAAGATGCTTTGAATAGAATTCAGATTGAATGAGAAACGTTCCATACTCCCCTTCAATACATTTCTGAAAGTGTTTTTTTGAGGAAGGCTGTGGATACCATTATAATTAATCTCATTCAGAAATGGCCTTACTGATCCTTTCCCCCCCACCCCCCCCTTCCCCACACACTCACTCACATTTGATAGTAGATTCTTGATTGTTGCAGAGAAAACTTAATTTTGCAAATGGTGGGATAACATGTCGGATTAGTAAGATTTCTCAAATATTATCTTCCCCAGAATCCCCTAATAAAGACAATACAAAAAATATATATTTTTAAACAATTTGGTGTCAGAAATTTTATTCCTGGGAAATGAAGCACTTTCCTATTTTTGGTTCCCAGCATCAACTACTCACAGGTCAGATGTAGCAAATTGCTAAAAAGAAAAATCCTCCATGTATTAGTTGTGTAACTCTACTATAACCTGAGAAGAGGAATCCCTACCTGTATGGTGTGACATTTTCCATTTCCCAAATCAGACATATGTAACAAATCTAACTGATATTGCAAAGCAGTACTGAATTAAAGGAATGAAAGAAAGTTTACAGCGCTTAAGCAGATCACTCATCCCATTGTGTCTGTGCTGTTGCCAGATCACACAAGAGTTATGTGCCTTTCTTTAGAACACAAGTTTAGATAGATTTCAACTATTTTATTGGTAACTTGTAGAAACACTCTTTTTAGACCATAAGCACCAACATACCACTGCAATGTCCTATGAATTAATGAAACTGTCACATTGACACAGTACTGGTTTTGTTAGTACTAGTGTTAATTAACAGGCCTAATATTTAATGGATCTAAGGTTGGTTAGCAGTTTCAATCCGGGGCAGAAAGCTGTTAATACTGATCTGAATCTTTAACTTTTTATTTTCATCATTCATCTGTTTACCATATAAAAGATTACTATTGTACCTTTTCAGAAATGTTGTGAGTCATTGCACACTAGGCACTGGATACAATTGTACTTTTAAATATAATTTATGTAAATGCTTCTAAAGGCCAATGGTAGTGTAGAGATAGTGAATTATAAGTTAAATTGCCATGCCATCTTCCTTAGTGTAATTGCAGTTTAAAGAGAATGATGTGGTACATGTGTAGGTGCATACATGTGTGAAACTCTTAGTTTGGGTTGGATACATTTAAGCATGGTGTTGTTTACACGTGTCAGAAACTTAGCTCATCCCCCCACCTCCCCAAATAAGATAAAAATACTTTCAGGGAAATCCAATGCAAAAAATCTAAATACACGCCTCCTAATTACAGGATGTACATGTAAAGGGACTTTCTAAAACTGTATAAACTATTACTTAAAATTATGATTGTTTTTAATTTTAAATATTTATATCCATATGGTGTTAGAATATACAATAATCTTTTATATAGGTTGGGGCAAGTATAAGCACATCAAATAGAAAAGGATTACTGTGAATATAGGGAGTGAATATCGGCACTGACAGTCCTCCTTAATAATGCATAAAGATGCTGTATTTCAGCGCTCTTTGGTCAATTGATTCGTAATGAATTGTGGTATGAACTTAGAATGTGTTTTGTTTTGTGAAATAATCATTAACCTGTTGTGTATCTTGCAAAAATAGATGTCAGATTGCTTAGCAGCTGCAACTTTATCTGAAACTTGACTGATAGGGGGAGCCACACTGGTATTAGATTGGATATTTAAATCAAATCATAAAAGAGAGATAAGTAATAATATTCCTTGCATTTCATATAGCACCTTTATCACATCTTTGCGACATCTCAAAACACTTAGCAGAATATACTGTAAATATGCTTTGAGTGTTGTTACCAAAAATGGAACTCTTGTATTTTGTTTCTCGTACATTGATTCACAGAGTTTAAAATCTTATATCAGTTCCATAATTTTGTGGTGTAATATGTTCTATTTTGGGTGGAGATGGTTCTGTGAATGTAATACTTCATGCTAACTTTCAAGATGACAGTCAAATAGCAGCTCGAAAGAATAGTAGTAAATAAATCACAACATTTCTCCTCCAATAGCCCTAGAATTATAGAAAATATACCCATGGGTTTCAAAACCATACAAGTTGGTGAAGAACAAGATATATTATTGTGTAGCTGTGACCTTTTAGCAAACACTGTGATTTTGAGCAAGATTCATTCTTTGATAAAACTGCACAAAAAATGTACTTTGTGAGATATATATATCTAGATCTGACATTTGTTTTGTGCAAGCAATATGCTCAGATACATATCGTTTTAGATTTTAGTTAATACATATTTATGTTCGAAGATTTTAGGCTTTAGGGAATTAAAGAGGTTAGGGATAGTGATTGCCAATAATCAGTGCAAAATACAATGAGGAGCCACAATTAATTTCAATTTACATTATAATTCTTATGTGCTGAAATAGTGTATGTTTTCTGGAATTATATTCCAATAGTATTCCAAACCTGCACAATAAAATATTAGTGTTTCAGATCTTAATCAAACTCAATTTATTTATGGATGAAATGAGTGTTGATTTATTCTAAAAAATAGTCTTAATGTAGTTTGCATGCCTAAAAAACATTGTAATTATATCTGTTATCAATACCTCTGTTGCTCTGTGGATTTTGTACTTGAAACAACTGTAGGTCTCGAAGTAACTAGGTTGAATGAAATGCTTGGAAACTAGGTTGCTGCAATGTCCTAGGAATAATGAATTCAAGGATGAAATTACTCATGTTCATTATATGAATAATAAAGATCTCATTTACTTTACCTTCAGAGTTTTTGGGATACAGAGTAGCCAAAAATCCTCCACATTCAATGCATTGCATGTCATTTTATGATTGATGTTCATCTCCAACAGCTTACAAATAGCACACGTTAATATTTTTAATTTCATAAAGCATGTATTATGTCATACCACACATGGAGTATAAATACAAATACAATTTCTTGATTTGACCTTCTGTCCTTTTTATCTGCAGAAGTGAGTTAAAATATATTTTCTACTTTTCAAGTGTTGATCAGTTTTGGAAAAAAAAATGCAATTACATGAAAGAATTACTGTACTGCAACACATTATATTTTGGTGCACAACCGAGGCATCAATATTGATCCCTAGCTATCCTTTCTTCCCCATATCTGATCCCTGATGAAGACTACATTCCTCCATCCCCATCACAGTACCCACCTCTGTCTGTACCTTACACCCAACCCAGTTGAAACCATTATCCATTTGACACCTTCTGACACCTTCTGCCTTGCTAATGCCAAAGCCCTACTTGCTGGTCTCCCCATCATTCATAAAATCTGATTAATTTAAAACTCTGCCACCCATATCCCATCGGCCCAGTGCTTGCCCGGTTCTACTGGCTCCCCATTACAGAATGGATCAATTCAAAAATATTCACATACAAATCACTTCATTGCCTAGCAACCCTTACCTCTCCGGCCTGCTCTACTTGCACCTTTAGCTCGGCTGGCCTCCTGCATGTTTCTCATCCTCCTCCGCTCCACTATCAGTACCCATGCCTTTATTATTATTATTATTATTATACGCTTTCAGCCACTAGGCCTTGAAACTTTCTCCCTAAAACCCTCCGCCATGTCTTCTCCTTCCCCAGCTTCAGATCACACCTAAACACCTTCATGTTCTGCTGTGCCTACAGAGACCTACCCTCTCTCACAAGTTCCATTTCTGATTTATTAATCCTGGTACACTAACTCCTGGTAAATGCATTGTAAATAAATAAATGTATCTGGACCTACTGTGGCTACTAGTTCTCACATCCTTAGATTAATTGTTAAATTAATTAATAACTATTCATAAATTGGTTGTACTGAGCGGTTGCACTACTATTTTTCTCATTTGTATTTTACATCAAATATGCCTTTGTTACATACCAACCCGCTCGCCCGTGCACTCTTCACTTCAACATTACTAACAGCATTCATTCCACCATTCATTCAAGTCTGCCTTTTACTTGAGGGGGAAAAGAAACTCAACCGTAAAGTTTATTACAAATACGTTGGTTGGGAAACAAAATTAAAAAGTGGATGTTGTTGCAGAAGCATGTGCGCGCTCATGACTTACTTTTGAGGCGTACACCATTCTCTGAAAACAGTTTGGTACTCCCACAAATTCACCAAAAGAGCAATAATAATTTGGTCACTCAATCTATGACTGTTTGTCGGACACTGCTGCCGCATTTCGCAATTGGCTGCCGCATTTCGCCCACAAATATACAGTCAATTTATTTTATAGTGTATTCTGTGAAGCACTTTGAAGACATGAAAAGTGAGCCTTAGAAGACATGAAAAGTGCTTTATCAAATGCAAGGATGATTATTATTAAATAACCACATGACTAGGCAGTTTAGTAATTTAATGAGGGAGCTGTTTTGAAATCTGCTGCAGAATCCATTGCTCTTCAATGGATTATTCATTAATACTTTAAGCAATAATTTTGCATGATGTACTGCTGGTTTCAGAAAGCAAAGGAGATAACTGTTGGCACATTTTAATTTAAATGCTGCATAATATATGAACTGAATACAATCGAAAATACCCATAGAAAATGACACAACCGCATGAATTCATTTTCATTTGTTGTCATCTATCCTGAACCCCAAATCATGCTCCAATTCAAATTAGATCATGACATTACCAAAATATGGATTAACAAATGAATTATTCCAAGAAATATAATCTTGAAGTTTATCAATCAAGAAAATTCTCTGGAGTAATTCCTGGGGTAATTCTTGTAGCAATTTACATTATAATTTGTTTTTTTCTAAGTAACAAGTTTTACAAACCAATAATCAGATATCATGCATTGTGTTAATTGGAATGTTGGTTATTGCCTTTAATTTAAGATAAGTTTATTTTGGATGTTCATTCTCACCATTGCAGTTAAATCACACGTATACACACAAATGGCATTCTGCCAACTGCATTCTCCTAAATTATTCATCACTGTAGTTTGCAATATTATTAACATGACTTTATATTCTAGAATAAACATTACCCTTAAGGCTTAGCTACTCATGATGCTGCTTTACATTTTCAGTGTAAATATAACATTTATCTATTTAACTCAGATAGGAGACAGTGTCTTCAAATAATATACATATCCTTAAGATATGAACTGTAAGTGTGAAGCTTGAGTGCTTTTATGAACATCAGTCGAACCCCAGAGACTGAATTAATGTCCTAAATTTACTGACAGCTTTTTTGTTATTATTCCCGATATATGGATTTCATTCAATTTTCAGAATAACGTTTTTTTTAATACAAAAAAAAACTGTTTTCTCTTAAATTGATGGGCGTGGAGAACGAGCCAGGCAAAAGTATTGTGGGTTAAAGGGTAATTAAGATGACAGTGACATGTGGAATGATATGATGTGACATACATTTAGTTCCACTCATCACAATGCAGTATTACCAGTTTTGCTCATTTCATTCAAACTGATTATCGGAAATGGAAACATAGTGAACTAAATACTGGCTCAGATATGAAGCAGCTGATATATATGTGTTAATATGTGTGTGTGTGTGTGTGTATGGATAGTGATTATGCTTCCCCTTTACAAGTTCACGTTTTGTTCTATATTTTCCCCCACCACCACTGGCAAGTTTAAATAATTACTAATTTCTGCAAAGCACGTCACTGATCACGAGAATATTCTGTAACTGTGAGGAACTTGTACGTGTGATGTGACCTTCTGAAATGTGAAAAATAAATAACAGCAACGCGTGTGTGGTTTTAAAAATATATATATATATATTTTTTTTTAATATATATATTTATTTATTTTGTAAAATAAATTGTGTTTAAATTCCACCCCGGATAAGCCGCCTCGCTGCCATCACATCGGCGTCTCCCGATCTGATAGAGATGAAATACTGTAATGTTCGCTACCATCCAAAAATAGGTTCTCTCTGTCTCATCAAAACTGTGCTCTTATTATTGAAGAATGCAGTAACGCGCCGCAGCTCGCTCTGCACGCCAGAGCGGGGGGGGATTTTTTGTTATATATACAAATGTATACATTAATCGCAGAGGATTTCTCGTAACAAGCTTCGGGTTTTACACCTCCCTCTCTACCTTTTAAAAAAAAAAAAAAAAATTCTGTACAAGTACAGTACATACAAACCCTTCCCTCTCCGCCCCCAATATTGCCTGATAAGCAGTACAGTGTGAACAGTAAAATGGCAACTATTCTACTTTCGATCTAAGTCAGCCCGTGTGCTGGCAAACGCAGGAGCATAATTGAAACCTTTTGTTCAACCGCTTTTTTTGTGTGTATGAGATGGTGGGGGGGGGGGGGGGGGGGAGAGAGAGAGAAAGCATTGGTTCCAAAAGCCCGCTGTGTGTGTGTGTGTGTGTGTATTTTTTTACAATCAAACGTGTAGTTGGGAGGTGGGATGTTGGGAGGTGGGATGTTGGGAGGTGGGATGTTGGGAGTGTGGGATGAGGTTGAAGAGAGAAAAAAAAAGTCAGATTTTTATTCTTATTCCAAAAGATGGGACTGAAATGACTCACTTCTTTCTTTCTTTCTTTCTTTCTGTTACTTGTTGAAAATTAAAATGTGCCAGATGAAGTTGGGAGCCCATTACCGCCCCCTGACTGTGTGTAAGGTGGCTACAGTACATTTCTCATCTTTGTGTTTCTAACTGTGGTTCATCATCGTACGTGAGTGAAGCAGATTGTTTGAAACTCCAGAGTAAATGCAAAAAAATTCCCCCACTCACACGCCCCCCCCCCCCCTCCCCTCCCTCCTTCCTTCCTCTCCCCACCGTTGATTTGAAGGTCATTTTTGAAGGATTGCGTTATGTTCAAACTAAATAGCAAACGCTACATATATATATATATATATAAATATATAAATTTGGGAGGGAGGGGGCTCACGGTGTGAAAGTAACAAACACTAACTCAAGAAAGACTTTTTTTTTAAATGTTCAGAATGAATTCTTGTTTTGAATACATAATACCCTACCTGCATTGCTGGCTGCTGTATTAATAACACTCAGCTTGCAGAGCACAGAAATAGATCTATAGCGTAAACGAGCTATTTACGTGCGGGGCTTTGAACAGTTTAATGCAGCCTTGGGTGTATAACACCATCAAGGCATAATTACATAGTTCTGTCTACTTAACAAGGGTCTGAACTCCTGCTCTTGTGTTCCTGTTTTCTGTTTCGCGAGATCGCACCAAAAAAAAACACACACACATACATACACACACACACACATATACACACACACACAGACCTTTGAAAGTAATTAATTATTAACAATAATGGATCCAGTTTAACGTTACGCAACGCTCGAGTGCGCCAACTCATGCAGCAGCCTCTAGTCAGTGAATAATATTTAGAAATATTGTTTTATATCATTATATAAGAATAATATATTTTTAATTTTTTTCCAAAAAATATAAGCGAGGCTGCGAATTTCAAGAACGAGCTAGCCAGCAATCTGTGAGATAAAGAGAAAAAGCTGAGTGAGATTCGGGACGAAATTTGTTTTTTTAGAGAAAAATAAGGACAGCAGCATTCTGTATCCATTTGTTATTATTACACTTGCATCAGAAATATCCGGGGGAAGGCGCAGTGAGTGTGCTGGGTGCCCACACTGAAGGGGATAAGGTTTCCGAGGAGAAAAGGAAGGACATCAACAGAATTATAAATTACAAGCTTTTTTTTTCTGTTAAGATCTGTCGGTCAGATCTCGTGATGCTTTGCTGCTTTCACTGCTGCTGTTTCCAGTTTTAAGAGAGATTTGTTTTGTGCTGAGTGGGTTAGGAAGTGTGCGCGCTCCCGCCTCTCCCCCCCCCCCCCCCCACCGCCGCGCGAGTAATAAACCGTGCGCGCGTCTGATCCAATCTGAGACTGAATTGGGTGAGTGAGTTTGCGCGTCCCCCGTTGACTTGAGCGCATTCGCGTGACTCAGGCTGTCATTCAGGGCAAAGCGCGCTCCCGAGACCGTCAGGAAGGGAAATCAGGGTCCAATGAGAAGCGCTTGATAAAGCAATATATCAAATGCAAGGATCCTTATTACCATTCATAATAAGCGAGTGATTTATTGCATTTGATTTAACGCTTTTCACGTCTTCTAGACGTCTCAAAACGCTTCGCAGAATACACTGTCCAGTGAAGTGACTGTGTAGATGGAGTCCTGTAGCTCAGTGGTTAGAGCACTCGCCTTACCAGCGAGAGACCTGGGTTAAATTTCAAGCAGGACGAAACCCTAGGCAAGTTTCCTTACTCCATGTGCCTGATATTAATCCCTCAGACAAAAAATAAATAAATTGGTCATTTCAATCCACGACTGTTTGTGGGAAACTGCTGCGCACAATTGACTGTTGCGTTTCGCCCACATATATACGGACAATTCACTTTATAGAGTATTCTGTGAAGCGCTTTAAGACATCTGGAAGATGCGAAAAGCGCTATTTCAAATGCAAGGATTATTATTATTATTCTTATTATATGTGGGTGAAACGCAGCAGCCAATTGTGCACAGCAGCATCCCACAAACAGTCCTGGATTGAAATGACCAATTTATTATTGTTTTGTTTTCAGGGATTTTTATTAGGCGTGTGGAGTAAGGAAACTTGGCCAAGGTTTCACCCTGCCCAGAATTGAACCCAATTCTCTCACTTGTAAGGCGAGTGCTCTAACCACCAAGCTATTTTTATTATCAAAATAAACTTCAGTCTCAAAATGTACGGAGGCCTTATACAAGTGTATCAATGTTGAAGGTGTAGGGTTCAAGCCCAGCATTGGGACTTTGAGATCACACTCTTAGCCACGGTCCAGTGCAGTATTCGGACAATTATTGTCCTATTAAATGTACATTTAATATAATGTTAGGCTGAGGTCTTATCTGACCACTCAGGTGGATGTAAAAGACACTGTAACACTCTTTGTGACGAGAAGACTTGTTTCTTCCAGTGTCCTGTACAGCAATGGCCCAGATAAAATTGGTCTCTCTTTGTGAGGCAATGTGGTGCACAAATACTCTTGACAGCAATAACTGTGATGTGCTTTGAGATGTTTTGACGCTCTAGGTAGTACTGTATATATTTATTACAAAGGGCAAATAAACCTTCAGCAATATCTTTAGGTACACCAAGGCCAAGGCAGCAGGAGAAGAAGGCACATGTTCAAGGTTGTGAAGAACAATTTTTGGACAGGCATCAGCAATGTCTCACAAACTGCCATGGAGTGCGTGACCAATTTTATTTTGGGCAAATGTTGGCCAGGACACCAAGAGAAACTCCCTTATTTTTTCAAATAGTGCCAAAGGATCTTAAACATCCACTTGCACAGGTTTTTGGGGACTTCAGTTAAGTCTCACCCAAACGACTGCACCTCGGACAAGGCAACACACCCCCAGATCTGCATTGGGCTATGACCCGTTAGACTATGTGATTCCAAGTTCAAAGTAAACACTGGAAATGGGTTACTGGAAGGGTAGTTGAAGCCAGGACACAGTGAACAAGCCTTGGCCTGGCAGAGATTGCACATTCTTGCAACTAAGCAATGAGTTGTTCCTGAGACTGTTAGGATTGATTATGCATTTCTGAGACTGTACATGATACCAAGCATAATAATTTAATGACCGAGCATGCTACTGATACTGTAACAGCAACACCAATTTGTATTTAAGTAGCGCATCTCACAAAGGGCAGTGTCCTGGAGCGTTTGACAGTGGCGGAGCACGGCGCCAAGCCGGACGGGGGAGGTGACCATAGACAAGTTTGAAGAGGAAGTACTTGAGGCTTGACTATAAGGACTGAGTATGGGGTGAAATGCTCGGAGACACCGCCCGGCATAGTGGGCACTATATAAATGTGAGTTGTTGTTAGTGGTGGTGATTATGGATATGGATTTATCTGTGGTTGCTCAGTAGTTTGAGCACTCGTTCTTGCAAGCGAGAGACCTAGGTTTGATTCCAGGCAGGAGAAAACCTTGGCCATGTTTCCTTACGCCACACACTTGATAATAATCCTTCAAATAAATAACACACAACAATAAATTGGGTCTTTTCCAATCCCCCGGCTGTTTGTGGGACACTGCTGTGCGCAATCGGCTGCCACGTTTCGTCCACAAATGTACGGCCACATTCACTCTCCAGCATATTCTGTGAAGGGCTTCGAGATGTCTTGAAGATGTGATTCAGTGCTATATTAAATGCCAGGATCATTATTATTACTGTGTTATTATTATTCATATTATGAGGATGGATTCCCATCCGCAATCAGTCCTCTGCCCTCCCATCCCTCCCCCCTTTCCCCCCCCCAAGCTCCCCACCTCCCTCCCCTCCCTACACTAACAAGTGTCTCCCCAGACCCCCCCCCCCCCTCCCCCAGTCTGATTGATCTCCACTCAACAGTGCGCGTCTCCGTCTGCTCGTCCCCGCGCCGTGCGCGCTCCCGCCTAGTGGCTGCAGGGAGAAAAGAGAGAAAAAAAAACCCTCTTTATTACAACTCCTGGCTTACGTCACGCCGCAGGCTGTTACAGATAGATATAGACACTGAAACACACACACAGAGAAAAGACGAGACATTTCGCTGACATTAATAAAAAATATATCATTGTCATTATCATCAGAGAAGGGGAGCTGGGGGGGGGGGGGGGTGTGGGGGGGGGGGGGAGGGTAATGAAGGGTCTCTCACCCCCCCCCCTCACCCCCAACCCCGCCACCACCCCGGGGATAGGGCTAGGGAGAGACTCACCGACACCTCTCTCTCGGTTCGTGTGGGTGGGTGAGGGTGAGAGGGGGGGACAGGGGATAGGACAGGGCGCCAATTGCATTGAGAAATCAGGGCATGAGACTGAGAGAGTGAGTGAATGAGAGAGAGAGTGAGTGAGTGAATGAGAGAGAGAGTGAGTGAGTGAATGAGTGAGTGAGTGAGTGAGCTTGCACATTGTCTGTCATTCGGAGCAAAATCCACACGACTCGAGACAAGATTCCCGAGGCAGAGGCTCTCTCTCTCTCTCGCTCGTTCTCTCTCTCACACACACACACACACATACATACATACACATATATGCACAGTGTGGTGGAGGGTGGGGAGCCGAGAGGGAGGGAGTCAGAGAGCCAGGCAACACTCAGTCCTCCCGGTGGCCGGTGAATATCAAGGCGCTGAGATCGACTTGGGTCGAAGTGGGAAGCGGCGGAGAGAATTGGATTTCATATATTGGAGGGTTTGTTTGAGGAGGGTTTGCTTGTGTGTTTGGTTGGTTGGTTGGTTGGTGGGTTGGTTGTGTGGAGTGTGTGTGTGTGTATGTGTGTGTGTGTGAAAGCTCCGCTCTGCCAGGACCTGATAAATTCATTCAAGCCAACTTTGGAGGAGAATGTAGACTTCAATCAATTCACAAGCGGCGATATGGAGACGAACTCAATCAAGGTATTATTTATTCGCTGCTGCTGCTGCTGTTTCTCACACACACATATATATATATATATTTAACTGTCACTATTTCGCATCCAGATCCGATCTCGCATTTGTACCGTTTAACCTACTCTTGTAAATTCTAACGAGCTGCGAGATATAGCTATCTCTCTCTCTCTCTGTGTGTGTGTGTGTGTGTATATATATATTTATTTATGTGTAATGTGTCAAGTTCTTGCGGGGTGAGCCCAGAAAGAAACATATCTCGAAACATGTTCTATTTTCTTGTTAAGTCAAGTTTAGTTGAATTGTTGTTTTTCTTTTAAAAAAAAAAAAATTTTGGAACAAAAAAAAAATTCCTTCACAGCCTGTCAGTCAGTCAGTCAGTCAGTCAGCCAGTCAGTCAGTCAGTCAGTCAAATCAAGTTCAACATTTTTTGATAAGATGTTTATTTATTTAATTTATTTTTAATTTTTTTTTCTGTAGTGGGTTGGCTCTCCGTGTGGTTTACACGGACCCTACATTTTCTACAAAGCTTTCAAATTCAATCTGGAAGGCAGACCAAGAATTTTGTCTCTTGGCGACTTTTTCTTTGTAAGATGTAAGCCAGAAGATCCGATTTGCATAGCAGAACTCCAGCTGTTGTGGGAAGAAAGAAATAACAATCAACTTTTGTCGAGTTCCAAACTTTATTTTCTTCCTGAAGATACACCCCAACGAAGGGCAGTCGACCACGGAGAGGTGATGACCCCTGTTTTTTTGTTCTGTTTTTAACTTTACTTCTCATATTTTTATAAAATATACATATATCATATATATATATCTATCTATCTATCTATATAGCTGTTTTGATGAAATTTGACCCGTATCGTCGTCGTGTTGATAATATTAATAACGCTAATAATTAAGATAATGTCATGTCTTTTTTGTTTTTGTCTTGGGAGATCATTATATGGAAGCGGTTTGTGCTTCAAAGCAAAAGTAAATATTTAAGATGTGTGCACATACTGTAAGGTGAATGGGGAGGTGTGGGGGGGATGTTTGTTTTTGACATGGGGGTGATGGAGTGGGAGGAGGGTGGGGGTGGGGGAGGGAGAGATATTTTGGTAAATGTTTTGCTTGTAGTTTGATTGGGTATTTGTGGTGCTTTTCTGAAGCGCTTGTGTGATTTAAAATATCTGATGTGTATGTAGAAGAGAGAGAGAGGGGGGGGGGGGGGGGGAGGAGGGAGTGGAGGAGAGAGAGAGAAAGAGAGAGAGGGCGGAAATTACGAAATGGAGCCGAATGAGATCAAAGCTATTGCAGAATGCGTGTAACTAGGTGAACAGCGACAGGTACAATGGGGAAATGCGAAAAAAAATGAATATTCTTCACACACAAGAGCATTATGTTCGCAAGGGCATCATGTTATGCAACACAGCACCGGCTCGATGGCTTTTTTTAAAAAAAAATCTTAAAACATGTGATGTATGTGTGTGTGTGAGTGTGTGTGTGTGTGTCTCTTAACAGTATGTAATGAAAAGCGATTCTTTCCATATAAACATCCAAGCGGCAAGATTGAGAAAGAGAGAGAGAGAGAGGGAGAAAAATAATATAGATCGTGCCAAGGAAACTAGCCTCACTCAATTTTCCATGCAATGACGCAAATATTTAAACAACTTTTTTTTTAACATTCTGATTCTGTTACCATATAAATACAAAAAGGGGATGGGAGGGGGGGGGGGAGCTTGTTTCGTCTAAAATATGCTCTGCAGTTCAGTAGCGATGTGTATGTATGTGTGTGTGTGTGTGTGTGTATGTGTGTGTGTGTATGTGTGTGAAATCGGTGATTAATAATTACGTGGTGGAAGTGATTTAACACGACCTGAATGCAATTGTTCTGGATTTCGAAAAAAAAACACCCTGTATTTTACAGTACATGTGATACGAGCGAAACCTGCTGATCCCTGTATGGATTGTAAACACTCCAGGCGATCAGTTTGCTAATGAAAACAGCTCTTGTCTGCACGATGGAGTTAATTGTGCATTCTCAAAAGCCGGCGTGTCAAATTACCTTTTCATATCTGCAACAGGTTTAGAGGCAGTTTTAAGCCCTCTCTCATATCAATTCCTTTCTGAAAGCCCTCGCAGAAAGATTTGCAAACCCCAGTGTTACTGGTAAAATCCGAGGTGGGGGAATAAAAGTATTGGCTACTCTCGACTCCTTTGCATGTCGACAATAAGCGCTAAATACACTAACTAATAAAGACGGTTGAAAACATTTAGTGACCTCTCTCCCACAGAGTTCTGTTTCCCCTCCCCCTGTCTAACTTTTCCTGTGCAGCTGTCTCTCCCCCTCCCCCGCCTCCTGCCTTATTATTTGCTTTTGAAATTCATTACTTACGCAGTTACTGATCTGAAAAACAGAATTAACTCCTAACCATCACAGATCCAGACTTTTGCCTGCAAAATATTTCTCTCTCCCCCCCCCCCCACCCCACTCTCCCCCCCCCCCCCACTAATTTATTGTGAATGGTAAATTATTTATGAATGTCATCATTTTAAAAATGTTGACATGAATTTATCTTTCATCCACTAGTTTAACCTTTCAAGTTTAACCTTTCAATTGTGTGTGTGTTAAATATATATATAATTTTAATAATCTTCCCCCCCTCCCACCCCCCCCAAGTTATTCATCAGTTGACTTGGATGCTCCCGTTTATTCAGCCACACTAACTGTATTAAGTCAGACTGTGACCTTTCATCGCAGAGGAAACCAAGCGTAAGTTTATTTCGGGGGCGGGAAGAGTCAAGTTTTAAGAATACTGTTCTACAGAAATCGCAGTGACTCACAACAAATAAACGCTGATCTGCTCTTTACGATATTCTAATTCAAGGGCAAAGGTGGTCTGTTAATTATTAGCCTCTGGATATTAGTGGGTCTTTTTTTTTGGGGGGGGCTGCAAGAAATGCTAATACCATTTGCTGATTTATTTATTCATTCATTCATTCATCCCACGCCACAAGTTTTGCTCTCATTGACAAACCCTTAAAAACTTATGCAAATGATTGGTGTAATCAACAATAACACACAAATAAAAGAGAGAGAGAGAGAGAGAGAGATGATGTTTGAGGCAGGTTGTAGTTTCCAGATGCTGGTCTATTTCACGCCCGGTGATGTCATTTCCCCTCTGGCCAGAGTTAGTCATTCATTAGCTGAACGGCAGCAGAAACAGCAACAAGCGCACACAGTGATCCTGGCCTGGCTTAGTGCCCAGAGAAACTAACACCAACATCCAGCCACCAGCCAGCCAGCCCAATACCACAATCCCATTAATAAATGTGCTACGCTGGCTGTTGTCACATATTAATAGACATACCGTATACATACATATCCCTTGTCAAGAGTTTCTAGCCATCGCCTTCCATTTGTGTTGTTTTTTCTCCCTCTGTCTCTCTCTCAGGTTGCATTCCTCTTCATTTTGCACGGATTTATTATTCATGTACAATATTGCTGTGTGTGTGTGTATGTGTGTGTTGGGGGGGGGGGGGGGGTAGGGGGAATGCTGCTGGTGGTGGTGGGGAAAGGGAGGGAAATATCTTATAAATGAAGTGGTCTATTATTGTCCTTTAATCTTTGAATACCAAACAGTTGAAGTTCTCATGTGAAATCAATTGTAAATTTAACAACATGCATTCCAGTTGGAACAACACATGATGCCAAACATGTATGGACTCTGTACTGTACACAATGCATTCCTTTTAATATTTGGCTAGTAGATCACAATAGTTGCATTCATTTGAAATGTCCTCTCTGCAGGAATTCTATGCACACATTGGGAGTAGTTAAAAAAAACATTGTATTATTATTGCTTAGGTTAATTGATATGCAAGAACAAAACAGGTTTTGGATTTGTAAATGGAAGAGCATGGGTCAATATTTGCATTTTATAATCGTGAAACGATTTGAAAACAATAATCTTTCAACAGATTTCCAACATTAATTCATTTTGCTGCTCTGTTTATTAGTTTCTCAATTACAAAGCATATGTCATTTAAAGTAGGGGAAAAAAACAATTTGTCCTAATTGGGCCAGACCATAAATAGTTCAAACAACTTTGGAACAGTGAAACTATCATAAATGCAGTAACTCAAGGTATGTTAAAATATCTTTTCAGTCCAAGGATAGTTAGAAGAAATGATGACATGAATATCAATGTGGTGCAATCACTTTGTTAATGTTTTACATCTATATCCCAGCTTTCCCCCTCACTTTACAAAGAAGGCCAATGTCTTCCTACAAATCTGCTACTTTGCCATTCCTGAAATTGCCATCATTGCCATCCTTCTTTAGGTTGTTACACTTTAATTCACGGGCCAGTACCACATTCTCTCCTCATAGCATTGCAGTCTCTTCCCAAGATTATTATTCTTCATTGAAAACAATGGTACTTAAAGCTGAAATGTGATCAGCACCTCTTGTGGAGGTGTTGATTTTTGAGAAATTAGACCACTTATTTCAGCTATTATAACATTGTATATTATATTCTTCAATTTTGACCCAAAGGGTTTTAACCTAAACCATCACAAAAAATTCCCTCCCCGCTTTAAACTCTTATCTACGTTGCAGTGCTGTACTGTGAGTCATAAGATGCTAATTGCACCCACATATTAAAAGTGGTATAATGCAGTTATAATAAGAATAACATATTCCTAGCAGAATGAGTACATTGTACTTCATCGTCATTACGCAGTAAATTAATGTTCCCGGCCTCTGGAGGGTCACACGTATTAATGAACACAATTATGTAAATTTGATTAACAAATACAGTAAGCACAATTGTTAACAAATTTTTAATTTTACATTTCTGAATCTCACAAGCACTGCTGATATTAAGATCAGCATTATGCTTTTTCATTTATTGTAATGTCAGCTGTTTTCAAGAGGAACATCAAAACTGCAATATGCTTTTCCCAAGAGTAATTTGTCTATTTCAAAATTCAAGTTCAGCAAAACAGTAACTTTGGAAAAATAAGTGATGTAAAGTGAAACAGTCATAAATGCAGTAACTCGAGGTATGTTAAAATAACTTTTCAGTCCAAGGATAGTTAGAAGAAATGATGACATGAATATAAATGCAGTGCAATCACTTTGTTAATGTTTTACATTTTTAAACAAGGCTTCAAGAGGCACAAGCAAATGGATGCCTGGGAATGAAATTAACATGTACTCAAAATGCATTCCCAGTTCTACTGTTGGCATGTCTACTTTAAAAAGATTGATAATCTTGTTTTTTTAGAATATTTTAAAATGATTGTTTGTTCGGGGGGAAGAAAGAGAATAAACTCAAGAGTTAGTGCCAAGCCTCCCCGACTGCTTTAAATTAGGTTCCAGTAATCCAGTTAACAAATACTCATAAACCATTCTTCCCTAAAATAGTATTGTGGACTGAATGGTAGAGCTCCAATTACATTTTGCAGTTCATTGCTAACTTTAACAATGAAATAACTGGGTTGCAAAGGTTACAGAGTGTTCTCTTAGAGGACAACACTACAGAAGATTGGTTCAAATTTCCCCTGGCTGTGATCCAGAAAGTATTATGGTTTCTGGCAAGATTGCATGTTTGCATTTGAAGGTGCCAGGGCTATAGGTGGTCAGTGTGAAGGATTTTATTTTCCAGTTTTTATTTTGTTACTGTACAAGCCAAATTTCCAAATTGAAAATGGAACATTGGTGTTGCAGTGATAGTTGTGGTAATACAAGCAATCTTATCAGGTTTGAATTGCTTACCTAATCAAATTAGGCTGTAAACAAGAAGCCACAGGATACAACTAACAAACATCAACATGAATTTGTTAAAACAAAACTCTGCGGTGTGAGATTCAGTACATTGTTGTGAAATAAAGGCCCCATGTACATTGACAACTTGTGAGAAACAAAGTTAATAATGTAAAATACTATCTGATATCCAAATAGTGACCATATTGCTATATTGTCAAAATGAATATAATTTTTCAGCAAATTTAAAGAATGGTTCAAATAATAGAAATCCTGATTGTCAATCGTCTTACATAATTTCATTCTAATGTGTAACAAGACATAACTTTTTTGAGATACAGCATTAGCAACTATTATATGCTAATAATAGTTGTTAATGCTGTTATGTGCTAATAATTAAGGTAATTTTATTATTGAAGCCAGTGTGGACAGAATTGTTGGTAATAGTAACACTTATTGGAGGATGACAATTCATTAAATTAATATATTTTAAAGTTTAAAATTCCCATTCGCCTTGTTTGGTTTACATAATATTTATAGTGTTTGATGTTAATTGCGTCTTAAGTCTAATGTAGATGCAAAACTCTTGCTGATTTGAAATTCTTCCGTTCATTAAGGACATAGAACCAAATTGGAAAATCTGCAAATCAGGCAATAATTTGTTTTCTTAAGAACATATATTACTAGATAGTCATTTCCATAAAGTCTTTTTTTTAATTCCTGTAGGCATCATTTCTCATGTTGCTAGGTCAGTAATTCAATAGACAGCAAAGCAGGTGTACTAATCTGTTTTGACCTGAGGAATTCTTTCTTTGACCTCATGAAGCAACAGACTGAAACATTCTCAGCATGACAGATTTTCTTTCTATGGTAGCCGTTTTATCAAAGGGCTGAATAGGCCAAACCGTACATTAACTAAAACTATTATATGGATGGGCACATACAATTTCATTGTTAACTGTGAACAGCACTTTACTGTATAGTTATCAAGCATTTTGTGTTATAGGTGGTTTCCTGTAATATGATTGCCAGAAAATTATACATTATAGTAAAGTATTACTCTTTTGCTGTCCCTTTAAGTGGATATTGGGTACTTTGAACAAATAATGAAAATGCACTTCATTGATCTTCAATATTGTTTATGTGTGACTAAGATAG
Source organism: Hydrolagus colliei (assembly GCA_035084275.1). Lineage (NCBI taxonomy): Eukaryota > Metazoa > Chordata > Chondrichthyes > Chimaeriformes > Chimaeridae > Hydrolagus > Hydrolagus colliei. The sequence continues at coordinate 9,458,725 of CM068748.1, forward strand.
GTTTAATGTGCTTGTTACATAGAGCAGTCTCCTTAATCTTTGTTCTCGAGATTTACAACCACTAATAAATCTTAAGAATATGTGGAAGCTCGGTTACATCTGTTTTCTTCCTTTTAACCCCAAACAATATTCTAAATTAGGAACTTTGAATATGATAAAGACAAATACAGATTTGGGGAGTGAAATACTTTAGTGATAGAATCATGTAGTAAATTTAGTCATTGTTGGAAATAGAGTGTTTATACAAGCATCTGGAAATTCTGGCAGAAAAGTTGATTTGATGAACTTGGGCAAGTGAGTGTTTTCACCTTCTCATATTACAAGCTAAAGCATTGCTGCCTACACAACTAGCAGATGTACTCATCAAGGCAGTAAGCATGAAACAGAACTGAAACAAATTATAAAACCAGCAGACAACAAAAGAATCAAAATGGATATTGAAACTTGCAAATGTCTTTTATCTTTGGCATGTGTGTTGCAAATCAAACTTTATTCCACAAACCTTTTTTCTGTAAGCCAATATGAGCAACACATTAACCTTTAATGTTAAAGATATGTAGTAATCCTTGCATTTGATTAAATAAGTAATAATTATTCGTAAAGTTCTAATTATGAATTTAGTTGCATTCTTTGTATCAGATTCTTATTTAATCTGCATTGATACATGTTAAATGCATCACTACAGTGTAATCTCATAATGAAAAAAAAATCTGTTTTTCTTGGGAGGAAACTGAAAGAATTGTTAGAATTTGATACGTTTTAAAAGAAACTCTATTGGGCATCCATTATTGTGCTTTGAATATAATGGAAATGTGGATTAACCCTTTGAGGTGATGTACTCTTTCAACTGACAGTTGTAAAATGGACTGACAGTTGAGCATTAGCATTACACAGATCATGTTTTCATTAATTATATTTGAACTCTCCCATCTTAAATGTCTTTTGTAAAGTGTTGTCCTAGTTTGTTTATTCACCCAGGGTAAATGAAGTGTGGTTTAGAAACTACAATTCCATCTGTTAAACAGTGTATGTGATTAGATTTTCAGGGCAGCCCAAACAATGAAAATCATTTAGTAAAGTACCTTTAAAATATTTTCAAAACAATCACTTCAGCAGCAAATTGGTTCAATACATTGGTAGCCCAGTGTTACAGGTGATATTGACACTGTCTCATCTCTGCAATAATTCACCCATTGAAATTCTGGAGGAAGTCTGCAACAGAGGACAAACACCACCTAAGTAACACTGAAGGGAAACTCATTCTGACCCACACTAATACACACTTCCTAACAGCATATTAGATTAGTGTGCGTGAGGAGGAGGTGGGGAACTGAAAAATTCTGGGTAGCAGGTTGCATACGATTTTCTCATGTGGAGATTAAGAGAGTCAAAGTTGACGAGACAAAATAAATTTTAAATATGTAAAATATTCAAGATTGAGCTCAATTATAATGCTCATCACAGTGCAAAAAACTGCCAATATTTGCTACCAGAGTTATCAAGGAGGGGTGGCCAATTGGGTAAGGTACCTGATGACCAGTGAGAACCAGAAAAAGTTGGGACTCCTGAGAGGAGGAAGGCGAAAGAAAAGAACTAAAAATCATCAAATTATTCCAACTTCCAAAAGTGTACTTGCCTTTATTAAAATTTGAAGTGCCACAACAAGTAGTACATTGAAAATGAGATTGTCTGAAGGTAAAAGATAGTGTTATGTATTGTGAAGAATCAGCAGGGTCATGTTGCTTTTGCTTTGTTGTCCTGCGTATTGTTTACAGGATGAAGTTGTGGCTGTTTCAGAGAAAGTAGTTGTGAAGCTGGATGACCTGCTGAAATGGGCGTGCTCAGATTTCAGCACATGGACACGGGGCCTTGGGGCTGTGCCACTGAAATCCACAAAGAGAAAAGAGCTGGAGATGAATGGACAAAAGGAAGCCCTCCATCACTACAGGCAATGTACCCTCAACATGGGCCTCAATTTCAAGGATGTGTTAAAAGAAAAGGCTGACCTCGGTAATTATTTTATTTTTTACATTTTATTTAAGCTTGGAATTCGGCTAAAAAAAACTTTTTTTCCCCCATTATCTTTCAGTTTATTTATAAGGTTCACTTGAGATAATTGGTACCAAGTAGAAGCATCGTATTGATATTATTTGGATAGTAATGTATAGGAGTTTATTGCTTGGAAATCATACCAATCTCCTGAGTTGAAGTGTTGTAACATTTATTATGTAATCAAATTCTTATGTCATTGATGTTCTTGCTTAGAGAGTAGCAAGTTGGCGTTATTGAACATGGCAGAAAAAATGTGACTCTGCATGGATTTAGTTTTGCTTTACATAAACATGCTGATGACCGGTCGGTTTCAAACGTATGGGCTTGACATCTGAAACTGCATAATGGATCTTTGATGTAAAAATGCAATGGACTCGTGTTTTCAATCATCATCTTAAATGATATCACATAACTATGGTAACAATTTATGCTATTTTACAATGTTCAATGCCAGGTGCCCTGCTCTATGAAAAATGTCTACTCTATTGACTGATTATTACAAAACAATCAAGAATTCTAAAGACTCTGATATATAATTTAATAATCTTTTGGTGTTGCTTGGTGATAAATATTTTTCAGCTCTCTTTAAAGAACTAAGTATTTGAAGGTCTCAAGCAAAATCAAATCATTGAATTGATGTTGTACCTGGAGTACAATTAATTTGAGTACATATTGGTGAGAATGAATTTGAAGAGTATTCATTGATTGGTTCAGTTTTAAGCTGTTGGATACATATTTTTAGTGTTAGTCATTTTTCAGAATATGAAGAGACTAAAGGTTAATCTAGCAGAGTAAGCAGTTCAGAAAAGTAGCAGTGTTGCAGAAGGGATTTAAAGGTTTTGGCAGGCTGGATTCTGGATAATTATCTATGCACATTGGGGGGTCTATATTACCAGTTGCCCTGTTGCCTAGAGCAAGTATAAAACAGTTGGGCATGTAAAACAAAACCTTGCGTGCCTGAATGGGCATGTTTTAGGCCTCTGTGTTAATCCTCAAAAGTAAAAAATATTGGGCACTTAATGACAGCTCTTCCATTTCTAAATGTGGTTTGTATTTTTTTTCTATCCTTTGTGCCTCTCACGGTGTACTGTGCCCTCCTTCAATCTGGAATTTGAGACAGTTTGGGCATGAAATCTTTACATGGTTAATATCAATGCCACCCTAGTGGCAAAAAGAACGTTTTGAGGGACATGATAGGTGTCCCCTAAGATGAAGAGATCTACCACTTTGAAGCACAATACCTAAACGGTCCAGACTTGGAGGAGCAAAACCAATCCACAGAATATAGCTGAGTCTAATGTCAATGAAGGCTGTAATTTGAAACCATACGCTTTGCATGTACTTTTTGCCATTATTGGCCAAATCTATTTTGGCATTCAGGGGCCGCCTATTAAAATAAGATGCTCCTATTCGATGAGATAAAGCGTGAACGTTGTGGAACCAGGCTAAATTTGCTAAATGTGCAAATGAGTCTTTGCATATCAGTTGACTTTGTGCACGACTGGGCCAATTTATTGCACTGGGTAGAGCGGTTCTGAATTGCTTAACATTTTAAACCATTTGTGGAGCAGTTTATAAAGATTGTCAGCATATATCCAATTATCTAAAACAGTTTGTTAGCTAGCTAATTAGTTTTGAAAATCAAGGGTTCAGATAAGCATAACTTAACAATTACAATGTTAAATGAAACAGCAACATGAAATCAGCTTGTGAATGTGGTTGTTTGAATAATTGGAAAACACATCATTGTTGGTGTATTGCATTAGGTCTGATTTTAAGACCATTGATTGTGTAGAGAGCCACTTGCCCACAGTGCGAGTCCATAAAATGTTAATGTAGATCACTGCATATTTTATTTTTCTATTTTATTGCAATTCCAACTGTTTTCAAGTAATTTATTGTACTGTATTCACCCCATAGCACCATCAGCACACTGCATACATATTTAGTTAAATATGATTGAATGTGCTTACTTAGCTCGAGATTCTGGCTGCTTGCCAAAGGAAGGTTCTGATTTAAATGTGCTCTACTTTTTGTAATGCTGAGAAAGAATATTTGAAATCACCAGAGAATAATGCTGCTGGCTGCAACAACCAAGTGTTCAGGGAACTGGCTTTTGCTCTTTATTTGTTAAGATACAATAAAAAATCAACCATCCAATAAATTAATAAATGATTATATTGGTGACAGAAGTCAAATAATATGCAGTTATAATTTTTAAATTTTAGAAAAACATGAAGTGTTTGATTCTTGTTGAGAGGGCTCTGCAAATCAATGTTATCGTTTTTCAAATATCCAGGAAATATGAAGGAAAAATGGTTTCCATTCCAAGCTAATATTGGAGCAATTCCAATTTGATGTGTTGATTGTTACATAATGTTCCTCTTACGGGTTTGGGGGAATTATCTCTACACAAGTTATCTGTGTATCTAACTGACAACAAGGGCAGTCTTTAAGGAATGCATTATTCATTGTTGAGTTCACTGTACAGTATGTATAGTGGTCCTATAATGTCTTATCATCTGAATGCATTACTTTGCAATTACTGAACTAAATATTTGATCAAAATGTCCTAATTTTGCAACAATAAAAATCACTCACTCAGATTAAGCACCTTTCCATCTTTCCCATCTTTCCATTGGCACAAATTATTTTTTGGCCTATTTTCTACTTTGTTTTCTCTCCCTCCATGCTCACCCATCTCATGCACCATTGTTGAGAAGGTAAGAAGGAAATCTGTTGCCAGGCATTGGCTGAGGCCTCTCAAGCTGGCTACTCAGACACGATTCATCTTTGGGGAGTGTTTAGCCTCTTCTTGACACCTCACTTTGTTGATATGGTCAAAAAACTTGACCATGTTTGTTTGCAACTGTGGCCTAAACCCTGCTCCTTCCATTCTGAGGAAGAAGATATTAGTATGCCAATACACTGTTCTACCACTACATCACATAGATATAGCATGCCCCATTTATCACTGTCATATTGGTTCATCAATATGTTACACTAATACACTGCTCTATCATAATTGAATATTAATTTACAATTTTTATTCAATTATGTTCTGAAATTATAAATATACCTGACATAAGACTTAGATTATTTGCATAGACTGTACATCAACAAATACATTATCATTCACGCTGATACAGTTGACTTGTAAATGCTTGGTCTCTCAAATGTAGAAATGAATTATGACACATTTTAACATGGATAAAGAATTTACTAGAACAATTTGCATTTATATATCTCTCCTTACATACTGTAAAGTCTTGGAGCAGTTGATCACAGGTTTTATAGAAAACTAGCTTCAAAATTAAGTGTGATTTGCAAACTTTTTGATACTCTATAATGTTACTTTAAAATGTTACTTAAAGTCCAGACATGGCAGAATTTCTTCCAGCTAACATTAGGACCAGGCGTGTTGTTTTCCATTGGGCTGTCAGGAAGCTCTGAATAGTCTGTTAATATTTCAGTGGTTAGAACTGTTCTCAGTATTTCTGGTGCAAACTGACCAGATCATTGCACAGCTGGGATTCTAGGATTTGAACTCAACAAATTTGGCACTCGACAAAAGGCAAAATACTGCAGATGCTGGAAGTCTGAAATAAAAACAGAAGTCACTGAGAACACACAGCATCTCAGGCAGCATCTATGAAGAGAGGAAAGTGAGTTAAAGTTTCAGATCGATGACCTCTTATCAGAATGTGGCACCAGACTTGTTCACTTTATTATTTCCACTTCACCATGAGCATTGAGTCAACTATCACCTCCAGATTTCTTTCAGCTTCCTTCATGACAGGTTGTACCCTGAGCCTAGAGTACACATGCTTATTTATTTTTACTTTGAATATAAAATATCTTGTATTTGAACTTCATCTGTCAGTGATCAACTTAGGTCCATTCCCAATCAACCTCAGATATGATCATAAGATATATATTATATATATATATACAATGTGGATTTTTGATTGGATTTCCCATTATAGACAAGTAGGGAAAACATTTCTATTTGTAGTGATTGATATATGATAGCTCTTAAGTACAAGGAATTTATAATGGATCAGTACAAATATCATTTGCTATGTATAATCGTCTTACAAATGCCACAGATATCATATCCTGTTTTTTGTTAAATGGCAACACAACATATTAGCAAATAAAAACTCATTAAAATATAAACTTCACTGCTTTGTGTTCAAAAGTGCTCGTTTGTTGAATTATTTCTAATTTGTTGAATTATGTGTTATAGCCAAGAAGCAAATTTGTCCAGACACAGTAGATGTTTTAAACTGTAACTGCTTCTCATTCTCATTTAAAAAATTTAATTCAAGATGATCTTATTAAATGAAATCCATCAGGGATGCAAGTGTAATTTTGACTATGTCTGATTTCTGTTTCACTCAGTTGTTTAATTTTCATGTCTATTTACAATGCAATCTCAAAGAAAAAAATGTTGAAAAACAAACACTGTGTCATTTCAAAGGAAAAACATGAAAAGAAACCTAGTTTCCATTTTGACTCAACTGTATTCATGAAGAGTGACACTATTATTCCCTGTGACTTGTTTCGTTAGAGTGCTGCCATTTAAAAAATTATTTGCACAGTAATAAGGTTATATTTGCAACTGTTTAATTTCCAATGTAGATAAGATAATGCTCTATTGGATCATAGTAATATTTTTTATTCTGATTATCCTTCCATTGCTCTTTGAACAGTGCCTGTGACAACACTGTGATTAATAGGTTTCAGATCAGCTTGCTGAAAACAATAGTTCATGCAAATTTTTCAAAGTCAAAATGTGTCACAAATATGTCGAAGCTATTTCCAATCATGTTTTTTTTGCTACAGTAATTGCATTTGTAAGGAATTCCATATGATAAAGTATTGCATTAACTCAGTCGAATAATGATACCCCATAATTTGTAAAATATGTTCCGGTCTTTCATGCCATCTCATTGCCTGAGGTCAGAATGGAACTTATGGAAAGCTGTTTGCATTTTATTCAGTTCTCAGATACACTGAGAGATAGATCTCACAAAAATGTTTCTCACTCGCACACCACATACACAATATATCGGCATTAAGAAAAATACATTTCAAGAACAATTACCAAAGTGTGTTTAAGGTACTGTACTTAAAAATTGTAATATAAAAATTCAATGCATGTCTTTACAAATATGCTATTTTAACATGATAAATCGTTTCCCACGTTTAAAATATGTCGGTCTTCCAGAGTGCCTGTCTATTTTGATAGCATATTGCTTTGTGATGATTTCAAATATCTCTATGCGGTTCTCCATGAATTTCCCTTCAAATGTTATTCCCTTGTTCGTTCCACTTGGATATGGTCCACCAGTGCTGGCCACTCTCTTGTACCTCACCCAACAGCTAATATCATGTGTGAGCTCTGGCAGGCTATACTGCGGGGCCACCACAGCTGAGAGGATTATTTTCTCATCCAACATCCATGTGAGCTACTTTCCAGTAGTGTTGTGGGTCATCAATTAGTGGGCTTGGGGACCCTGGCTGATTTCCCTCACTAACCTGAGCATAACAAGGCACCAATTGGAGTAACCCAACTGCTGTATTGACCAAGCTTTCCAGTCTATTTGAGCGTCTTTGCTCATTAGGACACTACAGAAATACAAGAACAAAAGAACATAAGAATTTGCTGGATGAAGGAAGACCAAGGTCCATCCAGTTCTCCTTCCATTATTATACTTCTGTTTTCTTTCCTGTAATGTGTGTGTATGTATATATATATATATCTCCAGAGCATGCATCTACTATATACAATTAAGAAGACAGCTGGTTAACCTAGCTCCATCCCTCTGTGATTTCATCTTAGTGTAGCCATATGGGGCCTATAATTGCAGCCTGGGGCTATTGAGGTTAAACCACCTTTCTTGGTGTATGAATCTATTGGGAGAACTTTTACTTTTCCTCAGCATCTTCTTAGAGAAGTACAATACATTCTAAGATTAGAAATGTAATTAATAAATTCAGACTCAAAAGCCAATAGTTATCTCAATAGGTAATCCTTGCTGGAATTTGCATCTATGCCAGCTTCACTTTGTGCAGAAGGTTTTTCCTACTAAACATACCATTCATGAATAGTGAACATTTATTTTGTACCATAAAAAACTTTAATAGCTCATTTTTTTTCTCCAAATCCCTCTATGCTTTTTTTCAATCTAGCCTGGATGAACAATACATTAAAATGAAAATTACTAAGGCAAATGGCATTTTCTTAATGTTCTTGCCTTTATGTCATAATATAAACTCAATTTAGGGATGTGCTATCAATATGAACCAGCCAGCAGGCCCCGAATAAATTGAACAGGGAGAAACATAGCAGTTTAGTTTTTGTTTTGTTTGGGTTTTTACCTGTATGAACTCATGCCACGCCTGGTATTGGCTGCTGTTAAATAACTAATACAGATGTTGTCAGATGCAACCTTTGTGTATACATTTCTTTTGGGAAGAGAGAGTTTAATGCTTATGGCTTATCATTTTTCTGTTGACATTGGTCAGAATCAAGCCTTTCCAGGTCAGATATAGATTTGGGAGATATGGGATAATAATACTTTTCAATATTAATGCAATCACAGAAACGTACCCTTGCACTGCACCAGTCTGATAATTCCAATGGTTTTCTGAGTAAAATTGCCGATTTTGTGTTAATTGGTGCCAATATCTGTGTTAGTTTGTGTTGTGGACATTTGCCCAATAAATATGAGGTTGAGATTGCTAATATTTTTTTAAATGCCTTGTATGTGTAATAACTAGTATAAGATATATTTGTGCCAACTCAATAGATTTCAAACTAGGGATGCCATATTATAATTTATTATTATCCTTTAAGATGGAAAAATGCTTACAATGCAGAATGCAATGGTAATGAAAAATATTCTGCATTGACCGAATTGTATCTTAATTGTACCTTGAAGAGGGTAAGATTATGTTGGCATTTTGGAAGAGATTGAAACTTCTGTGAAAATAGACTGATTGTGTAATAATAATAATCCTTGCATTTGATGTAGCGCTTTTCACATCTTATCGATGTCCCAAAGCGCTTCACAGAATATACTGTAAAGTGAATTGACTGTATATTTGTGGGCGAATCGCGGCAGCCAATTGCGCATAGCAGTGTCCCATAAACAGTCATGGATTGAAATGACCAATTTTATTATTGTGTTTTTTTTGGACGGATTATTATTAGGCATGTGGAGTAAGGAAACTTGCCCAAGGTTTTGCTTTGACCTGCCTGGATTCGAATACAGATCTCTCCAGCTTGGTCTCCCCAGCTTGGTCTCCCCAGCTTGCAAGACAAGTGCTCTAACCACTACGCCACAGGAGTCCACGAGTCTACTGCACTATCCATATTTTGATTGCTTGCTGAAACAGGGAACAACAAAATCTCCCACTCTTCAGATTTGAAAGTAATGTGGAAATGAAACCTATTATTCTTTTCTGGTTTGAAGTTGCCATCTCATTTTACAAGGGAAATAATAATGAAACATTATGATGACTGAACTGTGCATTTGTTTCCAGTTGAATACAGTAGTTAGGGTTCAGTGATGTAATCAATTTCTTGGCTAGAAAGTTCATTCCTTCATCAGGACTCAGTATGGTCACCCCAACAACATAGCTCCAAATTATGCCCTTTCTATTTCATCCAAAATGATTGATGGCACTTATAGTGGGTATCCTATGTGCTTGCAGCAAGCTTGTTGTTAAGCAGAAAAGAATGAACAGTGATTAATCTATTAACTCAGTTTGGCTTGCTGCCCTTTAGCTTTTGCTATTCTGTGAGGGTACACTTTGGGTTATACGTTTATTTGTCATATACAAGTCTGATTTTTTGGAAAAAAAATTGGAACTTAAAGAAAGATTGGAAATCCAATTTAAAGAAAAGTTTAAAGAGAAATATTTAAAACAATTAGTGAAAGATTTTGGTTGTATTTCGAGCCATTTCTGTCTTTCTATTTCAGTGGAGGAAGGTTGTTTTAGATGTTCAGAGTATTCAGTGTTGTGTAGGTTGCTTTGTATGCAATCTGTGTGCCATGATTTTTATTTGCTGGCATGCTGAAAATTTACATGTTCCTTTATCCATTATGAAACACTGAATCTGTTCATGTAGTTAGTTTCCTCATGACTGCAGCTTGGACTGCGGCCAGTAATCTGAGTCTGCATGATGTAAATTGTGAGCTGGGACATAAAAAATGCATTTGTAGTTGGAAAAGTGTAAACAGATTGGGAAATTAAATAAAACAAGGGAGTGATTAATTGTCTTCAGATTTACTCTGCAAATTGTTTTTTTTGTCTTTCTAATGAAGTCATCAGGACTCTTCAAGCACTTATTATAATATTTTACTTCGGTGTTTCATTTTACTGTTCAGCTTCTAAACAATGTGCATTTCTGCCAGGGTGACCTTTTAGGAAATGAATAGCTTTATTGTCTGTCCATTTCAGTGACTGAAACAACAATGTGGTTATTAATATGAGTCATACTTTGAAATGAAAACATCTCTAAAGGTTTTATACATTTTATTCTTTCCAAACAGTTGTTTGCAATTCTATTCCCATTTTCCTGTTGCATTGACCAAAGTGATATTTGGACACAGTATCTTGGCTTGATGCAGCTTTCTGTGTTTGTGGTATGGCACATGAGGCACATTGCTGGAATTGGAAAAAGAAACTTTTATCAGTGGTTTCAAATTGGTGCCTCTGCGTTTTACTTTCCATCACTAATATGACAAATGCGGGAGAATCCGCATATTTTTATGCCTCCCCATTTTCTGTGGGGTTCTTTTCATTGCTGCATCTAGAACCACAAGCATTTCGTTCTGAGTGGAAGAAGTAGTCTGTGGCAGCCGGAGCAGTATCTGTCAATGGAGGGACTCGTTAATGTAAGATTTGCACAAAGTGCCTGGGAACACAAATTCAAAAACTCTGGGCACGAACAGTGGTGTACGGGAAAAGGTCCTGAGCTACACTGAGATTAATTTTACATTCTAAGAAATGGAGCAAAAATATCACAGAAGCAAGAAACAGATCTGCCATGACAGCCTGCTGCAGAAGACTCAATTTATTTACATCTAACTGCTACATATGCAATTTATTCTGGATTGCGATTACTTTTTTTTGTTAGAGGATATTAAATCTCCGTAGTTCTCCCTATACAACTGCCACCAAGCTATATGTTTCCTGTAGGTGAGAGGGCAAGAAAGTGACTGACTGCCCCCAGGCCTTTACCAATGCTACTCTTCAGTTACCAGCCAGGCCAAACACAACAAAGGCAAGGATTCTCTGTCTTTGATTTTCACTCCTCTTGCGGACTGTAATACCATCTCACACCAGCCTGGGTGAGATTGGAACTACGTGACTTAAGGATTGAGGATGCGTCCCAGCCCCTGTTTCTGCCATGTATCAGTGCTCCATACACAGTGCCAACTGGCAGAGAATGGTAGCTGTTTTTTCTGCATTAGCAATTGTTAATTCATTGCCAATGAAAATGTATACCATTCATGTACCTGAGGCCTTCATAGTCCACCTATGGAAGACAGCAGAATAGAGAAAAAACAAACCAAGACTACGATAGATGGATCAAAGGAATTTCGTAATACTTCATCATGGTACTTTTGATGTACCAATGCTTTAGGGGACGAATGCTCTTCCACATTTGCCTCACAATAATCAACTGTTGTTACTGGTGGTACATTACCAGTGCAAAAAAGGTGGAGTTAATGTAAATGCCAACAAATACTACTTTGGGGCTGGTACAGGGCAGAGAGTTTTGCCATGCTGCCACAACAGCTTGTGTTTTGTTATGACTTGGCAGCACTGCTAAACAGTGTCACAGGAATATCAGATTATTGCATTATTTCAATCTCTCCAGTGTTGGAAAAGAGGGGGCGAGGTTAAGGAATGTGACACTAATGTGTTGCTTGTCTCATGCCACTAATAATCAAACTTCGAGCACGAGTTGTAGTCCTATGTTACTATCTCTTTATTGATGTTCTGCCTCACAGGGCACTTTGTGCAAACTCTTATTGAATGTTGTCCTATTTAAAGGTTTCTTTTCCCATACAAGCAGGAGAGGAAATGTTTTTTTTAAACTGCCTGTTCATCAGTGCCAAAATGTGGCTAAAAGGAACAAAGGATACATATTTATTCAGCAAGGATAGTTTCTACACTACAACGATCATGAAAAACATGCTATAAATTTTCTAAATGGAGAGTGCTGACAATAAAAGTAAAATTGAGCTCTTGTGTTTTTTTTCCTTTTTAAAACATGGCCAACATGCAAAGAATCCAGAGAGGAATTTGTGGCATTTAAAATAAAAAGAATTGAGCAATGTTTGAAAGAAACTGAATACCACGGCAAATGGCCCTGATCTACCACATAGTTGCATGTAACCACTGCAGTGAAGTGAAGGAAAGCTAGAGCCATGGGTGAATGTGATAGAAGCAGCATGGAGGCAGGCGAGAAGTTAATTTAACACTGAGTTATTTGAATGCTGGAGCTGCTTATCGCACTGCGCCTTTGAACAACATACATTTCCTATCCAAATCATATCAACATTATACTGTACTAGTAAATGCCGAAAGAATTCAGGACTATTTTGGGGCCATGACCAATACTTGAGATTATTATAGAGGGGTTGTTTACATTTTGCAGTTTGTTCCGTGCAAAATTAGTTTGGAACCCATTTTTATGTTCTGAAATATGTACCTTTACTGTGCAATAAATAGATCAATGTTTTAATGAAAAAAGATGTATGGGAACGGTAAATACTGAGAGGTGTTTGCTAAATATGTAAATGTTGCAAACAGCATGTGATTACATGACAGGGCTCAGGATTATAAAAGATTTATTCTTTTAATTGGGGCAGCATGTCTGGAAATGGCAACATAAGCTGAGAGCAGTTTGGTACGTGATATACTGTACTGTACAATACTTGAAGCAGAACACAGCACCTGTGTCAATATGTTTGTTACCAGTTTGCTATTGTGCATTGATGTTCCACTTGTGTTTCATTTTTCTTCTTGAAAAATCAAAAAACGTGCAGGTCTCAGAAGTTTCAAGGTAACATAAAAGCCATCAACATGAGCTGTTATCTGTTGTGTCTGTTACACAATTTCTCTGCAGCATAAGGCTGTAAAAAGCAATCTTCCCAGCATTTATGTTTTCCTTTAGGCTTTTACATGCATAAGCTAAGGAGAAAATGTTTTTCTGAAAAAAGGTCAATTGGCAGGAGAGTATTTCAGTACCTATGGATCGATGTGCTATCTCTCACTGAATTTTATAGGTAAGGAATGTTCCTAAGAAGGAAAATATTTGCACTCTTCAAGCAGTGTAATTTAAAAGTTATGATTTCAAACAGGAAGACATGGGTGATTTAATACCCTGGTACATTATGAGTAAAAACAGGAATAGACTGGTGAGCAAAGAGATCTAATCTGCCCAGGAAGTGCAAAAACAATTAAAATAATATGGTTTGGGTAATTATTCCCTTCCCCATTATGAAAATCTGAATGACAAAATAAAAGTGACAAAACCCTCCAGAAAATACCAACCAACATTCCAATTGAGAAACAACATCAGAGACTGAATACAGTCTTTGTTTCCTTATAAGAAGGAAAACAAGATAATTTATTTATACTGTAGTTGTATTTAGAAAAGTATTATTTTGCCAAGAGAAGATGCACTGGAAAGGTTTGATTAATTATGGAAAGTAATTTGTGGACTTATTGGAAATATCTTTGATACTGTTTTCATTGATTTGCGTTCAATTCAAAGTGTTGGAATATTCAGCAATAACAACAAATTGCATTTATATACAGTAAAAGCCCGTTTATTTGGCACCTGATCAACTGTAACTTCCGTATAACTGGCATTGCAAAAACAGGTCCACAATCCATTAACCGGAATTGATCCGGAAAAATGCATTGAATTTTTTTTTTTTTTTTGCGTCTTCTGCCGAATATCCAGCACGCGCTTTAACCAGTATTGGCCAGGTCCCAAGGGTGCCGGATAAACAGGCTTTTACAGTATATATTCTTTCACTTTGGGATGACATCTCAAGTGCTGGACAGTCAAGGGTGTGCACCTGAGTTGAAGGGTTAGAATCAAGAGGGGCTAAGAGGGATGGGAGGATGAGCAAAGACATGGTCAAAGGTTTTGAGATGGGCCTTGAAGGAGACAGGGAAGGGAACAAGACACATTACCTTGTACTTTTACATGGATGTGTGTATGCAACTTTATGTAACATAAAGGGGGGAAAGACACTTTTGTAGCTGCACTTTTATGAATAACTGAATTACCCACAAAATGAATACAGTACAGCAGTCGCCATTTTGAATTGAAACACTGAATATTTGGTATTAATGTTTGTGATATTTCTGTGTTTTCATGGTTCAATCCCATTTTAGACAGTGGGACTGCACCATTCCCTTATTAACTGGATGGGCAGTTTAGTCTTGCAACAAATCTTGCATGGCAAATACCACTCTGTGATTTGTTCAACTGCAAATGTGCTCTGCGGGGTAGAACTGCTCCTGTTTCTTTTCATTGTCCTGAGGTGAAACACTTCCCCAACATAAATGCCTGGTTGAGACCTTGTCAGACTCACTGATTGAGGGAATCAGGCTTGAAGGGTTACCTGAATGATTGCTCAGCATTGTATTGCCGTAGCTCCCTGACCATCTGTTAATATTCATGTAGTGTTTAGTTGTTTTTTGCTGACATCACTTTGGACACTTCCAGAAATCCTAGGTACTGTCTCTGAAACCACTGGATGTCACCATTTCATAACCTGGAGGGTCCCAAGGTAACAATAGCTAAATTGAACACTGCTGGCAACAACACTAAAGGAATGAAATTTAAATTTATAGTCTACAGCAGGTTCATATTATCTTAAAATTCAAGTACATTTTGCCACCAGATATTTAAATCTTGGAAGAGTGCTACATTTTGGGGATATATGTGTAGAGTTGGAAATAAAAAGACCACAATTGTAATATAGCACCATATCAAAATGACATATTTTAGTGTGTTCCACAGGATATGCATGTTTCTCTTGTTGCCATTTATGTTGGAAAGAGAAGATAATATATATGTATGGAAGAATGGAGAGATCCTACAGAAATTTAAAAAGCTCTGGAGGAAATTCTAGTTTTGTTAAATATAATGTACATTTTAGGAAAGGATAATTCTATTGTGGATCCTTAAAAGCTAAGTCTGCTTTTCAAAGCACTAATGAAAACCCTATCTACAGATATGATTTTTCCATTTGCTACTACTTTTTCAGATCAAAGATGCTTTTTAAACAGTGTGGATGATTTTAAAGGTTTTGAGAAGATTGCAATGGTTATGTTTTTACAATCACTACTGAAAATTGGAAACTGAATTATATTGCTTTTCAACAAATCTTACATTTTATGTAATACATTCATTGTTGTACTAAAACCTTCATTTAATGGTTGTCATATTCATAAAACATTGCCTGTTTAATAATTGGACTCATAATAATTGATATTTTAACAGTTGATATACTCATTGGGAAATATTATTTTTCCATATTACTTAATATGCCACTTGTATAATTTACAACGATTATAAGGATTATCATTCAACTTAATAAGTGTCTTTCTCTCCTAAAACGTGAAAGTGTGTTATGCCGAATTGTCACTTTAATAACATAGAATAACTTTACCAGGCCTTTATCAAACTTAATTAGTGACTTATCTTGGCAAAATCCTCAGAATTTGTTTCTGAAATGAATATACAATATTAGAAACTGTCTATCAATCTCACAATGCACAATATTTGTAGCTACTCCATCATAAGCATCTTATTAAGGGAATTTTGTTCTGAAAATGAAACCTTTACATGGAACTGAGAACACATATTTGTCACCTTAATAATTTAAGTCATTTTCTCTCAGATTCTAGCGAGTCTTCAACTTTAAACCCACCAGTAAATGCTTGTATTTGCAACAATTTTTTTCAATTCTTTTTACATATGTCTCTGTGCTACAGTCTGTAATATCAATAGCTGTCTTCATTTGTGAAGCTAAACTTGATTCAGTGTCTTGTACTGAATAAACTTCATATTTCACAGATGAAGAAGCTTTCCTATCTGTCCTTTGTTCTTCTCATCACATTTGGATTATGTTGTGAGTGATTTTCCAAAATGTCAGTGTTCATTTGGCAAAGGAGGGAAGATAAATTTATAACTTTTCCAGTTGACATACCAAAGCTGATATTTTTGGACCAATAAAAAATAATTACGTTGTATTGAACACCAATGCCAACATTTAATGCAAAGTCTTACTCTTGTAGCGAGATGCAATTACATGGTCATTTCAGCTTTTATGAAATTAGCGTAAAATTTAGATCTGCCTAGATTATCTTTAAATATTTACCAATATAATATGTTGAATTTTATTCAATTCTAAAATATAAACAGAAAAAATTACAAGCCAATTTATCTCCCACACACTGATTTATCCAAGAATCATTGGCCAACATTATTGCTTGGACAGGTGCTAACACTGAAAAATTTGCAACGTGTTTACCTTTTATCAAAACACATACTTTCCACTCCTGCAATTCCTGCCAATATAAATGATAGGTCAATTTCAGATTATTGCCCAATAATTGGCAATAAATAATTATTTGGCCTCACTCCAATATAACAAGAAGAGTTTATGTAACAGCCTTCATGTTTTGGAATGCTTTCAGACAGTGCTGGGCATTGATCAGGAGAATGGGAAGAGGGAAGAGAGATGCTTTTGGGTGGCTTTTGCAAACAGTAGAGAAGAGGAGCAGATGGAGTGATCGAGAGTGGGAGACCCAGAGGGTGGGCAATTTGACTGAAGGCTCAGCATCTAATTGTAGGGTAGGCTCAGAGAGGGCAGAGACCAGCAGTGTTGTTGAGATACAGAAAATTAGTAAGGGACTGGATACGAGGGAGGAAAAAAAATGCCACCCCTTAGAAAGACAGCTTAAGGTGATTTTATAATGAAATTGTTACTGTAAATAAAAGAATGTAGGTGGTAAACCACAGAATGAGAACAAATCAATCTTGTCCGAGCAAAGAACCACAGAACCGTTCATGTGGCAGAGGACAAAGAAGGGTTAGAAGGAGCAGTAGAGGATTTGGTCTGAGTTGAGGATTAACAACAAGCTGATAAATTACAGAAAGATCTAAAGATATGATATGAGCATCAATTCAGATGCTTAGTTTCTGCTGTTTAGTTGTAATGTAATGGACAAAGTGGTATCTCAAAGATTGAATTAGTAATTGATACAAGTACAGTAGTGTGTTACAGATTCCTATGTACATTAATCAGGGACATTGGGGTTAGTTGAGTGTATTTTTAAACATTTCCTGAATTGATTTATACTAACAACTCTTGTTTGTCCTGTTATGTCAGGCAATGGAGGGCTATTTTACACCAAACCATATTAGCATTTTCCTCTGAGGTGGAGCTTCCTCAGTTTAGCTCAGTCATAAGTCGAATACTTTTTTCAGTAGTCACCAATGTTGGGAGAAGATGAAGATGCTTTCCCTCAACTGCACTGACATAATTGAGGCAAAGAGCAAGAACAAACTCCACTCTGTGGCACAAAGTGTCCTGAAATGTCTATTCAAAAACGCTAAACATTTGTGAGAAAGAATCCAACAAGATCCATTATGTTTTGATGCACTGAACACATAAATCTGCTTAGGAAGCTCTTGATTGATTTGAAACAAGCACAGTTAGCCCTGCAGATTGGATTGGACCAGTTCCGCTGAGAAACACAGAATGGCTTTGCTAAACTGAGCGGACAGGTGTCCAATCTGAGTGATCATGTTGCCATATGCTTGAACATGTTGACGAAACACCAGACAACCTCTGTTCGGTTTACATTTAATAATGCTATGGTCTTGCAGTCCTCACTGTGTTCTTGACGGATCTTCTGTTGCTGGTGGGTAAAATATTTTGGGTTATACAGTACTGCTGTTCAGCAGTTGCTGCCTTGGTGCTGACAAGCAGAATAACAAAAGAGTTCAGATGAAGAAGAGCCTCATGTGCAGACATAGACAAGACTATTGGCAGTATCCTGGTACAGTATTCTTATCACTATGCATTAGGTACAGAATACTGTACTCACTTTACCTCAGACTCCAAGCATTTTCCTCCAAAAGAATGGAGCTTCTCTTGAAGCCACTTTTGCCTGCAGGGATACTGACTGGTATTGTATCAAAAATCCCTAAACCATATTTATATCTAAACAATAAAAAGATATTTAAGAAGATTGTGTATCTGCGGGTTGTTTTGTTCTGAAAGCAGTATGAACTTTGATGGGCTAAAAGAGTAACCAAAGGCTCTCCTTTGGTGGTGTAACTTTCATCAGTGAGTTTCTCCATTTGAATGAGGTGATGATATAAATCAGAACACAATTTTGCTGAGATACGCCCCTCATTAAGTCATTCAGTGGAGAAAATATGTGGTTAGATCAAAGCACTAGCTCCAGAGACTAGTCAGGAGGGGATATTCAGCTCCACACCTGATATTTGCTTTGCATCAGTGCATACTGTGTTTTGCACCATTGCACAAAGACAAAAATATGTAGCCCGCTGTTTTTAATTTGATCAAGAACATCTATTTTATCCCCAAAATGTGTTTCTAAATAGGATTTGGTGTTCCGTTGTACTCTGTGATATGTAATACTGCTGCAAAATAGTTTTTTTTCTGTTCCAAACGAAAAGATTAGTAGTCTTGAAAGGCTGCTAGTGATTATTGGAAATATGCCACACAGATTTCGTACTTGATTAACATTTGTTGGTTGTTAGAAAACCCCACATACTTGTAGGATAGAAAAAGGTTAACGTACAAATGCATTATAATCCACCCTGATTGCAATAGTCCAGAAGAGGTTATTTTATTTGTTGCCCATTAGATTACTTTATGTTTGAGTCAATATAATTTAAACACATTTACCAGTGCAAAAAGCAGCAAACATTTACCAGTGATATGATGTGTGTGTGGTGTTGCTGTGTTTAAGCGGGAAATAATTAGCGATATATCTGTAATATAAATCAGTGTTGAGCATCTCACATTGGATCTGAATTTCACTTCCGGGACTACCTTGAGGATATGGTTTGGCAATACATTGATGAGTACCACCACATTATAGATTTAGTAATTCTGTTCGAGCTCTGCACCCAAAGTTCTTGGACTTCTTATTATATGTGTTTACATTTCAATGTTGTTACTCAAAATCTATGGATGTGTCTGGGACCACAGGCTACTGATAATTCATAGGTTCATTCTTGTTTTGGATAATTTCAATCCAAGGTTTTATTATGTTTTATATTGAGAGAACATCAAATTTAGCAAGGATTACATTGTTACGCACCCTGTACGCGGTGCATCAACATTTACACAAGCAGTAAAGCACCATGGTGCTCTTTTTAACACATTTTTGCTGAAATCAATTGCAGTATTAATTCCCTTTTATTTGAAATTTTAGAATGTAAGATTCAATACCTAAGCTAATTATTTAATTTTGAAATTTGTCTTAAACAAACTGATTTTTTTTAAAAAAAAGCAGCTTGCCAGAACTGTTTTATTTGTTTCCAGTATTTATGACTAAATTTATACAGAATAAGTCCAAGTGATATATTGCAGCTGTACAAGACATAAATCATTAGAGATGGCTGACTTACACAAACTACTAGATTGCAACAAGGGAATTTGTGGCACATATAAAAGGAGTCAGATTTTAGCTAAGTATTTGCAAGTAAAGCAAAATGTTTCTTAAAAAAAACTTTACACATGTCATATATTGTATAAATAATATATTCCACTAATTAGGTATCTATCCTACAATGCCTTATGGTAGGTGTTGCTGGTGTGATCAGTGTCAAGTCCTGTTCAGTAGAAAGGTTTTCAACACAATATGCACCTTGAATTCAAGGCAAATGAGGCTTTTCACTCATGGAAAGCAAAGTAAGTAAACAAAAGACATGATATGTTTGGTTACACCTTGTAATAATTTACAATTTGAATAAAACTCATTCACAAATGTTTTCAGAATAGGATTTTTCACCAGTATCACTACCTTTCCAAAGCTTCAACCAAATGACTTTCATGGTTGGGCTTTGACAGTGAGTCTCAGCAAATTATGTGAGTGAGAATGGGGATAGAGCACAATCAAGCTTTGCTTCCAAAAGAAAATTGTTCAAACCTCTTTGGCCTTTGGTGGGGGTGAATGGGTTGACTCCTCTCTAGATAGGGATAGTTTGGTTATGACACTAAAATAAGGTATACTTTAGTATCAAGTGTAATAGTTACACTTTTTTCAATTACTGTACATAAATTTATTTTCTATAAATTGCACATCGTTACATTATTTCTGCATACATCACTGCATCTAAATAAAGCCAAACAGCTTGAAGCTCAGTTCTTAACTGCTCTTCATCAAAATTGTTGATGTTGCAGAATAGTAGTATGTATGCTGCATATGAAAATAGGTGGATAGGATGGGTGGGATATAAAAACAACAGAGGCTGATGTAAGGGCTCAACTGTAATTATAGTATGAATAATATAATGTAAGTTAGAATATGATTAAGGGTTATGTAGTAACTTGGTTTTAATAATGCAAAAAATAATTTCTGAGTTTCTTGAATGCAAAAGCACTATAAATTTTGTCTGTGGATACTTATTGCTATCCAAACAAATAGACATTAGCCAATAACAAATGTAATTCAGTATTTCAAATGTCGCTTTCAGAAATAGTGAATGTGCTCTCCAACAGTCTGCTGGTGGAAGGAATATATGAGTGTAATTGTGGGTGTATGAATTAAATCTTAAAATGCAAGAACAGAATGTTTGTTTTTCACTGGCTGCATAAATGTATCCACTGTCTGAATTCTCAGTTGCAATTACGATAATCATAATCCTTGCACTTGATATAGCGCTTCTCATGTTTTCTAGACGTCTTGAAGCGCTTCACAGAATATACTGTGAAGTGAATTGACTGTACATTTGTGGGCAAAACACAGCAGCCAATTGTGCACAGCAGTGTCCCCACAAACAGTTGTGGATTGAAATAACCAATTTTTTTTGAGGGATTATTATTAGGCATGTGGAGTAAGGAAACTTGCCCAAGGTTTTGTACACAATATAGGTACATGGATAAATATAATAGCTGTAGTGGAAATCAGATACAGTTGGGCTCTACATCCATTTTTAAGGTGATCACATACAGGGGTGTAAAATTGCTCCATGCGAGAAAATGGCCAGCCCAAAATGGAATATTCCAAGGTACTGCACAAATCTTAAATTTACATTTTCGGGTGAATTGATGGAGTCACTTGCCTTAAACAGCTCAGTTATTTAACTGATCATTTGCTAGCTACTTTAGTTGTGTTCAATTACTGCTTCCCTGCTGTTTAGGCCTTGGAATGCCTTATTCCCATCAATTACAGTGGGTATAGCTGTTGTCCCCCAGATGAAACATTTGTGATTTTGCATTTGTAGGTTTTAGTTTTCAGTACAACTGGTTTATGTTAGCACTTCACTTCATTTCAATATTTGGAAATTTGCTCATGTCCTCCAATAAACTGAACAAATACTGTAAGAATGTAAGGTTACATTTTGTAAAAAAAAAGTGTTGATAAATTCCAATTTAATGGTATCAAACATAGCAATGTCATAGGAACAACCTTAGTTTTAAATAAAAAATAAAAAAATGTTTCAAATATAAACGCTTTATATTTCCCTTCATAATAACTTTATTTTCTTTCCTAATGTGTTTTCTCCCGAAGACCTTTTTGATATTGACATGAAGCAGAGCTGATACCTTTTGTTATTGGCCATTCTTAATGTACAAGACACGAGAGGGGATTTAAGATTATTTAAGATCTAATGAAAGTAATTTCCATCAGGGGTTTCTGGATAATGACAAGGAAAGCAACCATTAGCAGGATTGTGCCATTGCTCTGCTAAGATATCGATCGAACAGATTCAAAGGATCAAACCTGGAATATATGGTTTGGTACATTACTTGGTACATTTATCCAATGGACACAATCTTTCATTTTTGAAATGGTTCAATAACATTGTTCACAAAACAATAGCAGAACCTTATTTGAGGTTGTATTACATGCTCTACTATATTACCCAGCTGAGATTTTGCCATCCTGATGTGATTGTATGAAAATATATTAAATTAAGGAAGATCATTAATTCGATTTTGTCATATTAAACATTCTTGGGTAATTCAGATTATGCATTGTATCAAATCAATTACTGTAGTTAGTTCAATACAAATGATCTATGTTTCTAGTAAATATATTGTTCATGTTTAGCCCATCATAACAAGTAATGCAGATAAATTATTGTGTACCTGTCAGAACTTTTGAATGTGGTATCCATGAAGCCGAGTTAGTACATGATAATATGAGTCCATTAGCCATTATATTGTCATGTCCTGTTTAGCTTGCCATCGGCTAAGTTAGTTCCAACTTTAGCAAAGTGCTTTCTAAAATTGTATTTCAATGATTGTTTGTTATGCATTAATTATATATATGCTATGCTTGAATGCTCTTTCAAATAAATATTTAAATGGATAATGAGTAAGTTTGCATCTTATAATAAACTTCATAATGGGGCTTATTGTATCTCTATGTAAATTTTTAATGCATTGTGTTTTAAGCGATTCATATTATTGAGCCTTCAAGGTTATTTGTTATATTATGTCATAATGGACTGCAATATTTTCCTTGCTAGTACTCTGTCTAATGTTCAGTGCTATAGACAATGGAAACAGATCTTTAATATTACGGATGATGCATTAAGTTTTCCAGTGGCTTGAAATCTATTAATTTTAAAAAGGATTGGGTGTCGCTGATGGTTTATATTGTCTGGCAACAGTCTATTTTCTTTCATAAATAATTGTAGCAACATTCTCAGTCAAAAATGTCATGTCTGTTTTCCTTTGTAGGTGGAGATGATGATGATGACGATGATATAAAAGTTATTATCCTCAGTTACCCACAGTACTGTCGCTATCAATCTATGCTTAAAAGGATTCAGGACAGATCATCTTCCTGGCTAGTGGACGAATTTGTGATGGCTTTGGGCGGCATTGCAATATTAAATGAAAGTACCCGAATTCTGTACTGCCGTGACACATTTGATCATCCAGCTTTAATAGAAAATGAGAGCATTTGTGATGAATTTGGTAAGTACTTTATTTATATTGGAAGACAGAAACTAGAATTTAGAATTGAGGAAGTTAAAACTGTTTTAGGATATTTAACTAAAGTATTGCAGAATTGTTTAAGAACACTGTCTGAAATATATATTCTGATGCAAGAACTGGTATCATTTTCACATTACTAAGTGAAATCAAATCTAAAGGAAACATTATCTCTTATCTTATTTTGGCAATCTCCTGGATCATCGTGCCATATTGTTGAGAAATGAAACCTTCACATATTTAGCTTTAAAATAAGCAGTGATTTATGCTATTATGTTATGTACTATTTGGAAGAGTTTTCGGGAAGGAAGCGAATGAATTAAAATAATTTTTAGGTATTTTCATACAACTGAATTCAAGTAGCTGATTGAAAAGCAACAAGGTCATTCCTTGGTCTCAAAAGGCTACAAAGTGACTGTACCATAGGGGCAAACAAATCTAAACATTTGTGATGAAGGGTGCGGGTTGGATGTCTCTGAAAATGTCTTTCCCTGAGGCAAATGACATTAGACCAAAACAAACAGACAGCCCAGTAACCCCTAATACAGTTAGAACCTTGCAGTTCTTGTAATCCTACACAGGGGGCGCTGTAAGTGAAAATAATTATAGCTGCAAATAAGTAATAGTGCTTTGAAAATACATGTCAATAACTATTGCTTACTGTAGCCATTAAACATTTATTGAACTATTTATGCTGTAAATGTTATGATATATATATATACACATCGAAGGTAAATGGTCTTTTCATGGGCTGATTGGATGGTGATTATAAGCGAACTGCCTTGGATTATAGGGTTTGTCTGATTCACTGGCAATACTGTATGAGCTAATATTCCTTGTGTTATATAAATTTTTTAAATAATTGCAACCTTGTTGCAGGTGTGCCAATACTGATGTCATTGAGGTTGACTAAACTCACGCAATAGACAGTTAAAATTATATTTAAAAAACTGGACTATCGAAACCAGAAAAGTGGTGTAACTTTGATAGCTATTAAAACGAGACAGGTTTCATTGTACATGTAAGGCAATTAAAAAAATTATTTTATGTAACAGTTAACACTCAGCATTCCAGATTTTAGCCTTGAAGGCATTTGCTTTGTACTGTATATAAATTCAACTTTACAAAAGAGGGAGCTGAAGGAACTTATTTTTAAAAATTCCAATTATCACGTTGAAGTGGAGTTTTAGTGAATTATTGCAATACTCATTTTCAGAGGTCAAAATTAGTGGATGTGATTTCTGTTCACATTCTTTAAATTCTCTGTTTAACTTAGAAGTCCCTGCTGGGTAGGGCAATGAGTAAAGAAATATAAATATGTTACAGTGAATTATCACTTCCTTCTTCACATCACAGCCATGTTTGTAAAATAATTCTGAACATTTGGACTGGATAAAAGTATTTCGTTTATGCTTTAATAGACATTCATAACTCAAAGTAAAAGGAGACATATGTACTAATTATCTTGCATATTCAGTGTGTTATCTTGTTTGTGGCATTGTTTGTTGATGATTTTGCTGAACAGGACTGTGTGCTAAATAGGATGAGTATGCATTTCACTTTGGTTGAAGAAGGAAGTATATGGTCATGTATAATTTGGCGATTGCAAAATTCTATAGCTTCTATGTAACCTAAGTGGAGATGATATCAGCCTTGAGAAGGACTGTGTTGTAATCTGGATCAGGTATTTCTACTGCAAAATCACATTCTATTGGACGCCTGCCAGGTAAGTGAGTAGAACTGACAAAATGCAGTTGGCAGGGTTGGTTGTGTTTACTTTACTTGGAAGTATTAACCTTGAACTTTAGAATACTGGTATTTTCTTACTCCAGCTGCCATTATGTTATCAAATTACTTTAATTAGTTTCTTTACAGATTATTACCAATCACTGTAACTGTAAATTCAAACTAGTTTATTTCTTCCACATTACATTCATGTGCTTTGGGACTGAAAAGCATGTCGGAAATTAAAAGCATTCACAAGCTGCTTTTCTGGGCAGACTGGATGGAAAAATACAGAAGGTGGTGACTCATTTGCACAGATAATAATATATTTAGGACATTATTGACTGTACAAACAACTGTTGAAAGCATTATTAATAGCAATTATTTGATAGTGTTCAACATGTGAATCTAATGTACAGTGAACAGTAATTTAGGTCTTATTGCATTACTCTGGAATATTCTGCACATGGAATTTCCCTATAATTTTCTGATAATTATTCTTTGTGAATAAAACTGCAGTAATTACTTCCATTTTGTTTTGTTACACTATTTTGAAACACTACTAAAAATAGCAAGAAACACAAGAACTTTGACAAAAAAAATTAATTTTCCCCTCATACAAAATTGCATACACAGTATATATTAAATTAATAATAGCTGCCAGGCTATTATTGCCAGGTCCAATGCTATATCCTTATCTCAAGTTTCGATCAGTATTTATAAACTACCTGAGTTTCGTCCTTGCAGTTTATGATGTAATTTGAGCCTCTCGATTGGATTACTGCCTGTGACTCATTCCGAAGCATTCATTAGTTATACATTATGCCAAGAACATTTTGCTTCTTTTTTTTGAATTGTAATTTTTTTGTTCATGTTCTTGATGTCAAAATGTGATGCTGGGCACTTCAAGCCATGAAATCGTATTTCTGGATAAAAATCTAAATAACTCAAAACTGCTTTGTGATCAAGCATGCATGCTTGAAATGCACTGTGTTAAAGTTATATAGAGTGGAAAATGTGCTCCCTATTTTCTGGTTACCATGGCAATAAATTGCTAGCTAGAATAATCCACTTGGTATGGGAGAATTTTTCAAGAGCTAACAGTTTAAACAATTTAATACTGTGGATAATATAAGAATTAAACTGTTGATACTTGAAATGTCCCCCTCCTTCGAGTAGATTAATAATTTATTACAACTTTACATTAGCTGAATGTAATGCGGCTTTAATGTGATCTTTGGCTCCTTATACACGAGGAAGCAGATATTCAACATTGTAAAGTTACACTGCAAATTAAATCTTCTATGATTTGGGGTCTAATTCCATATTAGTGTATTTCCCTTAAGAATAACTAAGAATAAAATGAGCTTTGTGGGTTCACCAAAGAAAAAAAGACTGCAGATCTTGAAACCTGAATAAAATTGCAAGGCTCAAAAGTGTCACATTTACAATTGTCAACCCCTGATGTATTTTACTTATTAGTTTCTTCCCATCTGTTTTCTGCCTTCTTGAACATCTGCAGAAGTGCCCACTGTTAGTCCTTTACAACTTATTCAAGTAAAGTGTGCAGTGAGCACAGTTTGTTTTTGTCTCAGTTAATAGGAGACCAGAACATTTGTCCACATTCCAGATTTGCAGTTATTTTCAGCCAACATGAAGAAAACATTGAATAAAATAAACATTAAAAAAAGCTAAGCATACTCAATCTAAATCCTAAAGTCATTTGAGGCATCTTTTAAATGACAGAGTGCATTATAAAAATGAGCATTCTCTGTATTTAGATATATAGAAAATAACAGATGGTGGGGAATGGTTAATTTCAGGCCTGGATGTGTACTCCTGGCACTTAGCCAAAACCAACTCAGGCTGCATACAAATTTGGAATGCATTCCTGACCATCCATTATTTGAAATGTATTCTAGGACGAGGACTTGTAAAATGGATATGACTTTTCACAGAGTGCACTTTGAAACAAAAACCTCAGTAATTTGTTTACAATGTTCTTTCTTTTATCCTTGCATCTAGAAATGAGAATTCCTGATGGTGCTATTCTTTTGTAAACACTTGATGCTTGTTATTTTACGAAGCTAAAAATGTTGTTCAGATTTTTATTAAACTTCAAAAGTAACTTCCTGTCATCCGACACTGGATGGTTTTGAAAATAGGCCTGCTCCAGATTGTCTGTTCCTCATTCAGGCATCTGTAAACACTGATGTGGCTGCTTTCATCTTCTCTGGCTTTCTTTTGGAAGTAAACATGCTGGGAACTGTAATAAGTGCATCTGATCATACATTCATAAACACCCTCTGAAATAATGCAAATTTATCACATTGCTTTTTGAAAAAAACATTTTATTGTCACAAGACTTGATAAGCCTTCTTAATCATCAGACTTGGCTGAGTTCCAAAATGGTAAACTGGTCTTGCGACATGATCATATTGTTAATGATCAAGTGGAAACATGAGTTCCAGCTCATCTAAAATTCACGCTTTCCTATTGCTACAATGTATGTTTACATTGTTGTAAATGTATATCTGGAGCATATCTAAAAGTGGCAATTATCTTGGTGATTTATGACTTGTTTTAGCTAGTGCCTTACAATAATTAATTTCATTAGTGTTTACTCTCTAAATATTAGTGGGAGTTTGAACTAAGCACACTGTATTTATTACTCAATTTGTACGACAAAGCTCTTTTGTTTCAGTGCATGTAGGGTGTATTTTGAACTAAAAACTTCAGAGCACTTAGTTCTTAATATAGATTGAATTAATGTTTGCTCCACTCTAGCATGCTGTTCATACTTTTCGATTTTTTTTCTTTTGAATTGATACTCAATGTTATCTTCAGTGTATTTTAGATGCATGCATTTTCCTGTAATCAAAAGCAGATTTGAAACCTGAAACAAATTGTTAATCTTGTGAGAAACTCTTTCCGCCTCAAGGACACAAAACACACTGACAAGCAGTGTCCAAACTGACAGCTTCTACTGGCACCAAAAAAAACACAGCCACCAAACACTATTAAACATTAAACTAAAGCATTGCATATTAAAAACACAGATATATGGAATAATTTCAAGCCTGTAATTTAACCTCAGGGTTCAGATGATAGCTATGAATCCCTTGAGCTTTCCTCTCAGGGTTTATGATGTCATTTGAACACCTCGAATAGATTACTGCCTGGTAATCACTTCCAGGAATCCATTATTCTGTATTCAATTAAACCTCATAACATGCTGAAATATTTTCCATTTCCAGTGACATTTCCATGTTTATATTTTCTATTCTTATCGTATTTACCACTTTTCAACTGATTTCTAGCATGGCTTTATTAACATTTTTTTCCTTGGGGCAGTTTATGAACAGTATATGTTGACTTCAGCAGATTGTACTCCTTATCATTGTACTGTAGTATGTTTATTGGATCAAATATTTGTGAAATATATCACAGTATTTCACATCAATATTGTGCAACATTAAACACAATCAAGCCCTTTTGGGTGCATTGTGAAACAGTAGAGAACACCATATTTTTGTAAGCCTGCCTTATGTACAGTTTGTTGTGCAATATCAGATGACAGGATAATCTTTCATAAGCACAGCATATTTTGCCATGTGAAGTAACATCGTTTTTGGCTGATTGCATTACTAAACAATGAAAAAATCCTACATAAATGCAGGGTTTTTTTCAAAGCAAATCATTTTGTTGTGTATTCTGCAGAAATGGACTCACTTTGTTAGGAAATATTGATGAATGAATGACTTCCCACAAGTACTACAATCATGACAGATTTTCCCATAGAAACCTCTGCTGCGATCCATGAATGCATACAAATACCATAGCTGCATAAATACCTTGTCCTCCAGGATTTCTTTTTTGTGTGCGTATTTGTCTCATACAAGTGAGGATTGTGATTATACATCGCTGCATATGATCATGTTGAATTAATAGTACCAATGTCATGCTTCGCTGTAAAATTATTTAATCTGGTGAATTCTCTCTAACTGGAGAAGTGATTTTCGGTTTTGTTCATTTATCCATCATCTCTATGGTGTGCCCATTTAGTTGCCTTGGCTGTACAATCCTTTGATTTGCCTACCTATGGACTTTGAAGTTGCTCTGACTGGGTGATAACCGAGGTAGAGAACCTCTCAGAAGATCCAATGCTATCCATAGCCTCGTAGGTTTTGTCTTGGCAAAGCCTCAGGTCTCATTGTACACCATTGGCATTCTCACATTCCCGAAAGTGTCCTGCCCTTGGTTCCAGTGAATGCTTGCAATTTAAGAAAGGAGAAACCATCAGTGGCCAATGATTCAAGCATTTTGGAAATGAGTATAGTGGTAATGCTAATGGTCATGTTTTGTACTTTAAATTGATCATTTTTTCAAATTGTTTATTCTTTAAAATGAAGTGTTTTAATGTTTTCCATACACTGTGTTGTTTATCTTGCAATGCATCAAATTAGACTCAAATTACTTTTATTTATTCAGGATGGTAATTTATGCCTGTATGATTTATAGTGCAGAATCAAATTGTGGGCAATAAAAATTGTTCATTGCATAATTGAACCCAACCTTTGAGCTATAGAAAGAACTAGGTTGCATCACACCATTCAATGTCATGGCTTTCCAGCTATTACATTTGTAGCTCAATAATGGAATAATACAAATGTGTTTACTTGCTGTGGGCCTTGTGAATTTCTACTAATCAATCTGCTGGCAGTGCTGTTTCCATATGGGAAAAGATTTTAAAAATATATATATATTTAAAGAAACCTGCTTTGGTGAATAGGGAAAGAATGTCAGAGCTTTTTCTCTTTTGTCCCTGGTGTAAACGTTGAGTATTCCCAGATCAGGTATGCTGATTAGAGGGAGTAAATTTCCTTACAATCCACACCAACAATGTAGGGTCCAATGTCACTTCATCTGTATGAAATCATTTCATAGAATTTTACAGCACAAATAGGCCATTTGGCCCATCAAGTCTGTGCCAGTTGTTTGAAAAGAACTATTCAGAGTCAATCCCACTCCCCGGCTGTCTCCCCATAATCCCGAAAAATAGTCCTCTCCTATTTCACTTGAATGTGAGTGATTCTCGTGCCACTTCTTTAATGACAATCTGTAATGAAGTTACAGATTTGCACATGCTAACTGATACAGAATTCTCAGCAGTTTGGGACTCTTAAACCTAAACTCAATGAAAATTGGGCTGAAATTGCCCAATTTCATTTTACAGTAGAAGCCCATTTATCCGTGACTCGATGAACCGGCACTTCCGTATTACCAGCACGCCAAAAAAAAGGCCGCAAATATCCGGCAGGCGCTTTAACCAGCATTGGCCAGGTCCCACGGGTGCTGGATAAACGGGCTTTTACTGTACTTTGCATTGTACAGATAGCACACTACTTCCATCCAATCAATTGGAGCTAGATTTGAATCTAGTTCCCAGAAGAGTATTTGTTTGATTGTCTTGGGATCTAGAGAGAGTGAATGGTTGGGTGAAGTCCAGGACAATAGGTTTGAGGTTTCACGTGTTGAAAGGAGATAGGTTACCTTTTCTCATACCATGATTTCCTACTTTTTCACATAGTTTCACACTACCACTACATTTACCTATTTAATTCCGCAGTTTATGTAATGAAATACCAACAGTTTGGAACTATATCTCGTGGGGCTAGTGGAACTCTAGCATTGTTCTATGGCAACTGTCAGACTAAAACATTGAATTTCAATTGATTATTTCTATAGAAGTAATTATTCAATTAAATGGTGTGAGAAATGGCGGAGAAATGTTGCTTCCACAGTATTGCTTTCCTTGTAGGTTATATTGATGGGATACTCATTGTAAAAGTCATGCAGTAAGTCCCCTCTTCTCTGTGTCTTTCCGCTGTGTGAAGCTTCTAGATGTTCTCTGAATTTTATTAAATTTTATAAAAATATTAATTTGGCGTTGTTATTGTCCACCCTTATTAATGCACGTATATGTGGTTCCAATTACTAATTTGCAGGGAAAAGGTAATAGAAACACAACAGAAAAAGTATAATTTGATGGAAATTAGTTAGATTAAACTATTACTAGCACTCATTTCTGGCATTACAAAACTCATAGAAAGTCAATTTGGCCACCATCAGATCAGGGTTACTTTATAAAGAAAAACCTTGCTTTTGGCTACTTCTTCCACTAAATATAGGATAATAAATATTTTTTGCCTCGGGGAATATTATTGACATAATTGATTTAGGTGTTATATTATTTACACAGATTCATACACTGACTCGGTGTATGCATGTTAATACCTGCTATGCTGGTTAAGCATTAGGTTATGTATTTGTAACAGTTGATGAGCAATTATGATTTTACAAAGAATTCTTTTGTTCAGACTTGTTTCCAGAATCACATCACGTCTCTGCATTTCTTTCAGGGCTACTGTAGTGATGAATGTTTGCCTTAAATCAGCAGGAGAACTTTGGTATGTTGTTCTGCTATTAGGAAATATTCCAAGCAGAACCTGTTAGTTTTATATGCATTGGAATTTCATTAAGACAAAAATGTGGAATGTTAGCAAACTGGACAATGAATTGATTGTCTACAACTGGCTGGCTGGAATAAATGAATATAAATGAAGAATTCTAAATACCAAATAACAGACTTATATATTTTATAAATGTATTCCTTCATCTAGTTGCCAAAGTCATTGTTGTATGTTTAATAATTCATTAATATGCTATTAACATATAAATCACAACAGTTTTATGCAAAATACCATATCTAATACCTTTAAATTGCATTGTAAGATGAAATGAGGTGTATCATTTACTATCATATAATTTCACATATTACTTATATTTCGATGATATAACTCTACTCCCTGCTTATTTCTGCCATTCTGATTACTGGAATGCAACATTTTCAATAACCAGTTGGATTATTCACTATTGTGAGCTTAGTATATGTCATCAAATAATTACAAATGTTTAGTGATATTACAGCAGCTTGTTCAAAATGTACAAGAACTGTATGAGGTGTTTGATCAGGACAGAAATAAGATGAAGCCACATTGAAACAGCATTTACGCTTATGTTTATCTTGCTTGACTGAAAAGATAACTCGAATAACTGGAGTTCATACTAGTTGTAAAAATAAAAGAATTACAGTATTTTTAGGGCAACATTTTTCATTGTATGAATACTACACTAGTTTTCAGTGATGTTATTGGTTTTGCAGTCCTTGAATTATATTTAAACATACTTGTTTACTCTTTCAGGCCAACTCAATATATGATGGATGTATAACATTCTTATTTTCAGCTGAAGGAGTTGCATAGGGCAGTGCAAGTGTTGGCAATGCACCACAAGCTGCTCTGCAGGCATTTGGGCTCAAGTAGTACAAGTGAAATGATTTAATTGTAGAACACATTGAAGACCAACCTGAGCTCTAACTGACTTCAGCTTAGCCACAATAGTTCCTTTTATCTCACTTGAAGATAGATATAGTCAATACACATCCAGTAACAAACAAACAAACAAACAAAACTTACATTTATATAGCGCCTTTCACGTCGAGAGGACGTCCCAAGGCGCTGACATTACGTCTTACAAAAAGATCTGCAGCTACTGGTTCTCTCAGTTTCTGGCACAAAGATCCTACAAAAGAAGCTCAGCTCCCTTAAATGTTCAAGACCTGATAATACTGTTGATATTGAAAGACTACCCTGATAGTGCATTGTGATGGTGTACTAACTCACTGAGCCATCGAATGGTAGGCTTCCGGTTCATACCAGCGATGCCTCAGATTGTCTCAGTCAGCAAATTGAGGTGCTTGTATGGATGCTGGTATTTTCCCCCAATTACAAATTTAGAGGGAAATAGAGGAGTGAGTGAATCTCAGCTAGTCTCACACATTTCTTATATCTCAATTCAAAAAGGTACAAGATAAATTTCAGACTATGAAAAGGATTTGGGGATGTTAGATTTAGAGATAGATACATCAAAGGAATCTTGTGGGAAAGTGGATGAGTAAGCTCGATGGACCAATGGCTCACTCCTGCCTAAAATGATTACTGTGTTATAACTACAGAATGCTTTTGGCATAACTCCTTAAACAGGTTGCCATCCTAACTTCTTGGTCTGGAAATGTGCATGGCATGCAGAAATCTAAAGTGGGGAGAAAAAATAATCACACACACACGTGATAGAATAAAACATAAGGCATTATCTGGGAAAGTAGAGCATTTGAAAGTTTCTGTCTTATGCGAATCTCTGCTCCAAGGACAATGTCTGGAGACTATTTAGTATAATTAGTGGTTTCTTTTCCATTTAAAAATAATATTAAGCAACGTCAGATATCCAATTTATCCACATATATTCTGAGTTTGTTTGGTGAGGGATTGAAAGAAATGCTAAACGTTCTTTCGATGAAGGGTTTATTGCCATACTAAATAAGGCTATAAATTATTTGCCATGCAAGCACTTCACTTGGGTAAAATCACGTACTTCTGTAGCTCATACTCATGTGGAATTCTGATACCAGATGTGATTTCTAGCAGAAATTACAGGTAGTTATTTCTGGAACAAAAACTAAGAAATTGGCATTGTATTATTAGCTTTGTTTCAACCCATGACTGACAAAATCTGATTATCTTAACAATATAATAATCTCTTCAGTATGAAGGCCTTAAATCATTAAGTTGTTTTATTGATGTAAGTTTCTAGTTACTGTACTTGTTTTGCTGTTGCTTTGTAGGACTGTCCTAGTAAATATTCCGATTTGTAAATGAAATGTTATTTGTAGAGTTACTTATCATACTGAGGACAATTGTGTCTTGAGATGCAGAATGGCAGAATAAAAGTCAGAGAGTACAAAGACTACAGATTTTAATTAAGGGTTGAAGTATTAGATAGAAGGTCAAAGTAACATCTGCTGAACCTTTCATTCTGGCACAGAGCCTAAGCTTAAAGCAGAGAAGCTGCAACTGTGATCTGTGTTAATGAGTGGTTGTGGCACACAATGCTAAAATCATGGGATTATCACATGTTCAGACATAAGTTCAAAGAAGCAAGTTACAAATTTGCAGTACAATTTGAAGAATTCATCAAAAGTTAAAATATTTATGTATCTAGCTTAGATTGTTAGTGTGATTATTTCATGAAATAAATTTAGCAAAAATACTGGCAACATAACAAAATGTAGGGATTCGTGTTGAGGTAATGTTTCACTTTTATGATATGATTGTATTTGTGCTTTACTTTTCTGACAGATACAATGTCTGTAATTTAAGTAAAATTGTTACCAAAACAAAAGTCTTATGAACATAATTTGTGCATGTACTTAGTGTTCAGAACTTAGTGTTTTATTTCTTACCACAAGTGGAATGTATTATTTTGTTATTACTTAATGGAATTTTTAATCAACAAAGATCAGTTTATTTTTGTTTTATGTTACATGTGTCATGTGTTGTAAATTTTCCTTGAATAGTTGTTTGGCAAACAGTTACAATGGCAGAGAAGGGTATTAATTTCAGCTTTGAAAAAGTTATTATTATTTGTAATGTTCTAAATAGACATTATATTAAGATTGTGTTATTTCTACTACAACTAAAAAAAAGCTCTATGATATGATGGAATATATAAATCTCCCTTATGACATTGTTAATCCCATGCAAACCAAGGAAATCGTGAATTCTGTAATGTCCAACAACACTTAGAAACTAATAAGTGGCCCAAAATTCCAACTCTGTGATGTTTCAGATATACGTAACAAAATAAAACATGCAGAGTTTATAGATTTTCAGTAATTTTATCGAAAATGTACTGTGGATTCACAATGATTAAAAATTAGGGCAACACTGGATCTTTTCAGCTGCCTGCAGTGATAGAGTAAAAGCCAGAGACGAAATTCAACCTCATTAAGAACTACTTGAATACTCCCTATGAGATTGTTATTATGAAGCTCGACTTGAAGTTTCTATGTTTGCAAACAAGTCATTGTATATTATAATGTAGAGTTTAATAAAAAACATTTTTAGGGAAAGGGACATAAAGAACACATTTCTTTTTTAAAAAAACAATAGGTGATTTAAACCATTCCAATTTGAAGTAGCTTGTTCTTCAATGATAGCTTTTGTAGACTACAAAGAACCTATTTTGTTTGAGCGTACCTAGTACTTAACATAGAAATGTAAAGCCAGCAGCTATATAGATAAAGAGACCAACTTTCATTTGAAAACACTGAACTTTTCATTCTAATATTGGTTGAGGCTAAGTTGTAACGTGCACTTGATTAAATTTTACACGCAGATTTATTTTTAAAGCTAGTTCAGTGTGTTTAATTTGTGAATTTGTCTGCTGCTTGCAGAGTACACAGGCTGAACACTGCTCAATAATCAAATTAGGTTAGGGTTTTAGCTACAGGGGTCCTCCGCTTGTTAATTCAGTTCAATACAATAGCATTCATGCTGAAATAATAGTCCATTGTTTGAAGTTCTGTGTTCCTGCAACCTTAATAGTCCTTCAGCTCCTGTTCAGCAATTAGTCCATACGTTTTACAACCAGGCCTTCAATAATCCAAGCATACTCTCCAGAGTCATTGCCAAGAAGAAGAAAAATAATTTGATTACAAGGAAATGCAAAAATTATAAGACTCAATTTGTGTCTATTGATTCGAACATATGGTAGTTTGGGTCATTCAACAGTTAACTCTAAACTTATTTGAACATTTACATGTGACTTTACAGTATTCATAAAGATTTTTACTTAAAGTAGGGTTTTCCCTTCCCACATGAGCAAACAGATATGCACATATCACGTAATTATGTCTTTTTATTGGTAGCCAGATTCCTCATTTATTAAACAAGACCAGGCAAAATTTTCTTGACACAATGCTAGCATTAATCCCAGTACAAACCCGGGGCAAAAGCTGTGTACATGTTAGAGAAGAATTTACATGCTTGCCATCAGTGTTAGATAACATTGTTGGTTACATGTAGATAGCTGGCTGTACAACAGTAAAGTGTTTGCATAGTACAATCAGTCATTCGACATGTGCGTAAGTGTGTGGTGAGGCTAGGGGGTATTGAATACTATGTATTGGGCACCCTGCAAAAGG
The DNA here is from genome assembly GCA_035084275.1 of Hydrolagus colliei. Classification (NCBI taxonomy): domain Eukaryota; kingdom Metazoa; phylum Chordata; class Chondrichthyes; order Chimaeriformes; family Chimaeridae; genus Hydrolagus; species Hydrolagus colliei. The sequence goes on from CM068748.1 coordinate 9,494,872, forward strand.
AAACTGCCGCAATGATCAAGGATAAGATAGTATTCTAAAAAACAATGGATACTCATAGCAATGCTATGTTAGGACTGGCAATAATAGAGGAAATGCCATTGTCACTAATCCTGGAGCCAACTCTCTGATGCTGCAATGCTTGGGCTGGCTATCAGTTTGCATTTGTGATGTGCTAACAAATAATTTACCCACATGTTAGGCAGTATTGTGCTTTGTCAGGATCTTCTAACTAGGGCACGTAACTGCTGTACAGCAAATTACAGTAAATATCAAGGAACATATTAGTAACTGTTACACCATTAAATGTCTGCTATTAATTGTAACTGGAAAGTTTCTCTATGTAATCCCTTTTACATTGTTATGACCTTTTAGCAGACATGCTGGGTTTTAGAATATTCTAAATTATGCAACACATTATGCAGAAGATAATTGTAAAATTTGGTATGTAAATATGGTAAAATATGTAATTGGGACACAAGTGCTCACTGACTAAAATTATTTAGCTAACTGGAGTGAATACAGTGGTTGTAGTTATATTCAATTAACAGACACATTCACTCATTTGGTATTCAGATTGTGGAATTGACTGCAAGAGTTGACCACTAATTAACGGGAAGATAATTCCATTCGATTAATATTGATGGAATAAGTGACGTTTCCTCAGTCAATGCTTTGCTATTTTAAAGAACGATAGAAATTTATAGCACATGATAAGGCTATTTAGCCAATTGTGTCTGTACAATCTCATTGAAAGAATGATCCATTCAGTCCTATTTACTTACCTATTTTCCCCGACACCCTACATATTACTCCTTTTAAAATATTTATCCAGTTCTTGAAAATCAATACGGATTCTTCTTCAAACATCACACCTGGCAGGGCTTCCACACTAATCATTCCGTATCATTCCCTGTGTGTAAAAAAAATCCTCCAAATGTCCTTTCGTTTCTTTACTAATTATCTTAAATTGATGCCTTCCAGTCACTGATTCCCCAAACATTGGAAATAATTTCTCCCTATTGACTCTATAAACCCCACCCCCCACCCCTTCATAATTTTAGAGACATTTTTCAGGTCTTCCCTCAAACTTCTCTGTTTCAGTGAAAATAGATTCTCTAGTTTCTACTCATAGGTCAAATCAATCATCCCTGGTATCATCCTGTCAAATCTCCTCTGCACTCTCTATGGCCCCCGACATCCTTCCTAAAGTAGGGTAACCAATGCTAAACACAATGCTAACTGTGGTTAGCTCAAACTAACCATTTATATTTTATGTTCTTTATCCCTATTTATAATAATAATAATCCCTGCATTGAATATAGAGCCTTATTACATTGTTAAGATGCCTCAAAACGCTTCACAGCATACAACATAAAGTGAATTGACTGTATATTTTGTGGGCAAAACGCTGCAGCCAATTGTGTACAGCAGTGTCCCACAAGCAGTCGGGGATTGAGTGACCAAAATATTCTTTTTTTAAATTGAGCGATTATTATTTATTCCTGTTTATAAAACTTAGCTTTCTCCACACCTCTGTCCATGTGTCTCTCACCCTTTCAATATACATTAACCCCTAGACCTCTCTGCTTTTCTACTGCGTTTAAAATGTTACCATTTATAATAGGTACACACTCTCTATTTGTTTTCTAAAAGTACTGCAGCCCGTGTACTATCCCGCACCCGCCTCCGTGACCACATAACCCCCACCCTCGCCCGTCTCCACTGGCTCCCCATCCTCCAGAGGATCGAGTTTAAGATCCTCGTCCTCACCTACAAGGCCTTACACGGCCTTGCCCCATCCTACCTAGCCGATCTACTCTCCCCCTACACACCCACCCGGACCCTCCGTTCAACAGGACTTGGCCTGCTCCAAGCCCCCCGCCCGAACCGCCCCACCATCGGAGGCCGGGCCTTCAGTTTCTCCGCTCCCACCTTATGGAATGCCATCCCTCAATCCCTCCGTTTCGCCTCTTCCCTTTCCTCTTTCAAGGCCGGTTTGAAGACTTTCCTCTTCGATCGTGCCTTTTGTTCCACCCCGAACTCTTTTACCTCCCCTTCGTGTTTCACCCCTTCCCAAACACTCCCCTCCCAGCTCGGGTCACACGCCTCTTGTTCAGCGCCTTGGGACGTCCTCCCGACGTGAAAGGCGCTCTATAAATGTAAATTGTTGTTGTTGTTGTTGTATATAACCACACTCTTATGCAATAAAAAAGAGAGAATTCACTCTCAAGCTAAACTTGAAAATGTTATAACAACAGAGAGATCCCTAAAGTGCCAAATTTGTTTCCAATAATGCTATTTAAACTTGTGCTATGTTTTAGTTTTTCCTTTGTTGATTAATGGACTTCTAACCAGCAGACCCATGAGAAGCAGGCTAATGCCAGTATAGACAACTGTTTATACAATGGAAGTTACTTACAGTATTTCTCAAGTACATGCTCACAAGTTTTCATTAACTGATCTATAGGATTAGGATCTAGAGCAGCATTTCAATGTGGATTATTCAAGAATGTTCCCAGAATCTGAAACATTTCTTTCAATAATAAGGCACATGCTTTTGACACAAATCACTTACATTCCACTGTGTATAATAAATAGCCTGTGGAGCCATTTCTTTCTATCTTCTACTTCAGTATGGTGCTTAATAGCAGAGACCAAAATAACATTTGAATCACCCTTAGGTTGTGCATTGCTTTTTTTGGGAAACCAAAGTGAACTCAGTCAACATAATTAGTGGCATAAACTCAAAGAACACACTACATCTGATGTGGGAACTGAGATCATTTATTGAAGTTGGGCAAACATCTCTGCTTCATGATAAAAGACATGTGACTTTATAGAGTGGAGACTAAATTTTAGGAACTACCTCAGGACTTTATGTGTAACTGTCATTAATCAGCTGACACCTCAATAATTTTCAAGCTGACCCATATTTGTTTATACCAAATTATCTTTTTTCATTCAAAAATATTCAACCACTTATAACCAGTTACCTATTATAGGTTCTGCGTGTAGTCTAAACTGGTATATCTTGTGGCTATTTTGACTTGCTATAATTAATACAATTGAATCAAAATAAATGTGTTTAAATATGTTTAGATATTAATAGCTTTGAACTATTCCCTCTTCATAATTCATCAGTGAACTAAACAGAAGTGACTCTTTTTCCGAGATACCCTACCTAGAATTGGATAAAAACGGAAACTAAATATTCTAGCCTTGACATGCTTAAGGGCTTCTTTGTGACTTGTTCTGTAGACAAAATAAGTAGAGGTGGGAGCCTCTACTTAACTATTCTGTATTTTTTTTCCATAAGAAAATTTTCAATTCCATTTAATTATAGCTTTAGTACAAAGCTGTACAGACTTGAAGGAAAGCTTACACTCCAAAGATATTTAATTCTTTGCAGCATCAAGTTAAATTTAGGATTCTAGCCAATGAAACAGATTACAAAGGGCTATGTAGTTTTGAAGTATTTCCATAATCACTTAGAAAATGAGTGTTCTGTTTTTACTAATTATACATCTGCTTTTTTATGTTTCCCTCTGAGTATGATCTCATCTTTAGTTTAACGGTGCTTACTATTCCTGTTCTCCTAGTGCCAATATTGACATAGTTGCATCACCTTAGCGCTACAAAATACCACGAGAGGATGACAACAGATCCAGATTTGGTTGTGTTTAACTAAGGGCTAATGGAAAGTTTGCATCTTTATTAAAGTAAACATTGTCAGTATCCCTGATCTAAAAAGTTTGAAAAAAAATTATGTAAGATGTTCTTGGACTTTGTTTTCAAATTAGAATTCTTCTGGTTGTGCAGACAGACCAGTTGATCCTGTAACAAATAAAGGTGTTATATATCAGCATTTCAACAAAAATGCTGGTGCCCTCATACATACCTGCAATTTGTGTCACCTTACCTGATAGCCGGGAGCTAGTTTCTATTAAAACTATAATACCTCCATTTCATTATACTGTATGTTTAACACTAAGGTGGTATGATAAGGAATATAAGGTTATCATTTAAAATGTCTTGCATACATAGAAATGGGCATCTTTAGAAGCTGCACGTTTATTGCAGGAACTGTTAAAAAGGTAGAGGAAAAGTTTGTGGACCAAGTTAAAAGTTTCTGTTGTGGTGTTTTTCATTGCATCTGGCCTTCAGCTGTGAAGTTTAACATGTATTGCAATAAATGAGAGTTGTTGTGACCTAACACAGGGTCAGTACAAAAATGCTTCTTTCCTCATTTCTTTTCATGCACTGAAGATAGCAACTCGCTGAATTCCTAATGTGTAAACCTGTTTATAAAGGGTATCATTAATCACAATGTATGTTGTACATTAGCAAGTTAAAATTAAACTTTGCAAATGGTTGTTAGCCAGAAAGCTATATATTTAACTGAGTCAATATTGTGTGATATGTCTCTACCCACTCCTATACAATGTGAAAAGGGAGTAAACTAGGAACAATAGATATCAAGCAAAGAAACCCATTTTAATGCCACACTGCAGTGGTCGAACAAGCTAAGCAAGAAGTTGTGGACATTCCTGACTCTTGAAATAATTTATTTGTAGCTGCAGGATGCGTTTAATAATGAATTCATTGTAGACTTCCAACTGCTTCTTAAAACATCTACAAAATAGGTTGCAGCAATAAATGAAAACACTTGTTAAAGCTTTTGAGATTCAGAAACCTTTTGCCGATTTTAATTTGCAATTTCCTCTTCACATTGCAAATACTTTAAATGATTACAAATGTGATCGTTGTGTGCATTCAAATGACCAAAACCAAAAGTTGTAGAAAATATTTGGAAAATGCAATCTTTAAAAAAAACTTTCAAAACAAAACTGGATCCTGTTTTTCTCTAGTGTAGGGTGAATTGAAATTAAAACTATATCAGCTTCTTCATTCTTTGAAATGTTCTGAATTTTTTTTAGTTTTATATGTTGCTGACACACACATATAGGGTGATAGCAGTAGTACAGAAATCAGTCTCCTTTATTACATTCAGATTTCTTTTTACTGACTACACATGACTACTAAAGATAGCTGAAATACAGTAATATGCAGTTTAGATATAAGACATAAGAAAATTCCAGGATATTGTTGGCGTAAGTACATTTTTACAAAGTTCCAGCTTGTTGATGACTTAATAATGATAGATTTGCTCCAGTTACATGCAAGTCTGACTGTAAGCAACTTTCATGTCCATCCTCAACTGGTGCATATGAACAATGGCAAGAGCAGCAGTTTCCTGGAAAATAAACCACTGAGTGACATCAGGACTGTATAACCCACGAAATGCTGATGTCAGCAAACGGTTTATTTTCCAGTAAGCCACAGCTTGTAAGTCATTTATTGATTTTATACCACACATTTCAGTGGCCTCAATGAGTATTTCCACCAGTGCCTTGAGCAAAATAAGCTTATGGGACAACTCACTGTAACATCTATTCTGCAATGTATAAAGTGTTCTTTAAAGAGATCTTGCGTAGTTGTGAAACACAGCTTCGCAAAGTTTCCAGGAACTTCTTAAATGAAAATTTCCATTTACCAGCAGAGCCCAAAAATCTTTAGCAAAACTTGCTAATCTGCTAGTTAACTTCTCCACCATGGTTTGTGCAGCGATGCACAACACATTAGTGAAGTATTAACTTTTGCATAGATCTACAATGACACTGAGCTTTGAAGTTTGCAATCTATAATCTAGAATGGGGCTTTGAATGTCTTCAGCAGAGGGATAGGGTGGGGTTGTTTGGTCTAACAAAGATCTCTAACATGAACTCAAGCAGTTGTGTTTTTTAGTTGAAATATATTAATCAACAAACAATAGTGATCTAAATGCTGAATTTTAATCTTCTTTCAACGACAATCCTTCTTGACAGTATTTTCAATGGGAATGTTAACTGCTGATTTAGCTGGAAATAAGGTCAGCAGGGAATGAGTCCAGGGGTTTAAGGAAGTCAACAGAAAACTATACTATGGTCTTTAATGTAGTAATTAAAGAAAATCCTGACTACAGCATATAATTGAGTGAAACCTTACTTACAGAGCCTGTTGTAAATAATAAAACCTGCTAAAGATTAGCATAATTTTTTTTCAATTACTGTATTCCTAAGATAGTGTTCCTGGAATCTTGAATGAACTTTGCTTCAATTGAGGTAATTTAAAGAAGTTAAATTAAATCAGTATGTGTTAATCTACGATTTAGGGACTAACTCAATTTTTAAGGTTTGACCAGACACTGAGCTTTGTTTTTTATCCAGAAGGAAATGATTCACTGTTTACACGTAACTGAGGTAAATATCTCCAGTGGTATGTTTTCAACACAAAATCCAAGTGAAATAATACTTGCAGTAATTGGATAAAAGAAAACAGCAATTACTTTTCTGTTTAACAGGATAAAAGGCTGACACTAGAGGGCAATTGAGAGCTTCAATGAAAAAACACAAGCTGAGCAAATTTAGATATTTCCTTAAATCTGGCTCCTCAAAGTTCCTGTGTCCTGGCTTGTATTAGTAGTTCTTAAGTGCATACTCCAGCTGAGTATTTTCTGTCTGCAGATTTTTTTTTTGTCTGGGAGTGTAATACTGCATGCATCATTTGGACAAGTTACGAGCTGTACTGTTTAAAATACATCTTTTTCTCCTCTGAAGTCTCATTATGGTATAATCGATTTCAACAAAATGTTAGATTATAAACATTTTACGATGACCACATGACGACAGCTGCTTGCAAATGAATAGGACTGGATGTTGAGGTATGTGGACTATTTGGTATAAAATGGTCCTTGACTCAATATAACCACAGCAGCTTAGTCATAATATGGGCCTATATTAATATTAAACCCTCATGTGGTCAGTTATGATCTAATGGATGAGAAATGTATTCCAGAAAATCTATTTTTCCAAAAGTAAATCCAGCTTTGAATTAATATGTACTTGTCTGGGGCCAATGTCATTATAATACTTTTAAAATTAAAACAATGTTTTGCCATCCGAAGGTAATGTTAGAAACACTAATGTCATTTGTAGCTAATACCTAAGTAAACTATCACAAATGCTGCCTTCATTTTCTCCAACCTGGAGGCTATTGTTTAGTGTTTGTTTCCTTTGTATGTTCATTTAAATTGAATGATTGAGGTACTATTAGGGCTGTGCTTTTCTGAAAATCTCGTATAAGCGCAACCAGATTTGGTCAAATGCTCGGGCCCAGATCAGAGCGGTAACAAAAATGAGGCACAACAATTCTACTGTTTGGTAAGTCTTTGCAGTCATTCAGTAACATGGTTTATTCACCACAGTTAATACTTAAGGCTATTTTATAAATTTGGTTGATTTTGTGAAATTAGGGCCTGGATATTTTGCTGAGTAAGATCAATAAACCTGATATCCACTTAATTTGATTCAGTACATTGATCTTTGGAAGTTAGAAGAGATATTAATCCTAGAAGTAGATTGTGTGTGCTTTTAGCTCTTGTACAAAATTACCCTCCAGCACAGAATCATATTATTTAATTCCGTATTGATTAGTGGCACCGTGGATGTATTCAAATAACTGGTTTGTGTGATTTTACTTGGATGGATAAAATGTATTATGTTACGTCTAATTTGAGTACATATTGCAACAAAATAGAAAGCATTTCCATGCGCTTCAAAAATCAATCAGAATTTGTTTATGTAACACGTGAGTTATGTCCTTTATTCTCATTCATATACTCAACTTCCTCTTTTCCTATAAATTGGAAAAGAGCCTCTTTTATCAATTGCATAGCAAAATGTTACTGAAGTAGCTTGATTATAAAATATCCTTTTGAAAGAAATGTGAATTTTGCTAATATTAATGACGCTGCATTTGCAATCATTAGTATTTCACTTCTGAAGTAAATAAAATTAGAAAAATCTGTGAATCCAGCTGTGTAGTGTAGAATTTAAAGGAAAAATGTTGGAATGACAAATTCTCAACAGCTGATGTATGGATAAAGCTCTGCCAGTCCTAGTGGATGTAGTGATGGGATGGTTCCATGGAATTGTTACTGAGGGAGATGTGTTTCTCCTCTCGCAAAATATAAAGGAGGCATCAGTTGTGGACCTCTTTGACAGCGCTCACAATGTATGGGATGAAAACTGCATAACTTAAAGAAAAGCACCGAGGAGGTAAAGGAGAAACATTGTTGTGAGGGATGACAAGTCTTGAAGTATTTTGCATCTAAAACCAAAATTGAACTTGTAAATGATATGTGTGTTGTGTATTGGGGTGAAACATAAGGTTGGAGAAGGATCTACTGAGTTGGATTTGTTGGCATGAAATTGATTGGCAGAATCACAGAAAACCAGTGGAGATTGCCAAAGATGGGCGGGGGAACAAGCGATTTGTGTGCAGGAACTTGTGTGGGAAGGAATTTGGACAACAGAGCTCTGAATGAATTGATATTTATGAAATGTGGAGCCAGAAATTGTATTTCACTCCACAAAACCGATTTGCAAATATCTGAAATTGGTCCCTTGTATGTGTAGTTCAGTATATGGTACAAGAATGTTCAGATTAATTGTGCATAAGTACATCGCAATACTGTGTATGTAATCGCAATGCTATATAGCACTGCAATGCAATTATGCAAATAGCACTGTGAACACTTGTATTGATAATCTACCATCTGCTCTGTTCAAAGAACAAGGAGAGCCCAGTGTGTCACTGCCACAGGACAAGAGTTACACACATCAGAACATGTAGTGTCAGCACCACTATTTGAAATGAGCAGCACAGACACAACATACACGTTTGGAAGATCCAACAGGTCACATATGCAGCTACTGTATTCTTTCCTCACCCAGATCGGTAGTCATTGTGAAACATCACAATGGTTCCCTGTCCTTCAATGGTCCACTGGTTCTCTGTTACCAATGTTATCAATAGTTCTTTGCCGTAAGATTGATACAGTTAGCTGCAGACACCTGTAGTGTGTTCCACGTTGTCTTCTGTTCATATTTCACTGGTCAGCCACGCACCCTTATCTCTCTTCAACGAAGCACCAGCTAATAGTTACATACAACACCGGCAAGGAACAGTTCAAGGCATACAAAGAACCAACTCAAGAGTGGATTGATTCAAATCAGTGCATCATAGTACAGGTACGACACAACTGAAAACAAAATGTTATTTTAATACACTGTGTGCACCATCATTTATAATTGTACCTAAAATAAAAGTCACCCAAACAAAAGATATGTGGTACAGAATAAAACCCAAATAGGGTGGTAAAGAGCAGTTGTGTGACTATAAATGTGTCCACGCAAAATAATAGTATCTGGTTGCAAAGCTCATTGGAATACAATGAGATCTTCAATGACATCTTCTTATAGCTGTTTGATATCTTTTGTGCCAGGTTCACATAGTGAGTGCCTGGCAATACAGGGTCTCAAATAGCTCTCTGATGGAATGATGCACAGCAAACGGCTGGCTCACAAAGAGTGACTACCTGTCAGTGCATGGAATGTCAGAGTTACATAACAGTTGAAGGAGTAATGACCTTCAGTGTGCAGGCCTAATGCTTGTCATTCTCGCTAGGTCTGGATCAGATGCTACACCTCAGTCAAATGCACCCAACCCTTTTTTTCTAGTTTGCTAAAGCTTTTAACCCTGAGAGGTAGGAATGCTGAGATTAGCACTCAGCATGGAAGAATCAAATACCTAATATTTCAAACCTTTTTGTACAAATGTCTGCACTGTCACTAAAATTAGTAACACATGAATATCAACCAGCGTGAATCTTGGAATACCAATTTAAATGGGTAAATACATTTGAAATGTTTGTGTTTTAAAATGTAGTATTGATGTAGTATTTACACCACAACTTTAATCCTCTCCAACACACCATATAACTCTATGAATGGTGTCTTTCTCACGTCAAAATATGCAGCCTATTTTTATTTGCAAAAATGACATTATATTGTGGATTGGATATCCAAAATTAAAATGAGAGATAATGCCTAGAGAGACATTTCATTTCTTCACATTGCAGACCTAAATTATTTAATTTTGATTTAGTAGTAAGAAGAATATCACCAACTGAACTGGATTAGGTGCAAATTACAACCACATTTCATGTTAGTATTTTTAAATATAAAGATAGTGTAAATTTGATTAATCGGGGTTGCGCATCTGTCTCATCTACTGCTGGCTCTTAAATGTGTAAAATTATAAACAGTGAAAACACTCTTCTTTCTTGTCAGCAGCTCTTATACTATTGTCTGTCATTGAAATCTTAACAGCGCACTGCAAAGTTAGAGCTGTTGAAATGCCATTTATATGTGACAGCCTTAGAAGAACTGAACTGAATAAAATCAGTCAAATACAATAGAGATCACATTAAATATTCTGCTCAGATAACAGACCTTACCCATATTTGGTCGTAATTATTATCTCCATTTATGAATGTGACTCTTGAAAGGTACATTACTTGGGAGTAAAGTAATGCATGCACCATTTATTATTTTAAGGCGTTTGGGAACTTAATCCAGATACATTTGTTAAACAGAAGCCATTTCATAATATCTAAAAAAGGAAAAGTTGAATTGTCTATAGGAAATGACTAACTCTTGACAAAAATACAATAAAAACAAGCTCAGGCCACTTATGAACATCAGTAAATTATACCTTAGAATTGTTCATATATCCACTGAGCTGGCAGATTCCATTGACATCCACTTGAAACGTGTTTCTGAGAAAATTGTTAGTGTGTCTGGAAGTACTGTAGTGAAACTTTGTTGTAATTTGAATCAGCTTTGAAATCTGAGCAATGAACATAACTGTTGCTTCAGCGTTTATTACATACAAGCTGTGGCAAGTATTAGCATTGCTTAGGATAGTTTGGGTCTAATTAAAGTTCTCTGTGAATTAATAGATGACTTACATTGACAGGCATTGTGCTAACAGTATGTTACATAAACACAAAATGGATTAAATCTGAATATCAAATCTCTGGCACACCCTCCTAGTGTGACCTCACTTTGGATTTGAAGCAATGCAATAAAGCTTGTGTAAATTGGATAAAGAACTGAAAGTAGATTCATCCTTTGGGACCCCCCTGGAGCAGAATCTGGTATCGTTGGTGTTTTTAATGTTGTATCACTTGAGTCACCATCAACTCCTGATTGCCATCACTTTCTACATTGCAGGTGCATCAGAAGAATGAAATTTGAAATTGTTTTCCATACTACTGAAAGCCAATTAAAATAAATTAAATATGGACAAAATGTAATAAACTTTATAAGTTAGGTGGGGTGGGCACACACATTATGTATATAACATCTTATTTCTTGAACTGGAATTTGCAGCAGGCGAGATTTTCTTCAGCAAGTAACAATAAACAATAAAATTGCATTCATATAGTGCCTTTCACATCAGGATGACCCCTCAAGATTTTGGACAAGCAAGGGTTTGCACCCTTGACGTTAAATACTCAACCAAGATTTTATACGATAGAATTCAGATCTTTCCCAAATCTAACTAAACTGAACTAAAACTAAACAAGCAACCTTTGAATTAAAGGCCTTATTCACAGACAGTGCTAATAAAAAGAGTGGCTGTGGTTGTGCTGCTATTTAGAGGTTTCTCTACTTCAGAATATCTGGCATCGTTGCTTTAATCATAGACATAATGAGACAGGATGTTGGTTGCCAGATCCCAAAAGGGAGATGGTTGGAAACTGATTGAACTGTTTATACTGTGTTTTGGTCCACAAAAGAATTATGGAAGGAGTACAATAACTGAAGTAATGGGATCATGTTCCAGTGATACTAAATTGGATTTTCATTTGCAGTAATTAAGAGGTTGTTTTGTTCACATTCTGGCACTACCATGTGAAACTTAATAGTCAAGAATAAATTTATGCCTCGCTGTAAAATAATCCTTTGTTAAGATTGCTGCAGTGCTTGATTTACATGCCCTGATATTTAAATGGCAAGGGTTTTATGTTCACAAATATCATGAGAGGATATCTTACACAAGGCTAATAAACATTTTCCAATGTGAGATTTAGTTACTCTTTTCAGAGGCATAAATTGCTGAGATAGGTTTCCCTTTATAGTGGAGTCTTTCAGCTCTTAGGTGAGAATATTTAGCTTGTGAACTGCTAAAACAATCATTGTTCTCCTTTTAGCTAACTGCAGTATCTGGTCAGTTGTTTGTATGGTAAGTGTGAAATGATCTGTGACGCATTAACATTTGCTTATGAACTGCTGCATTTTATGTGGATTTTGAAGTTTACCACCACCAATGTGAAATCTGTGTCTGTCTTTAAGAAATGAAATCATTTGCCTTAGGGAGGACATTTTGTCCAACCACTGGCACACAACCATTCCTTGGTGGTATTCATTTAATTACAAAATGCACCATTTGGCAAGCAAATCTCTTAATGGATCTATCAAAAACACACTAAATTACTTGTTTACTCATAGGTAGATGCAGCATTGAGGAACAATCTGAAAACCTTTCATTGCTTTCAATAATTTACTAGCTTAAGCCTAACAAATAGTTATCCTGCTTTTTAATAATTATTTTGGTACCAGTTCAGCTAAGCAGGGCTGTTATTGTGCTTATGTTTTGGTTTAATGCTTCTGAAAAGTACACACAAACTACTTCAATCCATCTATGTTGCCTTTGTTAACCATATAGTTAATTTTGTTAGAAAATAAATTGTGTACAAGTGCGAAATATATCATTTGTCACATAAAACATAGAGCCAGAACTCAAAATGTTAAATGTACTATAAATACCAAATTGGAGTACGTGAAATTGAGAGCCAACAGCTCTTTCTGTGCCACATTCTTAGAAATGAGTAACTAGCCTGCACAGCAGGCATACACAGTACGCTTCAAATTAATTCATAATCAGCCCAGCAACGTAACTCCAGTAACTGAAATCACTCTTACTGTAAGGGAGGTGGGACAAGATGACGACAAATAGCCCTCGAGCAGCTAAGCTCACAAGTATTTTTGCCAGGCAGTCCATCCCACTTTTTGTTTTGTCAGTGATCTGCTATTACATGAGTAATCGGCGTTTGAGTGGGAGCGAGAAGTTGTGGGCAGAGAGGAAATGCTACGATAATGCACCAGAGTTTCAATTTACTGTGCATCTGAATGGCAGCGATGCTGCATATTGTCACATGCTGCAATATTAATGTTTGAAGCTAATAGGACAAGGTTGATTCAGCTAAAATGGGTAAAATACTTTTCTGTTTATTCTGTGTGTCTGTTATATTCTTTGACTGGCTCTTGTTTCTTCCTCTGTATTGAAGGATGTTAAATATTCACAGTGTAGAAAAAGTATTGCACATTAAATGACTCATTGCAGGTTGTAGTGTTTAATCTAGGGGAAGTATTTTAACAATAGCTGCACAGCATTAGCGAACTGAATTGAAAGCCACATTATAGTAGCTGTGTAATAAAATAAATTAACATTTCATAATTCATGTTATATGTGGTATGTGTTTGGGGATGAAAATAAATAGTTATTTTTTACTGTAATACGTACAGGATATCATTATATTTTAACATCGTTGCTGAGGTATTTTAAACCAACCATTATTTTTTGTAATTGATTAATCACCAGTTGGATTGTCTCTTCAGACTTTGATTTTTAAGAGTCACCATGAAATTTAACAATGATATTTGTTATACATACTTAGAATACTCAGCAGCGTACAACTAGGAAGATTTTACTAATGAAAGGAACAACACTGCTCATTACACAACAAACTTAATTAACTAATATTTCCCTTTTGTCGATGTGCTGTGCATATGAAGCATTGTAGGCGTTTTACCAGAATAAATGTATCAACCTTAAGTTGTACTTTTCCCAAACTTATTTAAGGGTGAATAATTCAGAACATTGAAACAATCTAATTAAAGATTAAAGAATCTGTAGCAAAGTTAGAGTTGTTAAATATTTATTATTTGACTTGCTTTCTTTTAATTAAAATATAAATACAAGCCTTGTGGTCTTTAAACATCCCAGCAGGTTTTCATAGCTCATACAGCATTATATTTTCTGTGACAGTTCTATGTTTTAAAATCCGTACTTTGTTAATTACAGCTTACAGTTAAACCCCACATTCTGCCATTAGAATAGGCTCTGGCTACTGGATACATACACAGTAATTGGGTCAGAATCCTTTCCTATTACATGCTACGTTTGATGTCACGGTTGCCTGTTATGGTATTATACCAAAGAAAGTATGAATTTAGCTTTTCAAATGTGCAGTGCTATAATTAATGTTCCTAAATCTCATAAATGTTTTGGTACTGAATACAGTCTTGTCCCAAAGACTTAAATAAAACAAGGTTTCCTTTTTTTTAGATAGCTCTTTATTTAATTTCAGAATACTGCTGCTTTGGGAGAAGCCTAATTACTTGAAGTCTTTTTTTTATTTCATCATTTAAAATAGAGGAATTGATGTATGCCTGGCGTAAAATGTATTTATGGGGCATTACACTGGTACTGTGTGAGCATGTCATTTGCATTGTTGTCAGTGAATGAGAGCAGATTGGGAGTTATTGTATTGTTCGGATTCATCAATACAGCGATATGATGACTAGTGAAACAAATTGCATTTAAATTGTGCATTCAGAGCGTTAGTTGGATGAAAGAATCCTTACTTCTAAGATTACTCTGTATTAGCAAAGCATATTTGGCATGGTTTACAGCAGTATTTCTGTTTTTACTAGGGTTGATATATTTGAAAGATTAAAAAAAACAGTAAATCAAATCTCAAAGTGACGCTTGAGGCTCCAAATATTGTAAAATTGTGTGTCAGTTTACAATTAAATTATTTTCACACAATTTGTGCAATTCATCGCAAAATTTTGCATTATAATAGAGCTGTAATAAACAGTGAATGGTTTGATATAGCTGAGCTGTTTTGCAAAATTTGTATTGGAAGCTACCTATAAATGAAGGTGGACCGGGCCTCTCTTTGTATGTAAGCTTGGAAACAGAATCCACCATGGACTTATGGACCTTCATTATCTGCCAAAAACCCATGTGGAAAACATGTGGTGGTGGACTGCAACATAATGCCCACTGAAGCATTTGGTTAAAAATCACAGAGGATGGAAAAATATATCCAACACTGGCAGAATGAAAGTGAGAAAAGAAAGTGAAATAGGAAAGAATTGAAAATGGGAATTTCTCACCTAATGGCAGTTTGGTGCAAATACAAAACAAAAGTGATAATGTGGGTTGGGTTGAGAGGGGGGCAGGAAAATTGAGGGGTTTCCAAGTATGATTTTAGTTTACAGTTGTGTGATTGGCCTTTCTCTCAATAGCATATTTTGCTTTATTATGTATTTGGTTGTGTGTGCTACTTGTAACCTAAAAGATAGAGCAGTTTTTATATACTGTATATGCACATTTTCACAGCGCAGAGTTCCACTTTCTCTGATATGTCCTTCTGATGTATTCTTTTGGAACCTGAAATTATCGTGAGATTTTGTACTTCATGTTCAGACTGGGAATGGGTAGTTAGTTAATAGTCTGGTGCATTTTATGTTGGTGAATTATACTGTATAAATCTAGCTATGTGTCTATAAACACCTATCAGTCCTGAAAACATACTGACAACTGAACATTTGGGGTTCTTTTTGATTTCAGCACCAAACCTAAAGGGCAGACCTCGCAAGAAAAAGCCCGGCTCACAACGGCGAGACTCACAAGCTCTGAATGGACTGAAAGATTCCAATGATGATTCAGATGGAAAGAACATTGCAAAGGTATGCACGTTCATCAAACTAATTCAAGTCCCAGCTTTTCTTCCTCTAATTGGTTGCAATTGTGTTCAAAATATCATTCGATCGATATCATGCCAGTCAAATCAATCCCAAGGAAATTACACTGAAGTACTGCATAATGAAACGTGGGTTTATGTAGAAAACGTCAAATGGGAAATGTTGCTGCTGTTGTAAATTCTGCCTATTTTCTTTCTCAGTCAAAATGTGAGTCTAAAACTATGATGGCAAAACCCAAAAATAACAACAGCAACTGCAAAAACATCACAAGTCATGAAAAATCAAAGACTGCATCAGGTGATGAGTGCAGAGCAGAGGAGCAAGCTTTCCTTGTTGAACTCTACAAATACATGAAGGAAAGAAGCACTCCAATAGAACGGATCCCTTATCTTGGATTTAAACAAAGTATGTGTAATTTTTTTTACTAAAATATCTAACCTTTAGGACAAGAAAAAGTATTATATCTGTACTGAGTACTGATCCATTAATAAATCAGGTGGTAGAAGTACCAGCACTGCAGTAGTTTAAGAATATTCCAATGCAGGATTATACTTTTATCAGTCAGAAGCACATTGCACAAGGGATGCAGTATGATGAGCTGATGAAGTCAGTTAACATCTGAGTCACATCAGTTTCCAGATCTGACTGATCTTCAGCCTATCTGAGGGTTTCCAACTGTTTGTCAACAAAATAAAAAGTTATTCTTGGTGCTAAGGGTTGACCACAGGAATTTTCCAGTTATAAGTGCACAGTGCCATAGTTGCTACATTTAGAACAATAAAGAGTATTATTTCTGCATGTTCCTGTTCATGTACCATCTCAGTATTCCTGTATCAGTTAATGTGTTACAGAGAGGTCTTTCTGCTACTAATGACCTCAATGATTGCAAGTCATGTACAATAAGGAATTAGATGGTGATAACCCATTATAAGCTTATTAATGTCAAAATTATTGCATTGAGGAGCTAGAATAAATTCTTACCATAGATTATAGAATCTTAGTTTGGGGGGTGGCAATTTGCCCCAATGTTTTATATCTAATCCTACAAGTGCTGAATGTTCCTTCTTTACTTCCAAGTATTTGATCCATTTCTTTTGCATCTGCTATTATGGGCTCAGATTCATCAGTTTTTTTTTAATGTTCAAGATGTTTTTATATGTGCAGAACTGTGATAACAATATATAACACCTATAATGATTCAGAAAAGTGTAACTTGTGAATTAGAAGCATCATATGTTGTAATGCACTATGCTTTTCAAGAAACATAGGATTTGTTTTGTATTAAGGCAGGCTAGTAAAAGTAATTGTGTTCAGCTCTTCACTTGTTTTCAGGAAACATTGTTGTGGTCCAGTGCTCTATGTACCTCCAAGATCAGGCTCAGTGTTTACACCACTTATAGACCCAATCCAGTTTCACAGATCCCTGGAAGGAGAGTAATATAATAAATAATAATCATTCTTGCATTTGATATAGCGCTTTTCACGACTTCTAGACATCGCAAAGCGCTTCACAGAGTATACTGTAAAGTGAATTGACTGTATACTTGTGGATCCATTTTGTCCCATTTCACTGACACCTTCTGATGCTTAAAGGATCCCTTATGGCTTGAACTATGATGCCCCTGGGTTTACACTTTTAATGACTTGGTGCTGATACTGACCTGAAGTTAGTCCCCTTCACCAGAAACAACAAAACAGAGGCAACATATCTTGAGGCACCAGTGGGTGAATCACATATGACACCAGATGCCCACATAGACATAACCATCTAGCGTGACTGATTCTGGTGGGTGAATGGCAGGCATTTATAAGGTTATTTCTGCACATGTGTGGAACCCGTAACATGATCAGTAACATAATGATAATGGGAGGAATCTTTACTTGACGAGCCCACTAACTGGTGTAAATATCTAGAACATAGACAGCTACAAAAGGCCAGGGGCAAAACTGTGTGAAATTCAAACAATTCTGTTTCTGGTCTCTGCTTCTGTTAATTTGGTAAAGGCGATTACATGATTGATCAGATCCTTATGCGATCCATGTGTGGATTTTTATGATCTGGTTCTCTGTACACACAGACCAAACCCAGGATTCTGGAAAATAAAGTGGGAACTTCACAAACACTCATTATGTCAGTATGCTTTAAACCTCTGGCTAGCAGTTTGAAATCCATGGGAAAATAGATTTTATAGCACAATAACTGATGCACGAGATCTATTAAAGAAATTTCACCACATAATTAAGTCCATATCAGATTCATTTCAGAATAAAACTTATTGTAGTGTAAATAGGCTTTAAGCCTGTAACCCTATATAGCCAAGGAACAACATTTGCACAGATGTTTTTTAGATCACTTCTGAATGCCCTGTTTAAACTCAAGTGATGATGTAAAGTACAATTTGTTTTATCTTTGATCTGTAGTGGCTCTAATGGTGTTACCAGAGAAGTCTGTGTCATTAAAGTTTGTTGAGAATTACCTCAGGGCACTTGCCCATTGTGTGAACATTCATGACAGAGTACTACTGCCGCAGATTATTCTGAAGCAGTTAACAATGTGAAAGAACTGGATACAATAACTCGTAAGATTAGAATATATACAATAAAATCCAATGTATATGGCACACTGTCAGAGAGTTTTCTCATCCTCAAAAATTTACCATCCAACTTTTATTGACTAAATCAGCAGCCAGTGGTTTATTTACATGAAAGCCCAGATTCAACTGTATGTGGAACTGTTTTGAGAGTTGTAAAGAACTTTATGAGTGGACATTTAGAAAATGTTGCCATAATGGAAGAGTTTCAAATGTGTGCAGAGCCTATTTTTCCCTGTGGGTAAACCTCTTTATAAAAAAAATCATATGTGGGTGATGTGTCTGCTTAAAACGTCAGAGCTATCAGAGCAATCTGTTGCTCCTTTACCTTAGCAGGTAACCAAGAATAGGTCTGCCATATGAACGGGGGTATTTATATGCAGACAGTTATCAAAATGTACATAAATTTCTGTGAACACACTAATAAGCAGTAACCAAGCAGGTAGAAAATATACAGCCAGGAAAAGAGTTCTCAGATGGTTGGACATTAAGCCACACATGGCCATTAGAACAATCTCCAAAAGAAGAGCAAAGGAAAAGTGCAACATTTTTAAAAATGTGGACAATTATCACTGAATATTCAGCAGATACTTGACATAGTGACTTACTCCATGAAGTTTACCTGTGTTTAGTGCTTTCCCAATTCAGGAACTCAGCAGTTTCCGCTTCGTTAATTGTCACTGGCTCATACTGGTTTGATGAAAATAACATGCCAAAGTTTGTTTTACTCATTATCATTTATTTTTGACAACACTTAACTACTATATCAAAGTAGCAAAGATTTCTTACAATGTAAATATTATTACGAAAAAAACATGAAGTGGAATTATTTCAACATGGGCTATCATGTTAATCTAATAGTGAACATTTAAAGTACTGTATTATCTTTAAAACAGTATTTCTTTCACAGTCAGCAATGCTCAAAATACTTTACCAGTTTCCGTGTTGTTATTTGTGATGCATCTTTCTAATGTTATTTTCTCATTGTAGTATTGTTAATGAAGGTTTACCATTGCTGCCTGTTTCTGAAGTCTGACAATGAAGAGCTTTTTTCCCTGAAATTCTTATCTTTACACTTATTATTGTCCCTTCTAACAGTTAACCTTTGGACTATGTTTCAAGCTGCTCAAAAACTTGGAGGATATGAAGCGGTAAGCTTTGCACAATAATTATTCTCTTTAACTTTGTTCTGTTCAGTCTATCATTCTGCATTGTTATAAATAAACACAGCCTATCATAAACTCTTATGATGACTGTAGCCAGGATATGTTTATAGAACCATTTTGCACAGAGGCTATAGATTAGATCCAGATTCAGTGCAGTAAAGAGTTATTGTACAAAGCTACCAGTGGAAAACATATGTAAAGCTTCTCTGTCACAGAAATAAGTGAGATCTGTAATTTTTTCCCATGTTACCTCTCAAAGGGGGCAATTATGAAAGCAAGCCAAGGCTGCAAAAAAGAATTTTGACTTGGCTGCTTATTTGGCATGTGTTCGTTTATAATATGGGAAAGTATTAATGTCTGCAAAGTGAGTCAGTCATGGTCATTAAAGAATCGTAAAGGGTATTGTTTCCATTTGCTGGTGGTGTAAATGACTTGTCTGACAAACTGATATACAATATATTAATAGAAAATCATCACAGTAACCAGGAAACAAATCTAAATCTACATCTTTCAGTCAGAATGATTACATGTTAGTGGAATGGTTTGGAAATGATTAGTTAGTGTAAGATCTCCAAGACTTATGCTCTGCACATTTCAATGTTAATACATTTTAGGCAAATGACTAGCGTATTCACATATTGCAGAATATGGATCAAGAAATGGTGCTAAAAAACATTATATTGATCTACCTGTGTATAATTCATCCAGATACTATATAACGTATCAATCTCAGTGAATGATTTTTGTTTTGCTACCATATCAACACATGATTTTTAATCTGCTGAACCAGAATTATTAACCTTCAATAACTAAAGGAATTTATTTTGGAATCTACTCAGCAAATGTTTTCCAATATGTTATTTCTAGAATTATATTTTCATAGTGGGTATAACAGCAGCAGACACTTAATGAGGCTCTGTTATAGCACTGTCAAAGGCGAGTGAGAATTTTCCACCTTGCATTATTATTAATTGGCAGTGTGGTAATGATATACTATTGTCGAAATGTTAATCTGATAGTGAATGGAAAATCACTCTCCAGGCAGGTTGAGGCTTGGAAATGATTTTGTGCTGTGTCAACCATATTGTCTTTTAAATAAAGATAAAAATTTACATCTGTCTTCTTGGTGCCTGACTCAACAGGTGTGAAATGGTGAATCGTATTAAGTCTCACTAATTTTAAATTGCCTCCATTATAATAAAAAAAATTGTTTAAAAATCTTCTTTCTATATGTGATCTATAAATATGTTTTGCACAATTCTGAAGCAAGTGAAATCTTTCAAAGGTTCAATTGCTCCTGAAACTAGATTAATTATTTTGTTTATTTTAATAAAGACAATCTCGGTGGTTTATGCATAGGTTTTCCACTACAGCGTTTAGTAATGAAATTCCATTGAAGGTTGCACTATGCAAAACATATTTTCAATACTTTTATACAGAATCCTTATGCAAATCAGGCTCTGGTTAAACTGGGTTTTCCCCTTTGAGACTTCTCTGAACATGTAACATTTTGACTCATATGTAATCGTATCCTGTCAAAATAATGCACGTCAAATAACGATATTGTTTGATGTAACTTGGAAAAGTGAACTGGCGAGAGTTGAATTTAACTTGGAAACTAACTTATTATCGAATCTGAACACAAAACAGAACAGTCAGCCCATATATAATGATGTTACAGTTTTTGAATTTTCCTTACATTTCATGACCTTGGACTTAATTTAGAAAGTTAAAACAACTTTTCAGTGATCTTGATTTGAAAATAATGTACAGTCCTGGAACTATCCTCTCCAATTAACATGACTCATGTCCTGTCTAAGATTATGAAGAATTCCAGTCAAAATAAAAAAATTATAGGAACCTATTCCATTCATAGGAATACAATATCAAATCATTATTTTACATTAGTCATATGATGAAATGCTTGTGAAATTGCAATGCACACTCTGACTTTACTTTCAGAAAAAAGGAAGTTAATTTTGTTGCACCTCATCATGTTGAAATATCTCAAAGAACTTTACAGTAATTCACTACAAACCGCTTATAAATTTCCCACACAATGAGTAGCTTAAGTAGGCCATGCCAATATTTGGAGGAGTGAGCAGAGGACGAATGATTTTCGAAGGAGAGAGAAAATTGTTTGACGAGACATTCTGGGTTGCTCTCACACATCTCCTAGTGGCCAATTACAGTACAACATTAACATGGGCCGGCCAACTTGCTTGTGCCAATTGGAGAATTTAGGATCAGTAGAAAGTAGATATAAGAAAATAGGGGATTTCAAAAAGAAAGAAAATGTGGATTTTTTTAATCGTCCATCCCTTTCATAATTTTGCTGCATCGTCAGACGTACTAAGTTCTTCAGACTATTTAATGATAATATTTTGGTCACTCTAACCCCGACTGTTTGTGGGCCACTGATATGCGCAAATGGCTGCCACGTTTCACTCCCCAAAACTACAATCAATTTCACTTTGCGGTTTATTCTGTGCAGCCTTTGAGAAGTCTTAGCGACTAGATAAGGCATTATATCAAATGAAAGGATTATTATTATTTATTTTGCCATGACCTCTGTTAATTGTACACGGTATTGGTTTATAGGAAATGGACTTTGATGGGGCAGATTTCTCTGCTTCCTCAAACAAACAATTTCACCAGAACAGATAGTGAGATTCAAACAACATTTGAGGACAGAATTTTGACTTTTGGTCTAGAATTTTAATCTGTGGTTGTTTAAGTTGAGTGACCTACTACTAGAGTTACTGCCCTCTATTAAATAGGGTCTCACATGCAAGTATATCAGTGTGGTCAGTAGTTTAAATTTTGTAATTAACAAGCAATATAAAAGATTAATTTAAAAAAACCTCACATTTAATGTGGAAGCTTATCATATCGTTGAAACGTGCTTCACGGGATTTACTGTAGAGTATAGTGACTACATTTTGTAAGTGATTGGTTCCAATTGATTACAGATGATTCTTTAATCCTTTCCATTGGCTGTTAATTAAGTGCATTTGCAATTCCTGCTGTACACATGCACTTTCATATCATGAATTCACCTTGAAAACTGGACTCAATGGCTTTCTGCTAACCTGAAGTGACTTCCTTTATGTCAGAAATAGAAGATCATCCCAGAGTTGTCAATTAATGCCAATTTACTGTGTAATATTGACAGATAACTGCACGCCGACAATGGAAACATATTTATGATGAATTAGGCGGTAATCCTGGAAGCACAAGTGCTGCTACTTGCACTCGCAGGCATTATGAGAGGTAAGATACCAATATTTCAGATGAAAATGTAGATCTTTCCATACCAATCTTTTAGTTCGGGCCTTTGCTCACTGGCATCTATGGAAACCATAGACTTTAAAAACACTGGTAGTCAAATTCGAAAGACAAATTTCCCTTCAAATGAATTCAGGTGGGTTCTGGGATGTTAATACAGTAAAACCTTTGTTATCCGGCACCCTCGGGACCTGACCGGTGCTGATTAATCAAACATGCCGGATATTCGAATGGCAAGTTGCCGAAAATCCAACAACAAAAAAATTAACTTATTTTAAAACATACCATATTAATAATAGATTAAATAATAACAGAATATTGCATGGATACTTCCCAATAAAGCATTCCAGCACACGGTAAAATGATCGGTAAAAAAGCATGCCAGCGCTCGGTAAGTTTAATAAGTGCGCATGCGCAAAGTGAGCATACCGCGAGTGTCCTGGATGGCTACAGTATGAGATCCGGTTGCTGGAATGGTGAATTGTATTGGGAAATACCGGTTGGTTGAGTATGCCGGTTGGTTGGGTACCGGATAAACAAGGTTTTACTGCAGATTGTTTCCTTTAAAGACTTCATGTAACATCAATCATTTTGTGTACTGTACTTCTGTGATGTTTGACATGAAACTAAATTAACATTAACTACGTATTTGTTGGAATCAAGAAATAAACATTATTTTGTTTCTCAGTAATAATCTGCAGTCATTTCAAAACTGTAGACAAACTGTGGAAAGTGATAAATTAATCAGTTTTAGAAATTTTCCCAGAAAAGCAACAATTAAGTACACATAAGCTATCCATTCATTGTATGACTTTATAAAATGATTAAGTGTAGCAGTGAGTATCCCTTACGTTGTCACCATGAATTGTGGTTAACATTATAACATATAAAAGGCAGTTTATTTTATTTCTACACAGGTTATTTTGATTCATTTGACTTAGTGCAGAATGCATTAAAAAAAATGTTTCTTATGACTTGATCTCAGCTGTTCACTGAATGTTTTTATCTTAAGCAAAGCAGGAACAATTTAATGCTGATGATTTCATTAATGTCCCTGCAGGCTTAACTGGTCCAAACCTGCCTCTAGTTTGTTTTAATTCAAATCGGCTCAGGTACTTTAGGAAAAAAATGTCTTAGTCAGCCTTAATTTGTTCTGAAACTATCCATCACTGTCAGAATTTAATACAAATTGCCAGCCACTTGGCTAAAGTTCTCCACTGCACCAAATTTAATTAGTTGGATTACAGATGATTAACTGTAGAATCAGCATTAATGCTATTCCCACCATGAGGTTGCTGCTAAGAGTGTATTTAAATTCATTTTATTCAGCCATATAATTAGCTTGTAAACATGGATCAGTTTGTGAATTAATTTGCAATACACACATGTCTGTAAACAATTCACGGAATCCATACCAGAAAGTGGGTTGTGAAATACAGTATAATAGAAAATAATCTCCTTCATTTAGAGAATTAAGAGAACCCCGAGGGCTTGAAGGTCTATTGCTGCAACCGGCATCTTAAAATTACAAAGACAGAATAACTCATGGCTAGCAGCAGGAAGATTAATGTTATAGCATTGCTCCTGTGCTCGTCCGTCTGCTTGTCTTTATCCATCCAGTTGTCCACCGCTTTGTGATTTACAACATGCCATCTCTGTAATTTAAAAGCACTTATGATCAGCCTTTAATAAATGATTTCCATTCCTATTGTGTAACAATTGTTGTTTTGCTGGATGCAGGATCTCAAACACAAATAAGCGACAGCCAAGAATTGCATAATTAAGTATTACCCTCTGTATTACATGCAGTTTTGCGTCATGAACACAACTCGCAAATGTGCCTTCTCTCTGTGTTTTGTCTCCCACTCCAATAGCTATTATTTTTAAAATTGAAGTAATAGTGCTATCTATTGAGAGTTAAAAGAAGTTTTGCTTTTGGCTACAAGGCAGACTTGTTTGTGAGAACTCAACAGTATAATTTGTCTCTCAAGCAGTTGGCACTGTCTTGAAAGCATAGCATATCAAACAGATCAAAGTAAATGCACCTTTGGTAACAGAAATACAGATAGAAGGAAGATCCACCCTCTTCCTCAGATCATGCAGATGCTCTGAACTCTACCAAAGAGGAGCTAGCAATCCTTGTGGTTTTAGAGGTCTAGGTGTTCTTTACTTTGACTGCATCTCCTGATGGATTTGTCCGTCTCTCTGTAAAGCTCAGGCTTTTATATGTTATATTATAACTATATTATACAAGCACCAATACAGTTCCACTTGGAAATTTTCCCATTAGAGAGACTTCCTTTTCACATGGGACCTGATCAGTCTATCCGAGCAGTAATCCATGAGATTAGGCAGCGATTTCCCTTGGCTCTGATGTCAAAAGGTCTTCAAATATTTATTTGAGCAAGCGATAATAAACTGAAAGTAGCTCTTTAGATTCATAGGTTCATGAAACCTGCCAATAAGCAGCTGGAATCCTCATGACGAGAGGACATTGCTTTTGAGATTGTGAATGGTCAGACAGGCAAATGCTTAGCCGTTCCTCGCACGTCCTTCTCATAAAATATTATTTGCAACACCGACTTCTTTTTAACATCAGAACACCACTGACAGAACAGCAACTATGGTGTCTAAGTAAAGGCCCTTCGAATCCCCAAGCATCAGTTTCTCTGTTGCTTCTTATTTCAACTGCCCTACCAGATTGCTCTGCAGGTTTGCTGACAGCCTCCAGTCAGACTGACATGAAGAGGATGACCTTGAAATCTGAGAAAGCATTCTTCACGAAAAAAAACTTTTTACATAGGAATGTACAGGACCATCTGGTCAATATCAAAGTTTTTTAAAAAAAACATACTTCCTGTTAATTGATTTCTTCAAAATGATTTGGCGCTCCCTTGAATTTGTTGACACAATCTGCTTCTACCACCTCCCCGTAATCCATTTCACATACCCACTGCTTGGGGTAGGTAGTGTGATACAAATTTGATAATTTTCCCTATATGTCAAGTGATCTTTTTAATAAAGGGAAGAGTTCAATTTATCTACATGGCTTCTGATTTTCGGTTTTAACTTCAATAAAACCAATAAAACACCTCCAATAAAAAAATATGAAATTGCCGTTTATCAAATAAAAAATGGAAAAACACCAGAAATAGTAACTCAATTGCAAACTGTAGTTTTCTCTCTCTCGTTCACTCTTGGTGGCGATTTGGTCTATGAATGCATCGCTCCCCGCCTCTCTCTCGCTCTCTTCTCTTCCATGTTTACAGGTGCCTCTGGTAAAGTGTTTGAGAGGAAGGAAACACTGCACATGAATTAGGGCACCTCTCTTCCTTCCATGTGCATGTGTTCTCTCCTATGTGGAGTCCTGTAGCTCAGTGGTCAGAGCACTTGCCTTAAAAGTGAGATTCAATTCCAAGCAGGGTGAAACCTTGGGCAAGTTTCCTTACTCCACTTGCCTAGTAATAATCCTTCAAAAAACAACAATAATAAATGGGTCATTTCAATCCACGACTGTGTGTGACACATGGATGCAATTGGCTGTTAAGTTACACCCACATATATACAGCCAATTCACTTTACAATATATTCTGTGCTTTGAAACGTCTAGATGTGAAAAGCAGCATATTAAATACAAGGATTATTATTAGTCTCATCACAATAACAAAAACCCAATTTATAAATACTCTAAAATTCCTAAAAATAAACCCTAAAAAAATTAAATTAATAAACCCTGGAAACTGGAAGCCCTATCTGCACTCTTCATAATCTTAAATTTTCAATAAATTATCCCTAGACATCCGCCTGCAAAATACATGGTCATTACACTTTTCAGTGTTTCCTATGAAGCACTTTAAGATTTTCTCCCAACGTGAAAAGCACGTAAGGATTATTATTAGCATCATTATCCTTTCAAAATCCAGGGTTGTGTATATATTTGTCTGTGGCAAGAATAATTAACATGGTGGAAAAACAACAGAAATATTTAGGTCATAGAGGAAATTATTTACAAAGGCCATTCAGATTTTCTCCACTACCCAAATTTCACTCTAGCGCTCTTACTAAAATTTAAATGGAGAGGAAATTATCTTGCTTTCAAAATGTGTTCGTGTTATGACTATATATGAATGGTATTTCAAAATAAACTTTATACTTTCTGGTTTAAACTGTAAAACTGTGTCATCCCAAAGAGTTTCCATGAAACAATCTTAACACATTTGCCAAACCTGACATAATAAACAGTCTATGTCAGAGAATTAACAACAAATGACTAAAATATTTTAAACATTGCTCAACCCAATGTAAGCTGGAGAAAATGATGGATGATCCCAATGTGCCAATTTGTTTTAATAAAGGTAGAATATCAACATTTTCATCAACATCTCATGTTAATAGGTTAAATGAAAGCAAGGAAGACCTGTCCTAGATTTTTTTCAAAAGAAAATATAATAGTGTCCTTAGGGCATAGTTACTGAGATTTAGTAACCATGGCAGATCTTTTGTGAAACTTTTGAGATAGGATGCCACAGGTCATCACTTTATTTTTACCTCTGGGACATGGCCTCGAGACTAGCTCTACAGAATGAAATGAATGTCTCTCATGCCACTATCTTTCTAAATAATAGAAATAAAGTTGGTTCTGTTTCCTGAATAAGATTGGTTTAGGCCTGAAGAGTAAGAGAATACATTTTTAGAGTATACCTTGCCTGCAAATTTGAATTATATATTCAAAACATTTACCTATTACTGTATCTGTTTGTTTGTCTCACATAATATGAAGATAAGCAGAGTATTCCAACGCTTTGTATTATCTTGAACTTTTTGAACTGCAATGAAAATCCAGCAAGAAATTCTTCTGAATTGCTGATTCCAACAATTCCTTTTTCTCAGTATTTGAAACTCTTAATGATGAACACATCTTCCCTCACATAAATAATTATTATGAATAATTTAAAACAGACCACAGATGTCCAGCACTGTTTACATAGCAATAATCTTATCCCAGTACAGAGTCAACATAATAGGTCTAAATACAGTAATGTACCTCTGATGTTGCCAATAATCAAAGTAATGATGTCCGCAATTTACAATGTATTTGACGTTGGGAGGACGTACCAAATGTCAGACAAAATCTCTGTGGTTTTCAAAGATTTATTGGGGCTAAAGTTATTTTATTGTGAGCCAGACTAAGCCTGTTTTTTCCTGATATCATCCCAATTCATATCATGTATTTTCCTTTTCAAACATATACATTTTAAAAATTGAGTTTTTCAAACATGTCAATGCTTTTTTAGAATTTAGAAGATTTACCAGACTTTCTTAATGTTTGCTGTCTGATGTGATATGTTCAATCTTAAGAAATTCTGTTCACACAAGAAAATGTTTCCACGGTTATCAGAAGAAAGCTGCTTTGGAACATACAATGGTTTTGCTGAATTCAAAACAAAAAGTGGTGTTTTTCTATAGCAATTGGAAAATGTGTTTTGGCCTTGGAACAATTCTTTTTGGAAAAAAACTATATGAACCATAATCAGAATAGTTAAGTCATAATACAATTAGAAACAGTATTTTTTGTACTATAATTTGGTTTGTTGCACAAACTTGGATTGGCAACAACGACAACTTGCATTTGTACAGTGCCCTCCATGTGGGTTAGCATCTTGGAGCACTTAACAGTGGTAAGCTTGAGGTCAAGCCCAGGGTGGGGGACAATCAAAGAGAAAGGTCTTCAGGCATCATTTGAAAATGGGGAAGCGGGGGTCAAGGCAGAGGGATTGAGCAGAGAGAACGAGGCACAAGCAGGAGGCCAGAGATAGCCAAGTGGAGGTTGCAGGTTATGAAGTGAATGTAAGCAGGTCAGAGAAACAAGGCATGAATGGATTTGTAGACAAGTGTGAGAATCTTGAATTCTATCCATTCTGCTAAAAAGAAGCCAGTGGAGCCTGGCAAGGACTGATGTGATGGGGATACAGTGTTTAGAGCGAGTGAGTATACAGGTGGTGGAGTTCTGCAATAGTTGGATTTTGCAGATAGTGGAGCTGGGGAGATCGGCGAGGAGGCCATTGGAATGGTCAAGTGATGGGCAGGAAGTGACAAAAGAGTGGTCAAGGGTTTTGGCTACTTTTGAAGGTAAGGTATGATCGGAGGCAGGCAATGGAAGGAAAGCAGTCCTAGTTAGGGACAGGATGTGGGGTGGGTAACCAAAACAGTGGCATATTTGATCTGTGCAATATTTGAAAAATGCTTACGACTCATTTTATAAACCTTAACAAGACTAAATTTATATATTTAAAAAAAAATTATGAGTGCTGCATCTTTTCTCTGTATCTCTCTCTGTCTGTATCCATCGAGCATCTATAACACGATATTTCTAGATTCAGTTTTCTGAATTTTTCCTAAAGCAACTCTCAGGAGTGAAACTGAACCGTACAAACCTGAGAGGTCCCGGGTTTGATCCCTTGTCTGTACTGAATTAGCTGATCTCAGACAGGGCAGCACTAAGTGTGCTACAATTGGCCTCATGCCCTAGGCTAAGGAAGAAAAAGGTCAGCCAAAGTTCCAGCGACTCTTGCCAGAAAGTGCAGGTACATGGATTCTGGCTGAGGAGAGCATCGAGCTTGGTAATCATGCCTCCTCCATCCACCCCATAATGGCAAAGCCTACTGATGGCTCCTGTCAAGGATCACAGATAAAAGTATTGGACAAGGGTTGGGTGGATCTGCACATCAGCTCATGCTTTAAGGGAAGAAGAGCAGAAAATTATAGGCAGGGAAAGAAATAACAAATTAAGAATCGAAAAGATACATTAATTGGATATTTGCTTTTAAATGACTGTATTTAGCCTGATTATAATTCAGGTTAAATAGAATGAGAATGAAATTGCAATACTTTTTCTAATTTGAAAAACCAATATTTTTATGTTAAAATGAACAGTTTATATCATAGAGAAGAGGCAAACATGTATATAACTGAATACTGCAAGATCTAAAAATAATGGAGCATTAGAATCTCCCATTACTAGAGACTTTGTTTTATGTTTTTACTCTTATATCCAAATTCAGAATAATTAGGCTGTTAGTAGAATATCACTTTCAAAAACATGTGTGATGAGAGGCATGCCTACATCCTGGAAAAAGAACCCAAATCTTCAGATCCCGTCTGTAATAATTAGTTATCGCAGCAATTATACAGAGAATAAACAATGCCTGGTATTGATATGCACGGTTGTAATACACTAGTGGGATTCAGATTACATAATAAAATATGAAAGCCAAGCTCTCACAGTTGCACAAACCCTAGAGTATTTTAAACCTTTGAACATGTTCTCAAGCTTCATTAGTTGGATTCTAAGCTTGTTTACCTTTCCTGACCATCCTGGTGTGTAATCTCCATTCCAGTTGCCCACTGCTGTTCCTCTGTGTTCCCTGTTTTACTGCGAATCACATTGTAGGAATGGAGTATTTTATCATGGTATCTTATCAGGTTCATAATGGAATTAATTGATAAGAAGTAGATGCAGTAAGACTTCATTGACAAAGTCTAAGCATCTACAGTATATATGAAAAACAGCTTGAGTCAGGTAACTAATACTGAAATTACATTGTGAGCTTGCAGATTACTGAGTATAGAAACAGTTTGTCATTATTATCAAATCAACCTGAGATACTATCCTTCATGAAGGGTGAGTTATTTGTCTTTCTAAGTCTACAGTTTGCATTGCTCTACAGTTTGCAACTGGTGTTTTTTTTTATAGTTCAGCATTTCCACTATTCTGCTAGTCTTCGCTATTATTAAAGTTACAGTTCAGCAATATTAGTTGTTTTGACCTGAATCATATGATGTGAGCCCTTGATTCTGTCTGTGAATGTCAATGATGACTTACTAAAGGCAGCAACCAAATCAATTTTGATCAATTCTCTTTTTGGAACTGTTTTTCTGTGAACCATCTTACAAGTTTGAATTGATTAATTTCACAGCTAACAATGATTTATACCTATCCAATTTTACAGCTGCCATAATATGCACAGAGCCTATTACTGTTACTATTCATGAAATGTCAATGCAAAAGAGAATTACAGGGCAATGTGACAAGGACACAGCTGTTGCTGTATAATAAGTTTAGACATCAACAAAATAACAGTTGCTAGGACTGCTAAAACAGTCATTTTCACCATCCCAGCTTCTATTCTTGAAATGTTGCACGATCTGAAAAACAAAATAATGGTATGATGTGTAATGTCAGCATTCTTAGAATAATAGCTTGAAGAAGGTTTATGACTAGGGAGAATTTAATGAGAGTGTGTGAGCTATTTACGTGAGGTAATATATCATGTTTGTTCAGCTGTTCTCATGGTTAACTGCCTTACCAGAAAAATAAGTTTTTTTTAAATAAAAAAATTCCATCAGTACATTGCGTGAATAAAATCATTCTCAATAAAACATAATTATATGAAGGAAATATTATAACTTGGAAACATTCCAGATTTAATGTTTACACCTCAAGAGAATTTGACCATAGCTTTCTTGCAACTCAATGTGGTTGGAAAATTAGACCATATCAAATTCTTCAAATCTGCATGCAAAAGAAGCAAATACAAAGTGAACATAAACAGTTTGGGAATTGTGTTCAGCTGTTGTTTTCATTGTATCCCCGCCAGTAAGTGTTTAGACTGTTTCCTCTGGTTTCCAGATAAAGTGCTTAACAAAAGATTGTATTCTTATTTACTCAAAAAAACTGAAACAAAACTAATCCTTCAGCTTGAACACAGAATAGGTCCTATCTTTAAATGTTGGAGTGACCTTTGAATGCCCATTCCTCTTCCCACTCCCTCCCTTCTCACAAAAATAAAATAAATTAAGATATTTCCCACAGCCAAACAGCAAATTTAGATTCTTGAAATTCTCTTGATATATATATATAGAATTTCAATCCCATTACTGGATGTAATGAATATAGGGAAACAATTTGTAAAATTGAATGTTGTACATTGTCCTGCACCATTACAAGCTTACTATAGAGACATGTCCTCCGTATTAACAGTAAACGGAAGTCTATGCACTAAGTGCCAGTGTTCCAGACTGTGTTTTTTAAGCTTAACTCAAATCCCCAGGGTATCCCAGTGTACGGTCTTGTAAGTTTTCCCTTTGCCTGTTTTGTTGGTAAAATTTATGATCTGCCCAGCATCAGAGATGCAGCAGCAGATTGGCTCAGATAAAAATTGATAGCCTGGAACAACCAAATCTTGTGTTTTGATTCTGATTTTACCTTAGTCATGACTCTCCAGATACAAGGAACATTTCATTCTAGATTTCCTGCTGTTGGCAGAAGGCCCCTGACCAGCTGTGTTAAATGTATTTTTACTCTTGTCTCACTGCCAGCTGCTGAGCTCTGTGAAAAATAAAATAAAATTAAATGTTTCAGTCCCAGCTGAACAGTTAAAAGAGATTCAAAAGGAAATTGTAGCCACAGTACTTAATTGCTAACAAACAAATCTGTTTTTGAAGATAGTTTTGTATTTCAAAAGAAAGAGGAGGAGTCAGTTTCAGAAAAACTCCATAGATAGGAAAGTGGAAAGAATGTGAGATCATTAATCTTGTTGGGCATCATCTTGCTGAATTTAAAATTTCCATTTTGGTCCAGACTAGGATCAGCATAAGAATGTTCACACGATACAAGAATTTTTATTGTATGACCTCAAATCAATTAAATCACATCATATTGCAAGAATAACATCATTGTTTCCAGGAGTGGTAACTTTTTTTTTAATATGAATAGCCAATCCACTGGATAGAAATAGCTTTGTATACACTGCCTATGGCAGTTGAGAAGAGGGAAAAACAGAATCGACGCAACAGGAAGCACTTAACAGCTTATTTAACACAAGTTTTGCTGCATTGTCCACTGCTATAAATGTTATTCCATTAATTATATGTAGCTTCACATTGTGCAAAAGGATGTTTTCGCTACTTAATTCCCATATTTGTTTATCATCCCTTGGGTTCCACAAGGAATATTTCTGCATTTCAGTATGGTTTAGCATTGTTCTTAGAAGTCTCCTTTTTAGCATTAAAAATGTATTAGATTTCCTTCCAAAATAAAATGTACAAAGACGAGCATCAGGGTTTAATCTAAGCAATCATACATTGTAAAAAAAAGATCACACAGGATTAATCTATGGTAGATCATTGTAAGAAATATTGTTTTTTGCAATTCACATTTAATAGAACATAATGCGAGCCAAATTGCTATCCAGTGCATTAATGTGTTATTCATTATATAAACGTTACTACACCATTACTGCAGGGACCAGGAATTTGGCTGATCCTCATTATTTTGATATCAGTGTGCATTTCCAGTGCATAGAAAGACCTTTTCCAGTTTTAGCAGCTGTAACATATTTAAACATTCTTTGTAATGGCATCTAATGATAAATATACCCTGTGGTCTTCTACTGAAGCATTAATGCTGGCACATTGCCATTTTACTGCCAGTAAAGGCTAGTTCATGCCCCTGTGCACATAGAATGCGAATATCTAAGATGATCATTTTTGTGCCTTAGCAATAAAATATTTACTGGATGACATCTTTAGCTTTTACAAATTAGAAAAAGATTAATGCTTTTTACAGATTAAATACTGTTTTAGTGTGCAGTTATTTATAATTAAACCGCGTAACATTGTTTGATTAGAAAATAGATTTTGATCGTTGGAACACAGTGAATATATATAATATATATATAATTGCTTCAGTCTAACTTTAATCCCTGTTAGGTTTATTAATCACTGCAATCCTTGGATGCCAAATAAAACTTTACTGCAGTTCCATCCCCTTTCTTAATTATATTTTACTTTCTTCACAAACGATAAAAGGACTGAAAAGGACCATACAAAATACCTCTTGTGGTCTCAGTTATTGATTTTCACCATCACTTGCCTCCCAGTGAGCAGAACCAGGAAACCGCAGAGAATGTGAAGTATTTTACAAGCTCTGCTTAGTCAATGCAGCCTGATGTGTTTTTCTGAAAGTAAACCTCCCTCTCTTGGCATTGTTTTAGAATAAAGCATGAGAGGCTGATATTAAGGGTGGCCTAATTATTGCAATTTGTGTGGACATTGATAACAAGTAGGTTTTGTGGTTATTACAGACTGATCCTGCCATATGAAAGATACATAAAAGGAGAAGAAGACAAGCCTTTGCCACCAGTTAAACCTCGAAAACAGGATAACAGCCCCCCGGAGAGTGAAAGTAAAATGAAGGTGGCTGGAACAAAACGCAAAATTGAACAAAACAGAAAAGGCAAGAAAGAAAAAGAAACCGCTCAGAAAATCAAGGATTCCTCTGGGGTTAGTAATCTTTCCATTTTAGTTCTTTAAAACTGTTTAACAGGCTTATGCAGCAGAATTGTTAATAAGTATGAGTTTCGTTCCTTGAAAAAAAAGCTGAGTGTTGCAGTGATTAGGGAAATAAAAGTTACTTAATGGAACATTAGATTTTTACCAATTCGTGATCCGAGCCCACATAACTCATAAACTGTTATGTCATCAGTTTTGAAAATGTTATCTCAGTCTCCACAGATTATTCAATTTTTACAACAAAGAACTGAGAAATTGAATGATATCTGCATTGTAACATTAATTCACCATTTATCTTCCCGATGAATAAAAGAAATATAAGGACACTTCATGCTGTATCTCCGATTGCCCGTGCCATCACGGTGCCAACGCTTGATAAATGTCTCCCCTGTGTAATTTGATACTTGTTATTGCCATTGACTAATGGCACGTTTCATGTAACTTTGCGAGAGTTTGTATTGCATCAGTAATATCTGGTTAACTTCCATGTTATATTATTCAAGGAGTACCTAGTCTCATCAAAACTAATGTTGGTGGGAGGCAACATTTTCCATTCCAATTCAAAACAGGTCATTTGAAAGTCTGCAGCATGCAAAGTACATGGAATAA
This sequence comes from Hydrolagus colliei, assembly GCA_035084275.1. Classification (NCBI taxonomy): domain Eukaryota; kingdom Metazoa; phylum Chordata; class Chondrichthyes; order Chimaeriformes; family Chimaeridae; genus Hydrolagus; species Hydrolagus colliei. The sequence continues at coordinate 9,529,663 of CM068748.1, forward strand.
TTCAATTTAGTTAGACTGCAACTAAGAGCAGAATGTTTATTTGGTTATCCGATCCTCTTGATTACCTTCGGTCTTTCATTCTCTGACAACATGAATGGATGGGAAGCTGTTCCTGGGGCAGAGGGTTGGAGGGAGGTTGTTTAGGTCTGGAAGAATTGCACAACAAATAATTGCTTTTTTGCACTGATGCTCCCACCTAGTGGTTCGGCTCAGAGCTGACAAAGGTTCATTAGTGGGCCTGAATGTTCAGATCAATTCAAATTTTAGATTCACACAGTTCAGATGTAAGGTGTGAACTGATCTTATCTGGCGCACAATTGGAACAAGCTTCCTCTAGACACAAACTGCCAGTGTCTTGGACTAATTGCTAACACTACCGTCAGGGATCAATCTGTTTCCTCCCTCCAATATGTTGCCAAGGATTCAGATGCATATCCAGCACTTAGCCCATCAGAGATCAAAGGCATTTCCTCATTTGCCATTGGACTTTCGGGGAAAATGTCACAAACCATTGAAACATGACCCTCACATCACTGTAGTACTGAAGCTGATTTTCCATGCCTATAAAATTCAGGTCAGTGAACAAGACATCCTAGACTAGTACAAAACATAGTATCCTTCCCCCCCACCCCTCCCACCACCACATACACTCCCAATGGCACGCAAGCATCAATCCGATGGATATTCAAGACATCCCATGATTACAAATATATTATTTGCCTGTAAAAGATTAATGCATACGCAAAACACTGTGCCACTCAGATTCAGATGAAGTGACCCCTGAACCTATGTCCTTTTTTTCTCCTATTTAGGCACATCTGAAAACTTTGTTCTGAGTTTTTTTCAATCCCATTTAAAATCTGATACACATACCATAAGCTTTCCGCTGAGACATCTGTCTTCTAGCCTGAAGAGCCCCAAACTGTTTAATAGTTACTCGTACCTTATTTCTCAAATACTGGAGATCATTCTTGTTGTTTCCTCTTGCGTTGCAGCAACAAGAGCTGTACACAATACTCTAGCTGCAGTCTATCTAGAGCACTGCACAGCTTGACTATGACTTATGTGGATCTAAACTCAATTGATTTGGCAATATTGCCCGGCATCCTGTTGCCTTGTATATTGCTGCCTCACACTGTTTTAGTCCAGAAAGCTTTGAGACAAGTAACATTCCTAGGTCACCTTGACAAGTGACCATGGAGTACATGCGCCTCCCATTTTTACTTCCTATATGCAGTACCTTGCATTGCATTGTTCTGCATTGAATTTAATTTGCCATTCATCAGCCCTTGTGTCTCCCAAACTGGTCCATATAAATGGCATGACCTTGATGCCCAGTTGGTGATGCCTCTTTCACACAGGGTTTGGAATTGCATAAGTATCATTTGCTGTTGTTGTCAAATGCCTTTTGGAAATCTAGATTTACTAGGTCATAATGCTTCCAAACTTTATGCGCTCTGAGGCGCTACCCTGGCTGGAGGGTGCTTTACAAGTGTAAGTTGTTGGTGTAAGTACTCTTGTCTTTCTCGACAAAATAGGTTGAAATTGTGTGAAATCCTCCACCCTATCTCCTTCCCCTTATCACAAATTCAAAAAATAGTAAAACAAATTTTTACAGTGGCTGTAGCACTGTAGCAGTGGCTGATACTAATTGCCATGTCACTGTGGGTGTTTTAAGGCAGTATATTAAAACTTCTGCTTTATTTATGTAAAGGATCCCCCCAACCCCGACAACCCCCCTCCACACACATACAAAGGAACACTTCTGGCAAACATAAAATAATACAATTACCTCTACTCCACTTTGTGATTTAAATATAATTCTGTGCTCAACTCTTGTTAGAACTTTGTCTACAATAAGAGCTTAAATCCCATACATGACAGTATGAATAAAACCAACTGCTATGTACTTGGGCAACACCTGGAATGGTTCTGTAAATGTGTAATACATACATTTAGTGTGTCTAAATTTATGTAGTGTACACACACATACACGTATATTATCAATCAGTCTGGATTTATTCATGTTAAACACTAGCTCCTGTTTAAACAGAGGTGAATGTTGTATCAATTTCAGTTAATTCATATCAGATCCAGAGAGAGCTTTTTCCAGGCAGGAACAGAGGTGACTATTTAACAGTGCAGAATATATTTGACTCTTATGTGGTTTGCTCATCTGTCTGGTATTTTTCATGCAATTTCATAGGCCCAAGAGAATGTGAATAATATTCTGGAGAAGACTAGAATAATCACATTTTGACCGACATCTACCCTTTCATGTCATTTAAAATTGGCTGAAAGAATCCTTGAAACTCAGACTGATGTAAAGTCAAAAGCTCGGAATTGCTCTTCTTCAATTATATAATTTACATTTTACTTCAACGCTTTAGTAGTGGGCACTTTGGAAGTAATTTGGGATCTCACAAAAGCAGGTCTGCTATTTTAAGGATACAGTTTTATTCTGAGGGGGCCAAGCAACTTATATTGTAGTAGTAAGAGGATACATACATGTTCCAGAAACAGTGGAGTGCTAATAACAACCACTTCCTTTTGTCAAAGGAAAAAATGTACTAATAAGAATTCAATATTTTCCAGAGGGAAATTCCATTAAAATACATCTTGCTGTCCAAATCTTATTGGAGCTTTTATCTTTTTACCATTCACTGAGTATATAAGAATCCTAATACATTGAAATACTTGGCTTCCAATATTCTTCAGCAAAGAATCCTTTTACACAAATCAAGCTACTCCTAAAGGAATGAAATGTAGTTTTAGTCTGCTACAGATGTATTGTAGAAATCAGTGCCAGTTTGGTGAAGTGGTGTGCTGGCATATTTGCACACTGAACTTCAGGTGAACAGAATGGGTCATCCTTTTATGATTCTACATGCATTCAGTCCAAGTGCAGGATTCACAAGTGAGTGACTTTATCGGGAGATAATAAGGAAAATTCAAGACTGTGTTGATATTTGCCACTCTGGCACAGCGTAGTAACAGAATGGTGTGTGCTACAGGGGAAATTGGAAATATATGGAGACAAATGTACAACCAGAGTTACAAACTAGATTTACAAATAGATATACAGTACTTCAGTTGAGATTTAGAACTCAGAATGAGGGTTCTCTTAATGTGCCACTAATCTTGACAATTTACTTAGAAGAAAATGAAATTCTTGGACAATGCTGCCATTTAGAGTGAATAAAGACATGTTGCCACAGACTGACAACAAACTTAAAAAGGCCTGTCAGTCAACACTGATACAGATAGAGAGTTGCTCTGACCTCTAGGGTCAGAGTTCAATATTCAACACATTGGTATCAATGGGGATAATTATGCTCACAAGTCACATTGCTAGAAATTTGAATTACACTCTGCACAGTCAGATCACTGTGGAGAATGTTACAGTGATAAACAGCAATTTTGTGCTATTCATTTAGGAACCTCTGGCCAAACACTATGTGATTTTAAAACTTTTGCATTCAAAGTTGTAATTAACTACTTTGTAGATTAAACTAGTTATCAAAATAATGTTGGCGTTCACTTAAGATGATTCAATTGATTTAGAATTTAATCTAGTCTTGTTACCTAGGGAACGAGAATAGCTTGCAACAGGGGGGTGTAGTACACGGGGTGGGGGAAATCAATCTGAAGTAATTTAGAAAGTCAAGTTAGGCCACAGGTTGTTACATCAAGCAACACACAATCCCAGCCATTTTCTGAAAAACAATGGATCAATGCTCACTTCTATTCATTAGTAAGCTTTCCTGTCTGGCTTTGTATTTTCTGTTGTTACCACCAACGGCCATTGCAGCTGCCAAGTATTCTGATGTGGTTTTATGTCAGGTGACAGGAAAAAAAAAGGATTTTACAAGAAAAGTAAATGTGTATTATCATCAAGTGAACTGTTTTACTTTTTTTAAAAAAATACTGAGTTTTACTAGTTTCCTTTTTGGCTTATATATTGACCACAGATATTGCTTCTGTTTCATTAAACTAAGTATCAGAATCAAATACCAGAGTAGTTTGTTTTTCCTGGATTGTTTCATGAATGCGTTAATTCAACAGGGACTTATTCCAGTGGAAGATCATAATGTAAACCTAACCTCATTTTATTCTCAGTGCAGATTTTCTTCCTGTTTAAAAAGAGTCCTGAATCATATCCTTTCTTGCTTTCTATAATAATAGCTCATGTTATTAGGCATTGATGTTTTTTTCATAGCAAGACTGTCCTACAGTGAATATTTAAATTAGTTGAACAGATCAAAAAAACATTGTAAGAAGAGCTGGGAAGCTTGCCAGGAATTTTAACGTCTGTTTTTATGTGGTTTCAGTTAGATTATCTGCTGCAAGATGCAGAATCTCTTGGCATATAAAAATGGATTTAAAAAAAAGGTTTAACATTTTAAGAACTCTGATGATTTTAATATCCTTCACATACAGTTTGATAAACAAGGTTTTAGTCTTATGTAAGTGCAGTATTTCTGGGTAGTAAAATTGAGAAAGCTGGATAGCCGGAGGGGATCACAAGCAAGAGTCTTACCAAATGGTTCAGATTAAGTCATAAATTAAGAGAGCAAAGCTCGGGTGGTTTATAACTATCATCTAACTCTTAAAATTAGATAACAGTTTGGGATCATTTCTCTCTATAATTTGGTGTTTTAAAAATTAATCTTTACGTTTGTAATTTTATGTGAAGATATTCTATTTGAATCACTGTTATATATTATCAAAGACAGTTAACATTACATTAATAAAAAATATATATGTTTTATACTGTTTATACTTCACAATCACTTGCTACAATCAAGGGTCCAGGAAATAATGGTTAACTCATCGATTTCAATGGCAGCACAATTAAAAGCAAACAGAGTATAGCCTTCACCATAAAATAAAACATACCAGCTCAAGAAGCTTAATCTCGAGTTCAGGAAGAAGCCAGTTTAAGGGGGAGGATATCGAGGTATATAATTTCTTAAATTGCATTTTGGTAAACGTGGAATATTTCCAGGAAAATAGGAATATGGAACATGCATTTAGAATATTTGAAGTGTTTTTTCTTAATGTTTGGAACAGTCTGCATAGTAGGATAATAGAGGCCAAAAAAAAGTCACTCAAAAAATAACTGAACTGGGTGAGAGGGGTAGCAGAAAAATAAGCTTTGGTAGGCAAATTGTCTCTTCTCACCCATTGGAATCATGTTTTTACGAGTGAGTAATAACAAATGTTTTTCCGTTGTAATTGAGTTGGTGATAAAATAATTACATAATTATAAAAAAGCAGACTGCCTGGCACAACTGTTCAATCTGGTAAACATTAAAAGTTATCTTCCTGAATATCGTAGCAAATGAATGAGAAGAATATACATGACATAGAAAGCTAAATGTTTAATGTCTGATCAATGAAAGCCATCGTTTATATTTGCATGTGCTCCAACAAAGTACAGTAGTACAGAAATACCAATCAATCTTTTAAATCTTCTTTTTGTTGTTTCGTTCCCTGATCTGTCCAGGCCACACACATCCGGCAGCCAGACTGCTCCACATGTGCCAAAATCCCTGTGAGCTAGTCACTGGGAAACATCCCAGGGAGACATTCTCTTCCAATTTTCTCTTCCCAACCCAATGAGGAGGGTTATCCTCTGCTTGGGACCTCTTAACAACCGTACATCTAAGATTGTGGGTGGATCAAGTTTATCTCCTCAAAAATGCCAGTAATGCACTGCTCTCAAATTTCCGTACTGTATACAGTACATCTAAAATACAGGATTTGTTCATGTAATTATTTTAATTCCACAATTTAATGACATTATTGTAAAAGTGCCAATGAATAAATAGTATAGTGCAATGAAAATGTCTCACTTTACATTAATCTGCTGAATTTGAATAGGTCTACAATTCAACAGTTTGCTATGGTTAGATACCCATGTAATTAGTTGCAATTATCAAATGTCAGTCCAGACTTGTCATTACTGTAAAGATTATAATATGGACATTTGCCAAGATTAACAGTTGTGTGTTTTTTTTTAAAATCAGGTGATTTTAGCTAGAGAAGGCAGCCAAGAGATTGATAGTCCTAAACATGGTGTGGCTTCGACACAGGAAATGGTAGTGGACCAGTCGCAAAAGGAAACAGGACAACAGTGCCACATCTCAGCAGATGTGAAAGGAAGCAGGCTGGAAGAAAAAATGGCATATTTGACCAACAAAGCCAGTAATGATCAATCAAAAGAAAAAAAAGCTCAACAGCTATTCTTGCCTCCAGGCCCCACAGACCATTCAGGAGATGTTACCACACCAAACCCAAGTGATGGACAGCCTCATCTGGAAACGGAAATCACTACAACAACCTGCCAGGAGATTAAATCACCAAAAATTGCAACTGAGACACTTGGAGATGAACTTCAACAAACCTCTACCAACAACATTGATACAGCTGAAACATATACCCATGTAGCAACTCAAAATAATGGTCTTGATCAGGGATCAGGTGAAACAACAGAGACTATTGGAAATTGCTCCATTAAGGTTGACCAATCGCCAAAAGAGGAATTGGAGACCCAGGTTGGGAACAACCAGTTACAAAATGCACATAGACAGCAACAGGTACAGATAGCAAGGGTGGCCACAAACCCCTCTCCAGAAGCTAATACAGAAAAACAGGAGTTGCTTATTTCCGTAAAGAACGAACCGTCCCCAAGCTACATGCCATTGGTGTACTCCAGAGGAAACCCTGGGATTATGTCACCACTGGCCAAGAAAAAGTTATTATCACAGGTCAGTGGAGCTTTGCCCAATAATTATTCTCTTGGAACTCCGCCACCATTAATTAGCAGTAAAAAATTTAGTGATAGTGGAGAGGAAATGATTGCAACGGAAGCAAATTTTTTGCAAGGCTCTTCATCAGATACCATGGCCATTAACAGACCTTCTGTGATTCAGCATGCACATAGTTTTCAGAAAAGACATCCTGATGAGAGAAAATCTTTAAGTGAAGCTTTTCAACATGATGGTTTGAATAAATTGTCAGATTCAGAGCCTGGTTATCTCTCAAATCATCATCTTAATTCTCTAGACTCATATAAAAGCAGTGTTCCCTACACGTTCTGTTCTGAATCTCAGGACAATGAAAGTTGTGAGAGAAGATTACCCCAATCGTCACATGTGTCCAGTTTTCTAGCTGACTTCTACTCCTCCCCTCACCTGCACAGTCTTTACAGACATACAGAACACCACCTCAGTAATGATCAAACATCAAAATATCTTAGCAGTATCCAAAAAGATAAGAGTTCCTCATTTGTACAACATAAAAACCAGGACAAGATGTATTTAAATTATCTTTCAACTTTGCATCAACAAGAAAAGAGATGTCTACTGAAACCTCCCACTGATGACCAGCCAACTGATTTGAGTCTTCCCAAGCTGAAGAAAACAATATCTAAGAACTCGGTAAACAATACCCCTTATTTATCATCGCACCCAGAAAATAAACACACACCAATAAGTAGACTGGTGTCCAACAGTGACTGCAAACCTAAGGCTTGCCGTGTTCCTCCAATGACAATCTCAACTAATAAGAAAACCAGTGAACAAACTGTGCAGCTTCCTGGAAAGTTGGAAGAAGTGGTCAGACCAATAATGAGCTCCAAAGCTAGTTCGCAAATTATTGGCACCACCAAACCTATCAAAAGAAATCGTGAGGATTTTGATAATGGTAACAATGAAAGCCCTGAGAGAAAGTTACGAGCAGTATCACCGTTACTTTCATCAAAAGACATGGCTCTGAAAGAAAAAGCATCTGACCTAGATGGTGAATGCAGTAAAATGTTACCCTCTGGCAGTATATTAGAAGGCCACAAGTTCCCAATGCCAACTCCTACTATTTTCCCAGGATTGTATCCTGGAGCTTTTGTGTCTCAGGTCCAAGATATGTGTGATGGTCTAGGTTCACGGTTTCCAGCTGGATACGCTCATCCCTTACAGTACTTGAAAAACCAGGCAGTGCTGTCACCTCTCATGCAACCACTTGCTATCCATTCCTTTATGATACCAGCAATGCAGAGACAGATCCTTGCTTCTGGCACAAATCCACAGCTCTATAGACATTTGTCTGGAGCTGCAACACCTGTAGCTGCATCGTATGGAGATCTTTTGCAACACAGTCTCTATCCTCTAACTGCTTTGAACCCACAAGCTGCATATTCCTCCTCTCAGATGTCTTCTGTACACCCTAGCACAAAACTATAATTTCCTTACCTTTTAATGTTGCTACCTGAAAGTAGAACTGAATTCTGAAGGTAAAGCAACAGTCGGACATTCCACGATGCATAGCAAAAGTCTTTAAATAATCACAAGCTACACATAATTGGTTTGTAAATCTTTTGCACTTATTTGGTGATGTTATATATCATTACATTTGATTTTAGTGCATTCAATGCATAGTAATGACAATTTTTCTGTATATAATAATGACTGCATCTCAACACTATCATGATTGCAGCATCAACACGTTAAATTGACTGTAAATATTCACTACAAAAGTTTACATAGTTACATCCTTAATTTATACAATTGTAGTTCAGTTTTAGTTTGAGCTTTATTTTATTTTTGGTGGTAGGGGGTTGTTTTCAGTAGTCTAAAATGATGGATGCCTACTTATTGTGTGCTTACTCCAGAGCAAGATAGACATAATAACTACAGGAAGTCCATCTGAAGTTGTAAATGTCTGTTTGGATTCTTTTGAATCCTTCTGTAGATCCCATGTGGTGATTAATTTCTACACTATGTAATAGTGCACCATTGTTTTCCACTGATTCCTATGTATTTGGTATGTCTGCCATCTACGTTACTGCTTGTCATTCACAATGATAAAACAATAATTGTTTACAAAGGGTAAAATGACTGTAATTCAAGAAACACTTAACTCAGCTTTATTAATACTTCAAAGTAAATGTAAATATTCAAATTCAATTTCTTTCTGGATATAGTTAAATAACTTCGATGGCGTCATGGCAAACTTTTAAGCCCACTGCCATAAGCAGCTACTAATTGTACAAGCTGATTATTTGTTTCTTGCTTTGTATATAAAATGCAAACACATGATATGCTAGCTGTTGTCTGCAATTGCTATATTCCAGAAAAAGATGGTAATAATTTTATATTTAGATCTTGGCTGAGTCATGCCTATCTTGTGTTAAATGTTACTAAAGCATAGCTGCTGGGGCTCTTTCTGAGGTTGTACACATAGTTGTAGCTAATCAAACCTCCACAATATTTGAATCTCAATCTCTTTAATGTAAACAAAGTGGATTTTAAAAAGAATTAAAATGAAGATGGTTAACAACATGGAAAAATAGACATCGACGTGGCATTTGCTGCCATTTTGTAGCTTTTGTAATAAAACCCCTCCAGTTGATCTCTTTTGTAATAAAAGCCCTCCAGTCTATCTCTTTTGTCTCTGCAGCTGTCAGTGAAACATAATAAGATTTGTGCTGAAATGCAGTTCTGGCTTTTTATTTAACTTCTGGGTTTGGCCTCCAATCAATGGCAACCTTTTGTTTTTCATTTAAAGCTTGGAAAATGTCACTTTATGTTTAAAAGTGCTATCATGCTAAATAAATTAAACATTAGCCAATACTTCCAAAGAAAGTCTTTTTTAAAACTATTCAAACATTTGCTTTCCGAGAACTTAACATTTGGTTGCAATAATTTCTTTTCAGTTCTACACTAAACATGTTTAACTGATGCTTCAGTATTACATATGGCTTTTTGGCAAACACACTGCTAAATCAAGAACTAGCTGTGCCTTTTCATTTTAACAACACATTAAAACTTCAGTTCTTAACCACATATGTTTGTCAATGTTATACCATGGTCACATCTGGTCTAGCTTTAAAAAGAGTATTATGGTCATAATAAGTATTGTGAAATCAGGATATATTATTTTTGTTGGTTTCCGTACATGTGATTAAATGGGCACTTATGAGATTATTTGTTTGATTGTAGTTATATTATTTACTGAAATATTTGTTCCAAAGTGGTTGGTTTTCACAAGGACACATTGCTTAATATTTTCAGTGTATGTATCTTATCAGCAAGATATTTATACTGACACATTCATATTTTAATTTGTACTTTGTAAATAATGACACTTTTGCATTTTTAGTTATTTAGCGTTTTTTCCGTATGGTGATTATCTGTATATAGTAAAAAGTAAAGACTAGTAACATTAAGATAAGTCCTGATAGTTTAAGGTTATTGAGTAACCTTTACGTTAGGCTAAAACTTTCAATCTAATGTTGCTGAGCCAACTGTAAACACTAAGTTTTTGTATGTTCTTAAAGTGTACTTCTTGGCAAATGCTTTTGATACTTTGTGCCAATAGTTTATCAATCACATAGCTGGCAAAATATTTTGTACTTTCTGATTCACTGTTATATTTAATAAAGTTTTACTACTTAACATTTTTGTGTTTTCTTAAGAAGCAAGTTACTTAATTTCTAAAGGTTCAGAACTTTTTTTTCACAAAAAAAATCTTTCATCAGCAAACGTGCTCAGCACATAAGCAGGAACCTCAGCGTGCCTTCTGCAACTCATGGAATTACTGTAATGCAAATTAGATACAGACGGGATCAGAAAAGGTGCACTTTAATCAGGCAGTTACAACCACACGTCTTGTTTCACTACAAAGTGGTTTCGACATTACAGCCATGCAAAATATTGCAGTCTAACTAATTGAAGCCAAACTGGTGTCATTCCAAGATTTGCTGTAAGGTCAAAAATGACCCAATTTTGCACTAGCTGGAGTATAACTAACACAAGGTCATCCATTTATCTAAACCTTTCAGGTTCATTCAGCACCAGCTTGTTACAGGAAACACCACAGCAACATTGTATATTCTCAAGTTAAACATCACCATTTGAATAGCAGCGGCAGAATTCTGTTCACATGTTTTAAGAACTCATGCACAGAACGGTTCTTAAATTATACCAGTGCAAACCATACAATGTCATCACGAGTGAAGTCTCAAAATGAGCAGCTGAAATAATGGAAGTAATAAAATACTCAGTGGAATCAGGAGCAGTATAATCTTCCATTTTGCAGTATTGACATTTCTCATCTGAACTTCAAAAATATAAAGTACAGAAATTGACCATGAAAAATGTCGGGCACGACAAATCATGTTTTTTTTTCAAAAAAGCAATAGTACAAGATTATTCTAGAAAACGATAAAGTTCAGCTCAGCCAAAGCTGCCCGCTGAAATGTTCCATAGGGATCCCTTTCACTGATGTCATCAGAACATGTCCACTTACATTCCCGTCAATTAAATGGATATCGCTGAGCTCCAGATATGGGTCCATTATTTTCAAATCGCATTGATACAATTGTAGAGTAGATTGTGATGAAAAGTCCTTTATAATGCACCATACTCCTGTAGTAAGGTAGCTCAGTGGTTAGAGCGCTCAGAAGATCTGGGTTGAATTCTAGGCAGGGAGAAACCGTGAGCAAGTTTCTTCACACACCTGATAATAATCCCTCGAAAAAAAAACAATAAAATTGGTCTTTTTAATCCACGACTGTTTGTGGGAAACTGCCGTGCACAATTGGCTGCCGTGTTCCTTTCACAAATATGGTATATTCAGTGAAGCGCTTTGACACGTCTAGAAGACATGAAAAGTGCTATATCAAATGCAAGGATTATTATTATAATCAGAAACCAGTTTTCAAAGTTTAGCTTAATGCCGGTTGCTTAGTCACAAAATAAGGAATGATGGATCAAAGGATCACACACAAAAAATTATAACCTTGAACCAAAACAGATTTTTTCTAAACAGATTTTTCTCTTATTCTCCCAAATCCAGTGTTCAGACTTCCTATACAAAAAGGCCTTTTCGAATATATTTTTTAAATTCAGGACAGGAATTCAGTATAGACAGAATATTATGCCAGCAATACATGAAGTTCAACAGGATTTCTTTACAGAGAAACACAATAGAAAGAACATCTAGTTCATTGAATGAGTAAATAAGATCTGAGAATCTAAAGACCATTGTAATGAAATTACAAATGGGTTATTATTATTTTTAAGTGGAAAAATACTACCTGTTCTTTATAATTGTATTTCCTCCCTAAACACGTGATACTAATTTTCTAAAGAAGGATTTATTTTATATTTAGCTCTTTTAATGTGTTTACATGTAATGTGTATATTACAGGAAGAGATGGAAGTTTGATACTCCTCATTATCTCATGTAAGCTGCCTCTCTTTAGAAGACTAGCTACTAGCTGGGTGCAAATTGGCTGAGATGTTCTCCCACAACATGCACAAGTCACTACACTTTTCAGTAAATCTTGCGAAGCGCTTTAAGATGCAATCCCAATTTGAAAGGGATACACCAAATACCAGGAATGTCATTATTGTTCTCTGGATATCCTCGCTACAATATGTTCTGCAATATCCCTTATTTAAAAAGTAACTATAAAAAATGCTGTGGAGCTGAATGTGTTGTTCCCCCTGTGAAAAGCTTCCTAGTTAACATAAGAAAAGTTAGATAATAACAATGTTGCAAATTAACTATGTAACAAAGAATCATATAAACTACTTTTCCTAACATTACTGATAATTATTTACAGCTACCCAAACTAACATACACTAAAAGCCCGTATATCTGGCACCCGATCAACCGTAACTTCCTTATAACTGGCATCGCAAAACAAAAGTCCACATTTGATCAACCGGAATTTATCCGGAAAAATGCATTGAATTTTTTTTGCGTTTTCAGCCGAATATCTGGCACACGCTTTAACTGGCATTGGCCAGGCCCCAAGGGTGCCGGATAAATGGGCTTTTACTGTATATACTAGATATATCGGTTATATCGGTATAATTTTTCATATCGATATGCCGATATTGGAAATTTGAATATACAGATATATCGAAAAATTTGGTATTAAAAAAATCAGTATATCACAAAACATCGGTATATAGTGTCTGGCGATATATCGGTATAATACGAACTTTTTCAACATACCTTGTCACCAGCAATGCAAACCTCCTTGGCGTAGAGCTCGCATATCAGAATGCACGCACACATCGGAATGCGCGCGCACATCCGAATGCGCGCACGTGCACACAAGGTAAAAACCTGGTGATATCAATATATCTCGATATGAGCCCAGCGATATATCGATAGCGGAAAAATTCCATATCGCCAGACACTAGTATATACATTAGGACAACTGTGTTAGATTGGCTCACATCTTACTTCTGAGTCAGAAGGTTGTGCATCTAAACCAAACGTTAGAACCTGCAACTCGTATATTCTAAGATAATACTCCAATGCAGTGCTGGGAGTATGCTGCATTATCAAAGGTGCCATCCTTTAGATGAGACATTAAACCGAGTCCCTGTCTGCCTGTTCAGACCATAGCACTACTTCAAAACAAAAAGGATCTTTTTTCACTTCCCCCAAACACAATTGGTTGTTCATTTCATGGCTGTTTGTGAGACATTGCTTTGTGCAGAATTGACTGCTGCATGGGACTGTCCTCCCAAAACACATTTTACAGGACTGTACATTATATCAAACACATTGGGATATCTTACTGATGTGAAAGGCAATATGCCAAATGTAAGGTTTATTATTATTAATAATGCAGAGTTCTATTCATTACACCGTCTTCAGTTACATCATATCTTGGGGCTGCTAATGCAGTATAAGATAATCACCGAGGTAAAGTTATCCTAGTCATGTAACTCCCAGATGTTGCATACACTGCCCCCACCCCCCACTCCCGCCCCCCCCAAATGCTTTACGTAGGAAGTGTTCATTGTGAAAAAAATTACTTACATCCTCCGGTTACAACAGTCCTATAATCCAGCATGGTTACCATACCTTCTGGCTGGAAGACTTTGCCCTCCTTTTAGCTACAACTACAGTTGACTATACTGTTTATCCTTTCTGAACTCTGCTTACTACTAAAGAACATTCCATCTTACTATGAATAATTCCTAGTATGTCCCAAGTGACTTGTATTTTAACAAAGCACACAGAGTGGATACTGACATGGCTGACCTAGATTCTGTCTACTTAGTCTGAGTGAATTAACTGCACCGTGCAGTTCCACTTTATGGAGGAAAAATCTATTTCATCGATGTACAATCCACTTTCCCTGTCTGTGTAGGTTTGTCAGATTTTCTTTCTGTTGTCCCCCCTTTCTTATACCATAAAAATAAAACATTCAACACACAATTATTTTAATATGAATTTTCTAATTCCTCGTTTGTAATTTATTTAGCATTGAGGACTATTTACCAATTACCAAGCAAACATTTTAAGTAATTACAAGCATTGTCTTTCTGCATTCAGGCCTGCTTGTAAAATAAATCAGATATGTCATGTTCATCACTTATTGCTCTGTATACAGACTACGTAATAGTAATGAGTTGGCTGAGAATGAAAATACTTCCAACCCAACACATGTCCATCATTAACATACCCTACAAGATTAAAGTACAGTTAGTATCAATTATCACATGTAGACTCCTTCCCTTTACACCATGCCTTCAATATTTTGGACAGATCTAAATAGTGAATAGAGTTCTGATGAGATAGAAGCTTGAATAACACAAAGCACATCAAGAGCATGGGTAATATCAAATAAAGATTTGTCTTTAGGCCTGTTCTAAGCTAGTTAGCATGAGAGTGAGATCTTTCAACATCTTTACAATAATACATAGTAATTTCTTAATATATTGTACCTTCATTAGCTATGGAAAAGCTTTCACAGTGGATTTTACATTGGGACATCCTCCTGACGTGAAAGGCACTATACAAATTAAATTTTGTTGATTTTGAATTGCATATTTACATTCTCACTGGGAAGTGTCAACAAATCCCTGAAATGACAGTTTGAAGCAGTCTGGTAATGGCTCATCTTGTTCACAAGATGTTTATCTTCACAACCTGCCCTGAAATCTTCCCAAGTAAAAACTGATGGTGTATAACGTGCAACAAAGACTATGGAGCACTTATAAAGTGCATCCTTAAATTTATAAAATGTGCATAGCCGGTATGGTAGAAAAAGGCAGTTTGTTGCAGTTAGACTGATACGCAACTCTCAAAAACTACAATGCACATTGAAGGCTTAAAGAAAACCAGTGCCACAATTGAGAAGCATAAATATTAATGTTTTTAAAACTAAAACTTCTTTGTGATTACAGTTCCTGTAGACTTGATTTGCTTTTAGATAAATGCTAGTGGTTGAAGCTAATAACACTGTTTAATTGAAGGTTACAGTTCTATTGCTGGAGGTTCAGCAAACTAGTGAACAAAGTGCGGCAACTCGCATTGGAAAACTGAAGTCAATAGTGGTAAAGTCAGTTTTGGAACCTCTTAATATTATCTCTGCCTGAAGGGAAAAAGTAGTAATTGTTTTCATCTGTCTCCAACCATATGAAGAAATCTTTTGCAGATTTCAACTCAACTCTGCTTGACATTGAACCGGATTTTACTGCACCATAATACACAAATTTACAAAATACTGATACTATAGAAGCACAGAATCACCGTCCTCTCTTCCACCCCCGATCCCCAAATAACCAGTATTAAAAATTACATTGTATAAGGGGTATGCTTATGTCAGTTAACTATTAGTCAATCATAAACAATGCAATTTTTGACTTTATAAACTTACAAATACATCAATTATTGCTCTAAAAGCATTTTTGTGAAGATTTCTGCATCAATCATCAGCACATAGCAGAAATTAGCACAATATAACAGCAAGATTTGGTTGGTAGCCATTAAAACTTGTCATATTGCAAAGCTTTTCAATGGGCAGTGGGGGATGGTCAATAGCAAGCCCATTAATAATAAAACATAAATATTAGCAAATGGATTTCAAGGATCAAAATGTAAAGAGTTATGGATAACAGCAAAACAGGCATCTGACAGGCCATTTGAAATGCAACCAACATGTGAAGCTGAAACAAAAAAAATTCTGATTCCCACTATTCCCAGAGGATTTCTTGTAGTGCACATGAGTGGTCCCAGAATGATTCTAAATTTCATTGCATGTACTCTGAAGTGCAACCATGGAGTCTCTCGGCTCAGCAACAAAATCAATACTTTTGACTCATTGAAACAATACACTCAAACAGTCATCACAGCAGTTCGGAGAATTTGTGTCGATTTTTATCAGGAGGTAATCTACTCTGAAGTTGTGCACATACTTTGAATGAAACATGCTTCCACTTATATCTGCCTGCCCAAGTGACCAGAAACTCCAGCCCAGTTATACTCAGCTTGAACTTTAATAGCCCAGTTAATATTTTTGCAGTAGCTTTGTAATCCCACTACCAATGATAGAAAGTGATAGATGATTTTACTTTTTGCAAATTGGAAGCAAATGTCAAAAAATATTATCAATCCCAACAAAATTACATCTGTAGTATTTGAATATTTTAAATAGATTTCATGGCACTGTACCTTTAAAACCGTAATATTCCATTAGGTTATAGGCCTGGCAAACTGAAGATGGTCTAAAGGAAAAGATTGAAGTACCTTCCACAATTTCCAATATAGTCTTGGTTTGACAAATGACATCCACAATTGGCTTGGATTGTACCATTAGAATTTAAACATTTCCATTACATAATTAATTTTATAGATGCTTTCACTTATTTTATATAACAGAACCATCAATTAGTTGAACATGAATCTGTTATGAAATATCAATCTGTGTGTTATTGAGATTTAAAAAAACTTCCAATTAAAACACATTAAAGTGTATGCAATATGTGTCAGAATTTAAATTTTAAGTAAATTACTTAGACAGCAATTAGCAAGTCAGTATTGCAAACTGGCATAATTATCATTTCAAGTAAAGTAACTAGGAAGCCCATTAACAGAATTTGTAAGATCTATAACTTGGTGGGACAGCTATGACGATTTTCTATGTTCCTTCAGAAGCTATCAAATGACATGCAACGATCACTTTCTGAAATGTTCATACTTTAATAGCAAAATACTTTTTTTTAACAGTAGTCATCATACAAAATTGTTCGGAATTCCAGTTACTGTTATATTTGAATATTTGTATTCAAAATATTTTCTCTAACATTAATCCAAATTTGTTGATTCAATTAGAAACATTGCAACATTTCTGTAGCACACTTCACAAGGGGTAGTGTCTCTTGGTCACCTAACAATAGTGTGGTTTGATGCTGAGCTGTAGACATGACTGTAGGCATGATCAATGAGGAAAGTCTTAGCTGTGGATGTCACAGGTTGAGTCTTCAACTGTGGATGTCTTCAGATGACGGTGAAGTAGAGGGGTCGAGGGAGGTGCAGAGGCCCAAGCAAAGGATACAGGTAGAAAAGTGGGAGAACAGGTTGGAGAAGTGGAGAGGTGGTCGGTAGTGCATGAAGTAAATTGTGAGTGGGCACAAACAAATTGAAAAATCAATCTAGTCTGTGACAAAGAGCCGGGCAATGACTGGGTTGATGGGGGTAAGTTTCGTACTGATGATATGGGTGGTGGAGTTTTGAATCAATCACAATTTTCAGATCACATCGACCATTTTCTAATGTCCTAATCAGCTACACTAGAAAACATACAGCCACACTTTAAGCAAATTTCTTAAAATGTACTAAGCCACGAGATATCATGTTTGATAGTAGCAACTATTTTTGTTAAAAAGTCGTCAGCTACAAAATTATATTAATGAAAATGATATTGTCACCCACCCACAAAATACAATCAAACCATTCTGAAGTATATCCCGTGAAACTATTTTACAGTATATCACATCAACGTGATAAGGTGCTACATCAAATGCAAGGATTATTAGATGAACAAAATTATATTAATCAAAACAGAAGTACATAATTATTAAAGTAAAATTAACATCAAAATTAAAACATATTTCTTCATTAAGACTATTCCAGATCTATTAAGACTCAGCCCAGAAAGTATGAAATCCTGTCCACTTGTTCAAATCTGCTAACAAGGATTTTTGAATAATTTACCAATTATAGAAGTTGAGAAATTGAATTAAAAAATCTGTTTGCTGCTGAAAGTTTAGTCTCGACTGTACCAATATCAGCACAAGCAACTCATTGTTTGACAAAAGTTACATTTGTATGGATAAACAAATTTAAGGAAAACAATTAAATGTGTCCTTGGAAATTTACTTATTTTCAATGTTATAAATAAAAGTCATGTTGGTTTTTTCATTTGGATAGCAGCTGGAGCCACTTCATTATAGCAAGCAGATCAAGAGTCATTCTGCACTTATTCTCTCCTTTTCCTCTTCCCTTGAGTATGCAAATTTTCATATCACTGGGTTAGGTAACTTCCAGTTAGTCCATTTTATTCATTAGAAAACATCTAGATTAAATAGTCACCATGGGAGTAAAATCTGTGCTCCCAATTTCACTACGATTTTAATGGTTATATGCCCTACAGGAATAACTTGCACTATTAATGTACAAGGATGAATAAAGTGTTCAGTTGGTACCATGACTTATTTTGTTCAAAAAATTATCAGTAAAACTACCTCTTCTATGTTTCTCGATAGACTCTTCACTTAGAAAGTAAAATTAAGAGAATTTACAAAATATTGTTATCGTGCATTTTGTATGCATTGTATTGGTAATTTGAAAAGCAGCTTCAATTTTATGAAACAATCAATTTGCTGACCATTCAAATCAATCCCTGAACAAGTCAAGTTCCATCACTTTGGCACACCAAGTTGGCACACTTTGGCTGCTGTTCACCCCTGCAATGAAGGCTTCCCATCAACTATCTACATAACCTTTAGTTTCTGATTATTAGGAGTTCACCGTTTCTATGTGCTACACTTGAGACTGGACCCAACTTCTGGGATCAAGTTTGTTCTTGATGGGTCCTTTCTGACGTGGAGCAGGTACTGGTCTGTTGGGCAGCGGTGGCTTGGCTGCTGTCTGATTGCTGCCTTCATTCAGGCAAGCTTGACTGGCTAGAAAACACCTATTAGAAATGTCATTGGACCTGTGCATTTGCTGCATTGTAGAGGATAGTTTGGGAACCAGGACAGACATTTTTTGAGTTGAAACAGAGGTTTCCCAATTCTCTTTCTGGGATTGGTTGATGCAGGTTGCTTGTGGCTTGTATGGCTGTCTATCCACAGGAGGTGGAGGAGCTGGCCTCTTTTTACCTTTTGTGGATGAAGTTGTGGTGTTATCTTTGTTTTGATCTGGTGCTTGTATATTTCTCTGGACAACTATATTGTGAGTGCCATCAAACAGAGCTGCCCATAGAGGGGGCTCAGAAACTTGCTGATGACCAAGAAGAAATTCTCCTTCAGTTTCCTCAATTTTATTATGGATAATGTCCATCAAACTCTTGTCCTTCAGTGGTGACTCGATAGCTGTAAAATATAGAAAATTCAGTTTTGGAGTTTATCAATGTAGTTTTTGTCTGGACGGTGACAGTTCGCATTTTTGTAATACAAGCTTCACCTCACTAGTTTCTGTTTTCATACAATACATCAGGATTTACATAGATTGTACAGTCTACTTACTAGGTTCATAAAAAGACTAGGTTCATAAAAAATAACATAACACGTTTTCATGCCTTATTGTAGTGGTGGAAGCAAACTGATAATGGATTCCAGTATTATGAGGAGAAAAAGCAATTTATACTGCCCACACCTCATCCCATTATCCTTAAAGTGAGGAGAGTTCTATGTACACACATATAAGACCATATTCAGAACTCCAATATCAAGAATAAGTTAAAGTTAAATAAAATTACTAACAATAAAATACATTTGCTCCAAAGCCTTGGTCATGTATTGGACCACACAAGAATGTTTAAACAATCAATTCTGAGTGGAGCCGGAATGATTTGGCACATGGTGTTCATACTGCAGAAATGAGAATTGATGTATATCCAAGCCATCTTCCAATGCGGCTGCAACATCAACCTCACTTATACTGCAATTGTTGTGTAAACACTGCATACCTTCACATATTATTAACAAACATAAATTGGTAGATAATAAATTAACAGGAAATAATATATTCCAAATCTTCAATTTGAATCAAACTGTCAACTATTTCCTCTTACACTTTTATATTGGTGTCTATAAAAAGTAGTATAAAAAGGTATAAATGTAGGAACAGATGTGGTTTATTCTTTTGATAATCAATTTATGGTACACATCCCGACTATTGGTCAAAAGGTAGTTCAGACCCAACATTGGGATTCTGAGTTCATAGTCTAACTTGATTCTTGGGTACAGAGCTGGAGGAGCGCTACATTGTTAGGGATGCCATCCATTGATGACACCTTCGGCCAAGGTCCCATCTATTGTTCAAGTGGAGGTTAGAGATTCCATGACATTATTTGAAATGGGAAGAGAGTTCCTCCCGGGTTTACTGGCAACAGTTTTCTCGTGAATTGATCATTTACCTCATGGCTATTTGTTGGACATTGCTGTGTCAAATTGGTTGCTGCAAATACAGTCACTACACTTTGAGGCTTATAATAAATGCAAATAATATTATTATTAATAATTCCAGAAGATCTTTTACAGATTTGATCTCCAGACTACAGTAACACAACGTGACTGAATGACACATGTCAAGTTAAATAAATATACATGATCACAACAAGCTACGACAGGGGTCTGTAAAGTTGAATTTTCTTTTATTTCCTCAGTTTATTTAACTCACTGACATTGGACATGATGCGATAAGGCAACAGGGAGTTATGATTAACTACTGCATAACTCAAAATATGTGATGGTGAGAACCAGCTAAAATATGGTGAAAGCTGTACGGAAGTTCGGTAGATTATTCCTTGAACGGTGTTAAGCGAATTGCTTTCCCACTTGTATAGCCTAAAAGAAAACCATGTTGATCCAGAACATCTTTACTGAAGTAATTTAAACCAACAACAATTTTGCAAGCCTCTTTTTTTTAATCGACAATAACAATAATTTTTATTTTAGAATTTGCTGGTGTAGAAACCAAATGTGCTTTGTTAATCCTCCTTTCACAGCAACTGTGCCACCTAGTGTTCATGAATTTGACATTAAAGACTGGGATACATCTCCATCTAGTGCTCAGGCCATAAATAACTGCTCATACTGAGGCACTAGTGCTGGTGAAATACCTTCTATTTTTATTTTGGAAAAGCAGCCTGAGTTTTGTAAGAGGGGCTAAGTGCAAAAGTGTGTTAGAATATGTAAGGGCACAACATTTTGCCTACAATAGAAGTCAAATTATGATATTCACTGTAACAAATCTCCACAACATTTTGCATTTATATAGTGCCAATCGGGTAATAATTTGGCCAATCATTATCACTGTCGGCAGCAGGACTGCTGAGCTGATTCTAACTGGAGCCTAAAGCTTTAATGTTTTGGCCTTGCTTTATGGAGAAACACTAGCATTTATAAAGATTTTTAAAAATCAACTATGCTGAACAATAGCCTAGACTGTTAAAAAGTTGAACAAATTGGATTTCTGGTCTGAAACTATTTCCTTTGTGAATCTTCCAGTGAAGCTAAAATGTCAGCCAAATGTTGGATTCAGAATGACGCGTTTGATTACGCACTGAATAGGATCTGCGTAAAGAATCAGCCATCAGCTAATGCAATGCATAGAACAACAGCAACGTGAAGGGAGCATCTCCTCAGTGCTCTCTTTTCAGCTGTTTGCCTTAATCCATAAAAAACATGCATATTATAACTCTGTGTTAATAATTGCCACCTTACTTGTGAACAGCTCAGGACTAAAGGAGAAAAACTTAATGCAGGATGACAGTTACAAAACACCTTGCCAAACTGCAAGTTGGTTTACAACATGGAGTGGTGTCCTACAGTGCAGTGGTTAGAGTACTCGCCTTGCAAGCGAGACCTGTGTTTCACTCCAGGCAGGTGTGATACTGCTGTGCGAAATTGGCTGCTGCGTTTCACCCACATTTATTGTCAATTTTCTTTACAGTACATACTGTGAAGCACTTGAGGCATCTAGGAGACGTAAAAAGCTCGATATCAAATGCAAAAATTAAGGATTATTATTAACATGGGTCCACTGTAAAATGACTGGCACAACTGCTGTGCTCCAGTGCAGACTAAGCCGCTTCTTCTAAGTGTGCAAGCTGGCTGGCCAGTCATGATCGGTCTTGAGTCTGACTGATTGGCTTCCTGTGCCCAAGTCACCAGAAGTGATGTCAGTGCCAACATAATGGCAAAGTGTATTTGAGTGTATGTGGGGAGTATAATGCAACATCTAATATTTTAGATGCAATATACAGTAAAAGCCTGTTTATCCGTGACCCGATCAACATGAACTTCCGTATAACCGGCACCGCAAAAAAAAAGGTCCGCATTCGATTAACCGGAATTTATCCGGAATAATGCATTATTATTTTTTCCGGCCGAATATCCAGCACGCACTTTAACCGGCATTGGCCAGTTCCCGAGAGTGCCGAATAAACAGGCTGTTACTGTACTACATTAGAATAGACGCACCCTATACAAACAAATTCTGTATTCTGAAATAGAACAATTGCATCCTTTTTAAAAAAAAATCATAAGAATGTGTCCCATATTTTGCTAAAAACAGCAATAAAGTATTATGAAATATACAACTGTATGTACACAATATAACATTTAACATTTTTTGGAATAAGCTGAGCAGCTTAATCAAAGCACTGACATTTCTCTGAATTTTCAGTGAAAGGTCTTAACAATCTGACCGATATTAAAATTCGCTTGGCACTAGTCCGTGACATTGCTGGTTAAATCATGCAGCCTAAAATTATGCATGGAGTAACTTTTTTTAAAAAAACATGGGAACTATTCAAATTTCAACAATGATTCTTTTATAACAAGGCCATGTTCAGAAGACAAAGGCCACTTACTCATATCATGGTAGACTGAGGTTGCTTGTTTTGTGAGGAATAAAGGTGGTTTCCGTGGTGACATAATCTCAATTTTCATAAGCTCTTTGCAACAATGCTTCCACTGGCCTGAAAGTTAAAGCACAGCATTACTGGAATTTAAAAAAAATTAAGAAAAAAAACAAATTCAAACAGACTTCTCTTCTAATGGAAATGACTAAATATCTGGCACTATAGGATTTATCATGCATCAATTTACATAATTACTTGGAACAAATACAAACTGAAAGGTTTTCTCAAGCAGTTTATAATAGGTTGTTTGAAAATCTGGCCATGGAAACCTGAAAATTGAATTAAATTGCAGCTCTTTTAGGATCAATTCCCATTTGATGGAAGAAAAAGTGTCTATTTAGAAGATTAGTTCTTAACAGATTTCCTGATTTTTTTCTTCAATGCAAATAAAGGAAAAACTGACATAGAACTTACTTTTTGCTCCCTGATATTGGTTGTTTATTTAGTAGAAGGACATTATACAGCATTAACATAGCACACATCAAGTGGCAGCAACCCAGTACTAAATGAACCCAAGTAAATAAATCATTGTACAAAACAGGCTGATGAAAACTGAAAGTTAAAGCCTCCTTTTGAAATATTCATTCAACTTTATGTAGAAATACCTACTTAAAATACTTGTTTCAGACACCCACTTAACTCACACGGAGTAGAGTATAAAGATCTGAACATTAGCTTCAGAAACCCTGTAATTCAGGAACCATTTGGGGGTCAGGATAATCTACCCATCTGATAAAATCTTCAGAAGGGGTCATTTGTAGATCAAGGACGCGTGTTAAAGGTGGGAGCCCATAATCATATGCAGAGATGGGATTAGGCTCAAACAGACTCACCAAATGGATAGGTTTACATGGACTTTGTGAACACTATGTGCACCGTTGCTTGCCCACAACTTTATATTAGTTTGCATTCCTTATGGAATGCCATCCCTCCTTATGGAATGCCATCCCTCAATCCCTCCGTTTCGTCTCTTCCCTTTCCTCTTTCAAGGCTGGTTTGAAGACTTTCCTCTTCAATCGTGCCTTTTGTTCCACCCCGAACTCTTTTACCTCCCCTTCGTGTTTCACCCCTTCCCAAACACTCCCCTCCCAGCTCGGGTCACACGCCTCCTGTTCAGCGCCTTGGGACGTCCTCCCGACGTGAAAGGCGCTCTATAAATGTAAATTGTTGTTGTTGTTGCATTTGACCATCAGTGAAAGCACAGCGGTTGTTCTCTTGTATGTCTGAATGAAGACATGACCCTTGACTATTAGTCACCAACATTTTCGCCTTCCTCACCACGTCTGAGTGTATCACTCCAATCCTCACATGGCTCCAACAGCCTGTGTTGATTGACTTGAAAATCCTTGTTCTTACCTTTAAATGCCTCTGTGATCTTGTCGTGGCCCTATCTCCGATTTCAAAACCAATCTAAAATCCTCTCTTTTACTTCACTTATCCTACCTCAACTCAACTCCTTCCCAGCTCAAGTTTTGTTTTTGTAGATTTCTTGAGTTTTTTTTCAGTGTGAAGGGTACAATGCATTTACAAATTGTTGTTGTTGAGGCTCTGAAATGCCTAAATAATGGTAAACTAGGTGGCTATCTTATAACAACTTATGTTTTTTGAAAAACAGAAGTCTCTTACATTCAGAGATCCTAACTCTTCAGAGAAAAATAGTAAATGAAAGATAAATCTCTCTTGGCCTACACCTACTCTACAAAGTGAGATAAATCCAGACTATAAAAGTTGAGTCTATGGCTCTGCAAAACATCTTTAAATAATAGATTTTGCTGCAATGTCATTCGACACTGCTCGAAAAGTTTGCAAACATACTGCACTGTCATAAAGTAATGAATACTTTGAAAATGTGGTATAAGCATTTAGCTACAAAACCCATGAAAATAGAGCTCCACGTCTTACCAACTTCAAAGCATTGCTTACATTTCTGAATCGATTTGCTAACGTTAACAGAAAGTTAATACTTATCAGTAGCACACAGTCATTTGATGAACAAATAACTGAGACCAAGGAACTAGTCTTGGGCCCCAAAACACTCATAATTATATAATTAAATCATCATTATATTTTATACGTCAAAGAATGCACTTTTTTCCACGACAAAGTATTTTCATAAAGCAAATTGGATTGTATCAGCTAGCTTTAAATAATAATCCTTGCATTTGATATAGTGCCTTATCACATCATTATGATACCTCAAAGCAGGCTTTACTATAAAGTGCAGTGACATCTTGAGTGAACACAGCAGCCAATTTACACACAGCAAGTTCCACAAACAGCCATGAAGTGAATTGACAGGTAGTTAACAGTTATCTTCATGCTCACCTACCAACTGCTACAGGCCTTCGGCCTTTCTGCCCCTACCCTCTGGAACTCCATCTCAGAATCTCTCAGCCTCACCCTCTCCCTTGCTTCCTTCAAGGACCATCTCAAGATATTTTTGTTTGACCATGCCTTAGGTGATTCTCCCATCCCCACAGTGCTTGGCCTTCCACCCCTTTTGATTCCAAGCCCCCAACTCGGAGGGAAACGCTTGACTGTTGAGAACCTTGGGACGTCCTTCTGATGTGAAATGCTTTAATTAAAGGCAATTTGTTACCACTAGAATCAGCAATATTATTGAAAAGTTACAATTTTTAAAATTCTAATGGCATAACTAACAGTATAGCTCACTGAGTACAGTATACAGCTGTGTGAAGCTATCCATTGAAAGAGCCAAATCACTATCAGAACAAAAGTTAAACACCCCAAACTGACAAGAGAATGACTGCAGTTTGTTTTTATCTTGGTAAATAGTGTTAATAACTCTCAGCAAATCTCTCTGCCAACTTACTCATGTCATAGAAATGTTGCCAGAAAGCCTCCATCCAGTTGCACAGATCCTCCTTACTGTCTGCTGCAAACACCCAGCTCACAGTTTTGCCAGCATATGGATTGACGATGGAGAAACTGTACATGGTTTTCTTTGAGTCTTTGTCAATGTCTCGTACTCTAGTATCCTGCATAATTAAATCACAACATGTCAGATCTCACAATCACTTCTCTATTGAATCCGAACTAATCCATTTGTTTCCTACATGATCCAGGATTCTAGACATGGATCAGGGAGTAAAATGGTTGAAATTATGAACTTTGGGTTCCAGAAAGCAGAAGGTTTATTTTATATTTTCAACTGCTGACATTAGAAGTTTGCCTGTTATTGATGTATTCGACTCACTGCCAAAAAAATAATAAGTGTGAAATGAGAAGGGTTTCACTTCTACATGAATCTACTTTCTTTGTGCTGAGAATATTTTACTGTAAATCCTCAGATTTATCCAATTATGTTTAGCAGAAATGTTACTTTGTTATTCCATTCCCCATTTAGAGGGAGTGGGGAAATCCGGTATGACAGGTGGGGTATTAAAAGAATAATAAAAGCTAATTTAATTAAAATTGTGTTTTAACATTACAAATCTACAATATGAAATTAATAAAGGGAGATTGGGTGGGTCTATCAAAAAGAGTAATTTCACATGGGACTCTTCCAGCTATCAGAGTGAAGTGGCACTCTCAATTTAGTGAGTTTGAGCCACTTTCAAAGCTAAGTTTCACAGCTGAATAGACAATTCGTTAAATTAAACCACTGCACTGCTCATACCAACTATCCCTATCAAAAAGAACTATATATCACTATATTATATAGCCCTACATATCCAATGGATATTTCCAAAACCATTAAGGTAGAATATCTTTATTTAGAGCTGGCTCACTTTTCTCCAGCAGATCAACTATTATTTTCACTTATCTGAAGTAAAACTGAATACTTGCTATTGAAGTCTAAACATGTCAGGTTTGTTAAACTGCACATAGGACAAAAATATCTGCAACAGACTTAGTGCTTTTTTTTCCACAAACAGCAGCAAATAAGTTGGATTTGCAGTAGTTACAACATTTATCATAAAAACTGGATAACACAATACCTTATTCACTGGAATGGTTAATGTGGGATCCACTTTTGCCTCAATTTCTTCTGGTGTGTAGTGAGCTATGAGATAGCCGCCTCGCAAGATACAGTATAATCTGGTCCAGTTAAGCAGACCTCCCACAATTTGCTACAAAAACAATGGGTATCCTAAATAAGCGAAGGTTACAATCTGTACTAAGTAAATCTGAATGTTATCATGTATTACTGGAAATCAGCAACTTGACCTGGGATGGGACTCGCCTCAATTTATTCTAACTACAGTGGACTCCACTATTTATTTGATGAATCTTTCTGGCTCTTTTTATCAATCTGTCTCACAATAACATCAAAAGGAAGCCTGCTGTATTAACAGATGAGAAGTGCCGCACAAAGTTTTCAATTATGATCCATTGTTGACTTTGTAAAGAGAGAACAAGGAAATTTGGGTGGAACAGAACCGCTCCCCACTGCTTTGTACAGTGCGCTTACTTATAAATTCCCAATATAATTAAAGTTACTTGGACAACAGACTACATTAGGGCTTTTCTAATGTAACTAATAAAATGTGCAATTGATCTGTTTTAAAAAAAAATTGTTCATCAAGCCTCATTTAAGAAGTTGGCTTGCCAGGACTAAATGTTTCCTTCCCTTATCAGTTGACATTTTTTTTGTGTGCCAGTAAATCTGCTGACTTGTTATTTAATATTTATACTCTTTGCCAGTGCACTCAGTTTTTACTGAGAGGCCTACTTGAAGGTTGAAAACAAAAGAGTAATTTAATATTTTAAAGTTGCTCTAAATTGTTAGTTACACTAACTTCATCTAGACTAAAAGTCAGAGCTGCATTTCTGGCACAAAGCCCCCCAAATCTGCTTTGAAAAGGCAAAACAAACCCATTTATCAGAAGTGTTCCTGTTCCCAGAGGGGACATTCAAGTCCAAATTTGTTTTTTTTACCTTGTATGTAAAATAAAAATGAAAATACATTGATGCTGGGTACCATATAATGGAAGATTGTTTTGCTTGTTTGTTTCAACAAAATACACCAACTGTTTGAAGTCCAGGTGTCCTGTTAACATATTCTAAACAGAGTCTCTCTTTCTCGGGAGAGCAGCTATCACTTTGATTCTCACTCACATGTGCAAAGTTGAATTGCATTTTGGTCCCGAGAATTCTTAAAAATCTCACATGTACAGTCAGAGAAATTTCAAAACATTCCACAAATCTCAAACAATGGCTAAAAAAACAATGCATTTTGTTAATTAAAAAAAAGTACATTTCTATGCAGCAGAAGCTATACTTAAAGACTCTAAAAAAGCTTTAGTTTAGAGTAAACATGCTACATTTTAAATTTAGAGAATTATAGATGGAGGAAATGATATGTGTGGTAATGCAATGGAGGCACGGTTATCCCAGCAGCAACAGTCGTTGCTAAAAAAAACTATTCAACCTACAGGGCCTCCATGATTGCTAATTACTGTATTAAAAAGCACACCACCAAATGGAGGCAGTAATTGCCAGCAATCCAATCTGCCTTTTATGGTGGTGCGGGTTGGATTGGCATCAGTTACTATACTCTAGCAAAATCACTATGTTACAACTGTTTCCTTCAAAAACAAAACATAAACGTACTTAAAACAAAACAACAAAAACATAATTTCATTTGTATAGTGCTAAAAATAACATTGTAGAATTTTAACAGTTCTTCCATGTGCTTGTAATTTATAAATTTTGCATTACGTTTTGTGAAAGGATTATTATTAAAGTTTGAGAAATAAAACTCCACAATGGATTATTGGCTCGCACTTTGTTCCTCCATAACGCATTTACTATTCTAAATTCAGCAACATTTCAACTAGATATAGGCAGATTTTAACTGTCAAGATACGAGTGGTTATTCTTTCTGCAAAAGTGCTTCATATAATGTTTGCATAAACAGCCAAATAATCGCACCCACAATCTTTATACAGTCTGCATGGCACACGTTTGGTCATCTAAAGATCACATGTATTTTCTAGCACTGACTTGTGTAATACTTCGATTCATAATGCTGATATGATGGAAAGTATTTAGCTGTTAGTTTTCTTAAGTCTACTTATTGTATTGAGTGTAAAAAAGAGGGAAAGGGATGTAGTGTATTTTGAAGTGTTAAAAAAAAACTTTATCACCTTCTATCTATGCAGGCTATCGCTTTTATTCCTGGTTCATTACTGTTATTCTGATAGCAACTATCAGAGTAAAAATTATAATTTAAAAAGATTCCTGATAGCCAAAGCGACAAACCGCTGCTGGCCATTAAGTCACCTAAAATGTGAATAGAAAAGTACAGCTGCAGACTTCTCAAAGCTGCTCTCTATTTTTCCATTTTCGATCTAGCAGCATAATCCCAGATTAAAAGTGTAATATGATTAGTGCAAAGGTCATCTGCTCCAGTGTAAAACAATTGATGGTGGCAGTATTAGTTGTTGATGTTCTCAGTCATTATAGAATCAGAGGTCATTAGTGACTAACAGTGTTTAGAAAAGGACAATTAATTCCCATCCATGTCCAAACAAACTATAAGACCCCTTTCATAAATAAGGAAATGAACCATGGCTATATCCCTTCTTTCCAACATACCTTTGGAACTGGCAAATCTATTACACGGGGAAGCTGTATATTCATTGAGGTTTGGATATGAAACTTGCATTTTGTGGTGAAAAGTTTAAGGGAAATGTTTTTGTGAAAAAACACAAGGAGAAATAAACGTCTCAGGTAGCAGACCACTGGAATGGGCTGTGGTACCAGTTTGATGCCCAATAATGAGAATGCTCCCTTGTCCACATTGGTTGGATTTGAATGAAATACTGTAGCAGGTAATAAGAATATACTAGAAGATGAACCCTTTCCCACAACTGTTCATCAAAGCAGTGGAGATAAATATATTTTGACATTTATTTCACTGATGGTTATTAAAAACCATCCAATATTCCTTTTGATGTACCTAAATTGCAAAATACAATACAGTGAAAGACTGGAGCAGGGAATGGAAACAGGGAAAGTAGAAGTGAATTGTAAAGAAATAATGCACCGCATATTTTTCTAAATCAGAATTATTTTTAGTCTAACTGCTGCTCAAATGCACACTAAATTCTATCGCTTGACTGCCTTCTGTAATACCAAGAATTTCATATTGATACAAACTTCCAAGATACCATATAAGAGGTATCTGCAAATCAGAAGACAAAACAGGAAAGTACATTTGAACTTCTGTAGATAAACGATCACAAGAAAGATCAGTTTCAGTGCAGTGAAAATAACGCTTCAGGATGTGGTTTGTAAACATACATACGTAGGCACTTCTATGATCTTACAAAGTGAATGTTACCTGCAGGTTAAGGAACCCGGTCATCATATCATCTGTCATACATGCTGGTTGAGCTACTAATCTGCAGCACAAATTTCCATACAAAGGCACCCAGAATGAATTCTCCTCTGGAGAAGATAACAATGTACAAAGGAACAGATGAACGATAATGCAAGTTCCAACTTCCATCTACTTTTACAAAACAACTTAAAGATACATGTAAAAACTCAAAACGTTTTTCTCAATTGTTTGCAAATGTAAAGGGATATCGTACAAGATCAAACTGAAGTGATAATTAGCTCGTCAAAGCACTGGTCCAGAAATTCATGTAACTCTAGCCACTATATTTCTGCAGAGGAGAAATCCTGACACAGGAGAATGTATGACGGAAAAAAATCAGATACCAACATCCCCTTTTTTCCTGTCCTATTCAATCTTATGAGTTGACATCCAATATTTTAATTGAGATTGGACACTTCAATGCATAGCTGCCAATTTTTTTTTAACAAAAAAAAGTACTCCTGAAAGCTAAAAACAGTATTTTGTAGTTAAAAAAAAGTATTTTCCCCAGAACTACTGGTACTTAACGAAAAAATTACAGCGCGAAAAGATGCCAAGTAAAATGGGACTTCAAAACCCCTTGTGTGGCAAAAATTGCATTAAGAGGGAGGTCGCTAATGTGTTTCCGTATATGAAAAAAATTGTTCCCAGTAATGCCTTGGGCCTAGCCTAGCACCTAGCGCTAATATTTACAGTGTATCAGCGATGGCATAAGGTAGGTAGCACTGCTATTGAAGGCAGGGATAGAGAGTTAAAGAGAAAGAGACTGAGACAGAGACAGAGAGAGTCTGTGAGTGAGATTGTGACAGCCGGAGATACAGAGAGACACAGAGAGAGCGTGACCCAGACAGACAGAGAGAGGGAAAAAGACACGGAAAGAGAGAGACAGAGAAAGAGAGAGAGACAGACAGACAGAGCGTGGAATTTCAAAACAACGTATTTTAACAAGAAAAATCGTACTGCCGTATTTACAGCAATTTATCATACTAAATACGGCAAAAACTACTAGTTGGCAGCTCTATCAATGTTTTGCTAAATATATCAATGCAAGGTAAAGCACCAAGCACATCTGATA
The DNA here is from genome assembly GCA_035084275.1 of Hydrolagus colliei. Taxonomy (NCBI): domain Eukaryota; kingdom Metazoa; phylum Chordata; class Chondrichthyes; order Chimaeriformes; family Chimaeridae; genus Hydrolagus; species Hydrolagus colliei. The sequence goes on from CM068748.1 coordinate 9,561,058, forward strand.
TAATTACATTGCTGTGTGCAAATTGGCTGCCGCATTCAACCACAAAATAGTCAAATCCACTTTACAGTATATCCTGCAAAAGCTTTTGAGATTTTTAACCTGATAAGGAGCTATATTAAATGAATGATTATAATTAATAAATTGAATTACATTCATTTCAGAGTTGTCCCAGTAACATCCTACAATTCATAACTCTCTTCAACAAAACTCTGATAGGTTGTCCCTGAGTGGTGTAATACAGCTTCCTTATTTAAAGGCCATAAGGACAAGGATAAAAAAAACTGCTGCAGCCAGCAATACTGCATTCTATCAACAGACCAGCTCCAGATGTTATTCCCCCACCACCATCACCACTGCACACACTATGTATTATGCAACGATAGAACATTTTTATTTTATTCAGCCAATTTTAATTGAAATAGTGTCAACAGGGAGAGGCAAGTGGACAGATGTATGAACTCTTTGAGAGTGGCAGGTTTACATGTGACTTCAGGCATAGTAATCAACTGAATGAATAGATATGAAACCAATTCTAAAATGGTCTCATCTGCTCTACCGTTGATTTATGTCATATAAATTGACTGCTGCATATATTGTTTTGAAAGGTTGGATTCTGACCAATTTCAAATTAGATGTGACCTTCAAAATTCAGTACACCATTACTATAATCAAGGTATAATGCCAGTAATGACAGTGGAGGGCAATGCATGCTGTTATACTATCAATTTCATTGCATGTTTTTGTAGAACACCACTGGCAATCCTATATACTGTAATCACTTCAGATTTAAAATGATTGAAGTTGCTGTAGTTCTTTGTACCACTGCCCGGTAATAATAGAATAGTTTTACACATCTCAAAGCAGCCTACATGTTAATCAGTTTACTACATATTACAAGGAGCTGTTTACTGCACTGTAAAAAATAAAGCAGCTGGATTGGTAAAACTGGTAGTTATCTTATGGTTAATTACACCTTGTGTTCAGATAATCCTGATAAATAATTACAGTGCTTTCTGAAAGATGCTCTCTATTTCTCACATTTATACATCTAGTTAAATACACCACCTATATTAAAAACTGGTATAATCACTCAAGTGGGAATACAGAGTAGCAAGGGAGGTGCTGGGAAATCTTGAAGCTGAAATCAGCATGCAGCTGACTTGGCAGATACATAATACAGTAGTTTATTTTTGTTGTTTTGTGATTGTTTAAGCCCTGCAGTATAGAAGTGATTGCTCATTAATGGACCTCCTCAATAGAAATGCAGCACCACTCTAATAAAACTTATGTGCAGAGTAGCAGGTTCTCATCTCTGTTTGAAGTACATTTCCCACACTTGCTTAGACAATACATGAGGTGCTCTATAACCTAAGCAAATCTATGGTAAGAATGCATTTTACTGTCTACCTATTTTCACAGTACCTTACATTTTGCTGACAGACACACCATTTTTAAAAAATAGAATCTATCACATGTTGCACTGCTGCGTGACTATCAAAATATGAAAAAAAATTCTTGTGCCTTTAGTATAATTATTGAAAGGTTAAAATTGTAAAAGGTGATTGAATGCAAGATGCTGTTGAAGCGAGGTTGGTTCAACAACATCTCTTTGTGACATCCACAATCCAGAACAATAGTGGTACCATTGGGACACCACCACATCCAAGTTTCTCACCATGTCACTCACACCATCATGATCTGGACATACATTGACGTTCCTTTCTTAACATTAGGTCAAATTACAGGAACTCTGTACCCCACCTTCCAGGAAGCCATAGCCAGGAGACCAGCAGTCTAAAGAGAAAGCCCCCCCCCACCCACATAAACTAGTTTCTCAGGTCAAGCCAAGATGGGCATTAAATGGTGGGCCTGCTGGCACCACCCACATCCCAAAATATATTAATTACATCACTTTTTAAAATAAATCTGTTTAATTTAAATGATTTAGAATGTGTGAGATTACTTAATTTTTAACATTTCTTTGATAAATAATGATAATGTTTTAGATCAACTGTCAAAAGAATGATGACATATTGACTCTGTTTTGCACACAATGAACATAAATATTTGTAGCTGTTGCTACCTGCATCTGTGATTGCCTAGTTACAGGATGCTTTGCACATCTACTGCTCAGATACTGATAACATTCTGTTTACTCAAAGGGCCTAAGATCCCAATCTTTCCACATTGAATGGTTCCGACAGGTTAGATTCATTTAACAGCACATTCACTGGGGAAGTACTAGGTTTCTTGAAGAATAGTCAATTAGTAGGCTACATTAGTATATCAATAGTTCTTAGTCCCCTTATTATTATACTTTATTACTACAAATAAAGTGCTATTGTTGCCTATGTGGTTGTGCAGACTGAGGTTTATTTATCAGATGTGAAACATTGCAGAAAGGCTGTGTTGAGGTGGTGGTAGAGTATACAGCCGAATTGAAAGAATACAGCTGATTTCTCAATAAACATAGTGGAGGGTCACAAGGCAGAGTTAAAGAGAATTTACAAGGAATTTTTTTTTAAATCCAGAATTAAATCCCAAAGTACAATCAATGTAACTTTACATGGAGCAGCTGATCTGGAAACAGAGTGTATTTAAAGACTGCCAAAGATTTTCAACCTTCAAGAGATGAAACATTTGTAAAAGAAGACATCAATTTTGCTTAAGGGACATCAAATAGTAAGAGATTGACTCACCAATTCCTATGATGGTGAGGCTGTGAGTTCGAAAGCTGCTTTCAGCATTATCAAGTCTCAGGAGAGTTTCTGCGAGCAAATTATATTTGGCACCACTAGGTGGAGAAGAGTGTAATGTTAGTTTGCCGTAATGACTCTGAAGCAAAGGAGCAAAACAGATTAGTTTTTTTTCATCCTCCTGAATTCACACTGTCCGTTTCTCTGCCAAATATAGTTAGTTTCAGTCCATCTTACTTAACTAAGTAGGTAGGAAAATGATCTGCTCCAAACTTGTTTATGTCACTTTGTAATAGACATGAGAAAGACAATAGGAACAACCAGGTCGATTTGCTAGTTTTTCCTCCTCCCCTGGGGGGAAAATATTTAGCCTTCACTGGCTAACTTCCCTACCAAGCTGAGGAAACATGGCAAAGGTATAGATTTTATTGTTCTCTGATTCAATGCATTGCTAAAAGATAGATCAACTTGCTGAACATTACTAGCCTAAATATTATTGTTGATTTCTCTTGACATTCGTTCACTACAGAGGAATTCACTCACAAACTATGCCAGCTCCTGCAGTCAGCAAGACTTCAGCTAGATTCATTCACTAATAAGAGTGGAAGGAACATTTCAGTTAACAAGGAGTCCAGTGTTTTTGTTTAAATTTTCTAGTAGTTTCTTTTCAGCATGCATCCATCCAACCACTGGTCCATGGGGCATCAACCCAGTAAGGGAAACAACATGTTAATTGCATGTTATTTCCAAAAATGTAAGAGGACAATGAAGATTAAAAACTCACGCTGCCACAGGATTGGTCAGTAGGATGGAGTTGAGGTCTCCACTCTCCATTCCTAATGTGATCTTCTTTCCTGTAGACCTGCTGAGCGAGGTACTGAGTTTTCTGGCTAGTCTCCTTGGAGTGTTGGCTAAGGAAGGCTCGTCCTCCATGCAGCAGCTGTACACCTCTAGCTTCAACTCAAAATCTGGCTTCGCATTATTACTGTAAATCAATGCAATTAGAAATAAATGAGAATCTTATAACTTGCTGGTTGCAGAATTCACTCACTGGTCAAGAGGCATTTGAGCAAAATAATTAACATGAGCTTGAAGAAAATTTGATTAATTGAGAAAATAAATCCAATCTGTAAAACTATTTTAGGAGGATACATGCGGTATTTATGTGAGTCTGTGTATGGTCGGGTTGTGGAGGGAAGCAAAAATTTGTTGAATGATTAGACATAATTACTTTGGATGTTATTGTTTTGAATCTGGCGTAATTGGTTGAGCAAGGTCAGATTCTAAGTCCCAGTTTGCTGTTGTCTTACTCTTTTTTTATTTAAATAAATTATATGTACTTGTTCACTAGCTGCATAACTCTATTTAATCATCACGATGAATGTTATTGGAAATGCTGAGTGGGGGGGAAAAAAAAGTTTTAAAAAATCCTATTGCCTTCAACTAGTCAGAATCAGAACATAGTAAAAGCCTGTTTGTCCGGCACCCAATCAACCATAACTTCCATATAACCAGCACCTCAAAAAAAAGTCTGCATTCGATTAACTGGAATTTATCAGGAAAAGTGCATTTTTAATTTTTTTTTAAAAAAAATGTGCGTTTTCATCTGAATATCCAGCACACGCCTTAACCGGTATTGGCCAGGTCCCGAGGGTGCCGGATAAACAGGCTTTTACTGTACATAGAATCACCCAATAATAATTCATCATAAGAGCATTATAGAGTATAGCATCCATCCTGACAATCTACAGGTTATAATCAAATCTAACATCACACATCATCTTTATTGCCCTTCTACCAGTGTTTTGAAACAATACTGTATTAAGAGAATAACAGCTGGCAATAAATATTAAAAAAATCATTAAATCAGTTCTGACCATGTACAAAATCAGAATTTCCGTTGAATGTCCGTTGTCTAGCCAAAACCTTGACGTTATAACTCAGTGAGTTTGAAGAATTTCCTTTCACTATTTGACAAATTTTAATCCAAGCCAGTCTGATTCAGGATAGTTTTCACTTTCCAATAACTTACACAAATTGTACAATAGATACATTTTGCAGTTTTAGCCGAGTTGATAATCTCCTTCAGCATAGCTACAAAAATGGCTGCAATGGATAATCAAAATGTCATAATGGTACACTTCCCCTGAGTTACGTACAATGTTGAGGTGTTGCAGATGGAGTATTTCCTTAAATGGGCACTCTTTTCATCTTCATGATTGCAAACACTCACACAACATAAACACATCAATAGCTATCATTATACTACAGCTAAAATGAGTAGCCATGTGGTTGAAAGCAGACCTTGATATTCATGTTTTACACCCATAACTGCAACAAACAAACTGTTTATAATTAATCCATGTTGCTGTTTGTTCAAAGTTTCACAGGCATAATACAAACATTAAGCAGAAAGTGCAGTACTGTATATACAACAGTTTAACAAGTGCTACATCGAGAAGAAACCTTATTTACATTGTATGTTTACAATGTACATTTTATAAAACAAAGAAAATATTTATCTATGGTTGGTGAAAGAAAATGCACTTTTCAAAACAGTTGTTACTCACAATATTATCAAATTCTCAAAGCAGATATCGGTAAGACTTTTATCCACAATAACTAACTCTGTGTCAAAAATGTCAGCTCCAATTTTCAGGAGGCAAAACACTGCAAAACGCTGAGTCTCTGGAACACAAGGAAAAGATCAGTCTAGAAATAGGGAAATCAATCAAATAATTTTTTATAAATATATATATATATATATATATAGTCAACTTACTCCCTCGGTTATTGAAGTGATCAGAATCTTTCCACATTAATGGAATTCGAATATCTGCAAAGGAAAATTTTATATTTCTAGAATTGTAGAATAATAAAACAACTTACAATACAGGAACCATGTCCATCAAGTTAAATAGAAATGTACACTGCCTTGTTACACTTCTTTAAAACAGGCTGACCCCTTTACAACAAACCAATTTAGGTCCATAAACTCAGACCTATACTGTAAAGTGAATTGAATGTATATTTGTGGGCGAACCATGGTAGCCAATTGAGTACAGCAGTGTCCCACAAACAGTCGTGATTGAAATGACCAATTTTGTTTTAACAGATTATTATCAGGCATGTGGAGTAAAGAAACTTGCCCAAGGTTTCACTCTGCCTGGAATTGAACCCAGGAGATCCTGTTAACGTGTGCTTCATCAATGCAGACTGAGTGAAGCTGGTGTTTATGTCTCAGACTCTCAATGGATGCTATTCTCCGTTTTCCATATACTGTGCTGATAAAAGTCTTATACAGAACTGCACTGGAAATGTATTTCAGATACTTGCATAAAAATATTTGTAAGCACTTGCTTTCTGAGGTGTAAAAGCAATTAATGGTAGTGAACAGCAGGTAGTATGGTTTGAATACATTACATCCAGATGCTAATCAAGAAAGTTATATTGTGCCACCACCAAAATGATCCTGACATCAATCCCACTAGAGGTGACTGCCAAGGAGGTTGTGCTTATTCAAATGTGCATAACAATCCTGCAAAAATCACTAAATGACTATCTGAATTATTGATAAAGATGTAAAATGAAGTTAAAAAAAGTTTACAACAGCATGAAAGTAACACTGCACAAAGATTCATATCACTACCAGTTAATGCAATTTTTCCATAACATGCAGAATGCTCCTTTATGCCGGTGTCAGGTGATCTGTACAATTAAGAGAAAACAAAAATTAAAACAGGCTGTGAAATAACTAGAAACATGCATGTTTTTGACACAACATACACATTGTTCGTAGGAGTAGAATCTTAACTTTTACATACTGGAGATGCATTGTTATAGTCTTTTCATGAAATATATAATTTACATATCACATATTTAAATACAATACTATCACTGCAGGATTCCCTTTTCATTTTTTGTGCTGGAAGAAAGGGCAATCTGTTTCTACAGTTAAATTGCAGCCCCTCGAGGCGCTTTTCAAAAAGATTTTCCCAAATCAGTATTCCCTTCTAAATTACCAACAGATGGTGTTTTTCCAGTCATATCACTTTTTTTAATAATTCATATTTCAACAGAATTTATAGTGGGTTTTGGTAACAGTGCTTTATGCAGAAGGAAATTAAGTTCAAGGAAGATTCCTTTAAGATCCAAACAGGTACAATTAAAAAAAAGACAAATTCTCTTTACTCCATAAAACTATCCACAAGAGCCAAAAAACGTGATCTTGTTAGAAAGTAAAGAAGATATTGTTTCCATGAGATAGGAAGTTATAAATAGGGTTATCAAATAATGCCAGAGAATGATAATATGAAACAAAGAAAGGTTTACAAAATCCTGCTCAAACTTAGTTTAAACCCACCTTCTTGCCATATTGTGCAGGATCTGCTTTTCTTTGCGCTTTTGAAGCTCTGCCATGTAGCCTAGTATACGGGCATTACACGTTAGCAGGTTCTTGGCAGCGTGTACCACCTGATCCCTCTGGGTGCATGCGGCAAGAAGTTTGCAAATACCCTCCCTCATTCGAATTTCAAAGTCCATTTTGTCTTGAATGTTGCAGTCCTGGAGGAGAGTAATTAGATAGTAGAAGAGCGCACCTTATAAACAGACAAAGGCAACAAAAGCAACATAAACGAGACTGCAAATCCATCCAACTCATAGGTTATTTGATAATTGTAGGGACAATATCCAGAGAACATTAGGTGCAGGTTTGCAAGAGTCTAGTGTTAGGGACTCAGATGGTGCTTTGAATTACTGGTTAAATTTCAAAAGCATATTTGCTAGAGGCAAGATAACTTTTTTGTGTGCTCTGCATAGGTGGCTAGATACACTCAAAAAAATGTGCAATTGCTCAGTGTGACAGCAATAAATGTGCTGCAAATAATTTGGGTTTGTACTGGGTAAGAGAGGAGCACCTCTCCCAACCAACTGCTTATTGAAATTAAATAATCAAGTTCTGACACGCAATAAAACTACGCAATAAACACAGAGAAACCAAACTATTTTCTTTTGTAAACAAAAGAACCCTCCCACCACATTTCAACACCCAAGAAAGTTAGGGGGATTTTTTATCAAGCTGGGGCATTTGAGTACATCTTCTATTAAGCAGGTATTTATGTCAAAAGATAGCTAGCATCAGTTTGCAACATTGCCATCAGGGTGTTAAGGAAGCACAGATAAGGTTACTTCCCAACCCCCCACCCAATCCCCCCACCACCTCACCCCCCCCCCCCCCCCCCCCCCTCCCCCACACACACACACACGTAAACGTCAGTAGTTCCAACCAATTTATGAGTTAAAACATAGCTTACAGCAATATTAATCGTTCAAGACATTTTGGGGCAACAGTTACAGAAATGTAGGTCAATAGAATCTGTAAGTGCAAAGCGGATACTTTTCTCTCTGTTCTTCATGCACTGGAACTAATTTGGGTAATAAGCCATGGATATCCTGTACTGCAAAAAATATGGCATTTACTTGTGGATAAAGGCCATGCATTAAACTTATCATCAAACTTAAGTTTCCCTCACCCATTCCCCCTGCCCTGATTGAATGCCAAACAAGCCAATTTATATGCTAAAGGTCTACTTTCCATTACTTATGGGACCACAGAAAATCCTGGGAATAGGCACTTTATATAAATCAAAGAACATATCTACAGTACTTTAAAAAGTCTACTGTACAGTGAAAGTACTGCCAAATGCCAGTGCATTTGGTGTACAACTTGTGTATCTAAAGCAACTGGTGTGATACAATATTGATCTACAGAGTAGGTTTTTCGACTGATGTCAAGCGCTACTGAATGTAATACACTCCTGACTTCATTGTTGGTGCATTAGTCAGAAGGTTCACAAAACAGCCAGATAGCTGTGGGAGTCCTCCAGCTAAACAGTATAATAAATATGTGGACTTATACACTGACTGGAACCTCCTTGGAATGTGCTTAATATTTCAATAAACCTGAAATAATATTATAAAGAACACCATTTGCCTATAAACATTATTTAACCTTGAAATACTGTACAGACGAGCAAAAAATCCAAACTTTCACCCTTTTATAAAAGGCACAATTTCTACAAACAGGATATACCTTATCAAACGTCAAAAAATTAAAGAATGCAACATAATCCTAAAATAAGCACTGTACTGACAAAGCATCCAAGGGCTGTCAGAATGCTCAATGGTGTTCATGAGTAGTTCCCTCTACACTTCCCCCTGATGTAATCCTTCCACTGTTCACTGTTCACACAAAGTACCACTTAAATAGTTCAATCGATATGGCAATAACAGCTAAATTTTAGGAAAGCAGGTAAGAGTAGAAAAGATAAAGCAGATGATAAACAGGTACAGTTTTGTTAAGTGTGACTGGAGAAATAAAATGTTAAATAGACAACTGACAACAATAAATGTTAGCTCTATATTTTAATGTGGAGATATTGCTATATATTAAAATGGCTTTACCAATTGGCATACTGGCATATGGAACAAAAGGGTATCCAAATTGCAGTGAAGAATTAAGGTTTTGAATTCTGAATATATTATTGTCCACAAAAAAGAGATTCTATTAAGCATATTCAGAATGGAGGGAAAGACAATACAGTATATGTAGAGTACAATACACGTAGACAGCAAACTGAAATGTGCAAAATCTTATTTCAAAGGTTGATGAGCTCATAGAGATAAAATCTATTTTAAAACTTCCACTGAAGCGGAATAGAACCTCACTTTAAGAGTTAGCATATAAATTCTGTTCAATTTTATAGATGACAACTATCCTCTGGTTCCTCATCTAAATGACTAATCTTCACGTCTAACCTAAACTGTAAATATAATAATCCTTGCATTTGATATAGCGCTTTTCACATTTTCTTGTCATCTCAAACCACTTCACAGAATATACTGTAAAGTGAATTGACTGTATATTTGTGGGCGAAATATAACAGATGGTGTCACGTCTGAACCAAATTCTGCCTCACCCAACATCTAGACATCCATATTTTCCAGCAGAAGTCACTAGTCAACAGTGTGAATCAGTATAATTTTTTCCCCTGCATTCTATTGTTGAGCTTGTTGCTTCTACTGCCTTGACTGATCTCCAAAATATTTTAAACATCTTATTGCAAACATCAAAATGCAATAAAGAAACAATTGTTTTAACATCCCCAAAACAATAAAAGTCTACTAGATTCACGATTTCTCTCTAATAACTCATCTTCCCAAGAAACTTGCACTTCCAACTACCTTCATCTTGCATGCAATCTGTCGTATGTATAATAAGTTCATGTCCTCGATGATGTGGAGAGCATCATTCAAACTACCGCATCTTTTCATAGCGTTTACCTGCAAGCAAGTGTGCTGTTAAATGAGTGAACACAAAAATGCAACATTTCTACGTTTCAGCCGATACAACTGTCATTCCATTGATATTTGTACATACAGTATCACTAATTCCTCAATAAAATTCCCTCAACAAATAATTTAAATCCATCGCAATTGGGGTTGCTTTAATTAGGTGTGCAAACCAGATCCTTAACTCAGAATAAGGTAATATGTGCACAACTATTCTTTTCGCAAGTCAGTTGCAGTATCGATAGAGGTTGTTGTTATGCTTTAAAAATTTTGTAATATACTTTACTATTGTATTCATCATGATAATATACTATAAGAATGATAAAGCTGGCCATTAAAACTCAATAATTTGTTTCACTGATGCATTTCCTACCAATACCAATTTGTGGAGTCCTGTAGCTCAGTGGTTAGAGCACTCGCCTTACAAGCGTAAGACCTGTGTTCAAATCCAGGCAGGTCAGGGTGAAACCTTGGTCAAGTTTCCTTACTCCACATGTCTAATAATAATCCCTCAACATTTTTTTTGGTTATTTCAATCCACGGCTCTTTGTGGGATACTCCTGTGCGCAATTGGCTACTGAGTTTCGCTCACAAATACACAGTCAATTCACTTTACAGTATATTCTGTGAAGCCTTTTGAAATGCCTAGAAGATGTGAAAAGCACTATATCAAATGCAAGGATTATTATTATTAATAAAATATCATGTGAATTTTGGGGGGATGTTTTCTATGTTTGTTTCAAAACCCTACTGCAAACATACCTGCAAAATGTATGTTTTATAGACACTGCAAAAAGATGAACTGAGGTACCATTACATAGATCTTACATAATATTCCTTGCATTTGATGTAGCACTTTTCACATCTTCTAGGCAAAGTACTTCACAGAATATATAGTACTGTAAGATGAATTGACTGTATATGTGGGTGAAATGCAGCAGTCAATTTCGCACAGCAGTGTCCCTCACAATCGTGGATTGAAATGACCAATTTATTATTATTTATTTTTGAGGGATTATCATTAGGGTTAGGGTGGAGTAAGGAAACTTGCCCAAGGTTTCGCCCTGCCTGGAATTGAACCCAGGTCTCTCGTTTATAAGGCGAGTGCTCTAACCACTGAGCGACAGTACTCCACATTACATTGAATTAATGTAAATTTAATAAGCCCAAATTGGGGATTTTGGTGACTATGTTTTTGGTAACTCAAAAAAGACAAAAAATGGCTGAAAATATATTCTCATACATAAGAATGTAATAAATACATCATACTCACAGTCACCAATATATAGGAATGATCGAAGACCTGATTTTCTCATGAATTAGGAAATACTGTATTTTCTTCTGATTCGACCACAAACCATACACAGCATAGTAAATGCAACGGTATACGTTACAATGAAACAAATGCATCATCTGTGTGTACTCTACGTTTATCACACCTGAACAAAATGATTTTCTACCTGTAAAATCACAGTGAGGATATCATTATATCCTGCCGAGATAAGGATCTTTTGAAACACTTTCTATTTTTGCAGTGCCCTGAAAAATCATGCAGATATTAAATGTATTATCTCCCGAGTTATGCTGTTTTTTAAAAAAAAACAATGAAATGTGATAAATGTCTGCAAAACAAAGCAGACTGCCAATCATGCATAATGTCTTCGTGAGTCATTCAACATCTGTTACTGTTACATTCGTGCCCTTTATCCTTGCCAATTCAATTCAAATCCGGAATCCAAAGGGGCGAGGCCAGACAGCACTGAACCCCCCCCACCCCAAACATTAACACACCGTGCCACCGCACCGAAACCTCAATGGTATTGAACAAACGGACCGTGGTAACTATCAACCATTTTCTAAAGAAATGCCTTTTTGGGGGTTGCAGCGCCCAATTTAACTTGACCCCAGCGGCCCCATAAAAACACAGATTTCTGCCTGCTAAACAAACCCCTCCGTTCACTCGGCAAACAGCAATAATTCTGCTACTACAGTGCTGTACTTCAGTAACTCGCAGATGTTAGATCGACGTACTGCATTTCAGTTAGCACACACTCTGCCAAGAGCTCAACCTCGAAAATGGTTGCATCAGTATTGGATCTAAAGCTGTTTACATTGTGTAGATTGCAATCCATCTTCTCCAGTGCAGGTCGAGACTGGAAGTTGTGGGGAAGTTCCTGTATGGCGGCCGAGCGCTTAAGTTGGGAGGAACATTTTTTCAGTTACATTCATTTACTTCTATTTTCCTACACAGATTTTTTTTTGTTGTTGTTTCTTTCACTCTGTCGACTTCTATAACTACTGTAGTTAAGTAAACTTTGACCGTTGATGGGATCAGGAAAGTAAAAAAGGTGGGGGGGAAGGGGGGTCGCGGAGAGAAAAACAGTTAACGAAGACCCCTCAATCACCTCCCACTTGCTTTATAAAAAAAAGTCTTAAGAGGCTTTGTAGGCGGGTTGGTTGAGGATTAACCCAGAGGTAGCCAGGCTCCAGGAGAGTGAACCAAGCTCTCGCTGTGCCGTCAAGCTCGCAAGCTGCCGATGGATGGGGGCGGGGGTCGGGAAGAACACGAGGGCTGTATGTATGTGTGTATATATATGTGTGTGTGTGTGTGTAGGGCCGCCTTCCCGAGTTCCGACGCCATAATGCGGCGGTTATGGAGCGGCCTGTCACTCACCGTGTGCTCGGGGAGCCCGGCGTTCCTTCCCTCCCGTTTCACCTCCATCGCCGACGTCGCCGCCGCCCAGCGTTTGGCGGAGGCGCGGTAGTTGGTCTCGCGTCCCCGGGACAGCATTTGAATTCGAATTCGAATCGGGTGCGCGGTCACTCGGCCCGGGTCAGCGTTCCACCGTTACCAGGGGAGCCACCAAGGTGGCGCCAAATTCAAACTGGTCGCGCCCGCGGGGGAGGAAGGGAGGGAGGGGAGAGACTGCAACCTGAGTGACAGGTTACCTCACCTATATCTACCTTTTGCTCCAAACCCCATGTGCTGAGGGAAGGAAATCTTAGTGCTAACCTCAGTGACCCAATCGCCCACGTAAAATCCTGGCTTGTCGTTATTTTTATTGCCCATAACTATATACACACACACACATATATATACACACACACACATACATACAGACATACATACATAACTTCCCAATGTGCAGGCGCCTGGTTGGGTCGGGTGATGGAGTGGCTGGACCCGGTGACCACCGATGTGGGAATCCGAGGAGGCCCCACTGGAAGCGTCGGGTCTGTTAATCGGGACGGTGAACATGACCATTCGTGGTTGTGTCGCAGGAGGGACGAGTCAGGCGATGTAATCCTGCGGATGGTACAGATTGACTTGAGAGCTCATGACCGACTATAAATAACATATAACCCGCATCTCATCCAGCTCTGCCTGGCGGAGCCTCAGTCCGGTGCAGATGCACGATGCAACGGAAGCTCCCGGGTGGTGCTCACGGCTCTGGGGAGTCGGTTGAGTGTCAGTCTTGTGCAGGTATGTACAGTATGTGATTCGGCAGAACCGGGTCTGTGATTGACTGACTGACTGACTGTGTGTGTGTGTGTGGAGCGTTTAATATTTTGTATAAAATATCATAATGCAAAATATGATTCGTTTCGCGTTCACAACAGCAGTTATTGTGTAGAACCTGGGGACTGCTTAACGATCTCATAATTCATAATAATAATCCTTGCATTTGACAGAGCGCTCTTCACATCTTCTAGATGTCGTTTGATATAGCACTTCACAGAATATACTTTGGAATACTGTGTATTTGTGGGCGAAACACGGCATCCAGTTGCCCACAGCTGTTGCCCCCCAAACAGTTGGTGGATTGAAATGCCCAATTTATTATTGGGAGGGGTTTCTTGAGGGATTATTATCAGTCAATAATCTTAACCTTTACATTCCAAACACGTGTTGCTGGTAATATCTTTTTTTTATCCAAGCCCCTGATTTAGATACCAGTAAAGAATATATTTCAACGATATTTTATTGCAGGTTAGGTAATGCACAATTATCAAATTTATAGCAAAAGGAGATCAATGGGCCCACCGTGACTGCAGAGTGTTTTGGGATCAATCTTCAGATGGCTCTTCAGGAATGAAATATTTATTTCAGTATAATTTAAAATATATTTTGTGTATGTTTTGCCTTTTTTTTAAAAAAAAAGGTTCCAATAGATGCATCTCATTTTACTCATAATATTTCTCAGGATGTAAAGGCTCTGATAATTACAGTAGATGCAACCAATAGGCTACAAATATAATTTTAAAATAAATTGTGAATGAAATGTGGATAGAAAAGTAGGCCTATGCACAAAATTAGTGGATAGACCTATTATTTTTTTCAGACCTGTAATTGATGTAAATTAGTTCAGATATATAGATTCTTGCACCAAAACCTATTTTAAGTCTTGGAGGTAAAGGGCACTAAATAAATGTCTGACAACATCAGAAGCCATTTTATTTCAATGCTTCTGCTGACCACTGGGGAAGGTCCAATTGCTGAAAAACAAAATTACAATTCACATAGGTGAATGCTATGTCTTTTACTGGTACAAGTCAATCCTATTTTCGACTACACAGTTGTCTGGATCCATAAGTTCAGACCAACCTGGTAAAATGAAGCAAGAAAAAAATGAACAACTTCACCACTGTCTATACTTATTACACACTGCATACATGTTGAGCACACTGCGTACTTGTCAAGCTCATGTGATGTGCAGAGTGATATCAGTGGCAGTTTACAACAACAACAAAAACATTTATAAAAGTGCCTTTCACACATGCAGCAGCTTTGAATTCTTATATATATATCATGCAAACAACAACAAAATTACATTTATAGAGGGCCTTTCACTTCGGGAGGACATCCCAAGGCACTGAAATGGGAGTAACAAACAGAAACAGGCAACCTACTCACCCAAAAGGCATCCACTTTGTTAAACATGGAGTTTTCAGGAGCCATGTGCACCCACACTAAGTAGCCCAGGATTCATTTTCACAGGGTCATACATTAGGTAGATTTCATAGCAGTCTGGGGTATTGTGGAGTTACAAGTAGTTCAATTAGAAGTTCTTGTGCCATAATAAATGCCCTTCAAATAGGACTCTTAATGTAGTGGTAATTTGAACTATTATTAATTTGGACTTTGGCCCAAAGACCGACCATCCAACTCAGTCCACCTGCGTCATTTTGAACTGGATTCAAATACAAAGGTAAACAACCGGGCGAACTTGCCAGTTCCCAAAATCAGAACCGTTCCTGTTTTCTGCATGTGTGAGGGAGAAGGTAATAGAGGGGATTGGGATTGGGAGGGGTGGAGGCTGATGTGAAATGTGTAGTTTGGTGTTACATCTTGTGCATGAGAAAAGTGCTGTTAGAGAATGGAAGTATGACAAAGTTTGTTTGCCCAACGTGTAAATTGCATTGTGTTTATGAAATAAGTACACTTCTGAAACAATGTGTTCCTTTTCCTAAAGGATAGAGGGATTAAAGGATATGGGGATAGAGCGGGTAAATGGAATTAGGTTAAAAGATCAGTCATGTTCTTATTAACTGGCGGGGCATGCTCGAGGGGCTGAATGACCTACTCCTATTTCTTATGTTCTTATGTTCTTTTTGTAGTGTTCCTCAAAATATAACAGAAGATGTTGGGCAGAAAATTTCTTCGAAGTGACCAGAAACCAACTGAGCATTGTAGTGCAAACTTACCCTACCGATGCCCACGCTGTGGAGAACATATGAGATTTAGAAGCCTATCATCTTTGAGAGCGCACTTGGAGTTTAATCATTCATATGAAACAGTAGTACAGTGCAACACATTCTCGTCTGTTCCACAGCCAAGCTTAAAATCTTCCTTTCCAGAGAAATGCTTGCGCATGTCCAGCACAACAAAACACACGCACTCTTTTTCAAATTTTAATCCTCACGGTAATTGTGCCTATTACAAAACTACTAAAGACCAGAAATCAGAAGTACACCAGAAATGGCCAGGAACGGGAAAACTGGGACATTTGGTACCTGATTTGAATTCTGGGAACATAAACTTCATCACTCCATATGAGAGCTGCATGGAGGAAAGATTGCAGATTGTTCAGGCTCTGGATGCTTTAACTGAGAAAAGAATAGAGCAATTGCCCCACTGTTTGCACAGGATAGCAGCACAGATAGCAGTGATAAAGGCCGAGTCTGTACAGCTTGCCCAAGAAAAGCAGCTGATGCAAGAGCGAGAGCAGATACTGAGCACACAAGTAAACATAGCAATAGAAATGATCATCACACTTAAACAAAAGCTTGCCGAGACTGAGCAAGAACTGCACGCAAGAGAACAGTGAGTATTTCTATCCAATGGAAAGTGCAAAATTCTGATAATCTAACGTTTGTATTGACTGATTAGTTCAGCTGTAAATACCATAAACAAGGTGGTATCCTTTTGAATTTGCTTGTATTTCAGTGAAAGCTACTATACCTGTTCAATAAAAATGCTCAGAAATAAATAATTAAATATCTTCCATGTACAGTATTTTTTATTGGATAGAATTTTTTTATCCTAAACTTTTCAATTTGATATCCAATTTTAGAGTCCATTATTGAAAAGCAATAAATCAATAATAAATAAATGTATTTGATAAAGCAGCTTGACTTTTCAAAATATCTTAAAGTGGGATTAAGTTATTTAAGGTCTACTAACTATCGTTACATGGGCAAATTCAGCATCCAATCTGTGCTACCAACCTTCTACCAACAACACCAGAATTTTTATTTATTTATTTAAATCTGTCATTTAAGATGATGAATGAAGAATATCATACAAAGTGCCTATCATTTACTGTATTGACAGAAATACATTTCATTTTTCCGTACGACGTTGGTTCCAACACACAAATATTAGCTTGTGGAAATGTTGATGAGGGAATTAGTGTTCCACAAAACATAATGCTGTAACATTGTTTTCCAGGGAAGCAGCAGATATAAACCAGTTTCTGCAGGCAGCAGTCAAAAAGGAAGTGTGTGGGAAAGTCAAGGTGCAGCAATTCATTGAACGCTTGCTTCGTCGGATAGCTGTGGCAGAACGACAGTTACAAAAATACCATGAAAGCAAAGTCTCTTCGGTATCATAAATTGCAAAACTTAAGTGTTTGAATCATTATAAGCAGAAGTATACTTTATCTACAGTAAAGGTTACACGCAAATACAGATTACTATACCAGAATCAGGTTAGTGTTAAATTACTTTCATGTTAAATATATTAAAACACTTTGTACAGTACACTTTGGGAAGACTGATGTTTCACTAACTAATATCAATGGCAACAACTTCCATTTATATTGCACACTTCACGTTGGCCGGTGCCTTGACAGGCAGTTTACAATGTTTGGAAAGAGTTGAGAATGTAATAAACGTTTTAATAATCTTTAAAATTCCATGGGTGTCTGTCTGGTAAAGAGTTTGTATTTTTAAGGAAGAATTTATTCTGTTCTTCAACGATTTATTAATTTGTGTTTGTCAAATTGGCACACAAATATAGCATTTGTAATGCAGTTTTGAAATGGTGCCTTCAGTTGTCTACCATTGCTTTAATATGTTCACAATCCAGGTGGTTTTTAATTGCTAATGTTCAAATGTTACATGCCTTTGTTCCAGGGAAATTCCTGACCAAGAGCTTCTCCTGAACACTCAAGACAAATGTGTTCCAGCTAAAGAGAAAATAGGAACAGCCAGTATTTGGCCTATTAAAAACAATTTATTCCTTGTGTAATTGAACTGTTGTCCAATATGTAGCTATTGAGTTTAACAATAGGATGGGGGAGGACTGGATTCATGATGGCTGTTGAATCAGGTTAACAGCAAGTGGTTGAGAACTTTATATAATATATGTATAATATCTGTATAATATTGTAGTAATAGATTTTAAACGGAAATATTTGCATATTTATCTTCTCACCGTTTGGTCATCTTTCATTAGCTTGATTGGATGTAATCAGTACTCCTACTTTTCTGTGGTAGTCACTTAATAGGTTCTATATAAAAAATATAATTTAATCATTCCTGCCCCATTTTGTAATAATTTAGAATAGACTTCCTTAGATTTCTGTAAGGAGCCAGCAACCTTAGATTTTCTTCATCTGTTAAATTCAGATTAACTAATATTATAAGAGGTGAAGTTTTTTTATGCATACACAATTTATTGCAGAGAAGGTCATTACCTTATCAGAAAGTAAAACATGAAATTAATTGTACTCCGCACAATAGTTTCAGCAACTCAGCTGTGAAACAGCCACACATACCAAGAAGACTATTTTTGTTGAACCCACCTAGCAGATGTCTGGATATTACAGTCCATCTTAGTATTTTTATTATTACTTCTAATAAATAAATACTTGCATTTGGTATAGCACCTTATCACAGCATTGAGATATCTGAAAGCGCTTCAAAGTTTATACTGTAAAGCGGAATGACTATTTTGTGGGCAAAACGGAGCAGCCAGTTGCCCACAGTAATGTGCCCACAAACAACCATGGAATGAATGACTAATTTTATCAGGTGGATTGGTAGCCAGGACACCAGGAGACATTCCCTTCTCTTTTGGAATAATGCCTTGGGGTTACCTGAACAGGCAGGCAGGAACCTCGGTTTAATGTCTCCTCTAAATGATGACACCTCTAACAATGCAACACCAACCAGCACTGCATTGGAGTGTCGTCTTGTACTATGTGGTTCCAAGTTCCAACGTGGGGCTTGAACCCACAACCTTCTGACTTTGAGGCAAGAACACTGAGCCAGGCTAACAAAGTCTTCTGGGCTTGGGAAAGAAAAAACAATATTCAGGGCTTTCCCACTTTCGATTTCTATCCTGTGATCAATGTTAACACGTGTATGTGTGTGGAAGGGATTGAATTAAATAAACTCTGATGTCTATTCTGCTCAATGAGCCTGTTGGCATTGATTTTAAATGCAAACAAATAGTGTATGGTGATATCTCAGCATTATGGAAGTGGGGTGGGCTTATTCGTCTGATAAGCAAACGTTTCTTATTGATGTTGGTTATGAAAAAAAAATTGAAGTGGAAAAGGGTATTGGTTTTCTTATGGTTAGAAACGCCTGCCCAAGTGATCCATCAGCTAATAATACAATGGGCTATTGATTAGTTCGCAACTGAATGAAGCTCAAGCTGTTCACTCACATGCACTAGCAATATTTTTTAAAGGAAAATGGAATATTACATGGTTAACAAATGTTTTTTTTCACGTGCTGTAGATTTAGTAGCCATCACTGATGCTGAAAGATTCAATTTGCAATGATCGGTGTACGATTGCCATAATTGAATTCACAATATATTACCGAAACTGCAATCTCTACAAATGGTGTTCAGAATCAATCCAGATCAGTTCTCTTAAAAAAAGGACCCATTCAGTTTTGTTGACCATATTTTGGTTCCTTGATTACAGTGGGTAATATCTATCTTCTCACTAAATGTAGTAGCATTGATAAGGGGCACTTATGATGGAAACATTCTTCTGGAAATGAACATTATTTAAATTGCTGCATATACCATACCCAAGAATCTATAACTTGATTTTTTCTAAAAACTGCACCCTTTCATGAGGCACCAAAATACAGTTAATATCCCTCCATTTTTTTTAAAAAAAGCATGTAAATTCTACTTGCAACCAGTCCCAGTATCACTAGGGCTTTTCAGCATTTTAAAAGATTCATTGAATTTCGCAAACATTTTTAAAAAAACTCCAGAATTTTGATAATGTGGATTGATACACTAAATTACAAAGCTTCCTCTCAGTGAGTTTTTGAACGCCGTAAAACTGTTTCAGCCTAATGACCTTTTTATTTTAAATCACAAACCTTTAAGATGCATTGAGACAACATATATTTTGTTCTTGACCTGAATGAACAGCTAGAAATACTTTATAAAGTGAATCAAATATGATAATTAGGGCGTTTATTTTGGGATGCAATATCATTAGCTCATAGGCTCAATTATATCTGGGTCATTCTATTAAGAGAAAGAAGTTCTCTTTCCAAATATAGTGATTGATCCCATTTATATCTATGGAGCTACATTTTGCTCAGATAAAAATCGGTGCAGGCTGTTTTGATTTTCAGTGTTCTGTTTTATTCTAATGGCTTACAATACTCTCCTGAAAGCTACAAAAGCAGTTTTGCTTGAGGCACACCCATTAATCATTCAGCAAGTCTCACAAATGACATTACAAAAGGCCCAATAACCAGTCACAAAACTATAGTAGATATGATTTTTCTTTAAAATCAGATTTTTATGACAACATTTATCATAAAACATTCATTGTACACCCATCAAAGCTTTTAACTGCTTTACAATTGTGTTCATTCAAATAAAAATCACACAAATGGAAATTGTAACAGCATGCAGATAGAATACCAAACTGTCTAGCTAAACACCTACTTCTGCTTTGCTGTGTTGCATATTCTGGAGTAGAAAACTTTGAAAACTTGTTGATAATTATTTATTGTTCTATTTTGTTTGTTTAGAAGGGATATCCGAGTTGTAAAAACATTTTGCCTAGGACTGAAATGACCTGTTAATGAAAGGTTTATTGTATACACTCATGAGGAAAATGTGCAATGTGAAAACGCGCCCTTATTAATAATGGGATTGAAAATTTTGCTTCTATTTTTCTTCTGTAAGATATTGCATCTGTAAGATATTGTCAGTTATTGCTTCTTTTAGAGCTTTACATCAAGTAACTTTAAAAAAAATGTACTACTGTATAAAGGTTACTTGTTATCAATAAATCTGGCGGAGGTTAAAGACGGCATGATTGTGGGCTGCTAGAATGTGGAAAATTTATATGCCAAATGCCAAGCCTAAAGTAGCACTTAAAAGGGAACTGTATAAATGGTTTTGTTTTAAAACCTAACCAAAGAGGAAACAAATATCACCTTTTAACTTAATCAGTACTGGGGTCTAATATATGTTCATTTCTACCAGAATTTATATAAGCTGTTGTGCTGAAAATAATAGTAGTTCTGTATAATAAAGCTACTCAAATTTCAGGATGTTTTATGACTAATATTAACTTTAAAACATGAATTTCAAAAAGTTTGCTTGTTTCGACTTTTCCCTTTTTATCTTTCATGACCTTCCATCATTTTTATCTTACTTAAGTCCAGAACTCTGCTGCTCCAAGCTTCATGACCCCATCTCCCCCACCCTCGCCCGACTGTATTGGCTCTCCATCACCCAGAGGATTCAATTCAGGATCCTGAGCCTCACATTCAAAGCCCTGCATGGCCTCATCCCACCCTACATCTATAACCTCCTAACCCCCTACTGACGTGCCTGCCCAATCCGTTCAGCAAGCTCCAGCCTGTTCTATGTCCCCCGGTCCACCATTGGCGGACGAGCCTTCAGCCACTCTGCCCCTAATCTCTGGAACTCCATCCTGTTGTCCCTCCACCTTGCCCCCTCCCGAGCCTCCTTCAAGTCCCGGCTCAAGACCCTCTTCTTCGACAGTCCCATCGGTCACCCCAAATCCCCCTCTTTCTCTCCACCCTTCCTGTCCTCGCCCCCAGCTCGGGTCTGAAACAATGACTGTCCAGCGCCTTGGGACGTTCACCTGATGTGAAAGGCGCTGTACAAGTGTAATTTTATTGCTGTATATGTTAACCTTTCGACTTTATCACTGGTCCTCTATTTTTTTAAATTATATGTTAGTGTCTGTTTGATTTTTCTCCACATTGACAGAGCAGTACCATTGGTAGCCCCCCCATCCCCAGTGGCCATTGTTCATGTGTGACCCTGCCAGTGATTGTCAGGAGGCTGCGTGACTGTAACACAACTGAGCCTCACACAGCGAATAAAGGATGCTGAAGAGACAAGAAGCAGGAACCCTGCGAACCTTGCCTAGTTTTATCTTCTGTACACAGGGAAGACTGTTGCTAATTTAACTTTTCCATGTAGCCCTGGCAAACAATACTCGGTACAGACCATGTTTCAAACCAGGAAGCTACTGAACGTAAATGCCCTTCTAAAAGAACTGAATGCATTTATTGAAAGTATTTTTCGATAACTAAATCCTATCAGTTTTGAAATGTTCTTCCTCGTATTAATTTATTGTTTGGGTATTTTTTAAAAGTGACATTGCCAGTGAAGCACTGTTCAATACACACAACAGTACAGTATTAAACTAAACAAAAATATCAACACAAACCTGAACGTACACTCTGTTTCTCTGGAGTCATTTTTGCTCCTATCCACATTCAAATCTGTGTACTTGAAATCCTTAAGGGCATAGATTAGTGTGCCCATTTTCCTATAATAATAGCTGCTCTTTTGGTTTGAATAATTTTGCATAATAGTACCTTCTGAAGTCCACTTCACATAAATCCAGCTATTCTCTTGCCTGTTTTGCGTCACAAAATATTTGTGGCTGTTGAGTTTGCGTCAGCCTTCAATAATTATTTCCGCTCTTCCTGTCTGAAGTAGTTAGAACATATTATCTTAGTATTATGTTGCACAAGCAAAAGCATAAGATTAATTTTATTAGAGAAAAGAACATTTCTAATTACGATCTTTGACAACAGAATATTCAATCCTTGGCTTGCTAAAATAGCTTTTACTTGAAATAATAAATAATTCACTTTTACAACAATAATTTGCATTTATATAGTGCCTTTCCCGTGGATAGTGTTTTGGAACAGTTAAAAAATTTGTTCTAGCATAAAACACTGAAGCCAGATGCCTGTAATTTATGGTTGCAAAACATGACAAGTATAATTGAAAAATGTGTGTAGTGCATATGTGTATATCTGTGTGGTATTGGTTTATGTATAAGTGCACCACCAAAGCATGTTGCAAGGATAACTTTAGAATCAGGTTTGTTGCCCCCACCACTAATCTATACACATTTTGAATGTATTTTTTCCTGCTTTCTTATTTCCATTATGTTCTTGAAAGCTGGTACTCGATAGATTTTTGGTAGGTCAGGGTATTAAGGGATATGGGAAGAAAATGGGGAATTGGAATTGATAGGATTAGTTGAGGCACAGATCAGTCATAATTTAATTAAATGGCAGAACAGGCTCAAAAGGCTGAATGGCCTACTCCTGCTCCTGTGTTCCACAACCAGTGTAATTTCACAATAATTTTTTTTTAATCCTTGTATTTGAAATAACACCTTTCATATCAGGAGAATATCTGAAAGCACTTCACTTTCAAATATAGTGACTAGATTTGTAAGTAAATTCTAGACAATTTGTGCACAGCAGTGCCTCACAAAGAACAGTGAAGTGATGGTCAATTTTATTTGGGGATTGTTGGCCAGGACACTGGGGGAGTCTCAACACTTTTTAAATAGTGCTATTTATTTACCTGATGGGATCTCAGTTTAATATCTCATCCAAGGGACTGCTCTTCAACTATTGTACTGTCAGCCTCGACTTCTAGTTTCATGTCTGAAAGGATGTCTGAAAACACTTCACCAGATTTACTGTAAACTGTAGTGACCATATTAGTCACTCGTGGGGCTTGAATGCACAGTGTTCTAACTCGAGGCAAGAGTGCTATAACCAGCAAAACAACAAATTATATTTATGCAGCACCTTTCATTGTCAGGATGACATCCCAAAGAGCTTTCAAAACTTTACCCATTGAAGATGGTCATATTTGGATATCACTTGAGCCTGTGATTCATTATAAAGATGTGGAGTTTCATTGTACTGTAAACAGCTGTTGATTTTATACAACATTCTATTGTTACACTTTCAAAGCATCACAAAATGTTTTTGTAAAAGTCACAACCAATGCTTAGTCATATACCTTTCCCCATCGAAAGTATATATGAGAACAATAAGTTTCTTAATAGCTAAGGGCTCATTTTCAGTGATTTTAGAAGAGATGCTACTTAATAATGAAATTTGATCTTGAAAATTGCATATGATGTAGTTCTAATCTAATTATCAAATGCAATGATTATTATTTCGCCCACAAAATATACAGTCAATACAGTATATTCTGTGAAGTGCTTTGAGACATCTCAAAGACATAAGACACTGTATCAAATGCAAAGATGATTATTATTAGTGGTGCCAGTATTTTAAAAGTTCAGACTAACGAGTGTCTTAGCAAACCAAGAATTTAATTCTTCATGTTGAAGAATTATGTGAGCAGCTGAGGAAAAGAATGAAAACTAGTGTGATTTTGTGTGTTCTATTGTTGTCTTAGTTTAAGCTACAATACAGTTTGCTGCTGATATTGTCCAATTCTGTGTAAAACATCACCAAAATAATTCAGAATTTCAATACTACTGTACTTAGAAAATATTGCAAAACGGTCAAATACTGTGAAACTATTTTTTGCATTCTTTAAAAACTAATCAACCAAACTCTGTTGGATAGATACACAATCATCCTGGAAACATCTCTCTGATAGAGAGTCTCAGATTTGATTTTCAATACAACAAAATTACATTTGTACAGTGCTTTTCACATCGGGAGGATATCCCAAGACTGAATAGTCATGGATCAGGACCCAAGCATGGTTTGGTGGGGGTTGGCATGAGGAAGGGCAGAGAGGTTATGGGGGCACGGTTGAATAGGATGGTCTTGGCACGGGCCTTGAAACAGGTAAGGGAGGGAACAAGGTGAAGGGATAGTGGGATGGAGTTCCAAAGAGTGCGGGCAGGGAGGCTGAAAGCCTGGCCACAGATGATAGGGCGGGGCAGGTGGGGTATTCAATATTCTGTTTCAAAAAAAGTATGAAGTATTCCATGACATTGTTAGAATGGTTTTATTATTTGAGCATAGAAACAGACCAGCATATGGAATGAATTTAATTGCCAAGCTATTTTTTAAATTGTAATTAAGTGATTTAGAATATTGGAGCTTGGAAGAAATTAAATGCTTGTAACCCTGTACAGTGTATTGTCAGAAGAGAAGAAATCAATAGCTAAATATTTCAGTCTTGAGAGGCAATGTAATTAATTATTCTATTCTGAGGAGAAATTATTGCCAAAATGAACAAAAAATATCAAACTTTCCTCTACTTTTGTAAATTATTATTTTAGCTCTGGTTATTGATGAATGATCTCCAGATAATTTGTCTGTGGATTTATAATAACAAGAAGCCTTGCCACTGGGAAAAACAGCATTCAATAGATAAGCATGATTTGTTGTATGATAACATGGAGAAACAGATCTGTTTAGTTCTATGATATTATCAGACTTCATATCTTCAATGTTTCTAGTAACAACACACCAGAGAAAAAACCAGCGTGTTGTCAGACCTGAATAGTGGAATAATGAGACGGGAACATGATATGGGACAGACAACAGATTGGTAGGAACAATGGACCAATTGGGTCAAAGTGGTGGATAGAATGATAGACCAGCTGGAACAACCGATGCAATGATCAAAAGATAATAGGACTGATATGTCCATGATTGGTTCAGCAGTTCCACCATCAAATCAGTTGTTCTATTATTAGGGACTCTCAGTTGTGGTTTCCGAATGTTGATTTTTAACTGGAGATCTGACAAATAAAATAGATAGAGAAAATAAAATAACATAAATAAAATAAATAAATGAAAATGAGAATAACGGGAGGGTGCAGCACAAATTATTATTATTATTAAAGCAATGTTAATAAGAGGCCATAGGGAGATGAGGTAGCTCAATGATAGCCTCCTGAGTCAACCCTGTCACCTTGACAACACTGCTCCTAAATATTAGTTGTGGGTAGCCGATATTCTTCCTCCTCAACCTATGCATCCTCTACTAGTGTAGTACTTGCTACCACAGAGCGTCCTGTGATATCCAATATTGCCTACTATGCCATCTTCTTTCCAAATTGCAGATGTTTAGAACTCTTAAGTACTCTCCAAAACACAAATACTGAAACATATTCTGAATTGCCTGACTGATTCAATAAAGCCAGATCAGTCCTGGTATCAAGGAGTAAATGATGTATGTGCGTGCACTGCACACAAATGCTAAATTTGCACCACATTTGCTTTTATACAGTAATACCCTTTAAAGTTCCTTCATGCATGGCTGCATATATTCTGAAAGGAAATAATAGCAATCTAGTTTGTATATCAGATACATGAGCAATTTGGAACAATACATTTACGAGCTGATGTTGAATGTTTCATTGTATTCGGTTCATTATGTAACCATAGAATTTAAACTCTTTAATTGAGACAGGCCTTAAATGTCAAAATTGATTTTCACAATTCCCAAGAAACATGGACACATTTGAAAATAATAACTGTGTTTCTATTCTATTCAATTAAAGTAAATTGTTATACTTAACGAACACAGAAATTAATCTATTTAAATTAATTAAAACTTGGACAATGAGCCTTCCACCTTTGGCTGAATTAATTCAAACGACAATTTCATTTTGCTACATGTGTTTCACAAGTGAACTATCCTACTATCTCATCATCCATTTCGCTACAAAATATACAGTCAACTCACTTCACAATATATTCTGTGAAGCGCTTTGAGGCATCTTGAAGACACGATAAGACGTTATATCAAATGCAAGGATTATTATTATGATTATTATTATTATCCTGGTTTGAAGCAAACTGGATTTTGCTTTCATATTCAAGTGTCTGGGCTAAAGTATTAACCAGATCATTAAAATGACCCCAAACCATGTTGACTTTCAACCGGGTAATATCAGAATTAATCACATTGCATTTATAAGATGACAGGTTACACAAATTAACCTTTTCATTATCTGTTCCCACTGCATAAATTGAAATAATGTCACCATGAATAGATTTTGTAAACTTCATGAGAACAACAACAACAAAATTACATTTGTAAAGCGCCTTTCATGTTAGGAGGACATCCCTCCAGTCATGAACATTTCTTTAAACATCAGAAAGAAGTTAAGGAGCTGAGCAAAATAATCCTACACCTACGTAAAATTGCAACAAATTCACATTGAGCAGCTGATACATTTTAGTGTGATAAAGCCACAGAGAAGTTCATCATATATTTTAAAGGAATGACTCAAGGTTGCAAACTTTTGGAATAGAGAAGCCACAGGTTCTTGTATCCTGAAGAACTGCAGCATCTCAGAGCAGTGAAACATTTACTATCCAGCATCTTGGGACGTCCTCCTGATGTGCTACACAAGTGTAATGTTGTTGTTGTTGAACAATGGTAGACTTTGGGAGAAAGTTGCGAGAGTATTACTATTGGCACAGTCAATGAGGGAAATCTACAGATGCAAGATGAAGACAGTGTAGGAAGTGCCCTGAGACCCCGTCCTGTGTGGAGGGCGCTATATAAATCAAAGTTGTTGTTGTTGAAGCAAAGAGGAGTGATTGAGGCAGTTAGATTTTATATTGTACACCCCATTATTAGTATGCAGCCACTTCAACCTGGTTGAGCAAGGACACTGTTTCACATTCCTTTTGATATTTCAACAACAATACCCATTGTAGGATGATGGTTACCATCATCAGTAGGAGTCGGAAGCAGCAATGAATGGATAGATCATTTTGGTTTTACTTGAAGGTGGGAGATTTTGAATCACCATTGAGGAATACTGCAATCTACAGCTTTGCACATGTCCACTACATCTAATTAGTTAGATTTCCTGTTGTTTTAATGCTGACTAGATGAGTATCCAGTCCACCTGAACACTGAAAATAAATCATCTGTCTCTTTAGTGAGAGCAGGAACAAGGTACGCAATCATCAAAGGATGTCTGTTGTGTGCCACAAAAGGGATCTATTCCTTGCATTAATAATATCCAATCTCAGTATTTTGTTTGTTTATTCAGTCCTTTAATTAGCATATTGTCTTTGAAACTCAATGAATCATTGACATGAACAAGTTAATATTTTAAGCAAATTTCCTGGCTTCCTATGACAAATTCTAGTTCATGAGTTAAGGTAAGGTACTTGATAATGGAGGCTTTGTGTTGCCTATTTTCTAATCCTCCAATAACATAAAGTGTGGAAATACAGGATTAGTGCTGTTCACATGTATCATAAATCCTTTGGTTCAACAACAATAACAAATTATATTTACATTACTTTTTTTTACATTTACATTTGTAGAGCGCCTTTCACATCTAGAGGACATCCCAAGGCACCGAAAGAGCTTCCAATTCCCCTCTCAAATTTTTCTCCTCTCCAAAAGTAACTCCTCTTACCCTAAAGATGCTGACTCGATCACCTCTACTGGAAAGTGCATCTCTGTCAGGAATAAGCAGTAATGTCCCATAGTGGAATATCAACCAGCTGCTGTTTCAGATTTAAACATGAAAAATAGCCTCATGGTTGAAGTACCAAATGGCTGACAGTGGTCGTGGAACAGTCAGCCACTGCAGTCCACCTAAATGCTTCGGTATAGGAGGAGAGTCAAGTACACTGCATAATTCTTCCCATATTATTGTTAATTGTAAAATATTTCCTATACAGTATTTAATTTTTCCTGAAGCTTTAACATTTTTCCAACTAGTGAGCTGTATTTGGTGCCTTTATAAGGATGACCTTTAATAGTTAATGATACTTCACATTGATTTCTTGTCTTGAGGAATTCGGAGATCTGACATGATCACACTGTAAAACCATTAACATTGGCCTTTTGAAGGTCAACTCAGATGGCTCTGATCCACTTAGTAGCAGTGATGAACTCTGGAACATTTTAACAATTTTGTGTTCTGCAATTGGCAAATACACAGGAATGGTTGATGATTTAGTAAAGGTTGGATTCTGAAAAAAATAATCTTGTCAATGTTTGAAACTGCAAAGTCTGAAACAGAAGGTCCATTGTTCTATTCTTTCCAGTTTCAAACATTGACAGGATTTTTAAAAATCAGAATCCAACCTTTGAGAATGCAACTCTATTTCACCAAAAGTAAAGTCTCTGAAGAAATTTGTTTCAGAGAAATGGAAGATGGGCTGAATAACCAGTTTGTCTATGCAACTCTATATTGGTCAAGAGAGACAATTTGATTCCTGGCAAAATTGATCAATCTATTCTATCCGTTTATATTTTTGTCTTATCCCTATTGTTTGAATGAGGATGACACTATATAGTCTCAAACATCGGTGCATCATCCAATGTTATGTTTACTCTATTGCTCCACTATTAGCACACTTGAATTTTGAAAAACAAATGCTGGGATAGACAATGCACAAGTCAAATATTGTATAAAACATTCTCCATGTTTCTCAATAGAAACCGAGTATGTTTATTCAAACTATTGTAGAATGTCTCTCGAACTCTATATCCTTCGAGAGCAATTTTACTTATGTTGAGGAACTTGAGAACTAGATTCATTCAATCAATTGTCCAATATCAGGCCCCCTAAAGCCAAATATGGAGTGTTGTAGTGGTTAGATCCCTCGCTTCGCAAACGGACTTGGGTTTGATTTCATACTGCCCAGGAATCAAACCCAGAGGACTTGGGTTTGATTCCTGGGCAGTATGAAACCTTTGGCAAGTTTCCTTACTCTACATGTTTCTGTTTACCGAGCAGTAAGTAGGAACCCAGTCGATTGGCAGATTGCATTCCGGGGGAAATAACCCCTCCAAAAAAATAATTAGAACTTGGTCACTCAATCCACAACTGTTTGTCAGATCTCCGAATTCGTCAAGACAAGAAATCAATGTGAAGTATTAAAGGTCATCCTTGCTGTGCTCAGTTGGCTGCCAGGTTTCACCCACAAAACACACAGTCACTACACTTTACAGTATATTCTGTGAATCACTTTGAGATGTTTCAAAGATGTGATAAGGCGCTATATCAAATGCAAGGATTGTTATTATTCTATGGACTGAAAGTTTGAATCAGAAGGAAAGAACATAGGAATAGGAGGATGCCATTCAGCTCTTCGAGCCTCTTCCTACATTTAATTAGATCATGACTGATCTGTACCTCAGCTAATGCTTTCAATTCCAATTTCCTACTTACATCCCTTAATACCCTAACCTACTAAAAATCTCACTCTTGAAGATATGGATGGATCCAGCATCCATGGCCTTTCGGGAAGAGAATTCTAGATTTCTACTATCGTTTGTGTGAAAAAATGCTTCCTGATTTCACTCTTAAATGGCCTATTCCTAATTTTAGGAAATGCCAATCTTTATGATGCTCTATCTCTATGTTCTAAACATCTCAAAGTACTTAAAAGTAATTATTGTCAAGTATAGAGATTTATTTTGTAGACAAACATATCAGCCCTTTGCACGCAAGATTAAAAGGAATGGCCTCGACGTAAACAATCAATTAATCTGAAATAATGCTGGCAGGACACCAGGAGAAACTACCACCGCTTTTCAAGTTACCTGGGATATATATGTATAAGCAGTTTATCTATGTGTGACTTCAATGTCACCTATGCCAGCAATTTGCAATGAAATGTGACTCAATTTTCCAGGGCTAAATGTCTATAGATCTTCTGGGCAATGAATCTCCAATTGCCACCGCAGCAAGGAGCTCCATCACTGTAAATGAAAAATGTTGACTTTGAGCGAAAGTATGTTTGGACATTGTATACATGAATGCAATGAAGCTTTTGACATATTTTTCTGCCTAAAAGTTTCTACCTGAATAGAGATTGCAGAACTGGGGGAAAAAAAGCCCTGTTATTTCAGCATCAAGCATTGTAGAAAATATTAATTTGAATATTTTTGTAAATGCATGAAACGTCTGATACCATCACATCAATCATGAACTGCGAGACACACCAGTATTCCCAAACAGAAAGCCTGAAATTACACCCAGTTGTAGTCTGTGGACTCTTTGATCACAATAAATGTGCAAAACGTTTTAGGTTTATTCTTAATTTCAAAGGCTATTCTGATTAATCCCTGCTGAAATTTGACCTCTAAATTAAAACTTAATTTAAGAATTTTCCACAATTCTGTGTTTTCTCGAATATTAATATAAAATGGCCTTGCAAACAATTACTTGGTGGAATTTCAGGCCCATAAAATTACAGCTGCACCATAAAGTGAATTTAAAGTGCTGCTGCCTGCGCTTTTTGTCCCACTGGATCCATAATGTAAAGTAATAATATAATAATATCCTTGCATTTGATTATAGCGTTTTTCATGTCTTCTAGACATCTCAAAGTGCTTCGCAGAATATACTGTGAAATGAGGTGACTGTATATTTGTGGGTAGCAGCCAAATGCGCACAGCAGAGTCCCACAAACAGCCGTGGATTGAAATGACCAAGTAAGGAAATTTGCCCAAGGCTTCACCCTGACCTGCCTGGATTCGATCACAGGTCTTAAGCTTATAAGGCGAGTGTTCTAAGCACTTAGCTACAGGACTGAGTAGCATGAGTCAGTGCAATATTTGCCAGAATATTATGAATGGAAACTCAAGCATGCAAGAGAATGGCTGAAGAACATATATGCCTTAAGAACAATAAGGCAAATTTTAAGATTCTAAAGGCATTTACGATAAAAAGTTTGATAAAGTTTGTTTTGTTTGAGGAAGAAAGAAAATGGGTGCCAGCATTGTCATATCAATGTCTTTCACAGAGGTTATGATAATGCAAATTATCCCAATTTATGTTATTGAAATAAATGTTTGCAAACAAATTAAAAAGATGGCCCAGATGATTTTCATGAAAACAGTGCCCCTTTAAGAAACAAGAATACTGTACCTTTATTCTTTGGAAAAGGAAGTAATGGGTTTCCTGCAGAGATTTCTAATGGATTTTAATGGCTTAAATTAACTGGCAATGAGCAAGGCCAAGGAATCACATTGCTGTCAACAGAAATGCCTGAAAGAGCTAATGGGCTCATTTATTCCTAACCCCTTCCCCTCCCTCCCCAAATCACCATAGTGATGAATGAGATAAAAGAAGAAAGGAATAGCTCCTTATTCTAGAAATCTGAATAGAAACATAACATTCTGAGAATACATAGTAGACAAATTAACATCTGCTGCCCTTTTTATGAGAACATAAGAAAGTGCAGACAGAAAAAGGCCATTTGGCTCATCAAGGCCACTCCTTCCACACTTGACACAAAATTGATCCTCTAATTCAATCTACCCTATCCACTGTCTCTTCAAGTCTCCACTATTTAGACTTGACCTCTTTCCCTCTACAGATAACATCCCCAAGTCTCCTCCGCCCAAAAGCACAAAAATCATTGTTTCCTATTTATATACAGTACTGTACTAGGTTTCTGGAAAGAGTATACCATAATTGGTAGATTTGACTTCAAAATAAAATAAATCTGGAGTGTTTTAATGTCCAAGGGTGAAAGCCATCTTCACAAGGGCAACAAATGCTTGTATAGTGACTGCATGTGACATTTCTCGTGGGAATGAAGAACTGGTTTCATTCTACAATGTTCTAATTCAATACATAATGTATTTGTTGCACTGTTGAAAGAAACAAATTATATTAGCTAAATCTTTTAAAAGTATCTTTGTGAACTGCAGTCTCTCCATCACCTTTGAACAATTGCTAATGCATTGTATTCAAAGTTAAGTATAATCTTACCATATTTATTATATCAATTAATTCACAAAACCTCTGAGTAAGAATCAGTGTCCTGAAGGAAAAGAAATGTATAAAACATCATTCTTTTCAATGTCTACGTTTTTCTCAGCTTCAGTGCCTTCCAAACCCCATTGTATCAGCTGTAACAAACAGCCACAGTTGGAATATTGTCAGTGCCTCTGGATGACTTTCCACTCTACTTAAGATTGAGAGACACATTTTGCTATGAGCGATGAGTCAAACATAAGATGGAAAGATCCTTTGAAAGTGAATTACTGGGAGGTGAACTTGAGCTTCGATGTTTTGTTGCCACTTGACATCCATCTTGATGTGTATCACGTCAACAAACTGAGACGCTTTTTCAAAGAAAGCTGAACTAGGATGACTGAGGTTTTACAACTGCTGTAAATTATCCATTGTACTTTTGTCAGCATTAACTGTGCCCTCAGAGTCTCGAAAAATGACACTTGCAGTACTTTATGTGTCTTGACATGGTACCATTCATTCAAACAAACGTAGATTCATTCAAATATCACATTTCACCCTGGGCAAGATCACTGACATCATGGATTTTTAATTTTTTTGCCATCAACAGAACAAAATAACTATTCATGTAACCAATTTGAGCCAATAAATGTTAGAAGTCAAACTCAAGAATGAATTGGACTTCATCGAGTGGATCATCAGTGAAATCTGAAAAGAACAGGCAAGCGTTATTTGAAAAATGTCTTAATGCCATTTGTATTCACAAATAATGCTACCTTATCCCTTCAAGCATATTAAAGCACACGCCCCTTGTTAGTTTGCTGCAGATAGTACTTTTCAAGGTTGTTATGAAAAAGGCCTTGGAAAATCCCTAGTTTATTCCACATCAAAGGTAACAAGCACCTCCACAAAGACTATTGAGACATCACTCAAAAATACTCACCACTATGTCACACCGTAATAGCACAAAGTCAGAAGGCAATTCAATTTATATTACATAGAACTGATCGTATCAATCACTATATACAGCTGCTATTGTGTAATTAAAGGTATTCCTATTTTTCAGTCAAATGGAAAATATCAACTGATGCTTGCTTTAAACTTCTAAATCTGTTGTTTTTAGATT
This sequence comes from Hydrolagus colliei, assembly GCA_035084275.1. Classification (NCBI taxonomy): domain Eukaryota; kingdom Metazoa; phylum Chordata; class Chondrichthyes; order Chimaeriformes; family Chimaeridae; genus Hydrolagus; species Hydrolagus colliei. The sequence goes on from CM068748.1 coordinate 9,594,705, forward strand.
GCATTTGAAACTAAGTTTAAAAAAAGGAGTATTTTTAAAACAAAATTGTTATGTACACATTAATGTTTCTTACATTGTCACAGATGTTTAATGTTGATTTGGGGAATACATTGTATTTCCACAGATTTATTTTACATTTGAAAGTAACCTTATTTGTCCCTTCTCATAAAAGGTTTTGAATTTGTTGCTGGTACAACTATTTAGTAGGAATAGATGGTACTCTGTTCTCTCCTCTTGAAGCATTTATGGCCTTTCCCTAAAAGAGCAGCAGCATTGCTAACTTGTCCAGCTATATTATCTAAAATTTAATTTACAATTGCAATAAAATGTCATTTGCCCAGTACTTATGCACTGAACGAAGAGTTGCGGACTCTTTTTAAATGTCTTCACTCGTGCAAAAAAGATCTTCACACACTCCGATACAACTACAGTGCATTTTACATCCCTTCAAATCTATTTTCATAACAATGTTTCTATATGACCCAATTAATGGATGTTATACATGAACTAACATAGTACAGTACTGTAATTCCATGCACAACAAGAATAAGATAATTTGAAAATATAGCCTTTAAGGTATTCTATAACTCTGGAAAACAAATTGCCACTAGCACAATAAAAATATATTTTTTACTTATAAAAGTGATAAATGCATAATCAGTCAATTTAGGTCACTTGAAAAACATTATGATTATTCAAATGTTTACAATACAGTATATGTTGTGAAGTGCTTTGCGATGTCTAGAGATGTCTAGATTACTCAGGATTTCGAGATGTCTAGAGATGAGATCACTCAGAATTTTTGAAAATAAATTATTTCAATTTGAAAGAGAGGTTTCTGCAACTCTTAAAAGGAACTGATTTCCAAATGAACTATGAATCTAAGAATTCTGTATAGTTTTGCACAATCCTAAATATTAAGAGAAAATGGTTTCATAAACTCAAAAAAAGAATAGGTGGAATTATGCACTTAGATGCCATATTGGAGAGTGAATGTATTGAAGGAATGAGCTTCTCTGGATCAAATAAACTTTACTCAATTCAATATTTTTTATGAAACTATTTCCAGTGGTGACTATTGTATTTATTAACACATAGACATGATCACTCTGTTATTTTTTAATTCTGTTTGGAACTTCATAGGATTTCTATCCCCATTTAATCTTTAATCACAGTAAGTGAGAGTTTGATTTATTGTGTTTTCAAACCTTCAGTTACTACAACAAAATTACACTTGTATAGCACCTTTCACGTCAAGAGATGCTGGCCAGTCAATATTTTGGACCCGAGCTGGGATCAGTATTAAGGTATAGGGAATGGAAGAGAAGGTGGGTGACTGATAGCACGATCGAAAAGGAGGATCTTGAGGTGGGACGTGATGAAGGCAAGGGAGTGGGCAAGACGGAGGGATTGCAGGATGAAGTTCCAAAAGTTGGGGGCAGAGTGGCTAAAGGCTCATCCACCAATGGTGGGGCTGGTGGGTCGGAGAACATGGAGCAGGCCAAAGCCCGCTGAGCAGAGGGAATGGACAGATTGGTAGGGGGTTAGGAGGTTGCAGAGGTAGGGTGAGGCAAGGCCATGGAGGGCCTTAAAGGTGAGGACTGGGATCTTGAATTGAATCCTCTGAGTGATGGGAAGCCATTGGAGTAGGGCAAGAATTGGGGTGATAGGGTCATGAGTTTCATCAGCCTGAGGGGTGGCGGAGTCAGGCAATGTTGCGGAGGTTACTAGATTCAAAATCTCCTGTGCCACCTCTTTTCACCCCATCAAAACATTGTAAGAAGTGTTGTCCTGCAGAGTATGAGAATGAAATGGACCAAACATTATAAATGCCAAACTATGAATTCACGATCCTAGGAATAAATGTTATGTCTAACATAATCAGTTTAATCAGATAGATGTGGCTCACTTATTTTGCATTCTATTTTTTTCTCTCCTTTTGTTAAGTTTCTCCATGCCATATGTCATTTACCTAACAGAGAGGTTGAATGGATTGCCTTCTGCTAAACACGCTTCCAGTAATCGAAGCCCCCAATTTGCTTCTAACAGCAAAATGAGATCAGGAATCCACTTTGGAAACTCATGGGTACAAACTTTAGCCATACTCTAACACTTGGTTTAACACATTGCTGTCATTTCACATCATAAATGCTTTAATTGTGACTGATGTAAGTATAGAACAGGTATTATACCATTCAAATCCAGCGACACTTATTTGGAAAGGATTACCAGTTCTTAGCTGAACCACTAGATGGAGGAGTACACAAATAACAGAGCACTGCCTCTTGGAGTAACAGAATTCAATTGTTCCAATTTTATATCACAAGAGAAGTTTGTTGAAGAAGAGCAATCTGTCTATCTTTCTCACCTGCCAGCATACCAACCTTACTGCCTACCCATTATAGTGTTAAAAAGTTTCATAAATACCTTCAGCATCTTTCCCTCAATTCAACTCTTGGTTAAAACAGTTCCATCCGTTGATTATCTTCTGCATAAAGAATACAATCTTGGTGTCTGTCCTACGTAGGTGTCAGTCTGGCTCATTTGCTCGCACTCTGTCCAAATCGGACAATTGTGGGTTCAAGTACCAAGTACCACATAGTCTAAGATGACTCTTTCAATGCTGTCCTTTGGAGTTGCGTTGCTGTGCTTGAAAAATATGTTAAACTGAGGTCCCGCCTTGCCTTTTCAGGTGGAAGTTAAAGATCCCATAATACCGTTTGAAAAGGGAATGGAGTTTCTCTTGGTGTCCTAGCCAAAAACTAACAGATACAATTGGTCATTTACTTGTGGGACATTGCTGGACCAAGTTGACTGTCCCTTAATCCTACAAAATATGGTGTCATTACACTTTACAATAAATCCTGTGGTGTGCATTGAGACATCCACCTGATGTAATATACATCATATCAAATAGAAAGATTATTATTAACTCTAAGTCTATGGCCTCTAAATCATCTGGTTTTGGTGTATCTGACAGTATTGTTCAGGCTACCTTCTCTCTCACTAAATATTTTTACACCTCTGTAAGATTCCCTACAATTATGTCAAACAAAAATAAAAGTACTGCACTAAGGATAATAGTTAGATCAGAGAAATAAAATTAAAATAATTTCCAGATTCAGGAAGGATAATCCGTGGACAATCATCATATTTAGTTAGAAACAATTAAAGAAATTTAGAAAAATTTTATTCACATTCTTGAACACAAAATTCATCAGATTATTTTATTTAGTAATATCAAAAATGACAATTGACAAACTGAATCAATCACAATAAGTATGGAGAATGTATTACAAATTTTTATATTGTACATGATCAACAATCCCTAAAATCTGATTTTAACTTGCTTGTTTGTCTTTGGCTGCAAAAATCAAAGCCTGCTGGCTGCTTTCAATTAGAATAAACATAATCATGTGTTCCTGTTTATTTTAAACTGATCCAATATAATGGACCTAAATATGAATAGGAATCCCTTTTACAATCCATTATAGTTTGTAATCACTAGAACTGAAAGCACATTTATAATAAATTCCAGTTCAAAGTTATATTAAATTTCAAAAAGAATTCAACATGGTTGAAGCTTTGTCTTTAAAAAAACGTTTGCTGTATGTTGTGCCTGACATTTGTGAATGTACAAACCTGAAGAAAAAACAATAGTAATCGTTTGCTTATAAATGCAATTCATAATAATTTCACTTGAAATGCCTAATTCTAGTCATTTTTCAAATGTCTGTGTACAGCACAGAAGGAGGCCATTCGGCCTATCATGTCTGTGCCAGCTATTTGAAAAGAGCTATCCAAATCAATCCCACTCCCCCACTCTTTCCCGATAGCCATGCAAACTTGTGCTACCCAAATAGTTATCTACTTCTCTCTTAAAAGTTGTTATCAAATTGACTTCCACCACCTATTTCAGGCAATGCATTCTAGATTCGAACAACTTGTGTGACAAAAATTCTCCTCACCTCCCACTTCTTTTAACAACTATCTAAGAATCAGTGTCCTGGGGTTATTGACCCATCCACCAGTGGAAATATCCCCTTGTTCACCCTACCAAACCCCCACCATAATTTTGAAAATTTCTATTGAACCTTTTCTTCTTAACCTTTTCTACTCCAAGGAGCATATTCCGGGCTTCTCTAGCCTCTCTTCATAAATGAAATCCCAATATTGGGATTGTTATCAGTTTGCTGTTGATAGAAAACAAAAGTAGTAGTTTAAAAAACAATGAATTATTGTATGAATTGTTGTACAGAAAACGTGTGCCGTACCTGGTTTGTTGCTGTGGCCTATGGTAGAGGTAGACAGTAATTGCTTTTAATTAGATTGGGTGGAGTTGGATGGATGTGATTTCAGGCTGGATAAGTTAGTGACTTTGTTTCCTATCATTATTCGGGATGTTTTGGTATTCATATATATGGATCTGTGCCCCTAGATTCTCACCACATCAGCTGTCCATAATGCAAATTTTCTATGATTTTGCAAAACGACAAAAAAAAATTTAAATGCCCATTATAGTCAGAATTTTCTAACTTGTAAACTGCCTCTTTCCCTATTGTTAAAATGATTCTATAAACAGATCTCTATAACCGTACCTTTAGTCAGCTTTTTCAAATCTCTAAATTCCCTGCTTGGTGTACATTTATCAAACTCTCTGAGTTCTTTTTTCACATTGAAAGGCACTTTATAAACGCAAATTGTTGTCAACATATAAAAGTTTATGTTTGAGGATCACAGTTTAAATGCTTCTAAATTGCTAATGATACTTTTTTGTCGGTCATACAGTCAAACACCATCTCGAACAGCAGTTTGGCTGTCAGTAACAGTCAAACTACCATAGTTATGCATCCTCATCCACCCCAGAGAGATGACAATATCTATACAATTGGCACTAGGCTCTTCAACAAAGCTAATTTCAAGAACTATTGTGAAACGCTGGTCTGGAAAAAGCATTCAGGCATCAAATAATCTACTTAGTGCACTGGCGAGCAATCCTTCCGATTCATGAGATATTGTTTGACTCCTAACTGTTTGACTCCCAAATATTGTCTTTCTATCCCCACATCCATGCTTTTACCCACACTGCTTTCCCTCATCTAGAAAACATTGCTTGTTCCTGACACTAATCAGGCTGTTGAATATTTTACAAAAACTTTCATTGCAATGGACAGCAATAGCTTGCAAAGCAAATACATTTTGATCCTAAGAGGTCCTATAAAAATGTTATTTCTTCGTTTGGATTTAGTGAAAGCTTAATGTGAAAGGATGGCTAGATTCAAGAGGGAGGTAATCATGTAGATAAGTGAATTTTCTGCTACAGGTCTAGGGAGGCCAGCAATGATTCCAAATGCTTTGCTTCTGACTCTTAAAGTGACAGTAGTTATTAATTATTTGGCTACTGGATCTTTCCAGGCACCCAGAATAGATTGTAGTGTCATTGATCAAGGCACCAAGTGCGCCAGCATTCAAGAGGTGACTGATGCATTCCTCCAGAAGGCTGGCAGGTCCATTCATTTCTTCAAGAGTATGGAGAAACATTTAGGTATGTGTCTTCTGTTGTAAAAAAGACTCTCTGTGGTGGTCATACAGGACAATGGATGTGTCCAAGTCATTATGATCACATGTTTATTGTTGAAGAAACAGATATGACTGTTAATATTTTTAGGTGACAACAACTGTAAAACGGGACTTTGCAATATGTTCAACAGAATCACCTAAAAATGTTTTCCCTGTGCATCTATCCTCCCACTTTACGTATGCTGGGAGATACAGTAGTCGGTGGGTATTTCAACACTCGTGAACAAATAAAATCATAAAAAGGAATTAAAACTGCATCTTAATCTAATAAGTATAACATGAGATGAAATTACTGACGTGATTAAGTGCCAGAAAAATGGCTCAACAAATAATACATGAAGTTTGCTAGCAATCATTTTACAATTAGTAATCTGGATATGGATTAGTAATGTGGATATATTGCTTTTTTAAAAAAAAAAGATGTGGTTTAATTAAACAAAGAATGTCATACAGGTTCAGGAACTGAACATCCTGACTAAAGTTTATAGCAGCGGTCATGAACTAGACTGTGTCTGGATCAAATGTATCGCTAGAAAAGAGTTGAAAATAACATGGCATGCCCATTGTGTGTTGAAACAAACCTTGTCAGAACACAAAAAAATGAAAAAATGTTTAGCAAAAGCCAAAGTATTTACTGTCATATTTGTAACTTAATTGTGTTTGTACAGGCAATGATTTTTAAATATATCTGGAGATATTTCATTTTTGTTTGAATATTTTAATAATCCTTGCATTTGATAATTCTTGCAATTGATATTGCACCTTATCATGTCATTGAGATATCTCAAATGTAATATTGGAAAGTGAATTGACTGTATATATTTGGGGTGGAACCCGGCAGCCAATTATGCACAGCACTCACCCACAAACAGTCGTGGATTAATGACCAATTTATTTCCAAGGGATTATTATCCCCTCAAGCAATCTGCCAATTGAAGAACAATTTTTCTCAAGTGCACATATTTGCTAAACTGGAATCCAACCTTGCATTGCATTTATAAAACACTACAGTGGCTGCAAAACACATTAAAGAACATTATTATCCATAGTATGTTTACTAAAATTCAAATACAGTATTTTAGATTACTGTATCTCATTGTAATTAACCAAATACAGATGAAAAGCTACATTTACGTATAGGCAGTCCAATGCATAAGTTCTAAGCTGCCTGACTGACAACTTGAGGACATTTGTCACTTACAAGACTTAACTTTAGTGTTTCTACAGGATGCTCAACCAAATGGTACAAGCTTAATTCTGACCTCATCTCATCATAACCTTGCACAGCAAATCAGGTAGGTTATCTCCAAGAAGTCACCTGAAGTTCAGTAACCAAGACTTCCTTGGATTTACAGAAGTTGGAACAGCAAATGCAGCTGGGCAGAGGCAATATATCACCAAGATTGACATGGTGTCTCAGATTGAGGCATTTACTCCTATCTTATTCAATCCTCCAGCAGAGCTTTCTGAACTTCACATGAGTATGATGGTCAGGTAACTGAAGAGAAGGGCGGATTATTTTCCATACACTTGGCAAGGACACCAATATTGAATGTCATTAGATCCCAATTTAAATGACAATCAACAATAGTTCTTCTAAGCTTCTGCAATTTAAAAGAACTCTGTGTACACTCGATTATATTGAAAGATTGAAAATGATATTTTGATGAAGGAAGAATAAATCAATTTTTTTTAATTGAATTTCTATGGGGGTTTTTATAGGCTACTTCAGTTGAAATTTGAGTTTATTAAAGGATCGAATTATTTAATTTAACTCAGTTGGCAAAGAATTATCAATAACTTTAAAAATTTATTTGAGGCAGGAAAGCAACTATTCCAGCGCTACCATTTATCGGGTGTTTGAGTTAAGTGCTGTCACCCACTTAACCTCATGTCACCGACAGTATGTGTACAATGACAGATTCTGTTCACCAACTATTTGGCACAAATTAAAACTGATCTAGGCAGGGGTGAAGCAGGAATGGTTTGATTTAGATTCAATTTCCTATTTGTAAAAGTTTGAAATATAAAAACTCTCAATGGAGTAATAGGGTACATAAACAATATTTAAATGTATTTAAAACAAGAAATGCAACCTCTCTAATGTACATTAGAACTTATGAAGAATGCAGGGATGTTAAAATTAGCATAATTAACATTCCATTTCTAGTCATTACCTCATGATTTGCATTGCTTCATGTGAGCACTACATGTAATATTAGTAGTAAATTGGATGGGAATATTTTTGACTTTCACCACAGTTAGCATTAGTGCCAACAAAACAGGAACAAGTTATGGTTTTGTTTACACTGAATATAACCTTAAGATTCACAAATAAAAGTAGCATAGTTGCTTGAGTACAACATTTTTACTTATATCAATTTTGTATTTAGACATGGTTTGTTACCTTTGCATCATGGTTGTATTCCTTTATATTATTCTTGCCCTATGGGAATACTCATTTTGTTTGCATTTCAAATAAACATACTTATAAATAATTCAGTTGCACATAAATCTTGCTCCACATTGAGAAACTCGGGGCAGTTGTTAGTGTTATTAAAGAGCTGGTTACATTACTAACACAATTACATTTTTTTAAACTCTCTATTGAAACTCTTGGGTGTCTAATGGATGGTCAGAGCTTTAAATAACCGACAGTGGGGTGGGAGGGGGTGTAATCAAACATAATTTACTTCCAAATATGTAGTTTAAATCCATCATAACCCACTTATATGATCTTATCAGCATTCATTTGTTCAATTGTGTTTTTTCTGGATGCAAACTCTAATTGCTTGGTTTAATATTCTCTAAAATAGAAGCCTAAAGATTTTGTTAGCTGCTGGGAGTTCTCAGGGAAACTCATTTCCTTCTTGCAACAACCTGGTTCCAATTACATCACTGTGCTGCTGCTGATGAAAGCTTGCAGATGTGGCAGTATACATTTGTCTTTAATCTCAGTTCAAGTGCTGTAAGAACTGCTGACTGATAGAAATCAACATATCACCCAGGACCTCCACTACAATAATTCTTTCATTTGTTACAGCACCTGTATTGTCAAAATATCTCAATGTGCTTCAGCCATAAATTGCTGTTGAGTGTAGTAATTATAGGTAAATGCAACAGTTATGTTATGGTCTGACAAATAGCCACAAAATGAACTCATATGAAGGATTGATGGTGGCTAAAATACTGGAGGGATACATTGGAGTACAGTCCAGAATCAGCTTGGACTATAAAGTCAACTCCTGATAAGGAGATTCAACCCATTACCCATTGACCCATTGACGTTTGCTACCAAATGAGCCAACTCCTTATACTTTAAAACCCTTACATACTTTATGTATGTAGATATATCATGATACTCCTCCTTTAAACAATTGCACAAGCAAAGAGTATTGAGATACAAGATGATACCTTACATTTTTGTGATTGAAAACAATGCACAAGATGGCACTCTAATTGGGGAAATTAAGTTTGTGTGTTACACTTGTCAAAGGAGTCTGCAATCTTATTTCAGGTCATCAGAAACTGTGGCCTACATAAAATATTCAGAATATTCAATGTCCAATATTCAGTTATTTTTAGACATTTAAAAAATATTATTATTAGTGCTCTTTAAATTGTTCACTGACATACTAGGATCTAATTCGCAGGTTGTGTTAACTATGTGTAAACACAGGAGGAATTGCAGGTGTCCTTAATTACGTAAATAACAACAAAAGATTCCATAATGGGTTACTGATTGTTAATTACATCATTCCCTTCTTACACATTTGTTTACACACAGTTAGCGCTACCCACAATTACATCCTTTTAGGCTAGTGAGCACAGAGGCATTAGTTGTGTCGTGTAGACGTACTGTACGATCTGCAAAGTGTTGAATTGGAGGTAGGCTGATGTGGTAGTTGAATTGTGTCATGATCAGGCTTACATTTCCTACTAATATAATATGTGCAGTTGCTTGCTCCAGATTAGCACGTTATTAGGCCACTTACCGTATACCTCTGCGTATAAGGCGCACTTTTTTTCAGGTCGGAAGATCTCGAAAGTTGGGGGTGCGCCCTATACGCAGGAACAAGCAATTTTGAGCCTCGGAAATACAGTAAACAGGAGGGGCGGCCGGCGCGCTGTCAGCCGGGGTTTGGTCAGTGTCCGGCGGGGGTTGGGAGGAGCGGGTGACGGGGCTTCGGCCTCGGCCGCCTGGGCAGCGGCAGCAGCAGCAGACTTCAGTGCTGTGCTTACCTTCTGCCGAACCCAGTCTGCCTGCCTCACTCCCTGCCACTCTCCCTCCCTCCCTCCCTGCCTGCGTGCCTGCCTGCCTCTCTCCCTCTCTCTCTCCCGGGCTGCCAGCCTGCCGCTCTCCCTCCCTCCCTCCCTCCCTCCCTGCCTGCGTGCCTGCCTGCCTCTCTCCCTCTCTCTCTCCCAGGCTGCCGGCCTGCCTCTCTGCCTCTCTCTCTCCCTGGCTGCCGGCCTGACTCTCTCCCTCTCTCTCTCCCTCCCTCCCTGGCTGCCGGCCTACCTCTCTCCCTCTCTCTCTCCCACGCTGCCGGCCTGCCTCTCTCCCTCTCTCTCTCCCTGCCTCCCTCTCTCCCTCCCTGGCTGCCTGCCTCTCTCTCTCCCTACCTACCTGTCTCTCCTCCCTTCTGCCGGCAATATCATTGAAAATGCTTCCGTTTTTTTTCACCAAGAAAAGGTCAAAAACGGGGGGTGCGCCTTATACGCGGGTGCGCCTTATACGCGGAGATATACGGTATTTCAAAGCAACACCACTAAATTCTGTGGTTGGGTTGAAGGTAAAAAAGTTTTAACCTGTGAATCAATAATGTTCCTAAGATCATGAGTTTTGAAAATAGTTCAGTGAATAGGACATTAGAAACAAAAAGCAGATGTTACCCCTGATCTGTGATTGACAGGAATTAGATGAAAAGAGCAGTGACAAAACAGCACACATATAAAACAAAATTTTCAATTGTTACCATAAAATTGTTATTCAAAACCAGTTAGGCACCTACTTTTCGCTCTCAGATAAGTTGCTTTAACTCTTTCTTTTCCATAGAAAAGATGTACTATTGTACCTTCATATGATTAATCAGCTGCTTTCACATGCTACAAATCGAGAGAATTTACGTAGCTCTCTAAGTAGTAAGATTGTATTGCTTTTTCCAAGTAATTCATTGACAAATATTACACATCAATTTGAGTTCAAACGCTTCTACAATTATTGTGTGCAAATATTTGTGAACCAAAATTAGAGACTGAGCTCATCTTGGATATGTAAAATAAGTCCTGGCTTTGACGCTGTACTTACAACTTCTGTCTTTTCAAAAAGACTATCCGGATCTATTACTCATAGTCTGTGCATTGAAAGTTGATGTGTTGTCTGTTGACTTTGAAACTTAGTAAATCATGCAGAGATAAACTAAGACCAGATGTTATAAAACAAACTGTGGCTGATAGTTTTACCCTAATAGCTCAGTGTTCAGAGCTGATTCACTCCACTATGAATCTGCTAGTTTCAATCTCACTCAGGGATTCCTTTTTCTAGAGCATTGGTCCAACGCTATAGAAAAAGACACTTACTTTGCCTCTCTCATTCCTGTTCCTATGTCTTACTCTTAGAGTCAATCAACATTTTTTACATTTTGGAACATTTGTGAATTAATGTGGGTTTAGTTTATATACAAACTACCACAAAAGATAGTTTATGATCAGTCTGTACTACATTGATATGTCGTTTGCTCTAATATATTTTGACCGAGATTCTAAGGCTCGGTCAGTGAAGGGATAGGAAACGTAGGTAGGAACCGAGGAAAGCTGAGACCACAAATAATAATAATCCTTGCATTTGATATAACGCTTTTCACTTCTTCAAGATATCTGAAAATACTTTACTGAATATACTGTCAAGCAGGGTCCGGCGATATAACGATATATCGGTTATATCCAATATAATTTTCATATCGATACACCGATATAGGCATTTCAAAAATATCGATATACCGAAAAAGACGATATATCGAAAAAATCGGAATGCGCGCGCATTGAACTACAAGACACAGAATGCTCATCTCTATACACAATGCACAGACCGAGGTGCAAGCCGCCATATTGTATTCATAGTCCTCGAATACAATATACAGTTATGCAAGGGCTGAGGGGAGAGAGATGGCCGGGGCGGAGTGGGGGGGTGAGAGAGAGACGGCGGGGGGGGTGGGGAGTGAGAGAGAGACGGCGGGGGGGTGGGGGGGTAGGGGTGAGAGAGATGGCGGGTGGGAGTGTGGGGGAGAGAGAGAGACGGCGGGGGGGGGGAGAGGCAGGGGTGAGAGACGGGCGGATGTGATAATATACAGATAGATAGAGATGGGGGGGGTGTGAGAGAGGAGAGAGACACAGAGACACAGATAGAAAAACACAGAGATGGAGAGAGTGAGTGTGAGAGACACAGAGAGAGAGAGAGATTTACCTCCTGAGGAGATAGACCCCGAATGTGCATGCACCTCCGAATGCGCGCGCACCCCGCGCCGCGCATGCGCAGTACGAAACCCCCGAAAATATCGATATTTCTGTATATCTCGATTTGAGCCCATCGATATATCTAAATCGGAAAATTTCCATATCGACGGACCCTACTGTCATGTAAAACAAAAAGAGAAATCACTGGAAACACTCAGCAGTTCAGGCAACATCTATGGAGAAAGGAAAAGTGAGTCAACATTTTGGGTCCACAATCCTTCGTTGGAACTGGGGCAAAGTGAATTGACTATATTTGTGGGCGATACGCGGCAGCCAATTGCGCACAGCAGTGTCCGCATACAGTCGTGGATTGAAATGACTCATTTATAAATTATTTTGAGAGATTATGATCAGGCGTGTGGAGTAAGGAAACTTGCCCAAGATTACGCCCTGCCTGGAATTGAACCCAGGTGTCTCGCTTGCAAGGCGAGTGCTCTAACCACTGAGGTACAGGGTTAGACATGTGAACGTGTCTGGAATGTGAATATTGTGAATTTATGTTTTGAATACAAGATTTTAATCAATTCCCTGAATGTTTCAACAAGAACATTCTCTTAAGTGTGGTGAGATAAATTCCACTTCACCCGGTTAAATGCCGTTTCTATGACCAAAATCAGTCACTTCCAAAAGCACCAGACCAGGAAAAATAATAATAATCGTTAAATTTGATATATTGCCTTATCACGTCTTCAAAATGTCTAATTTGGCTTCACAGAATGTACTACAATGGGTGTTACTGCAGTGGTGCTCCACTTTGAATTGTCATATGGTGTTTTTCTCTCATGTGTAAAAACCCACTTAGCCTGAATCAACTAAACTGGAGGAGGAGGAGATGTTTACATATGGGGTGATTATGTCTGCCTAGACAATTCTCATTTCCAGCACAAGATGAAGAGCTTTAGCAGGAAGAGCATCTGTATGAGGGAGCAGGGCGTTCCAGAGGTCATCTGAGTAACATGCATTACAGTTTTTCTGAATGTGACCTTCAGTTAGATTCGCTATGTGATCAAAATGAGTCAAGTATTCTTTCCTAGTAGAGGCAGAAGATGGCGGGGAATTGTTTGTTATGGGTGGTTTGGGATTCTCTCTTTAGCATTATGGGCTAGTCAGTTTGAAGGTTTTTTGGGGGGATCTTGGCAAGTAGAAGTGAATTGGACAATTTCTTTCTTACATTCTGCATTTGCTTTCATAGTTCTATGTAAAGTCACCTTGTTTGAAGTATTTTATATAGCTCTGGGATTTCTTTTACTAAGGGATTTCTTTCAGTATTACTGCAGCAGATGTTTGGTGTGCTACATTCCCATCATATCACATCTCAATTTCAATTCTGCACACTACTCTCAGGATCTGTTTTTTCACAGATACAAAGTTCGGGACTCAAAGGCAGCATGTTGTTCCTTTTGTCTCTGGCGAGTGTCATGCCCTTTTCAGTGCTCTCCATTATTGCCTCCTGTTTAGCTTTCTGATGCTTTATCTTTATTCCTAGGTTGGCAGCTTTCATCTTTTCATGGAGGTAAAGGCTAAGTTTTATCCACATATTTGGATTGACTATAACTCCTCCCACTAAGATTCAGATACAGTATAAAATTACATTTGTATTGCGACTTTCACATTGGGAGGACGTCCCAAGGCGCTGGATGTTCAACAGATGATGATCAACTTTGCCTTTTAGTACTCAAAATAAACTAAACTAAACTAAACTAAATCAATGAGAAGAATGGTATTTAAAACTTGTTAGTGAGTTATCTTGGTCCAAAAAGCTATATCTTGAACAATAACAAATTGCATGTATATAGTAACTTTCATATCTGGAGGACATCTCTACAGCATAAGATCTAAGATGCATCAACCATTTTTTTTTAGCAGGTGCGAAGAATACAATGGTAGGATAGCAAACTGGGAGTCAATACAACAACAAATTACATTTATATAGCACCCTTCACGTAGGATAATGGGTCAGAGTCCAGTCTATTCAGCATTTGTTTCTACCCTATTTTTATTCAATGGAATCAATATGATTTCATGCTCCAGTAACAGAAACTCCAGAGCAACAACAACAACAACAACAAAATTGCACTTATATAGCACCTTTCATGTCGGGAGAACGTCGCAAAGCGCTGAACAGTCTGTTCAGGATCCAAGCGGGGGGGATGGGGGGCGGGGGACGGTTGAAGTAGGGGGAAGGGGCAGGAGAGTGGGAGAGGTGAAAGAGTTAGTGGGAAGGCCGAAGGCGCAGTCGAAGAGGAAGGTCTTGAGACTGGCCTTGAAGGAGGAAAGGGAGGAGACAAGGCGGGGGGGGCTGTGGGATGGAGTTCCACAGTGTGGGAGCAGAGAGGCTGAAAGCCCGGCCGCCGATGGTTGGGCGGTTAGGGCGGTGGACGCGGAGCAGGCCTGAGTCTGCTGAACGGAGGGTGCGGGCAGGCTGGTAGGGAGACAATAGGTCAGAAAGATAGGCGGGGGTAAGGCCGTGAATGGCCTTGAAAGTGAGGACAAAGATCTTGAATTCGATCCTCTGGGTGACGGGGAGCCAGTGGAGATGGGCGAGGGTGGGAGTGATGTGGTCACGAAGCCTGGTACGGGAGAGTACACGAGCTGCAGAATTCTGAATGATCTGCAGCCTGTGAAGGGAGGAGCTGAGGAGGCCGATGAGGAGGGAGTTCCCGTAGTCGAGCCTGGAAATGATAAAGGCGTGGACGAGGGTTTCGGCGGCGTGAGGGGTGAGGTAGTGGCGGAGTCTGGCAATATTGCGGAGGTGATGGAAGGCTGTGCCGGTCATGGAGCAGATGTGGGGGAGGAAGAATAGCTCGGGGTTAAACAAGACACCCAGATTCCTGATTGGCTTCGAGATGTGGGGAGAGCAGCCTTGAACGCTGATGTTGTCAGTGCCTGAGGTACGGAGGCACTCACGTGAGCCAATCAGGAGGGCTTCCGTCTTGTTGACATTGAGTTGTAGGAAAATTGCCCTCATCCAGGACTCGATGTCGGACAGGCATGCAGTCAGAATGCCAGTGGTCCTGGAATCGAGGGTTGATGCGGATAGGTAGAGTTGGGTGTCATCTGCGTACATGTGGAAAGAGCACAGCATCTTTCATTTAAATCAAGGGCACATGTTATTCAAATCCACCTACAATCTTGGCCACTTGATGGAGCACTAATGTAAGAGTTAGGTGCTTCGCCTGTCGGGAATAATGTTTAAAGAAAGTGCACTATATTGATCGATTTGCAAAGGGGTCTGCAAAGACCTACAGATATTACTAAGTTACATTTTTTATACAAAGACTTTAACATAATCTGCATTGTTCATACCACCTTAATAATTAAATTCAAAACGTGCGAAGTGTTAGATTGAGATTGTGTTCGAATCCAGGCAGGTCAGGGCGAAACCTTAGGCAAGTTTCCTTATTCCACACACCTAATAATAATCCCTCCCCCCCAAAATAATGAAATTGGTAATTTCAATCCACAACTGTTTGTGGGGACATTGCTGTGCTTAATTGGCTGCCGTGTTTAGCCCACAAATATACAGTCAATTCACTTTACAGTATATTCTGTGAAGCGCTTTAGGACATGAAAAACACTATATCAAATGCATGGCTTATTATTATTATTCTTGTGTTCACTACAATGCTTGTTCAGCAGTTTATCCCAAATGGAGCATTAGGAAAGGGAGTGAATCTTGTTCTTCCCACACAGAGACATTTTACTGGAATGCACATTCAAAGAAACAGCACTTATCAAATGCTGATAAAAATGACAGTTAGATTAAGTGCCGCCAAAAAGCTTTACAGGAAACATGCTGAAATTTATGCAACTGTTATGGTCAAGAAAAAACTGCCGTTTTCTAATCAAGCATTGTTAGGCAGATCCTGTGTACATATCAAATTGAAATGATTCCAGATACAGGAAAACGCTCCGTGTGGGCTCCCAAATTGACTCCATTCCTGGAGCACGGTAAGATTTTTCCGCACAGCAAGATCAATTTCTAGCTGAATGTTGCATATGGATCAATTTCTATGCTGCTTTAGAAAACTACAAAAGTGTTTGATTGTCCATTTGCATCTGGTAACCTTCAACAGGTCTGTGCTTTTCACCTATCACCTCCATTATAGATATACAGCTAGGTTTGTGGCAATATTCTATGGCAGTGTGACTCTTTTATCAGTCAGACCAGAGGCAGGGAGTTGATTATTCCTGTTTATGGATCAATTTAATCTAGTCTGACATAATATTGGGGGAGTGCTGCATTGTCAGAAGTGCAGTGTTTCCAATGAGATCTTTAAGGTCGCATTTGCTTGTTTTCAGGTGGGCGTTAAAGATCACAGGGCAAGAAGTGAAATAAATGTCTCCCTGTGACCTAGCCAACAGTCCTTCAGATTATTTGGGCATTCACCTCTTGACTGTTTGCAGAATCTTACTGATGTAATGACTGTCATATTTGCCTGCGTAAGCAATCATTGCACATGACATGTGCTCCAAGACACCGCCTAGCATAAAGGGTGCTTACAAAATGCACTTGACAGTAAATGTTTGATGCTGAAACTTTCATACCATGTATGATTTGGAAACTGCATATATTCATGGGTAGCTATACTACATAACAGCCGTGTATATTATAATATAACATAATAGAACATATTATGCTTTTTATGCATTCAAATGTAGTAATATTTGAGTAAACCAACTACGCACTGTGAATCACTCACACACACACTGATGCAGAGTCTGGAGGTGGCAATGTTACTCGAAGACAAGGTTTATAGAAAGGGAAAGCAAGCATAAATGATGTTGCCAGTAGATGGCAACAAACTGCATGACGTGATTCTACTAGACAGTAGCTGTTTCCTGTAATCGCTCTGCCATAAGACAGTAAATGTACTGATGCATAAATTAATCCAAAATCTACTTGCTGTATCACAAATTTCAGTCAAATTTCAGTTAGATTTCAGTGACTAGTACAGTATTCAACATCAACAATAAATTGGATTTATGTAGTGCCCTTCACTAAGAGTAGAGAATTGGAGAGTTTGAGTATAACCACGGTTTGGATATAACTATTGAAAGCCACTGCAGCTACATTACATTTTAAAGCAATAAAACAATACCCATATATAGAATAACAACCGTGCTGTGTTCCATTAGATAATAAATACTGTTAAATTATTATTTTATGTCATGTTTGTACTCTATCTGCTTAATGTTGTTTTGAAAATTTTAATTTATCATGAAAACACTTTATTTTCCGAGAAAGCAATAGTCCTATTTTTAAAGTAATGCTTATTCACCTTCTTCTCCATACATTGGGAGTTTGTGCACTCAAAGATAAAAGTTTCAGAGCTGATGGCTCTGTTATTTGGGGCTGGCAGAAGGATTAGAAAAGAGTTCCACTTGCACAGCTGGAGAAATTAACAGAAGGACAACCAAATAACAAAAATAGATTCAATGGCCTATCCTCCACTTTTGTATTACATGACAATTTTCTTTGTAAGCGCTCCGAGATCCTATTCTGTGTGAGGGACGCTATATAAATGCAAGTTATTGTTGTTGTTACATTTCCTCACATTTTTAAATGTAGTTGTAGAAGTAAAATAACTGAATTCATTGGTTAGAGAAATGTATGTATTTCATTTTTATTTCTGTGTTGCTCACATTCCACTCTGTTGATTATAACTCCATTAAACTCCAGGATCAAAGCCAATATCCTTTATAACTGTATAAAGGTCACATATTGTAGATTTCTTCAGGGATTCACATGGGAAGGATTAAGTAACTATTGTGGGAATTTCCATTTGATAGCGAGAGAAAAAATGAGAGCTAACAAGCACGAGAGCAATGTATAATTGAATAGATTTAAGCCATGTTTAAGCAATATAGGGACCGTGTAAATTTTAAAGACACATGTGGTTATTTTGCACTCTCTGATTAGCATAACATTCAAGATATGTTACTAGATAATCCCTCAGTCTCTGTAGCCTCTGAATTTATGGCTTTAAAGGTATAATGCTGGGTTTATTCTGTTAAATTCAAAGCTTCTTTTGGTACCAGGATTGAAATATGCTGCAAGAAGCCTCAGTTTTACTTCCTCATCGCATTGAGCCTGATAAAGAGCTAACATCCAACATCAGACTTCTGCACAACTGCAATTTAGTGGTTGGGATTCCGAGTTCAAAATTGCAAAAAGGAGATAGCTATGCATGCTTGTTGATTACTTAGTCACTCCTCAAAGTCCAGTCCTTCCATTCCCTCAATCATTTTGGTTGCCATTCTCTGTATCTTTTCGATTTCTCTAATATCCTGTTGTAACCGGAACTGTACACAGTACTCTAATTGTGGTCTCACCAATGAATTATACAGTGGATTACCCCCACTATTTTAGTATTCTATTGTTTTTCTGATATATATTTTTCCTTCTGATCAAATAACAGACCCTTCCAGGATTTTTTGTCCCCGTGTAAAGTACTTTACATTTCTCAACATTGAATTTCATCTGCCATCAATCTGTCCAATTCCCAAGCATGTTCAATGTTCATGTTTATACTACAGCATGAGCAAACTGTACTGGTTCTGAAATCCTCTCTGCCAATTGTTATCACCATTCGGGCTCCCTCCAGTAGGATTCAAGTCAGATTCATACACTATACAGTATTTGCATTTTCCAAATCACGATGATTCACCACTAAATGTGCAGTGTAAATGCAACTTGACATTTAACAATCTTTTGTGGACCTAATGTAAACTCATTGTAACTTGTTTGCAGAACAGATATTTCAAGAATAAACACGTTTTAATATTGTGGTCTTGCTGCTTCATACCACTCATACGGCATTTGATGGTGAGTCACATACTGTAGCCAGAAACTAAATCTTGCTCCACGACAAGTCGTGAAATGTAATAGTTTTGGTGGGTGCACTTGGCTTGAATTACAGAAAACTTGAGATGTTGACCAAACCCTCTGGATGAACCTCGCATAATAATTGTCCTCCTTAAGTTTTATAACAGTTCCCACTGTAACTGTGGTATGATCGCAATAATCACCATTGGCTGTAATACTAATTTTATGACACATGAGTGGGCAAATTATGCATCTCAGTCATATCTGCAGCTCTCACAAATCATTTTGCATGTGTATTTGACACCCAAATGGCAATGATATATCCAAGTGTCAATTTTAGATAGAAACCACATTTAAGGAAAGCTAAGCTCCCTTTAAACAATCACTTTAAAAGAGGTATAATTAATGTTGATATCAGTGAGGGAAACTGGATCGGAAAACTGACTGAACCCACTTAATTTGGGAGCTGAATGAAAAGCAACAATTGAAATCCTATGGTTGTGGAAGCGCTTGAGGCAGTATGCCTATATTAATTCAGTTCCCCCGTACTGTCTAGCAAAAAAAAAGATTAAAGTTCACCCATGCTTAATCACAATTCTTCTCAATTTATTTGAAAGAGTACTGTTGGGTACACCCTCTTTAAATGTGGACATTGCTTTATTAGTTCTTCAGATGACGACATGTGAAGAGGCCCATCTCCACTCCGGTGGTCAGACTGAGTCTCTGTGGAGCTCAGTCTGTGTCTGGCTTAGGGACAGAGGAAGTACAGTAATTCATATTAATGACAGGGAACAGCAGTGTCTGATCTAACATGTGCAGCAGTAAACCACAACAACAAAAAGCCTTACTGTTTCTTTTTTTTCCCTTTAAGCAAGGCTTTTGATAAAAAAAAATTAAGAGCACTGTTTTAACTAAGGAACATTTGGAATTTTAATTAGACTCCTTATTTTAAAGAGTCTGTTGTATTATTAAATGTAAAGGACAGACCTTGTCTTTTAATCCTGGAAGTGAGAATTAACAGAAATTCTATTGATGATTTGAAGGATTTAATGACAGAAATGAAACACAGAGAGGTCATAAGAGAAATACAGAGGACACACATCAAATACCATCTAGCATAGCATTTCTTGCACAGTTAAACCCAAGGAAATGGCACATAAACAATCACGTCATCAGTATATTATAGAGTCAGACCTGCTCACCGCATGTTTCGAGCATATTTTCTATCCAAATAAAATAGAATATGTAAGACTAGCATGCTATGTGGTGATTTATGTTGTACATTGTTATCGTAGGTTATATGACATTATGGAAATCTTCCTACCTTATTTCTACCTAATACTGTTGTTTCACATGGGTATGACTTGAAGTGGTTATGTTAAGGTGTTTGGCATTGTCTATGGTAAATTCAATGGCTCTCACAGAAATACTTCTTGGTCAGCAATGATAGTATTATCAATAGTTCTTGGTACAGATACTTCCAGATTAAAGTTCACTTTGTTCAGGAATATACATACAAGCAGCAGATGTAATTCTGATGAGAAATAGTTCTATTCATGATCAAGGGGGTTATGTCTTGTATTTAATAAAAATGATACATCTAATATAATGGGGTATCTTCTTGAAATGTCTCAAAGTACTTTACAGGTAATTATCATCAAGTGTACTCACGTTTTGTGGTAGAGAAATACTGCAGCACATGGCAAGTTCCAACAAACAGGTAAATGATCAATTGATTTTGAGGATTGTTAACCAGGACACTAGGAGAAAGTCTAATCTCTTTTCAAATAATGTCACAGAATCTTTCACATCCATCTTAATAAGCTACTACCGGGGCCTTAGTTTAATGTACCATTCCAAACGACAATATAGAACCCCAAATATAGTACATTGGAGTGTCATTTTAGGGACTGAATGTTCTGACCTGATGATAAATAAAACAGACTGAACCCCTTATCGAGTAAAGAATAAAGCAACCTAGATTATAAACACTACTATAATATATGAAAGACAATTGATGTAGGATCCATGCGAATGAGCTTTAATACAGAAACCAGCGAATATCAGTTAGCCTTAAATGATCTACAACACCACCGGCAACAAATTACATTTATATGATGCCTTTCACATTGGGATCCCAATGTCCCAGTCTAGTTGTGAATGTCTCCGTTTTAATATAATAACTCTTCCTCTTGAAGCCCAGTATGATATTAAAATATTATTTCTGGATAGCTCTTGGTGTTTTAAGAAACTGGATACTGTCAAACTTAAAACTTTGGGTGATATAATCTCCCCCTGTTAAGTGTGTAAGAAACCTCTGTACTGGAGAAACCCTTCTACAAGATAAAATTTGTATTGATTGTATTTCTCTCTGGATTATATATCTAATTGTTGTCTGTAAATCTTGGTAGGTATTAGTATCATGCATTAGAATTAAAAAAATTTAATTGATTCTCCAAACACATCAACAGTACTTAATTAAAGTTTCTTGCCAAGTTATTTCCTTGGTTCTCCTAATAGTTTTCTTCTATTAAAAATGTGAATGTTCAAAATAATTCACTCATGTAGCCCGGTCAGCTGAGCATCGGATTTTGAACCAGAAGATTTCGGATTTCATTTGGACAGCCACTCGTGCTTTGAGATTGATAAAATTAGATATCATTGGCGGTGGGAGCAAAAGGCACCCCGAGGTTTGCACGGGTCTGAGTAGTTAAGCCAGGCAGGACCACAATAATTTGTTCATTCATATGTTTTATCATTCATTTTCCTTTCATGATTACTGCATTACCACAACACCACTTCCTTCAAGATCAACAACAGAATTCTCCATATTCTCCCCATGATTTGGAACGTTTCACGACTATGAGCAAATCCACTAAGTGATCCTGACGAGAACTGCCTAATACATAACCACGGTTATTTAAAATAAATCTTAGTCCCAAGCAGTCTTTGGCTTGAAACCATATGGGATCATTGTCTGTAAGCTTAACGTTGAAGTGTGAAGGTGAAAGAACGGTACACAATAGCCAAAGAAACATTGAATCTCATCTCCAAAATGTAAAGCAAGTCTTAGAGGATTAGCGAGAATGTGAATTTATAGCAGTGCATTGATCTAAGATTGTGGAATGTTAATGTGAATGTTAGCATTTTATTTCACCATATAAATTTGAACATTTTAAATTCGAGGCGCAGATCAAAAAAGCTTGAAAGCTAAAAGCGATTTCCCAAGGAAGTAAATACATGTGCAAGTGGTTTTCACGAATTGTCTACAAAGAATAAAAACAAGTTGTTTCAATTAATGATTCGGAACTGGAACAAAGCCATACTGAAACAAACCAGAATTTATACAAAAAAAGTTGAAGAATCCAAGTGAAAAAAACATGCACAACCAACACTTGGAGTGGTCAACAACTCTATTGCAGATATCAGATCACACTAATGTTTCTGAAGTGTAAAAGTTATATCTGGTAGAAGTAAGTATCAGCTGGACATCACACAACTTCTAACCCAAAGGTCAGAATCATTTTGTTCTATAGGGCATTTTATTACAGCCTATCCGGTCTCTTTTATTTTCCTGTTCCGACCCTGTCCCCAGTTGAATTGATTTGAAAAAACATCTGTCTACAAGGATACGACTTAAATTTTTAAGTTACCACCCTCCTTTGTTATGGTTTTGTAAGTCCAGCTGAGTTCCGATACACAGCTTAGCCAGAATTTTGCTGATTTGGGTTTTTTAAATTTTATATTTGTTTTTCTATTACTTTCTACTTTCCCTTACATCTGTTATTACTGCAGACAAGAATAGAACTGAATATAATCCTCTAATATCAACGTGTTGCTAAATTTACAGTGTAAGTGATCACTAATTACAGTGATTCAGAACCATTAACATTTTTATATTTACGCATTAATTCAAACAAAGTTCCTTTGAATGAACAGTTAACTAAATACTGTACACAGATTGCTAGAGACTTACGTATTCAAACACCTAGAACAACCAATATAATTTTTTTAAAGATGTATTAATTGGAGCAATGACTGCAGAGTATTCTCTCAAGGGTATATAACTCCCATTAAGACAGTTGATTATTTATGCTGTACATCAAAAACGTAAGATTTTATCATTGTTTTAGAAAATTTGTCTTAGAAACTAGACAGAATTATGCTACCATAAGCTTGTGTGTTATCCGGGGGCTATAATAACTACCATGAGAGGGCACTTTAGCCCCAAACTACAGTTCAATTCCACTTTTATATTCCACAGTGCTTAGTGGTATTATACTAAAGGTCCAATGTAGGCACAAGATATAACAACATGTGTTGCAAACACTGGCAACAAATAAACTAGATCTATCATGCAATATTCCAATTTGGTTGAGCTAAAAATCTTTCTGAATAGAAGCTCCCTCAAAGATATGTTAAGAACAGTTTCCCGTGAACAGATTATGCTCCAAATATCCCCTTCTCTGTGGGGACAAGGGTTCTAATCTCTTATCTCAATTGGTACTTTCAATTCAACATCCACCTCTTCTTCTTCTGCTTGCACTAATCTAAAGAAATAGATTATATCTTACATCTGGATCTCTCCTCATTTTAAGATCTGGATCATGCCCCTTGCATTCTTCTCCTACTGTAAACATGTTTATTATTCTAGCAAATTGAAATAAATGAATGACCATGCTTTACGGAAGAAGCATTGCAGCACCAAAATCTAAAAAATGCAGGAGGTTATTGTACAGAAATTGGATTTGTTGGTAACATTCCTGCTTTTAGATCAAAATGTTGATATCAGAACCTGAGCTTCTTGTGTAGTCTGACACTTCAGTTCAGTATTGAGGTTGCACTGCACAGTTAGAAATACAGTCTTTTGAATAAATTGTTAAACCAAAATCCTGTCCTGTTCTATCCATGTGACTACTGAAGACCTTATGATGCTACATAAGAGAAGACAATTTCTCCTTGGTTATAGTTGTCTACAAATACATTCAATGTATTCACCAGTAGTTGACTATAAAGAGTTAATGTGAATTGTTTCTTCCAATCTTGCTAAGTGCTGCGTCTTCGATCTCAATCTATATTGTTTAGAAAAGACAAACCACCAAATAAAACCATGGTGAGCCCGTGTGTAGAATTATGACTGAAGTGGTTGTTCTCGTGGTCATTCTTTCCCAACAAATCCCTATTCATCAACATGAAAAGTAAAATGTTTTAGACATTGAGATAAAAGGCATTGAGATAAAAGGACAGTTCCATCCAGATTTAAACATTAGCCCATTTGTTCCATATGTTTAACCAAAACACACACATAGGCCAATGAAAGGAGTTTAAAAAATTAAATATTTCTGCATCTGATTGAACAGGAAAATATTTATTAAAAATGAACGCAATATGACCAATTCAATGTTCTTATTCTGTGCAGAAAAGTCCATGTTACATGATTCTTCCTTGCACAGCTCTCAAATGGTTTTAAAGTTATTTTTAATCTATTACTTGATTTATTTTCTCCATTGTGTTCTTCAGTCCAATCACGAAACCACAGCGAGGATTTTCTCACTCTGCTCAGAACTGAAAGTTGCACCAGTGTATCAATGCAACCTGACTCACCCTCCGATCTCCCACCCTGCTTGTCGGGAAGTGACTGTTTTTCATTCAGCACCTACCATGGCAGCACTGCAATGTCTGGGAAGAAACTCAGTGGGTTGATCAATTTCAGTAAAGTTTCATGGTTTATATCACTCAACTCATGTTTGTACTTGAAATTCAGTCTTATGAAATCTGACCACAAATCTGATATGCAGTGGAACTAAAACAAAATTATCATGCTCCAAACTATTTTCCATAAATTGAATTACAAGTTTGAGTGAGATTATTATTAGTCATGTTTTTCTTTAACTTAATGATAACTCACAAAAAGAATCAGAAAACTTCTCTACAAGATTAAAAAAAACCTCAATGTTTCTAAGTATTATCATTTCATTATTCATGGAATTCATTTCATTTTTTAAAATCTTCCAAATATTTGGCATTCACTGCAACCTTTCTGAACAATATTCAGTCTCTAACTTGATACGGCATCTTCATTAATATTAAACTAACTCCCTGACCCAGATACAATTTGCATTTGGTGGTTTTGAACAGAATAAACACTGTAAAAGTAAACAAAGAAAAGCACAGCTGAGCAGGGTCTTCCTGGAACTGAACTGGCTCTGAACACACAAGTTTACTTTGTTAATGTTCAGCAACCTATCTGACCCATCAATAAGATCTGGAGATCGATCATGTTCTAACCCATGTGAGCTAATGTCTGAATGGATAACTGAAGCATTTGTGTTATTCTCTTTAGTAACACAACAACTTGTATATAGCGCCCTCCACGCCGGGTAGAATCTCCGAGTGATTTATATGTCAGTTTAGTTTAAGGATGATGCCTACAGTCTTAAAAACAAAAGAAAGCATGAACAAAAAAATCATCCTATTATGTGGACTCATATCAAGATAAAAAGCTCAATTTATTTTGCTGTAAATATGCCTCTAATTTATAACCACAAGTAAAACAGAACTTTCAGAATTCTCCACATCACTCCAAAGACAATCAAATAATAACATCCATGATACCAATCTATCATTATATAATGTAATACAATTTCCTGTATGTTATCTTTCGCAGATATCACCATAATATAAACTATTTAAAAAAATTGGCCACTAATTCCATGAATGCCGCATGTCGCTCACAAAATACAAAGTCAATCCATTTGTACGGTATATCTTGTGAAGTGCTTTGAGACATCTCATCTAAAATCTTACCAACTTGCCGCTCCATCTGCTCGGCAGGCAGTGGCCTGCTCCAAATGCCCCACCCGGCCCTCCCCACCATTGGTGGTCGAGCCTTTAACCTTTCTGCCACACCCTCTAGAACTCCATCCTGGAGTCCCATCACCTTGCCCGCTCCTTTGACTCCTTCAAGGCATGTCTTAAGACCATCCTATTTGCCTGTGCTTTTGATCATCCTCCCAGCTCCACCACTCTTGCCTTCCACTGCTCTTGATTCCGATCCCAGCTTGAGTGCAAATCCCTGATAGTCCTGCGCCTTGGGACGTCACCCCAACTTGAAAGGCGCTCTACAAATGTAACATTATTGTTGTTATAATAATAATATAATAATCGTTGCATTTGAGCTTTTCACATCTTATCAATGTCCAAAGCCCTTCACGGAATATATTGTAAAGTGAATCGGATTATTATTAGGCCTGTGGAATAAGGAAACTTGCCCAAGGTTTCGCCCTGATCTGCCTGGATTCGACCACAGGTCTCACGCTTGTAAGGCAAGTGATCCAACCACTGAGCTACAGGAGCTCCACAATCTTTATAAACCTCAGTCACTTTCATAACCAGCTATGCATCTACTTCTATATTAAATGATTCAATTAACAGTATTAAGGATTTGTCAAGTCTGTTGCACATATTTAATAGTTTGATGGTATACAATAAATCAACCTTGGTGAGCTTCATTACATTGTGAATATTTCTGACTGTGCTCATAATTTTTTTAACTTTTAAAAGCTGATTCAGAGTTAGAAATAGTGCTTGCTTGCATCTCAATGAAATCTAGGAAACGCAAGGAATCTAACCAAATTAATGCCAAACCCACAATGAGTCCCTTAATTCTCATCAACAACTGACTCATAGATGGAAAGCTACCACTGAGGAAACTGTATCTTAGCATATGTAATCTGCCATTAAATGAAGTTGTTCGTAAGAAGGCTCATTTCAGCCGTCGTAAATAACAATAAGAGTCAGACAGGACAACACCATCAGTCTCAGTTTTGAAGACGATGTTTTCTCCCATATTATCCTCTCTGTCATGTACTCCTCAGCTTCTAACAGAGTTCCTGTCTCATAAATCATTTTTATTACAAAGGCAGAAACCCCCTGAGGGGCCCCTTCTCCACACTGTCCCACCCTTGATGTCTAACTACCTTCAGGAACTTTAACTCAGGCGACAGGGACAGTTCCCAGCTACAAGGGGAAATTATCATACCAATTAAGCTACTTAGCATTAAAAAGAAAGCACAACTTCTCAACCTTGGTGAAAAGTGACATGCAATTACTTTCTATCGAGCTCAGCATAAACCTGAATCTCAAGACATGTCCATCTTCCATTTTCTTGACTGATCAAATGTATTAATTGTGTTCATGTTTACAAACCACAGAATATCTTACTGTGCTCGCTTCAAATTTCAAACAAACAACAAATATACAAGGTGTAAACTCTGTGAATCAATATCTTTTGTGACATGATTGATGAATGAAAGGTGACAATTTTTAAAACCGTAAAAATAGAGTTTCGCTTTACAAGTCAAGTGTGAAAAGCTTTCAAATAAAAGAAACATGTATTTTGATAACTTGTCGAAAAACGTGTTTTTATATATTTTTTAAAAAGCAACACTGTATAGTGCATAGTGCTACAGTAAATGACTAAGTACTATTGGAAGACACTAAAGTGGTTATTAAAATAAAAGCTATCTTTTACTTTCTCTATATGCACACTTTTGATCGCACTAATGAAAAGCAAATCGAGTCCAATAACTGATACACTGCAAATTCCTCTTATTTGATCATGTCCCTGTGGTAGGAGAAATCAGTACCAACTTTATGTGGATTGAAGTGACCAATTTATTATTTTTGTTCTCTTTTCTTAAAGCATTATTATCAGACATGTGGATTAAGGAAACTTGACCATGATTTCGCCCTGCTAGGAATCAAACCCAGGTCTTTCGCTTGTAAAATGAATGCTCTAACCACTGAGCTACAGGGTGGTGACCAAAAGTGTGGTCAAAGTGGAAGGAGAGTCTTGAGACGGGCTTGGAAGGAGGCAAGTAACAGAGCTAGGAAAAGGGACTGTGGGATGGATTTCCAGTCAAGCGCAAGTCAAAAACAATCCCAATTATATGTGCATAAACAACGTGATACATTTTTTTCAAAAATCTAATCAGTCAAGGAAACTGAATAACACAGTGGTTAAAGATCTTGACTTTTCACCAATGGGCCTGGATTTGACTCCAGGCATGACTAATGGAATGAACAACTGTTTCCTTTCTGAATTCTACAAGGATCCTATATTTTGAACAGTCACATCTCAGTCCCCAGGGGTGTAAGGATAAAACCGTCCATAATTCAACACACATTTCCAATCTCAAAGGGCTAATAAGGATGGTTAATGTGGGAAATGGAAAGGTTAGACTTACAGAAAGGTTAGCTTACTTGTGCAATAAGTTACTCTGCTGAGACTGAGAAAACTTACAGATTTCTCATGATTTATTGCCCTACTGTGATTCTTGAATTTTTTCCTACACAGTTATCTATATTACTATCAGTACACTTTGCCTCACAGTGCAACTAAGAGATAGGGGAGGGTGGAATTACATGATAATTATCATGTTGAACATGTTATGAAAACCAATAATATCTTTCCAGCAACTTAAAATAAGTCTATTTAAAAGCCTGAAATGCAACTTGCAAAAAGCAAGAGGTAAATGTATAGCAAGGGGAAAATACAGGGGGACCCAAAAGTCATGTTAAGACCTTAAATAATAATAATTCTTGCATTTGATACAGCACTTATCACAACTATTAGATGTCTCAAAGCACTTCATAAAATATACTGTAAAGTAAATTGACTACATTTGTGGGCAAAATGTGACAGCCAATTGCGCACAGCAGTATCCCACAAACAGTTGTGGATTCAGTGATCACTTATTCTTTTTTTCAGGGATTATTATCGCCAGAAAAGCGATCAGCCAATTGACTAGCCAACTGAGTTCCTATTTATTGCTCAGAAAAAAATGAGTGTGTGGAGTAAAGAAACTTGCCCAATGTTTCGCCCTGCCGGGAATCAAAACCACGCCTCAAGTGCTCTAATCACTGCACTACAGGATTCAATAAGTCTTAACGAAATTGTGATATTTTGGTTTCGTTTAGGTAATAGGGTAGATATCATGACATTTTGGTTACCCTATAGAAGGCTTGAAAATGTATGTCAAAGACTTCATACGGTAAATATTTTCTTGGGTTCTGCATACATGATATTTAAACACTTTTAAATGATGCAAAACCTTGATGAAGGTAAAAGTAAGCTATTTCACTTAATCAATGACAAGAGACCCAGAGGGCACTGGTTTAAAATTAAATAGAAATCCTCTAAGATTAGGTATTAGGATCCCATGGTGGGAGTCTCTCCTCCATCGTCTCTGCAAGCAGAGGGCTTGAGTATAATCTCTATGCAGTCTTCTTGACATCTTGAAACACCTCTGTTATCCTGCTGAGCTTTCTTTGTTGTGAGAGATTAGAACCTCATCTCGTGGTGTTCCAGGGGCTCTGGCGTTGGGAGTGAGTTAATGTCAAACACTCGGCAGAGCCCCTCCTTTTAAGCAACCCACTTCTAGATCTTATCAACCCCTCCTGTTTGCTATACCATAGTTTCCCTAATCTCTAATGTAAAGCTTGCATTTTCTACAATAGAGGGTCATAGTTAAGCTAAATAACTTACAGAAGTCATGTGTCTGATTATTTTTAGCAATGATCATAGATGTAGTCAAATATTTTACAATCCAGCAATGAGTATTATTATTTAGCAGAAGTGGCAGCAGTACACAGTGAAAATCAAAAGTATCTTCAATCCAGTAAACCATCCAGCCAGCAGTTTTTTTTCTTATACATTGATATTTGTTAATCAATTCAACTTATGTTTATTCCTCAATCTTTTCCTCTAATCTCCTTAAACAATTCCATGTATCTCTTTGGAGAAGATACAGCTCAATTGTTAGCGTCTACCTTTGCTATTTCACCCTAAGTGTCTATTCGTCACATGTGAGTCCACACAGTGAATGTCAGGAATCTATGGATCCATAGGGTATTACAGCTGAGCATGTTCCCATTCTCATCCAATCTCCATATTCACACACTTTCCAGCAAAAAACTATTTTCTTCTCCCTTAACCCAGAAAGTTACTGACGTCAATTGTGGAGTTCCAGCTGAGATCAGCTAACTCAGCACAAACTAGGAACCAAACCTGAGACTGGCTCCCATCTACACTGATATCATCTGACTCCCCTCCAGCTGGATTTACTGATTTGCTACAGATTATTGGCAATGAGTACAATGTACTGAAGGCTGTGGATAGTTTACCATTCT
This sequence comes from Hydrolagus colliei, assembly GCA_035084275.1. Lineage (NCBI taxonomy): Eukaryota > Metazoa > Chordata > Chondrichthyes > Chimaeriformes > Chimaeridae > Hydrolagus > Hydrolagus colliei. The sequence goes on from CM068748.1 coordinate 9,624,820, forward strand.
GCATTTTATTCATACATAAAACATTTGAAAGGAAATTAGATAACTATCTGAAGAGAAACTACGTTGCAGAGTGTGGGGCAGGAAGTTGGATTCGATTATCGGATTGTATAGGATTGTATATGAGAAAGGAGATTCTAGTTCTGCTTCCTTGACCAGATGATGGAAATCTGTTATGCTGTGTTATACCCAATCTTGTAAGCAGGCAGGTATTGAAGGTAACAACAACAAACAGCAACCAGATTACATTTATAGAGTGCCTCTCAAGTCGGGAGGACGTCCCAAGGCGCTAATAGTACACTGCTACTTGATACATTTGTTAACCTGAAACAAAGATGGCTGACCTCTGTGTTGTGCTGTGTTTTTCCTTATTTATTTGTTTGTTATTGTAGTTAAGACAAGCAATTTAGAAATTCTATAGGGATAACATTCCACACAGCATGTTGGTGTCTGTCACTCATGTTCACTTGGGTTGCTTCATAATCCCGCATCCTCTAAATCAGCATTTTGGAGGTTTGAATTCTACAGCTGAAACAGACATTATAGGGATGGTAAAAATCCCATGACACTATCTGAAATGTGAAGGAGTTTCTCACACTGTTCTGGACAACATTCCTCCAGATAAATTCATCATTCACTTCATGATTATTTGTGGGATTTAGCTCTGCACAAATTAGCTGCTGCATCTGCCCACAAATACACACATCACTGCACTTGACAACAATTACCTGTGAAAAATTTTTTTGAGATGTTTTGACATTAAATATCAATATCAAATGCACAGATTATTATTGTGTTGGCATATAAAAACACGGACTTTGATACTCCACAAATGAAGCGTTTCATTTCTTGATAAAGTGCTTTTATAATTCTGCAGTAGTAAGTTATAGACATGAAAACCAGTAAATCTGATGCAGAAAACAATTTGATAAATTGTTTTCTAAAGGACCACATTTGTTTAACCTACATCTTCACGATCCAATCTAGCTTCATCCTGATAAAATTACTTGGGAAACAACCGTAACAAGTTAAACATTTTAAGCAATATAATGGCTAAATGTGAAGGACAAATATTTGTACCTTTGTGTGTCACTCACCATCTTCTTTGGGACATTGAAGTCCTTTATCACTCAACTGTCCTATGAATTTGTATTACTTCAGCATTTTTGACATAGTTTGACTTAAGAAAATTGCATCGACAATGTTCAAGCTCACCAGGCTGAATTTCACTGTGGACCAAAACAAGAACAGTTTAGAAGAATCCAGATTACAATACCAAAACAGTACATAGCTGTACTTACACTTGCACAAAGAAAACCTTTATAAAGAACCATAAGTAATTACAGCAAAATAATGCATTGCATGCTAATTTTGCCAATGAAAAGAAATTATTTCACAGTTTATTGCAGACCTCATTGGAAATGTTTCAGAAAAATCCTGACATTCTCTGAGTCTGACTTCTCTGAAATGTAAGTCATCCACATTTAAATAGTGATAAATAATGTTACCATTATTCCATGAACTGCTAACAGCTGTAGGAACTATTATAGAGCTGCTTCAAAACATCTCTAGTCAACACTCTGCAAACAGTTACCCTCTCGTAAATGTGTTCTTGGGTCTGAGCCAAATTCTGAAGTGAATAGAATGTTTGAAATTTTTGTTTATTCTATAACAAATATCCTTTCACAATATTATATTAGTCATTCAGGCTCCTGAAATAGCAACTTTGCAGAAGTAAACTTGTCAGCTAAATTGCATTTTAGGACAATAGTGAAAGAATTAACTCCTAAAGCCCCAAAGCATTCAGGATGTACCGCAAAATTGCTGTTCTTCACTAATGTTTACCCTATTCTTATTGTTTTATTCATGGTGGTGGGAGTAGAGTTCTTCTACATACATAATAGAAGGAGTAGCACCACTGCATCAGGAGTGTTGACAACCACACTCGGTCTGAATAGTCCACAGGTCCTGTTTCTGTGCTGTTTGAACATTTTGAATGATACATTTTCAAATTACAGCAGATGTGCAGAATGCATCCCCAGATATCTCATGTCGCTCAATAAAGGTAACTCTACTAACCAATGATGCTCTTCCAACTCCAGCTATATGTAAATTGTAAAAATAAAATGTAAAACAAAATCAGCTTGTACAGTTTTTTTGTTGTCACCTAAAAACACTCAAGAAACAGGTGACTGTCAGTCCAGTATTGTCCTTGACAATAAAGCACTGAGTAAAAGATTACTATCTTGTTGGTGAGACTAGGAAGAAGAAGTGTCATGTTGAGTGATTAGGTTCTGCAGCTTGTGAACCCAGCAATGTAGTCTTTGAATCAGGAAAATCGCCCTCAAAGATAAAATGAGATCTGATAACATGAAAAATTCTGCATATAGTGGGTTTGGTAATGAAATAACTACAGACTCAGTAAAACAAATGGAAAAAGTTGCACAGCTTTGGAATTTTACTGAAAATATACTTTGACACAAAATGATATGATAATGGGTAAGCTTCACTATATTGGTTAATCAATAAGCTATTTCCCAAGCCTCAACATGCACAACATTTAAATATTTCGGCTTCAGAGTGCTGAAGGCCGTAAAGCAAAATCATAGTACAATAATACTGTATCAGGCAAGTAATCATTTATAAGATAAAGTGACTAAAGTGACCAAAGGAGAACTCGTGTGATGACATGCTGAGTACTTTGTTTTTAGCAACTGGTTAAATTGAATCATAATGAATTAAATGCTGAAATAACATTTCAAGATATTATACTACTATCAGTGCCTGAATATGATTGAAAACAGGATTATAAAAACCTGAAAACACTGTATAGACGCTTAATTACTATGTTTATTAGTGTTAAAATTTTGATTTACATAATCAGGTTCCACAACATCTTGAAATATTGATATTTAAAAGGAAACCATGATTACGTGGGAGAAAGAGAACTTCAGGGCAGTGTTCTTCCTTTTCACTTTTACTATACAAACTTTTAAACTGTTTCCTGTCTATGAGAGGATATCCTGACATCAGTCATTGACTCAGTCATGTAAGCAGGAGATTCTGTTGACCTGATGTAGATCAACATCAGTTCCATTTCTGGATATAGATATTTTTAACTCAATCGCAGCCACATACTATCACTATAAACAGTTGTCTATTTTAGACACCTTTGAACTTTTCTTATGCATCAGATATTCAATGGCTGAGTCATTCAATGGATGACTGGATATGTAGCCGGATCAACAACTATGACACCAAATAAATTGTAAGCCAGTTTTCTGAATTACATTGCAAATAATTGTGTAGATAAAAGTCCCATTGGATAAATCTTTTTCTACTCTATCACCATAAAATTTAGCAATTTAGATGTTCTAAAGTACGATTCCTTCAGCTACGTAGCCCGGTGTCCAGTTTCATGCTCTTAAAACTTGCCTCGCCCCCTCCCTGGCCTCCTTCAAGTCCCACCTCAAAACTCTCCTCTTCGATGGTCCCATCAGCAACTCCTAATCACCCCCTTCCCTCCCCTCCCCACCCCGTCCCCAGCTCGGGTCTGACACAGTGACTGTCCAGCGCCTCGGGATGTCCTCCCGCCATGAAAAGCGCTATACAAGTGTCATTATGTTGTTGTTGTTAAAATCTGTGAAGTTTGTAGACATTTCAATTAGGCTAAATGGATGAGCTTATTGTCTGGTAGATTAAAAAGCAGATACAAAAATGAAAATGTATAGAACATGAAAATGAACATGAAAATGAACATGAAAATGAACATGAAAATGGTATTAGGCGCTTTAATACCATTCTTTCTATTGAGTAAGTACAATCCAGTGACTTCACCCACATCAACTTCCTAAGGAGAGGTTCTATTCAAGTATTTGGAGGCAACTGTCTATCTATCTTACAAGTGCTTCCAGTGAAAAAGGTCATCAGTAGGATTAGTGAACATATTCTTTCCTAAGTTCACTGAAACAAAAAAATTCAACTCTTAAACCTATAAGGAAAACACTTATAACCCTTAACTAACAAGCAGATTGTGGGTGTTAAATCACAAACTGCCTTTATACAGTTTTTTTTAATTATAGCTGCTTACGGGTATTGAATTATTCAAAATTAAGACTCAATAAACAAAAACATTGAAACGATTAATGAGATTCAAACTAGCTTATTTTGTCATGACAGTGAAGTTCTTATCACCCAGCCTGAGGATGTTTATTTAGGTTTGGTACGTTGCAGTGAAATGATGCATATTTCATTGGAAAGAAAAGGTTTGGTGTTCCTATTTCTCTTGCTGTATACGTACTTTCTCATGTTTTTAAAACCATTTGAATGAACAGAAAGTTCTGACAAAAAGAACAATGTTTGGAGTGCAGCATCCCCCGTGGACTGAAATAATGGGCTTTCTTCAACAAACTCCAACATACAGTATAAACTGATTACTAGGCTGGCTTATTTGATCTTAATAATGAGATTTGTATATTTGTGAGTTTGAGATTTGGGTCATCCTCATTTTCAAATGAGTCAGTGGCCTGACTGGTGCCATTCCCAATAAGATGGAGTTCCAATTTAGTTGGGAAGAGACCTTGATGTTCTGGGCTGTGAAATATGTTGAACAGACCATTTTTGATAGGCAGATGAAAATCCAGTATACTATATTTCCAAGCATTTACAGTGTTAATATAGTGTACCCATATAAATGCTTGGCTAACAGATAAAAAGGAAACTTGTCCCTGCCAGTCTTGTGCAGTATATAAATGTATTGCATTTTTATGCAATATCCTGGCTCAGTCTATTATTCATGAATTCCTTTGAACAATCACAAATTGTACATATAGCATTTAAATCTGCTGAACTCCTGTTTCTGTTCTACATACTAATAAATAGCAGAACGTGAAAGTATTTCAAATTTTAGCAGCCTGAGCTACGGAAACATAAAGCAGAAGAAAACTCAAATGAATTTGGATGTAAATGTATTTTATTTCCCAAACTGTCAGAAAAAGCCCGTAAGTGTATCATTTGCCTAACTACTGTTTCACATTTACAAACAACAAAAGATGGTTATATATTAAAAAAACTAGGTTGTTTAAGGAATTGTAACAATTCCTTAAACAACCTTTCAATTTTTATTGAATGCCAGAAACAATTGGCGTTTCAAAAAGATGAAGGAAAATAGACCAATCCATCGACTGTCCTTAATAAAGGATCCACAGCTTTATAATGTTCAGTTTATACCCTCATCTTAAAACGTTAGTCATGATATTGAGTTGTTTTGTTATTGCTATTCAGGTTTCTTTTGACAGAGAAGTACACGTTTATAGTGTTGGGCAAAGGATCTCAAAATAGCAGCTTTGTATACCCATACTGCACATTCTGGTCAGTAAGCTTTTGATATATCAAAAGGTTATTCTCCTATAAGGGCTTTGCTGCTATCCAGCATGCCTGGTGAACTAAAAACGGAAATAAGGCAGCTAGCCATGTTTAATCAGCATATTTCAGTGATAAATACCTTGATAAATCTGGATAAAGGTTGTCAAAACAGTGTGAGGCAGCAACAAACAAAGCAAACAGAATATTTGTCTATATTGCTATTCAATACAGTTTGATACAACCGTTTTATGTGTTGCTTCAGGGTTGTTTGAGTCCATAGGGATGAATATACAGTATTCATGTAATATTGCATGGTTCTGATATGTATACTGCTTTTATTAGATGAGGTATTCACATTTGTAAGTTGGGCATTCCAGTTGCTATTATCATTATTAATTGGAAAAATGTTTTGAAACAATGCAAAGTTACCCTCTAAAAATCCCTTCCCCGCTGATCTCAAAAGGCTTTTATTTTTTTTGATGATTTTCTTTAGAAAGGGTTCAGCTCTTGGGGAAGCCTATGGTAAAATGGATGAAATACTGGCCACTTGAGGGTAGTGTGCTGAAACAAATATTCTGTCCACCGCAGTTTTAATTTTCGTCAGGGATTTCCATTTTTAAATGCAAAGCAACATAGCAACATGTTTCCAAAACAACATAGCTTATTTAAGTTATGTGTCTACAACTAACCAAACTCTTTTCATGGTGAATGACAACTATTCATTGTTTTTTATAGCAACAAAAACAATTTGAAACAATACATTTTCACAATTAAACTGCAGATTTTGTAACATTTGTTGGTTTAAAGTACATTTTTCTTCTACAATCAAACCACGATGAAAACAGAAGCGTAGCTGTAAATACGAATTCATATAACTTCAGTTATAACTTCATATAAGACTATCAGTTTGAAAGTATCTCTTTGTTCAATACACTGCTATTTGTACACTGAGAGCCTCAATCAATACTGTACAAGTGAAACTATTTTTTTTATCCAGAGACTGAGAATCTCTACACCAAGATATGAATACAGTGTATAAAAAGAGAATGTGAAGCAGGCTTCAGTTGCATAGGGGAGTGGACACATTGCCACAATAAGAGTATGCCTATATATATGTAAATGACAAGTACTTTTGCTTATGTAATTAACCTATGAAAAAGAATACTGGTTCCATTGTATGATTAACTGCAATGCAGGAATATTTGGTATTCATTGCATAATTAAAAACATCCGTAACCATACATTACATTTAGTTAACACAACCTTGACATTACAGCAGGGTGTGTTTCCATATTAAAAAGTCATGTTTCTAGTTGAAGGATGTGGTTATGAAAGGCACTATACAAATGTAATTTTGTTGTTATTGTCTGACATAGCTGACAACTGCCTCTACAATCTGCCCTTCTTTAGGAAAGAAGCTGCATACTGAAAAGTGGCATCTTCAGGAAATTAACATGACAGCCGAACATGAAAAGTAAAACAGATTTTCCCTAAATACTGAAGAAGAAACATCAGCATCAACTTATCAACTCCATAACCACTGCGCTGAGAGACGTTTATCAACAGTTATGTGGAAGGCTAGGTTTCAACAGGCTTCCATTTCTGACCTGTACTTCCATGGTTAACAACCCCCCAAATCATAAACTGACTCTACATATTGGCCTTTTCTAAGTGTTTTCTGCAGTTGTGCAACTCCCTTAAAAAAAGTCAATACAACTACTGGAAGAGGCTGGAAAGGTCAACCATTGTGCTTCTTGCAATTGTACAGCTTTGTGGTTGGTCATCACATTCTAAATCTACAGCAATTATTAAAAACTGAATATAATATTGTACCAGTAGATGTGGGCAGAGCTCAAAACGATTGGCTTTGCCTCAACCCAGACCAGACCACTCCAGCTAGACAGAGTATCACTGTAATGGCACAGATTTTTTAAAAATTCCCCAAACCACTTGCAATCACAATTTCTTCTTAACTTTATTAAGTTACCAAGTTGACACATATGGACCTCTTTCCAGCCTCAGCCAATACCACTTGAATTAGGTGTACAATAGCAGCAAGATGGCAACTCAGATTGAGACTATTTTGAAGTCTTTGGCTTTCAGTCATACATCCCTTCGGCTGTATGACCTGAGGCCAAGGAGATCTGGTAGGCTCCAGGTGTAAACTCAAAGCTCTGAGAATGATACATCGAGATGCAATATACATAATACTGCCATTAAGGAAGTTTTTCATGTGATTATTAAGCGTGTGTCTGTGAATAAAGTACATCTTATTAATATAGCAGCAAATACAGTAATAATAATCCACACATTTGATAAAGCCCCTTATCACATCATGGAGACCTTGCAAAGAGCTTCAAAGGATTTTATTATGTGTAGTAATTGTGCACTTGTAGTTAGAAGAATACAACATTCCCTGGAGATATAGCTATTGGGTTTTTATTGCATGGTTGCAATAAAATTAAGTGCAATTTCTTATAAGAAGAATATAGGAAAAGCTTTTCAAAAAAATCATACTTGTCAAAAAACACTTCCCTCTATGTTTTGAATTACATTGAAAGTTCAGAGTGCACTCAAAGGAATGCTACCAGCTTAAAATGAGGTTGGAGTATATGACACTATCTTTTTACTCTCCTAACTACCATCCTGTTCAAATAAGCACAGTGTGTTCGCTCCCAGAGCATAGGCAATGGAGTATCCATGGAATGCTCGCTCAATGTCACTCTGCTTGAGGTCAACCGGAGCCTTATTGCTATAGCAGATACTGTTTTTGTTCTTCTGTGAATTGCCTCAGACCCATTTTGGCTTTTCTATAGCACCCAACTCAATTGTAAGGTTGGCATTGGCCAGTGAACGGAAAAGTCAAAAGTCAAAATTGTGGTTTCTCTCTCGGTCTCATTCCAACAGTTTATATACAGCTAACTTTTCTTTTGTATTTGATTTCATCAACTTCAGATGATAATAGAGGATTCAGTCTTCCATTTTAAAAATAAATTTCTAAAGATTTCCACTATTCTGCCTCTTTCTGTGCAACCTTCTTCTACTCTCTTCCGCCAAACTTCTTTCAATTACTTAGACTTCTCAATTTATCTGAATTTGTAAAATATCTTTATTAATTTACAACGTGGGGCTCACCGAATCAGGTGAAGGCCCCTTCTTCTTTGGTGAAGGGAAAGCCACTTCAATCACATTTCTCATTCATTTGATTTAATTTTAAAAAATTGTTTGGTTCCTGTTTATGTTTGGGTTTTTGCCATCTCATGTTTGATTTGCATTTGATGATAAGAATCATTTTCTCAATGGGACCAATTTTGTATCTTTTAACTTGGGAATATCTTGTTTTTAATTCTATTATATAATAGTATAAGCAAAATATAATAGTATAAACAAAATGAATACAATGCTTATTTGTTTATTAGGATTCACGTGACAGGCTACATATTGTATGTAGCTCAATTGTAGAATAAATTTGCACGCTTCCCAATATGTATAATCTATTTACTAGGTATTATCCACCCTTCATAAACTAGCTATAGATTTTCTGACATAAATGAATAAAAAGGTGCGATTCTAAAATAAAATATTAAATAAATGTTTAATCTAAAAATGCCAAATTTTATATAAAACGTTGTAATCCAATGATTTGTTTGATTTTAGCCACTGGTATTTTCTTTCCATTGGGATGGAAATTAAGCATTTCTTCTAGTACGGTATTATGGCCAGCAATTATCCAGCTAAATTGATTACACATTTTGGAGCTATTTCTGAGAAACCTTGCTTTGCGCAAATGGTTGCATCTTTGCCTACACTATCAGCATGAGGTCAGGAAATCATCCCACTCAGCTCCTGTTAACCATACAAGCCAAAGACCCAACATGTTGGGTGAATTTTATTGGACAAGCAGTGGGAAAACAGTGCTCTCAATGCCAAGCCATGTGATTTTAGCCGGTTAAGCTCCAGTAGTATCCCAACACATGTTCTGTGATCTCCGAAACATTGGCTTTTAATAATAATAATAATAACCGTATGATTGCCAATCTCTGATGAATACTTTTTGAAACTAGGCAAATAGGATGCATCTCTGGAATTCCCACGTGTGGGTGAAATGATTGAATCCTCAGTTTGATTTGGATTCTCTTAAGCATTGCAATGGACTTTTTGGAGCTGGCCAAAAATAATGTGAAAAGGCTTCTCCCCATAACAGGCACTAACAGATGCAGGGATTACATGTACGTGTCAAGCGGTTGCAACACTGGCTAATGATGCTCCTTTGTGTACAACCCTAGCCCAGAGGAAAGGGCTGTTCCATCTTTCTCAATGAGCTTTGATCTCATAAAGTAATGAGAAGAGCGAGGAGAGCGCGCACGGCATGCTGGTACTTGTAGTTCCCCCTCCCCTCCGGGTCTCCGCTCACGCTCCTCAGGAGCCGCCACCGAGGGGGAGGGACTACAAATCCCACGCGGCATTGCGTGGAGGCAAGCGGCGGAGAGCCAAGCTGCGGACGTGCGGAGAGGAGGATAGTGAATGAGCTCGCACGATCGAGGGGTGGGGAGTGTGGAGAGAGGGTGGGGGGGGTGGAATTCGGTATCGTTACGCACACTCACCCACCCACAGCCCGCCCCCTTACTCCTCTATCCCGAGACAGTAATAACGCCATGAGCTGGGTGCTGAGTTGCTGTTTGTGAGTGTGTGGGTGGGGGTGTGTGTGGGTGTCCTTGGGTTGCGTTGCTCTTGTTGTTAGTGTGTGTGTGTGTGTTGGTTGAGAGGAGGCGGACGATGCCTCTGGACAACATGGCCTCTCTGATCCAGAAGGTGGCCAACCAGGCCCTCACCACGTTCAAGTCGGTTTCTCTGGTGGACCGAGTGACCTTCCACGAGAACCTGAGCAAACTGAAGATCCTCCTGGGGGAGGTGCGGCCCGAGGACCTGAACATCCTGCCCAGGAGGAGCACCGACTCTCCGTCCGTCACCCCCCGCCAGCGGCGGCACCGCCCTCCGGTCACATACATGCACATCTCCGAGACCGAGAGCTTCAGCATGGGGGTCTTCCTGCTGGACGGCGGCACCTGCATCCCGCTGCACGATCACCCGGGAATGCACGGCCTACTCAAAGTCATCTACGGCAAAGTGCAGATCCAGTGCTTCGACCGGCTGGAGAATGGCGAGGCGGCGGCCGGCGGCGTGGAGTTCAGCCCCCCGCTCCTGCAGAGCCAGCGGGAGGCCCTCAGCGGCTCGGTGCTGCGCTCCAGCCATGAGTACAGCGAGGCCAGCGGAACCTGCGTGCTGAGCCCCGACCGGGACAACTTGCATGAGATCAAGGCCGTGGACGGGCCCGCCGCTTTCCTGGACGTTTTGGCGCCTCCTTACTGCTCTGCTGAAGGGAGGGACTGCCACTATTACCAGGTCCTGGAGGTGTCCGGAAACGGGGGCGAAGCAGCGCCGCAGCCACACCGAGTTTGGCTGCTGGAGGTGCCGCAACCTGTCGACTTCTGGTGCGATGCCGAGCCTTACCCAGGTCCCCTGGTGTCCCTCTGAGAAACGTGGGCAAGAACATCGTAATGTAATGTTTTCTGTTTCTGCATGTAGTCGGGGTAGACGCTCCTGCAGATGTGTTTACCATTAGTATCTGATCCGATTCAGAAATTTTGAATGTACCGGAGTAAACGGCCATTTACTGGACTCTGGATGTTTGGTTTCAAGCGGATGCAAAATGTGCGATTAAACAAAACTATTTATTCATACGGTATAAAGTAGATTTATTCCATTGGGAGACATTTCCTTTTATTTCCAGTACTGATGTGTTCACTGTGGTTTAGCACTTATTGAGAATCCAATCGCAAATATCCCAGTATTTATGAGATTTGGGCACGACCTAATCATTTAAAATGCTACTATTTTGTTTTTAACCCGTACTTTACAACGTCTATTAAGCCAAAGTAAATTTATTCAAATGTATGTTTCATTCTATCAATTATATTTCATAATAAAATGTTAAAATGAAAGCATGCATATTGTTTTCCTAGTGTGACAGAATACTAATGCAGTATATTTTTTACTTTTGCTATTTAACCTGTGCCCAGAAAGGCTTTTTTTGGGGGTAATTAATCTCAACCTCAACAACACATTATATTTGTAAAGCTCCTTTCCATCAGGAGGGAATCCCAAGGCACTGGGCATGTTACAAATAGAAAGACATAACTATTATCATATTTGACATTTTTAGTTTGCAATTTAAATCATTTGCAAACATCGACTGAATCTGCATTGGGTTCACTTTAGAATAGTGCTACAATCTTGCATTGGTTGTCGAAATGACTCAAAGCACTTAAGAGATTTTTCTGTGCAGTAATTATTTGTAGCCGAACACAGGAGCCAATTTGTGCATAGTGGATGATGACCACTCATCAAATGCAATGGCTACATCAAACGCATTCATAAATTTAGAATGAATTCAAAAAAGTCTAGAATATCCTAAAATTCCTATTACTCCTGTGAGTACAGGAGTATTGTATCTAGCTAATAAATTTTGTGATGTAGATGTTTTGCAACTTATTGGACATCAGTGCCTTGGTCACATGGAAGTTTACCTCCATTCCCAAACTGACTGCACATGCCTCTATTTACATAACAATAAGTAAGAACCCATTTGTTAGTCGATTAGCGCATCACATTTCCAGGGGTAATAATCACTTCAAAAAGATTAATAATAATGTCACTCAATCCATGACTTTGGGACACTGCCCTGCATTTATGGCTGCCACATTTTGCCCACAAAATATACAGTTCACTTTATAGAATATCCTGTGAAGCACTTTGAGACATCTTGGAAGATTTGATGAGGTGTTATATCAAACGCAAGGATTGTTATTATACATTTGAACAAGTTAGTAAAACATTTTTTAGTAAGGCCAATGTGGATACTGGCATAATTGCAAAGCAGCAATGTATAATATAATTAATATCCATGTAAATAGATTACAAAAGTTTAGCATAAGACCTATTTTTAAAGTAGCTACTAATTATTTTTAGGGTACCTACAAAATGGCACGTATCCCAAATGACCATGTAGGCTGGTTTGTAGATACCCATCTGATCTTTCTTGTCAGATCTAACAGATATTAAGTAACTTTAAATTTTATTGTGTGAATAAAATTGTTCCAGAAATATGCCAGTTACATTTTGAAGACTTTGTGTTATGTTTGGTACTCAGGCAGGTATGTAGCCAGAAATCGTAAGCATCAACAAACAAATTACTCCAAAGGAAGTGTAAACTTTCCAATATGAAGGTAAATAAATATGGTCAATTACTCGCAATAGAGAAAAATCATAAAAGATTACATGTGAATTCAATGAAGTTTATGTGAGATTAGGTAAAAGGCTCTGCATATCACAAGTTTCTATTAGCCCTTAATATAAACTCCTGAACTGTATACATAGCTCTGAATCAATGTAGGGGTAAGCCTGTGCATAACACCAATGTAGATTTATGTAAACTCATGATGCAAAATGAGGCAAACCTGTTTCAGATTAGTTTACACAACAACAAATTATATTCACACAGGACCTTTCACGTTGGGGGATGCCCCAAGGCACTGGACGACCAGAGACTTGGACCCAAGCAGGCAGTTAGTACTTGGAGGGGTTAAGGGCAGGGAGGGTAGAGGTAGGAAGGTGGTCAAAGGTGTGGTCGATGAGGAAGGTCTTGAGATGCACCTTGAAGGAGGTAGGGGAGAGGATGGGTCAAAAGGACTGGATGGATTTCCAAAGGGTGGGGCAGAGAGGCTGAAGGCCTGACCGACAATGGTTGGGTGAGCTGGGTGGGGATCATGGAGCAGGTTGTTGAGCAGGGGGAGATGACAAGTTGATGTAATTGTTAAATAAGGCATAAATCTAACTTCAAAGTTTTGAAAATAATGGTTAAATAAACTTTTGTATACAATCAGTAAATGCAGTGCAAATGAATCCCAGCCAGCATCTTCACTGCCAGTAGCAGGAAAAAAATGATTGCACACAGATTGAAGCCATGGGTTAAATTCTAGCCAATAAATTTGAGATGTAGGTAAAATAAATCTTTACTGTTAGTAAATACACTTTGGATAGGTATGGGAGCTAAGCCTGACCTCTTGCTATCCGGATGCCACAAAACCATGTAATCAGTAGAGGGTGCTGTAGAGACATCGGTAGCAGAAACCCTGACTGGCTTTCACCAGCCTAACCCTGGAAAAGCTGAACTGAATTTAACCTGCCATATAAGCCTGGCTGAGATCAGCAAACATATCAATGCCAAGATTTCAACCTGGAAGTTCCTGCTCCATAAGGTGTGCCCCTATCCACTATATCACCACGACAGTCCCAAGGCAAGCTTACAAAATATAAATTGTTGAAACAGATTATACTGTTGGTGGTGTCACCTGTCCACCAGTGGAAATCCTGATGTGCTATATTAAAGATTAATCTCAACAGTTTTAAAAAAAATATTGGGATCAGCTTTATGTATGCCAGGTCCATCAACAGTTTAAACATTTTAATTGCAATCAATAGACTACACTGCTATTTAAAGTCGTGTGATTTGTATACATTTTAGTCAGTTGCATTGTTTTATGCTCAAATAAATATGGCTTGGTATTCATTTGGCAATCTAGTTACATGCAATATATCGAGAGTTATGGATAACAATTGATTGACTATATTCAAATACATATCCAAATTTGTTAAATAAATCATTGTTCAATGCCGCTGCACAATTATACTTTTTATATGAAACAAACATTCTATTGTAATATTCTGCGATTACAATAATTAAATTCTCTCCCCCACAATTCTTGTTTATGGCTATAATTTAGTAGTGCATTATAGGTAAGAATCTTATGAAAGGGAAAGATTTGATAAATACAAGCTGCAGACATAAGTACATTCTGAACTTTACTTATTGGAACTCATTTATTTATGTTTTACAAATATAGTAGACACATTAATTTTAGTTACCGGCCGGGCAAACAGTCATTTCAGCCTTATTAATGAGACATTCAGGCCAGTGTAGTTTAAATTTGATCATCTTAATTGTCTGTAAAAAATCAAATTAAAAAAATAAGAAATGCTAGAATTCTGCATTTGGTCAATGTAAAGGAGAAATAGTTAATATTTCTTGTTTGACCCTTCATCAGAAATTATCACAGAAGACAAGAGAGGAAGGATAAAAAGTGCTGGTGAAGACAAGGTGGACAAGTAAAAAGTTTTGGCTAAGATATTGAACAGAACTTAGAAGCTGGCATTCTGGGAAGAGACATGGTATTGAATCAATCAGAATAGTTACTGCTTGATGTGTTGTGCAGTTTCTGGATTTATTAATACAGATTTCAAAGTTTAAAATGGCCAGTTGAGGTTTTTTTCTAAACTTAACACGTTACAGTCAACCCTGTTGGAAGGAAGCACCTCCATTCAGCAACCATCCCCTGTTAACAAGAGTCTGGTTTGCATCACTTACTCAGAAGCCACCATTTATAAAGGCCACTTTTGCCCAGTTCCATGAGTGTTTATTGAAGACAGGTTTGAATGCAGTTATGACTTCGATGTAATAAAATCTTTTTGCTGCAATCAATGTGAAGGCAATTCGCTCTTAAGTTAGAATTGCTAATATCTACCAGACAAAAACTTAGCCTTATGTTCGATTTCTTTTCCAGATTTTATAATTTGAAATACTGTAGCTTAAACAATTTATTTTGCTGCAAAATAGCTAAATTAGCTATCTGTTCAATTTAATTGAGGGCTATTTTTTTCTTGAGCTCAACCCAGGCCTCAGCCCACAAACTCTACATTTTCCCACTACTTGAGTACTTAAATTGGTAATACATGCTGCATTCATTTAAATAATAAATAATACTGGCAATGATAATAGTGCATTCCAAGTTGGGATGATCTCTCAAAGTGCTTTATAAGATTTATATAAATTTCTTTCATTCTGATCAACTATGTAACACTAAACTAAATATAACTAAATGTAGCACTAAATAGTTTAGTGTTGCATAGTTGATCAGAATGAAAGAATTGCAACCCTTGAGGGCAATTGGCAGGAGTGAGTTTTAAAATACTTTTCTCTTGAGTGGACAGGAATGTATTCACATATATATGGATAGGTGGATTTTAAAGTTACTTTAAAACACTTATTCCTTGATGGTTGTTAGTTCAAATAACTAATGGATACTATGCCGTGCAGGGTACAGGTCCATCCGAGGGTACCTACCGACTTTTGAAGCATATGAATGTCAATTAAAGTAGAAGGATAACTGATTACAATTCAAGTTGACCAGAAACCATGAATTGGACTGCACCTTCATAGTATCTGTTCTATGCAATAGAAACATGAAGACCACCTAAGAATAACAACGAGTCATCTCAAAATCACACCTGCACCTTGTTTGACTGCCTTAGGAAAATGGTGAAGGAATTTTCAGCGTAAATCCTTTTCTCAAATTGGCCATTTTCTTTTTTTTCCCATCTTCAAGTAGATAGCATCAGAAGAGATGTGTAAACGATTAAGTAGCAGACACCTCCTAGAACCCTGTCTTAATAAGTAGTTAATCGGTTCCTTTTTAAAAAAAATAAGCTCTTGTCTTTATTTCTCTGAATCTATTGAAGTTTTTCTAACCCATTTTATTTTCTCTGGTCTTTCTAGGTCTTTTCATACCATCAACCAACCCATTCACTGTGGTTCTGCCAATTCTACTTGGAATGTGCCATTAAAATATACCTTGGACTGGACAGATTTATCCCATCAGGTTTCTGTGAAGTAGGACCTGAGCCCTTTCTGACACAATTCTGATTATAAAGCTGAGATCTGGAATTCACTGTATGGCTAATAAGGTACTAATCCACACTGCCACTGTAGGAGCACCACGGTGCATCGTTATTGCAATTTCTTATGATACAAATCACATTTTACTTGTCAAATAATTAAGAATATATTCTAATCTATGAAGTAAAATAATAATAATACTTGTGTTTGATATAGCACCTAATCACATTGTTGGGACAATTTATAGCGCTTCACACGATCCACTGTAAAGTGGATTGATTGTGTATTTTGTGGGCCAAAAAAAGGTTCTGTATATCTACTGTAATAGTAAAACTTCACTTTCAGGATCCTTCATAAGCCTTTTGAGCCGCCCTCCCCTCCCCCCAATGTGAAATGCGCTATTTAAATGTAAATCCTACTTAAACAATGACTTTATTGGTGCACGGAAGATGTAGATTTGCAGGCTGGAGAGCAACTGAAACTTCAGCAACAAAGTCTGTCGGAAGCAATGATATAAATACAATGCAACTAATCAATAATTTCTGGTATCTCAGTAAGAACCTGCCGATATCAGAGTGTTTATTTCTAGGCGGGTTATTGACTTGTGGTTGTTACTGTTCTACTTATTCTGCTATCTGTGTCTGTGCTAATTGCAGGCAAAATTCCTCAGCATGATTGCAGCCAACTTATTGCTGAAGTAATGGTTTGAAATTACTACAAACTCCTACAACATTGTTGAACTGTGAAATATTCATTTACTTCTCACTCAGGGTGATTGTATAGTGTGTGGTAACCCCAAAGCATTTTAATGGACTATGTACTTACCGTTGGTATAAATGTAATTCTACAGTATTGCGATTGTTTAATCTCACAAAAGATTACATTCTGTGTGTTCTTGAACTCTGTTGAAATACTAAGCACCCAACATGTCCAGCGCCTTGGGATGTCCTCCCGACTTGAAAGGCGCTATACAAATCTAATTTTGTATTGTCACTTAATTTTTTTTTGTCGGGAGGGGGTGTCGCCAATTTTAATAAATATATTCTCTGGAAATTCATTTCAACGTTTCGAATGAATTTGTTTCAATAAATTCTCACGCTATTCGAGTGTATTACTTACAAAAAAACATTTTCCAAAGAAATATATCGTTTTAGGTATCGCATTTGCACTTTCATTTTTATTACTTTCATTCTGACAAAATAACTACGTCCGTCCGAAGCCAAATAAAAAATGAAATCACAGTTGTCAGAAAACACAGTATTTCATCCTCTTGTTTCATCCCTATATGGGGGAAAAAAAAGGTGGAGTTGATAGACGTATCGTCTATATTTTGTTTAATAACTAATTTATGCGAATGGGTTAGTTTATGGATTAATGGGAGAATAGGGCGCTAACTACCCGCCAGCGCAAGTTTGATTCCTGGGGCTTTCTCCTGGGGTGAAAGTCCGTGAAAATGTCCTGAATTAGCATCTGCTGAAAATGAAATCCATCCCAAGTTTGGTTCTGTTTATGAGACCACCAGAAATAAGCCTGATCTGCCACTACCGCCTTGCCCTTATTATCAATCTCTCAAAGAGACTTTGAGACGAATGCTTTCAAAATTGCTGTTTTCATTCTCAGTTTTTCCTTCATTCCAGCAATACACTGTTTACCCCACAACCGTGCGCAATGTGGACCTGTTCGGGTATCAGCCATTGTATATCACCTTGTCTGGACCCCCATCATAAACACAGTTCACTCCACCAGACAATACCATACTATTCTGACCCGAAACCTCAGGTATTCCTCAGGAACGTTACACACACCAACCCAGTGTAACACACGTTACACACACCAACCCAGTGCGCCTGTCGCATACGAGGAAAGGCTCTTAGTTCATTGACATGAAAACATCGAAGGGGATTCTCAGCAGTGCCCACAACATTGAAATGATATGAAGAATGCCTTGGCAAAACAACAATAACAAAACACTTTGAACCTCCGCCCTCCCCCTTCCTAACTTTTTATTACTTTCATCCCGACAAAATAACTGCGACCGAAGCAAAATAGAAACAACTTTTTTACTGGTGGACTCCTCGCCTATCTCTGCGGTGGATCACCATTTCCTTGAGTTAAACTTGCGGCAGAAAGTCACCTCTGCTCAGCTCCCGGCTCCTGCCATTGACACAGACACTGTGTATTGTCGGGGGGCGCAGATTGCCACGTTTCCCTTTTTTTTGTTCAAACAAAAAGCGCGCACTCACTCACTCACTCACTCACTCCATGTTGACAGTGTAGTTGGGCCTTTCACCTAGAATGGAGACTGATTATTTTCTTTTAAAATCGGGAAATGAAATTCACAGCAAACACATGATACATTTCCCCCAAAACTCAGCCCATTTTACACTTACAGCGTGGCTCGCATTAAAACCACACCAATCGGGATTCCCCTCTGATGTAGCTGTCACGTTACAAGTGTTAATCTTTTTGAGAACAGCCTTCGAAACCACCAGCGAACACATTTAGAAAAAAAAACTGATTTATCTGAGATCTGAAACTGATAACTATTTATGGCAACTTCAAATTGACCAGACGTGAGCCGTGGAGCTGTTACTGTAAGGGATGTACTGCCCCCGAAATAATAGGTGAGTTTTGACTTTTAAGTATGTTTTGTTAAAAAAAAGTTATATTTTGGGCTTGATCTTGTATCAAATACTCAATGGGCATCGTTTAATGCAGACACGGGTTACCAAGGCACAGAGTTTGCCTGTGATCTCCCAACATAATCTATACTGCAAACAGGTACATCATTACTGTGTTATTCTGCGAACAAAATGCGTGGGTCCAGGGCTAATAAGGTAAGATAGATTAGAGTAAATTGGATGTTCATTTCCTTGCCTGTTTATAGCAATACATCAACATAGGTCTGGGTTTATATGTCAATGAGAAATCAAGACTGGAATAAACAATACGATTTCATTCGTATTTTAACATAAAATAGAATAAAGGAGACATTGCCTCTTCCACGTTGCTGATGGGCGCTCGCACCTTCACATTACACTAATCAGACATGGAACACACCAGTATCACATTCTCCTAATGTCTTTCATTAGTCATCAGATAAACTTTACTAACATCTCAAGGGAAACTCCGGAGTTTTCTTTCGCACACGGAGATTTTTTTGTTGCATATCATTTTTTTTAAAAAAATCCTCCCAGTATTGTATTGTAACCGAGATTCCGCTTCATATCTTTGAAGATACATTTATCCACTGGGTCAATACCAATGTTGTAGTTAAATGCGTGGGAAAGCGGCACCACGCCTGAAACACTAAATAACACTTGCACTCAATCCACACACCAGGCTTTGGAAACCTCCTGGTGAGGAGGGATCCTGTCCCCATTGATAAACAAGCAACAAATAAATCTACTAATATCACCAAGAACCCAGGTAGGGTTTATCTTAACTAACACAGGAAAACTTTCAGGAACTTCCTGTCGATTCCATCTTCGCTGCAGTCGGATGCATTCGATATATTCGTCTACCTGGATAAGTGATGAACCATTTCAAATTTTAAAAAAAGCCACACAAAGAATTGTATATATTTTGTAAAATTATATTTACATCAATGTAACCATAAAACAATACATCTTGCGGAGACTCATTAGTCCCATGTGATCCCAGTTAGTGGTATTACACCAGTACATTAAACCATTCTGAATCGAACAAGTATTCCGAGCAAACAATTGCATGTCAGCTTCAGCAACATAAGAATTATTCACATTGTTTACAACCAGAGCTTTGCTACAAATTTAAAACACTTCAGAGCGTTTAGCACAAAACGCATACAAAAATAGTTTATTTTTTTAATTAAAATCTCCAGATTAATCGTCGGGAGACAAACAGGACCACCAGTTTGTAAAGGTTATTGGCGTTTTTCACACATTTGCGAGTGTCAGTCCATAAGGCCAGGTATTCATTCATATGTAGACATATTAGAATCGTCCACAAGACTCAAGGCATCGAAACCAGCAAAACGCTATCATGCACTGTTTCAATGCAAAATTGCAGTATAAAGATCCATCTGCGATTTAAACCACAAACACTAGATAGCGTTTCATTTCAACAAACTCGGATCAAATCCAGTTTCTCTACCCATACCCTCGTTCCGAGTTTCACAACAACTGATCAAGAGGAAAAGGGATTCAAATGTGAAATGTTTTGAAACTGTCTGGTGTAAGTTCTCTGTATACATCCTAGATTATCCCGACTTCAGCAGAATGAAGCCTATTACTGGTTATTTTATAGAATTTTTAAAAAAACACTCTATATAATTTATCACATACTTCTGAAAATATTAGCGACCTTGAAAACCAAAAGTGCCCAATAAGTTTTTGACCTTTCAAACTGCAACACACGTTCAGTTTCACATTCTGTTGTGAAGTTTACAAAACATTCGTTACCGATGGTGTATAATATAAACTAATATCAACACTTTCAACCTTATGCCATCTCAACCCCATTCTTCTGTGTTCATTTCAGTACTTTAAATAACAATCAAAATATTCAAGCAAGTGTCCAAAGTCTGCTTTACAGTCATGAAAACTACTCCACGAACAGGGAGTTTTTCGAAAGACCAAAATAAAACACACACGTAATTCGACGTTTAAAGCATCAATACTATATACTGTACAGTATTCAGAATATGTTAATCGTTCGCTTTTTAAAAAAAAACATTCCCCTTTTTACTGTAAACGTCTGAAACCTAACCAGAACAACTCGATTTATTTCCCCCAGAGATCTTAAAAGCTTCCTTAGTAGAGAGAGAGAGGGAGGGAGGGAGGGGGGGGGAGAGGTGGGGGGGCGGGGGGGGGGGGGGGGGGGGGTGGAGGAGAGGGGGAGAGAGGGGCAGAAAACGATGGGACATGAATCTTTTAAGATGAGGAAACAGAGCTATGTAAACACACAACTTGTAAGAGACTTGGACACGGCGTGTCATAAATACTTGGCGGGTCCAGTGAGAGTATTTGCCTGGCTGCTGGTAGTGTCAGTGAGTGTTTTGTGTTT
This sequence comes from Hydrolagus colliei, assembly GCA_035084275.1. Taxonomy (NCBI): domain Eukaryota; kingdom Metazoa; phylum Chordata; class Chondrichthyes; order Chimaeriformes; family Chimaeridae; genus Hydrolagus; species Hydrolagus colliei. The sequence goes on from CM068748.1 coordinate 9,646,019, forward strand.
CACATGGTCCTGGATGGGCAGATGTTCAGAGAGCTGGCCCCCGGGCACACAGTCCCCACAGTGGAGCTGGCGTTTGCCGGCGCTCTCTCTGTGTTGATCTTTTTCTCCTTCTGTCTCAGGTGGATTTTTGTGTGCCTCTTCCTCTCGTCGCTCCGGGCGAACTTTCTGCCGCAGAACTCGCAGGAGAAGGGTTTCTCTCCGGTGTGGGTGCGGATGTGGGTGGTCAGGTGGTCGCTGCGACTGAAATTCCTCATGCAGATCCGGCACTGGAACGGTTTGTGTCCGGTGTGGATCCTGATGTGTCTGGTCAACTCGTCCGAGCGTGAGAAGCGGCGGTCGCAGCCCTCGGCCGGGCACGGGTACGGTCTCTCGTGGACCGGCGTTTTGCTGGGTCGGTTCGGATACTTTCTGAGCCGGATCGGCCGCAGGGGTAAGTTCTGTCCGCCGAAAGCGCTGGAAATCCTCGCCCCTTCCCCGGCCGGGTTGCCCATGGTGAAGTTCCTGATGGTGGAGAGGGGCGTCAGGGGAGGAGGCGCCATCCGAATGGGCTCCACCGGGCAGGAGAAAGGCTTGCGGTCGATCCCTGGATGCAGCTCCCGCTGTGGTGGCTGTGACTGCGGCTGGTGCTGTGGGTGGTGGTGGTGATGGTGGTGATGAGGGTGGTGAGGGTGGTGGTGATGATGGGGCTGAAAGATCGAGCTGTAGTCCGGGAGCACCGGGAACAGGCTGTTGTCGGCAGCTGGTTTGGGGGATGGGTAGGACGGGGGAGGAGGGTAGCCAATGTTACAGGTGGACGTGCTGAAGAAAGGCGTTGGGTCCTGGTACAAGTCTCCGCAGCTGGTGGTGTAAGGGGGTGGCGGCGAGTAGATGTGATCCATGTCGTTCTGGCTCTGTGGGATTGTGCAACCAAGAGTGCTGTGCAGAGGGTTTGGAGAAGCGGACGACGAAGAGGAGGAGGAGGAGGATGGTGGGTTGACTCCCAGGATCCCAGCACTCACTATGTTAATGATGCCCTCGGGGCTCCAGTTGGCGGTGGTACATTGGGAATCAATGGAGATCTTGCCCATGTAGGTGAAAGTCCCACTGCGAGAGGCAGGCGGTCCATGGTAAGTGTTGGGATAAGGTAAATCGAGGTGTCTCTTTTCATTCCCCATTTCTACATTCATCATTCCATCTGAGGGGGAGGAAAATACATATAAATATATAAGCTATAAAAAAGTATTGGTTACAAAGGCTATTCTTATTACTCCATTGGCTGGGTTCAGTTTCAGATCGATAGACCCTGTACCGTAGTATCGCTGTTAACAAGAATCATTCCTATAAAGTGACTGACACCCAGAGCACGAGCACACACACACACACACACACTGTAAACCCGGAGGTGAACGATACTGTGATTTTTCACCAATAACTGACTGCACAAAGTCGCTGTGAACTGCACTTTCTTTTGGAAAAGAAAACTCACAGGGGCAGAGACAGGGACCCGCGTACAGTGAAGACTAGTCAGTAGCCACTGTGCTGTACTGTCACTGTAGAACTGGACACCGAGGTAATGAAGTCCCCGTCTTCAGACATAGACACTCTTTAAACAGATCGCCGGCTAAAACATCAAGCGGGTTAAATATTCACCTCTGCCCTGTCCTGTCCCGTCCATTACGATCATCTAGATGTATGTACTGTCTTATCCGACAACCAAAACCATACGCAACCGAGAAGGAGTCAAGCCAGTGATGCTCACTGACAGGTGGTTCTTACCTGTTGGCATCTGCTCGTACAGTCCTAACTCCGGATTAGAGAAAATAGCGACAGACGGGGGCACTTGAGTTATGTCGTCCACCGAGTACATGCCGCCGTCTGGGAGCTGGTGAATGAAACTTCCGAGAGACACCGGGATTTTCTCCAGAGTTTTCGCCGTCATCATTTGTTGACTGTGCGAATAGAAAGTTTGCCCCCCACTTTATCTATCTATCTATCTCTATCTCTATATCTATCTATATCTATCTATCTATCTATCTATCTATCTATCTATCTATCTATCTATCTATCTATCTATCTATCTATCTATCTATCTATCTATCTACCTATATGTGTGTGTATATATATATATATATATATATACACAGATAGATAGATATAAAGCGAGGTGGTAGTGTAATTATTGCCGCCGGGACGTGTGGTTAATTACACGATCTCTTTGCCTCAGTCGTGATGTAGCCGATGTTTAGTTGGAGGCTGAGAAGCGCAGGGTCCCTATTGCCTTTCTCTGTGTGTGTCTCTCTCTCTGTCTGTCTCCCTCTCTCTATCTCTGCCTGTGCCTTGGCTGCTCTGTGCTGTCACAGCTCTCTCCCTCCCTCTCTCTCTCTCTCTGTGTGTGATTATCAATGGCACCTCTCACTCTCTCTCACGCAGACGTTTACTTACCATTTATCCCAGCCCACTGAATACCCCGTGACGTAAGAGACCATACATGGACTGAGAGAGGAAAAGGGAGGCGACTGGTTGGGGGTGACGCGTTGCACATCAGATTTCTTCAATGGAGCCCAGAGTATCCCTCCCTCTCCCCCTCTCTCTCTCTCTCCCCTCCCACTGCTGCCATCAAGACACTTAACGAGGAAGAGAGAGAGAGAGAGAGAGGTAGAGAGAATACTATATGTTTTATTATTTTTAAAAAAATAACTTTGCAATGAAGGAAAGGCTGACAGTGGCATCTTTTGCATGAGAGGATCAGTGTGTGTGTGTGTGTGTGTGTGTGGATAGGTTATTTATTTATTCTTCTACTTTCCTTCCCCCCTCCCCCACCCCCTCCTCCCCCAGAACGGGGAGCGCACACGAGGAATTCCGGTAAATGGCCTGTGTGGCCATGTATGGTGAGAGGATCCGGTGAGAGCGACAGGCTGGCCCCGCCTTGGTGTTTCCATATTTGGAACAGATTCCGGCAAAAAAAAATAAAGATCAAAAAAAAATATTTATATATATATATATGTGTATATGTGTATATATACCGCGACGGAAACTCACGAAAAAACGAGCCGACCCGACTCCACCCGACCCGCCAGCTGCACAGGGTTGGAAAGAAAGATCTGAAAGGTTAGAAATGAAGAGAAAGAGAGAGAGAGAGAGAGAGAAAAGACGCATCGAGAAAATAAAACCAGCTACAGAAACCGCAGTTCAGGAACCTGCTTGAAAACTCAAAAGCTTTGTGTGTGTGTGTGTGTGTATATGTGTGTGTATATATAGTTAGATTATAAAAAGAACTACTACGAAACTCGCCTCCCCCTCGGAAAGCTTGACATCAACATTGTGATTCCAACGTTGAGGCCACAGTGTGTCAATCCCCCCCAAAAGGTGACTTGAAATGATACCCACAGCAGCCTGGCTAGTTAGGTGTCAGACAGGCGGGTTTACAACTGGAAAACTCGCCAATAATAGCAAGTTATTCTATACACCTTGTACAGTGTTTTCCTCATTGAGGGTGACGACCTGGAGTACCAACCACTTCACCAAGACCCACTCACCTGCTCACCGTGGGAAAGCACCTGAGATAATTCATGCACTTTAAAAAAAAAAGAATTAAACAAAACCTGGAACTTTCCTTAATTATTCCAGTAGTTTACATTGCAATGAATGATGTGGTTTCGTTAGGAAAGTTCATTGTGGACAACTCTTTGGACGACCTGTTCTTGTCAGGTAAAGTCACCCAGTGGATTGCGAGGAGTACACTCACACACACACACTGACACTTTCCTCCCAATGTTTCTCAATATCCCAGATCACCACCACAACAACAACAACAACAACATTATATTTATATGGCATCTTTCACACGGCGGGAAACAGCATATTACAATAAAAAAAAGAGATAGAGCTACATAAGTGAATGGCTCACTTGACTAAAACTGTCTCTCAGGATAAATGATTATGTTCAGCTAAGAATTTTAAGCAAGTAAACATCTATCTGTACCAGAATTGTACATCCATAGAGGCTGTATAGGCCCGACTATACAATCTTCTTCCACTCCAACTTTCTCGTAGAAACTTATAATAATAATAATAATAATAATAATCCTCGCATTTGTTATAATGCTTTTCACGTCTCCTAGGTGCCTCAAAGCGCGCTCCACAGAATATACCGTAAAGTGATTTGGGCGCACATTTGTGGGTGAAACGCTGCAGCCAATTGCGCACAGCAGTGTCCTACAAACAGGCGTGGATTGAGTGACCAAATTAGCATTTGTTTTTCAGGGATTATTATCAGGCGTGCGGGGGAAAAGAAACTTGCCCAGGGTCTCGCCCTGCCAGGAATCGAATCCAGGGATCTTGCTTGTAGGGCGAGTGCTCTAACCACTGAACTGCAGAGCTCCACTGTCAGATGCATTTCTCTCCTTTTAGCCCCAATACTCCCTCACTCTGGAAAGTCCTTCACCCCTGCATTCACCTTTTCACCCTCTCTGTGTTCACTCCCCCCTCCCCCTCTTTCACCAAGTCTAACCTCTCGTATTCTCTCTTTCATGCTCACTCTGTGTGATCTTTCTTCCCTCTGTGCTTTCTCCAAATGCCTCTGATTGATTTGAACCCTCTAGTTTTCTCTCCTAATCCCTTTTGCTTCTTCTGGATATTCTCTTTTGCTCCTATGTATTTCTGAGTTTTACATTTTCCTCTCTATGTTTCCATTTTCCCTTCTCTTTCATATATACATATATATATATGTATATATATAACACACACACAGTATCCTCTTCCTCTTTCATTACACGCTCGGCCCGGCGCCCCCCATCGGTCTGACACCTTCAGTGTTGTGAACAACCAGTGGAAACCAACGCTTGAGAATTTCCGACCTCTGGGATTTCCAACACACTTTTTCTTTTTTCTAAAAAAAACACACACACACTGATTCTCTCAAGATAGCAACTTACCCGCTTCACTTCGAAGAGGTGTACCGCCGTACATATCCACCACCTATTAGTTCATTTTGATAAGCTGCAGCAATGGGAACTTAGAATAAAATAATGTCACTTTCAAATAAAATAAAAATGAGCTCAAAACCACCGCCGCAGACCACTGAACCAGCGAGCTCTGAAGTTAACCTGACGCAAAGTTATCAATTGGCCATCGCTAACAAATCCTCATTTGGGGGGGAAAAAAAATAGGCTTCCAGGTAATGGGACCTGGATTGGGGTTGAGTTTATTCAATAAGCTCTCGTTAGCGCAAAGAGAAGTTTGTGCTTCTCAGAGAAATTAAAAAAACATTTCTGCAGCTTTTCTTATTTAACTTTCCTCCGTGGGTTGAGTAATTCTATGCAAGCAAGAAGAGGGGGCTGACATTTCAGACCAGAACTGTACATGGGTTATAATTTCCCTCCATATGGAAAATATTTAGATAAATAAAACACTAGGGGACATTTAGGAAATAGCCACAAAGACATCCGCCATGAATGGGGGGTGGTGGAGGGAGGGGAAGGAGGGGTGGGGGTGGTGAGAGAGAGAGAGAGAGAGAGAATGATTTTACTTTCCGAAGGTCAATCTCTCAATATGGTTCTCGGTGAAAAACGCATTGAAACAGGTAGAAAACTGGAAACGGGTGTGATATTGTACATCTACTGTTTCAACAAGAGGGTTGAAGTAGAAACTACGTGCAGATAACTGTTGCCTTGATGACAGCCAAACAATATGTCTTGTTCTTCACCTTATGCCCGACGTAAAAGGTGCTCTGTCAATGTAATTGTTGTTGTTGTTGTTTGTAGTTTCACACTGGGCTTCCCTGGACACATATTCTAAACTTTCAGGAATAAATTAAAGAGTGCAGAAATAGGGTTTATTCTTCAGCTGTTCCCTTTTTAATGTAGTTGTGTTATTTATTAGCAAACACTGAAGCAATACTGTTTAGAAAACAGAACACAGTTTGATGATGTAAATGATTGTGAAAATAACCATCTTTCAAAGGGCATTGTTGCCATGGGGAACTGCGGCCTAAGATCTCTACTGTATTTCTCCACGATTGCCATGGGGTAGTGGGGTGGTGTAACCCAGTCAAATGTGATATGACAAACTACCGTATGTCAAATAAATAAAAAGCGTTAAAATCCCACCAGCAGCACTGAAACCCCTCCCAACTGTTACAGATACGGTCCCTGTCTCAGTGCCGGTGATCCCTGACAGGCAACTCGTGAACCAAAAATGTCAAGGTACAGAAACGCTCTTTAAACAGAGTGCAACACTTTCACACACTTAATTCAGTGTCCATTGGACACTCTAAATCAGTGTTACTCATTAACTTAGGCGGAGGTTGGTTGATGAGTTCCAAATTGATTGTCACAAATGTGGATCACAAATGTATCAATTTGTCACTGCTTAATAAATCCTTTATTTTTTTCCATATATTTTTCACCAAAAATCATTTCGCCCACAAAATATGCAGTCAATTTACTTTAACAATATATTATGTTTCTGTGAAGCACTTTGAGACATGTCAACAATGTGATAAGACGCTGTAACAAATGCTACGATTATTACTATTATTTATTCATTTCACGGCAAAAGTGATTGTTACACCAAACAAAGTGATTTTCCTCTGAAGTGAAGTAACATATCCACACTGATATTTCATAGGCCACATGACGTGATAATTTGATAAAACTGCTCAAGTGATAAGCAGTGAAATCAATACCAATTCTGTTCATATGATTAGCTGTGATCAGCTCTAATTGTTTAGACCATTGAATGACAAAGATATGACCAGTACAACTAAGAAAATAATTTACATAGCACCTTTCACGTGGGGAGGATTTGTTGCTGAGCAGAAGCAGTGACTCGGCTGTAGAGGTAGGTGGGGTGAGATGTGGAGGAATTTGAAGTAATTTTCAATTCAATTTGCTGGGGAAGGGAAAACCGGTGGAGCTGAGTGATGACTGGGGTTACAAGTTAAAAAAAAACTCTGACAAGATAAAACATATTAAAACAGGAATAACTGCTGATGAAAGAGTATTTGCATCACAAGGCATGGATTAAGAGCGTGCCTCGACAAGTAAACTCATGTTAGTACTGCTATGGGTTAAATATCTGCAAGTCAGCTGGGTCAAATGGAATCCATAAAGAAATGAGAGTAAACAAGCAAGAGATTTTGTTGGAAGGAAACTCCATAAACACCAACACTGCACAGGATTGAAAGATAGTAAATATTACCTGAAAGTTGACGAGAAACAAGTTGTGAACCTGGATAATGATAGATATGATATCATCTGTACAGCAAAACTGGTTAGTATAGTTTCAGCAGCAACACATTAAACCTCACTAATCTGACCCAATTCATTCAGTAGGTATCTAAACTAGAGGTTAAAGATTATTAATTTAATTTCCAAAAGACATTATCTAAGACATCATATATCCAATAGACGGTTGCACCCATGGATCTTTTAAAGAAGTTTATGACTTGTGGAAATAAATGGTAAATTATCTTCCGTTGAACACAGTCCTGATAATAAAAACGCGGATGACAAATTCAGTGTTGAGTAGGGAAGAGTGGCAAACAGAGTTTCAAAGGATTCTCTTCTGGGACCTGCGGATTTGAATCTCCAATCGAGACCTATCTTATAGTCTAGGTTTACATTCCAATGCTGGAGGTTTGTTACATGAGCATGTATAGGTACTGTCCTGCGGATGATATGTTATAAACCAAAATCCCATCTGACTTTCTAGGAGGATTTTAAAATCCCATAGCACTGTTTGAATAGAGAAGCGAGTTTTTCTCAGTGTCCTGAACAATCATGCAAACATCTTCCAATTACAACATTAAGCCATTTCTTTAAATGGATCCATTGTCCGAATCTCAACTATCCTTGCTGGTAACCTGTTCCAGCTCTAGCCTTTGTAAATAAATATTTCTGGTGTTTGCTGTATAATTGCCCTTTAAACCCTGAATCCGTAATCCTGTTCTACTTGCCTCCACTCAGCAGGGAGTTATGTCTTCCACCCGGCCTATTCCACCATCGGCTGTTGGATCTTTAGCCTCTCTGCACCCACCTTCTGGAATTCCATCCCATATTTCCTTTGCTTCCTCTTTTGCCTCCTTCAAGGCAAACCTCAAGGTCCTCCTCTTCGACCATGCCTTTGGCCACCCTACTACCCTCTCTGCCTTCCACCCTCATAATTCTGTGCTTGAGTCCTAATCCCTAATTCCTGACTGTTCAGGACCTTGAGATGTCAGCCCAATGTAATTTTGTATTGTATTGATATATCTGGATATGTTTTTCTGCTTTGCTTTCTTTGTATCCTTATAACATATTGTGTCCCACCTAAACATCTTTTACTTTTTTGTGTTTTTTTAATTGAAACTAATTCCGTAATAAGGATATCTTAATGTCCCTTAAAATTAAATACAGATACGAACGTCTTGCCTGTTTTCTCTAATTTCCTTGAGGATTCTAACGTGAATCCCATCTGACCCAGGTACCTAATAGAAATGTAACTCTTAAGGTAAAATAGGTCAGTCTATTAACTCTCCTCAATAGTATTGCTCCCTATAAGGTTCCTTTGAGACATCTATTTGTAAGAAGCTTATTTTTTCTGGTTAGTCCTGGTAGCTCATATAACATTGAAATTCTCCAGTGGAGGCCAACCTATGGCCTATGGGGCAATCACAAAGCAGCCCGCTGAACATTCATACCTGTCCAGGTAAGTCCATTCCAAATCAATGCCTTGTTTCCAGTAGCTATGATGGCGCAGCCATATATGAAGAAATATTCAATCAGAAAGGTTGGTCACCGTTGACATAATCTTTACACTTCTTCTGGGATTAGTGAACATTTTGCTTTCTTGTGTGTGTTTACAGCACAAACTTTAATAAGAGCTTTCTGTTCGACTGAGCCTAAGGTTACCATCCCCCTCCCCTTAGCTCGGCCTCGGGCTCCGTTATTGTGAAGCGCTCCGAGACCACGTCCCGCATGACAGGCAAATTAAAGGTGTCAAAAAGATGAAAAAGAGAGAAAAGGCCAAACAAAATAATATAACAACAAAATTGCACTTTTATAGCGCCTTCCATATAAGAATCATATATAAATGGGAAAAAAAATTAAAGAATGAGGCCAATTAAAATAAAATAGGATATTTTAAATAAGAGTGACAGTGATAATATTCTATATGTGCTTACTGTTTCACACTCTTCCCACACCTTGAATTCTGCTGCAGGAAGCTGGCAGCCTTCTACTGAATAGTTGGCCAAGGGCACTGCCTCGCCCTGTTATATTCAAATGCTTTTTTTCAATAAATCACATTTATAAAGGAGAAGCCTATTAAAGCTTGTATAGAGCATTGTGGTGGAGGAAGAAAAGAGGATTTCGTTTATTTGTGAACTTCTGCTGTTCAATCGGTTAGAAGCCGAGAGAAGAAAACATGTTGAGGCAGCAATATCTGTAAGGCAAAAAAAAATCATAGATGGCCGAAATAGTAATTGGTTACAAGCAAAAAGTGAGTAAAAAAAATTCCTGGGAATATGAAGTAACACACAGGCAAATTCCAATGTTTTTACTGGCAGCCATGAGTTGACTAAGCTATTTATTTTACATTCCAAGAATGGCTTGGTCATTGGAAGCACTGTACTCATAAGTAAGTCAGCATTATCGTCTCCACATCATATCGTCTTGCTACCTCCTCCTGGCACTGAGCAAAGGAGGTAAATGCTGTTCACCACAACTTTTTCTGGTCCTGGGTGCATGGAGCTATCAGCTCAGTTCACGTGGCTAGTAAAGTAGTTGGCATCTATAAATCAGGGAGAGTTTGTATTCAGAAATGGTGTGGAACAGCTGGTCTTCCCGGTTGCCTCTGATCCTTGCGTTCTGTCCTTGAAAGTAAATGGGCAAATTCCTTGCTTCAGCAGCCTCAAGATGCTCAAATAGCAATCCTAGTTCAGTTGGGAACCCCAGCTGTTTGTAAAGGAAAAAAATCTCAACAGGTTGAATTGTGAGACACATGATTGCAGTGATAATACTCCCTCCACATGAAGAATTCCCATATGGCCTACTTACAGGCTGAAGAACATTGTGTAGCCTAGTTACTATCTTCCAAGCAGTATCAGGCGGGAAGAGACTAGGAGCAGAACATGCCAGAAAATAACACGTGACAGCGAGTCAAATTAAAAAGAGGCAAAGTAACTACAGTATTTACCAAATGGGAAAACTAGAAATAGTGTTTCCAATTGAATCTGGCACCCACCAGATGTTCTCAATAACACAACAGGGCCCTCTCAAGTCGAATAAAACATAATTAATATTTGAAACATTGAGAACCCTTGTGTTGGGCCCTATTTGATGCTCAATATTTCTAGGCAGTCATTGGTAATGAGCACGTTTGTGCTGCTTTGGATCCTGTTAACTGTAACACTAGAAAGGAAGAAAGACAAGGGGCAGAGTTAAGGATAATCGGATAGATACTGAGAAACAATCGCAATATAGTCTACAGTTTGCGCTGTGTGTGTGAGAGAGAGAGAGAGAAAAAGAGAGAGACAGATAGGGAGAGTGAGAGAGTGAACGAAAGTGATTTGTAGTTGGTTCCTCTAGCATTTTTTCCCCTCTAGAACTCAGTAGAATGCCTCTCTAACCACTGTCACGTTAGAATCTAAATATAATATCAAAAAACCGCTTAACTGAAATGGCATTCACTGTAGATGTCACTGCAGGCAGTGCAAAGGCACCACTCAAGACACCAGGCTAGAAAAAACACACAAGAAAATCTGTGAAAGATCTTGCCTGTGTATACAGTGTTTCTGGCAGCCTGATCAGGCAATAAGGAAACTTGTTTCTTTGTAATCCAGTGAGTTCACCAAAAATCTGATGAGTTATTTAGACTTTCTCCATTCAATTAACTTATTAACTTTCCCCACCCCCCCCCAAAAAAATACATACACTGTACACATCACATCGTTTTGAGAAAGATTGCCACATCATTTTTTTTTGGGGGGGGGGGTGTGGGGTGTTGGTGAGGTGAGGGGGGAGGGGAATATATATATATATTTTCAAAAAAAATGTGTGACCAAAGCAATTGTCGTTCTTCTGGGTGTGTTTACCTCCAAGGCAGCCAAGGCACAGATTTAGCAATCTATCAAGTCAAATTACACAACTCACGTACGAAGTTCAGTAAAATGCGAAGAACATTTGTTTTCTGACTCCCTCCTCACTCCCACCCAAAAATAAATGTTGAAAAGAGACCGAAAGAGATCGAAAGTTAAGCGATGGCTAGATCACTTATCATTTTAGACTTGACACTTGGATAAGTTTATAGCTTCGTTTCAATTTGCATGAATTACTTATTAAACGATCTGAAGTGTACCCTTTTTTTAAAAAAAATTAAAAATATATATTATTATAATACAGTATATACAAACAAATCAACAGATCAGATCTTAAAAGTCATTTAACCCTCCCCCACCCCACCCACCACCCCGATTATTTACCAACTACTTATCCCAAAGGAGTGGAAAGTCTTATTATCAGAAGAAACGTAACATTCTCCATTTCTGGTGAGAAACTGACAATGTTTCCACGTGTTGCAGTGACGCGCTCTCTCCACTTTACAGCCCAGCCGCCCACAGACTTCCTCTTCTGCAAGTTTCAACTCAACTGGACTGATGTGGGATTTTACTGCACACGAAAATCCATTACGTCTTTCATTAGCTATATTGAGAAAGGCAGATTGTTTGGCGTTGGCTACTCTCTAACTTATCCCCCAGATAAATACAAAAATCCAATGGATGGATAGCTACAAAACCTTGGACCACAGCTGTGGCTACAGTTGAGAGTTGACAATACTACTTATTCAGATCACCACTTTGATAAGTCACCCAGAGTCTGACGATGTGAATGCGACCTCTGTCTAATAAAGATCCCTCTGTGTTGAGGACTTCTCTTTGATCTGTAGCACTTTCATGTAACTTGCCTTTTCTCCTTTTCCCAATTTTTTTTTATGTTTTAAGAAAAAAGACAAAGGTAGTTTTTGCCTCTTTGATAAAGTCGCAAAAGTCCTCAATTTAGAGCGAAGGTCGCTCGAGTCTTGGATTTGGAAGTAATTTGAATTTAAAGATTAGCTTTCTCCGAAGTTATATTCTTACACCAGTATGGAAAGATTATACTTGATCCTACCCCACCCAATACTGAGGAGTCCTATAGCTCAGTGGTTAGAGCACTCGCCTTGAAAACACGAGACCCGGATTTGATTCCCGGCAGGGTGAAACCTTGGAAAAGTTTCCTTACTCCACATGCCTGATAATAATTCCTCAAGAAAAAATAATAATTAATTGGTCACTCAATCTACAACTCTTTGTGGGACACTGCCGTGCGCAATTGACTGCCATGTTTCACCCACAAGTATACAATTTACTTTACAATGTACTCTGAGACGTCTAGAAGATGTGAAAAGCGCTATATCAAATGTAAGGATTATTATTTATTCTAATAAATTTGTGAAACAACGATTTCTTACAAGTGTGAGACCCGTGTTCGAATCCAGACAGATCAGAGCGAAACCTTGAGCAAGTTTCCTTACTCCACACGCCTAATAATCAATCCCTCCCAAAAAACCACAACAATAAATATTAGTCGTTTTCAATCTATGATTGTTTGTGGGACACTGCTGTGCGGAATTGGCTGTCACGTTTCGCCCACAAATATACAGTCAATTCACTTTACAGTATATTCTATGAAGCGCTTTGAGACATTGATAAGATGTGAGAAACATTCTATTAAATGCAAGGATTATGATTATTATTATTTCTCTGTTAAATACACATGGTATGGCAATATGATCAATGTTTTCCCTTGCAAGGCCTAATCCACATTAGAGGTCATCAAGAAAGCTTGCCTTTAAATTAATGGTTAGAGCCAACTTGACATTGAAGCCAGGATGCAGTCTATTCTGATTGGCTGGTAAAGAGGAGGGATACATATTCCATTATCACATCATTGATCTCATCCCCTGATTTTATTCTTTTGGCCACTTGTTTTACTTGATTAAATTAAAAGTGCAAAAAATGGAGTAATTTGATATCTTGATGAAAACCCATTGATTCTATACTGCCCCCAAATAATTGAAAATTAATTGTAAAGTGCCAAGATATCAATCAAATTTTTACAGTTTTCTCCTTGCCAAATTTATTTAGGTTGACATTCCATGCCGCCTCCACACCTTTCTGAAAGGCGTGGACTCCTTGGCGGGGGATAATTTCATGCGTCAGTCACCCTAAGGCACTTTGCAAAATTCATTGTTGATTTTCTGTTCCAGACCTGTTAGTGTTGGGGCAGGCTTTCAACTTGCAGGTGCCAAAAATTATCTTATCCTCACCTGACATCCATACACGGACACCATTGGGTATGAGACAGAATAATGGGGAGGATAGAACTGGAACCAATGTGGACTACAAATAATTAGTACTCCAGTCAGATAGTAACAAATTATTTAGGGAACTAAGAATTTAAAGTTAGTGCTCGTGCAATTTACAGCCACAAGGTCTGTATCAAATTAATGTGAATTAATTACCTCTCAAAATATTTACCTGAATGGAAGAAACAGATTTGACTGAATGGAAGATACATTTTATTTGAGATACCGTTTAAAACATAACCCTAGGCAGAAGTGCTCGTCAACACGCGGTTCTTGTGCTCAGGCCACAGACCTCAAAGATATGTTCCTGTGATAACAATTCACTCTGATTCATGATGTCATTCCTCTCATATGAAAGATTCATACTTTTAAAAAAAAGAATCTAAGATTGACATTACATTTAATACTGTACTGGAAAACAATGCACTATAATGCCCTGCTCAATGCTGGTGGTGAGGTTGACAACATAATGTGGAAGGTAGACTTGGAACATTTGTCATTGATTTTTCTTAAGACCTTAAAATCTTTCAATAGTTTGAGTGGTCTCTTTGTTGTTTTTTTCTCTCTCTCGTGTCTCAGTTCCTATATTTTCCTTTTCTTCTTCTGCTAATTCAACATTTCCTGCACCAGTTCCTTCCTGCATCTTGTTGCTTTGATGTGGTGCTGAATGTGTTGTAAATTTACTGTGGTAAAGGGTCTTTTAGCCATTCAGAGTACACTGCCATTGTGGAAGGTTTTTCTGATTGGTTAATCAGAGAGATTGATGGGTGACTCAATGGTGGCAGCTTTGTATTCTACTTGTGATTGGGTGAGACCCACTTCCTCTCCTGTAATTAAATGTACAGTAATGTCTACAAGATGTACAACACAGAAGTGAAACTATAACATGGATGGGTAACAGAAGAACAAAACGAGTAATGAATTACAACAATAATCCTTACATCTGGTACAGTGTGTTTCAAATCAGGGCAATGTCTCAAATCGCTTCACAGGAAAGATTGTAAAATGTAGTGACTGTTTCTTTCGTAGGCAAATGCGACAACTTCTTGTGCACACGGCATTGTCACACAAGCAGCCATATAGCAAATTAGAGCCGAGTTAGGTTGAAGAACATCAGTAGTTTCTTTTTTATGAATCCTTCTGATTGGCACACACAGCATCACCATTTTTGTTTATATAATAACAGGTATTTCTCTGCCTGCCATGATTTTAATGACATAAACTTTGCCTACCAAATAAAATTCATTGTGCTTAATGGTGAGTCCAGTGAAGTGGTTTGAAATGTCCTCCCACCATGAATGGCTCTGTGGTCTTGTCCTTCATGGGAGACGTTAAACCCAAGTCCCACTTGCCTTCAGGTATATGTTAATGAACCCGTGGCAATATTTGAAAAGAGTAGGGAGTTTCTTCCATTGTCCTGGGCAACATTTCCACAAATAATTTTTTAAAATTCCATGGCTATGTGTAGGACATTGCTGTGCGCAACTAGTTGCATCCACAAAATACATAGTCAATACACTTTATAGTATATCCTATGAAGCACATTGAGATGTCTCCACACCCTGATAAATCAAACGCAGGGATTATTATCTCAAATGTAAAGATTATGTTTTTTTCCTCTTTCTCCTATTTCCAGATCTACTTTGTACTCCATAAATAAATCTGGGGCTTCACATCAATAGAGAAGGTGTCACCTGTTCCTATTGAGAACAGTGTTGTTCTGTAATCAGTGAGGAAAGGAGAAGAGTGTGAAGGAACAGCACCAGCACCACTACCTCTGCTTCTTTTTATTTCCCCACCTTCCTTTAAGAAACAGAGACCTCTACTCAATGCATGTGATTTGTGATTGTGCTATGCTGTAGATATTTTCTCTAATTCGACTTTCATGGGAAGTGATACTAGTATTATGGTCAGTGCAAGCCTATAGCAAAAGCAACACACTGGTGCCAGAAGAAGATAATATTTGACCATTTTTTCATTGCCTGTCATTGTTCTGTAATGTCAGTGGGAGTCTGAATGTTGGATTTAATGTAACTTTAATGTCAGAGCCCACATCAAAATGCTGTGATTTAAAAATGTGACCTGAATCCTGGAAACCTGTAAGTAACATTATCACCCTTCTACTCCTATGTCATTGATAAGTCATAATACACATCCTGCTTACATTAATCTTCACCAGCAGGGGTTCACAAATACTGGCACTGTGTTAGAACGTTCACAAGGGGTAGTAAGTAATGGTATATCAAAAGGGATATTTTAAGGATTTATTACCTTTTTTAAGTCAATATGTGACCTTAAATATCAAAGGCCTTTGATCAATGGCCTTTAGTTGGACACGGACAGAAGTGCATCACCAGTATCTGTAAGGTTTGAAATGTAAAGCCCAGAGTATGCCTTGTAGGATGTGGTAATTGAGAGACAATTTTGAGAATGCAATTCATATTATGGAACTTAAAAAAGCAGGAGTAATAGTACACATAAAACAGTAAAAATAAAATAATCAGTATTATGGGAATGTCAACATAATGCAAAGGATATCCAACTGGCACTTGTGAACTGCAGCAGATCATGAGTGTCAAACAGTTTATTTACTATAACTGAAAGAATTGTGAGGACACACTGCTCTATTTAAGCAATCAGCACAACTAAAATGAGTTCTGGAATACCAGATGCAGTGGAATGCACATGTGTGAAATATTTGTTTCTGTTTTATATGAATATAAAGGATTTATCCTGGGAGCATTCAAATAATCATTCACATCCAAAGAATCACTTACTCTAACAGCTGGTAATCTTGGATTGTATCAGCCCATAACTGTCAAGATAAACTGGAAAATTCACTTTCTGCCAAGATGTAATGGGTGAACACAGACAGACCATTGGTTTCTGTTGTGGTTTCACAATTGTCTTTCTTCCATATGCAAACTAGCTCTGACGTGCAACCACACGTGCCTTCAAGCCCCTAGATGGTGCCCTGCTTTAACTGGTAAATCAATGTTAGCTAATACAAGATTTTAAATTAGCTACAAATTTTTATGGATACCTAATAATAAATACAGCATCATAAAATACTGTGCCACTCCTGCTGAAAATCTATTATGTCAAAAAAAGTCTTCACATATTATCTGTAACCCGCTGGCTATACAGAAAGTTGTTTTGCAAGCTAAGCTTGATGATAATTATATAGTTAATGCTAAATACAGCACTTAGCCCAATGTAGATGAAATCAACATTTTATGGAGAAGCTAAGCGTAGCCTGATTCTGTGCCAGCTGAGATCAAATCATATTTGTCTTCACTTGGCAGAAAAGAAGGGACTGCTAGATACTGTCATGTTAACATCTTTCTATAGAAGCTATAAATAACACATATTTACTCTTGTCATTCTTTTGAAATATGGCAACAAGCAAAGTCTTAGTTTGGCAGATCCAATATTGCGAGAACTCATTATTTTACTGCTTATCCATATGAGGTAGGTTCATACCAACATACAGTACTTCTATTTTGACATTTCCATTATTTTGCTAAGATGCTACTGTGAATTTTATGAAGATGTAGATCATCTTAAACTGTAATTTATAAGTTGTTCTTCTACTTAAGCACACATATACATCTGGTCATAACAAATGCAAACAAGAAGCAGTCATCTGTTTTTTATTCACCTGTATCCATGGTTTCCATTTTACCATTCCCACAGTATTCTTGGTTACAAGTAACCAAGGTCAATCAGTCCTCAGAATATTATATTTTGGTTTCACATTATAGACACATTTCTTGTTATCACAAGTGAAAGATTATTTTGTGTAAAGCTAATTCTATAAAAAATAATATTTCATAAATATATATAAAACCAGATTTCCATTTTGTAAACCATCGAATTCAGTATAAATAAGCGACTCATGTTCACAACAGTGTGTGTGTATTTTAAACTGCTTTCAAAAATCTCAAAGGACTTGAGATATTATTTAAATCTCTTTCGTAATGCATCCGAAAGAAAAAAAACAGCACCGAATATGACCCTCACTATTTCTACTTTCAGCTTTATTGTCAAACAACATGTCAGTCCAAACAAGTTTGGTATAGTAGTGGTCCAGAAGCCAAAAAACAGTTTGTTACTTATAAATACACCTCAACAGGAACAACTGTTTGTCAAGCCAATTGCATTGAAAACTAGCTTCAAGCAAAAATTATAGACCTTCATCTTTCCAGTGCCATGGGACGTCTTCCCAATGTGAAAGGTGCTACACAAATGTAATTTTGTTGTGTTTTGTTGTTATCAGTACTTTCGGATCTCTGAGACAAACTCCAGCTCAAGCAAAGTATTCAGTGGAAGTTAGTGTGCTCCCATCTAATTTGGGAATCATTCCTGTGATCTTTATTCGTGACGACTACCCCTTCATTGTCCAAACATTGGCAGAACATTTTAAAATACATTATTTGGATATTGTTTTGGTGTGTCTGGGAGAGTAAATACTGGAGTGAATGTGTTATTGATCAATATACACATCATTCAAAGTTTTGCCATCCTCTTAGATATCTGCTCCCCTCTTTTGAACATCTCACCCTTTCTCACTCCTCCCACAGTTCTTTCAAAATCCTACTAGTTTATCGCCCACCCAAACCCTCCCCCACTTTCATTTCAGACTTTTCTTCACTTTTAGTTTCCCTTTGTGCCTCCTCTGATCGCCTTATTATTCTTGGCGATTTCAACCTCCATTTCACCCCCTCCTGCCCCATTTCCTCTGAATTTTCCTCTTTACTTTCGTCTTTCAACTTCTCCCTTCATATCAACACTGCCACCCACACTCACGGCCATCCTCTCGATCTGGTGATCACCCGAGGCCTCAACGTCTCTGGCGTCACCATCACAGACAAGGCCATTTCTGACCATTTTTTCATTTCCTGCAACACCTCTATCCCTCCCCCCTCCACTTCCAAACCCACCACCATCTTCTACCAGCCCTGGAAGAAGATTCCCCCTCAAACTTTCACCTCTGCCCTAGAAACCTCCGACCTCCTCCCACAATGGCATTCTTTTTGTACAGACCCATCCTCCGCCCTCCACAACACCCTCTCCACTACCCTTGACACCCCTCACCTCCAAAACCGTCTCCCATTCCCGATCATCACCGTGGTACACATCTCACCTCCGTTCCCTCAAAAGCCAAGTGAGAGCAGTTGAACGCACCTGGCTCAAATCTGGCCTCACGGTCCACCGGCAAATCTGGCTGGACCGCATCAAATTTTACCGCTCCGCCCTAGCCACCGCCAAATCAGCCTTCTACTCCAGGATAATCCTGGAAGCGAAGGACAACCACCGCCTCCTCTTTGCCACCACCAACCAGCTCCTCCGCCCCCCCCCCCCCCGCCTCACCTCGCAGATCCTCTCCTCAAACGTTCGTTGCGAGGAGATGCTGGATTTCCTCGAATCCAAAATTGAGAAAATCCGCTCTGCGGTTTCCTCCCCCCACCACTCCTCCACCTCAGCGCCCTCATCAGCTACCTCAACCCCTACTCACCCCCCATTTCACACTTTCAACCCCACCACCCCGCTTTCAATCACAAAAACAATCACCTCCATGAAACCCACCAATGAGCCCAATGGGCTCATTGGACCCCATCCCCACCCCCCTCCTCCACACCCAGCTCCATTTGTTAGCCCCACTCATTTCTGACACCATTAACCTTTCCCTCTCCTCAGGAACCGTCCCTACCTCCCTTAAAACAGCCACCATCACCCCTATCCTGAAGAAACCCCCCCTTGATGCGTCGCAACCATCAAGTTATCGACCCATCTCCAACCTCCCGTTTCTATCCAAGGTCCTTGAAAGAGTGGTTGCCTCCCAGCTCCGCTCTTTCCTTTCAAATCACTCACTTCTTGAACCCCTCCAATCAGGTTTCCGCCCTATCCACAGTACAGAAACTGCCCTGGTTAAGGTCACAAATGACATCCTAACCGCCTGTGACCAGGGCTCGCTCTGCCTCCTCGTCCTCCTTGACCTGTCTGCTGCGTTCGACACAGTCGATCACACCATCCTCCTTCAACGTCTTTCCTCCCACCTCAACCTTCAAGGCACAGTCCTTGACTGGTTCCACTCTTATTTGACCCATCGTTTACATTTTGTTTCTTCCAATGGCTTTTCCTCAAACCCCCGCACAGTTTCCCACGGCGTCCCTCAGGGCTCTGTCCTCGGTCCCCTTCTTTTCACCCTTTACACGCCCCCCTGGGCGACGTCATCCGCAGACATGGGGTAAATTTCCACATGTATGCGGATGACACCCAGTTGTACCTTTCTGCCTCATCCCTCAACCCCCAGACGATCGATGTTCTGACAGCATGTCTGTCCGACATCGAATCGTGGACGAGGGACAACTTTTTGCAATTGAATGTGAATAAGACCGAGGCCCTCCTGATTGGCTCAAGCCAGCGCCTCCGCACATTGGGCGCTGCCAGTCTCAACATCCAAGGCTGTACTTTCCACCTCACAAAGCCAATCAGGAACCTCGGCATCATGTTCGATCAAAAACTTTCCTTCCTCCCCCACATCCGCGCCTTGACTAGCACCGCTTATTTCCATCTGCGCAACATTGCCAGGCTCCGCAACTATCTCACCCCCCGCGCTGCCGAAACACTCGTGCACGCGTACATCACCTCAAGGCTGGATTACGGAAATTCTCTCCTAATCGGCCTCCCCAGTTCCTCCATTCATAGGCTGCAGGCCATCCAAAACTCTGCAGCCCGTGTACTATCCCACACCCGCCTCCGTGCCGACATAACCCCCACCCTCGCCCGTCTCCACTGGCTCCCCATCCTCCAGAGGATCGAATTTAAGATCCTCGTCCTCACCTACAAGGCCTTGCATGGCCTTGCCCCATCCTACCTAGCCGATCTACTCTCCCCCTACACGCCCACCCGGACCCTCCGTTCAACAGGACGTGGCCTGCTCCAAGCCCCCCGCCCGAACCGCCCCACCATCGGAGGCCGGGCCTTCAGTTTCTCTGCTCCCACTTTATGGAATGCCATCCCTCAATCCCTCCGTTTCGCCTCTTCCCTTTCCTCTTTCAAGGCCGATTTGAAGACTTTCCTCTTCGATCGTGCCTTTTGTTCCATCCCGAACTCTTTTACCTCCCCTTCGTGTTTCACCCCTTCCCAAACACTCCCCTCCCAGCTCGGGTCACACGCCTCTTGTTTAGCGCCTTGGGACGTCCTCCCGACGTGAAAGGCGCTACATAAATGTAAATTGTTGTTGTTGTTGCTCCCATACTAGAAGTCCAGCAATTATATTATAACACATTATTATATTCATTACTCAATCCTATTGGGAAATATGGATGCATTGTTCCATGTCACTGGACTTATGAATTGAACGGGAATTATGAATGCAATAGGAAGCATGGTACACTGTGAATTTCAGATCAGACAGAACCTTTGGAGGTATGCTATGTCCAAAAATAAGTTTAAGTGTTTAAAATAATCTGGAAAACAGGCAAATAATTATTATTAGTTCTTTTTCCGTGTCTCATCAGTCACCCGAGCTAAGAAGGATTTTTCCTTAAAAATAAATAATCTTTGCTTTTAAGAATGTTGTTTGACAGGTGCAATAGAGATACGTATCCAGCAGGTGGGGCTCACTTAATAAGTGTTTCGGCCACTGATAATTATTGGATACATAATGCGACTGAAAAAAGGCCACAGCTGTCATTGGGAGATGACCTCAAAACATAACACTAGCAGAAGTAATATGTACAGCAGGAATGTGAGTGTCATTTCAAAAAAGGAATTGAACACAAGCTGCTGTGTCAAACAAATATCATATTGAATACTGTGTAAATAGAAAAATCTAAAGTGGAACACGAACAATGTTGATAATGGATAATAAAATAAAGAATTTCAATTATTCAAGATTCACATGAACACAATCTACTTAAACCCCCTGCACCCCCCCCCCCCCCACCACACCCACCACACACACATACACACACCGCAAAACAATTCTAAAACATAGTACTGTTCTACAAGACAAACAACATCATGTTCCTTCCTTTATTTATGTCCCAGTTACTGGAAACTACAGGATTAGACTGGAAACTATTTAAAATCAGAGGTTTAAGACATTCATAAGTGTATGAATTTGATGTTATTGGAAAAGGAGTTATATGATAAAGGGGATTTTTTGGAGCCCATGGAAAAGGCAAAGATTCTTGGGTGGCAAAAAAAGTCAACAATGAAAAGAAGAGGAAGTGAGGGAAACAAAAAAAGATAGAACAATTAAAAAAGAGAGAAATTAAGAGCCACAGAGCAGAGGGGAGGGAGGTGGGGGAAAATAGGAGAAACACAAAATAAAGCTATTGAATAGCATAGTGGGTAGGTGTTGTACCAAGCAGATGAGTAGGCTGAAAACCCAGGTAGTTTACACAATGTGTGTTTGCTATAGGGTTGCCCCCATTGTTTCCAATGTTGGTGGGTGGAAAGGGCGGCCATCTTGATAAAGGCAGTGCTTTGTCTGGTAGGGGAGGAGGTGATGGGCATCTTGCTAAAACAGTGATCTGTAATGGTGGTGAGGCAAGAGGACAGGGCAGCCATCTTGGTAGAAGCGTGACCTGCAATGGTGGTGAGAATGGAGTTGGTAATCTGGGTAAAAACAATGAATAGTGAGGAAAAGAGAGGAACGCATGAATCTCGGTACAGTATAATCACTATTAAAAAAAAAATCGGCACATTAATGCATTTTACCGGCAAAAAGCAGTGCAAAAAATGACCGGGCCTGCTAAAAAGCAGACAGGTGGCAACCCTTCTTTGGTGATGTCAGCCACAAAGATATTCCCTCGATTATAAAGCACACATTACCAAAGATTGGTGCTGCAGACTGGAATTAAAACATACATAATAACGACCCAAGGCTCAGTCCCTGAACTGCATTGAGTTAGTTTACCTTGCCAGGATATGTAGGTGATGGATACAAATTAGCCTTAGAATTCTTGTGCCAGAAAGATGTTGGGAACGTTGACCAAGGTTCCTACACCTGATTAATTATCCAGGGATCCTGCTGGAATGAACCATAATACATTGGCAGAGAGGGAGTGGGTATGAGAGATTCCAGGATGGAGTTCCAGAGATCAACATCAAAAGCATTTCTGAAAGAAACCATCTACTCAGTACATTACGACACAATTGTTTGCGAGTGTGATGTGGTCTGAGTGTTGACTGGATATCCATTCATTTATACCTTCTGACACATGAGATACAACATTGGAGCCTTTAACATGAAACTGAAACCACCACTATCCCAGCAGTAGGTACCAGAGTGCTGATATAGCTACAAAACTATCCCACCGACTCAAAGGCTGGTTAATCTATAACTTTCTTTCAACAGTGTTACTCTGGCAACCACAGTGTGTTTCATATTCATGCCGTTTATATTTATTAATAATACACACAATAAAAAGGCGAAAGTGTGATTTAAAGATGACCTCATCTATTGCCCCTACTCAAATCCACTCAGTCACAAGTGAGAGTGCATTAACGATGAAGTAAAAGTTGCACTAGTCTATGCGTGAAGGGCTTTGAGATGTATTCCTGATGTGAAAGGTGCTATAGAAATGTAAATCGTTGATGTTGTTCCTGCCTGCTTCCCACACGAGCTCGGCAATGCCACTGTACTCATGTGGCAGCAACTCTGATCCCAATCCAACCGTACATAACCAGTTTGAATAGATAATAATACTGAAATTTTAACTCATTAACTTCCCAAGAGAGCAGGCTGGAATCAATGCATTTTCAGGGCTTGATATGCTTTAAGTGCTGATTGCTGATTTATATATACCAACAATTTCAGTGATATTCAGCATTAACCCCTTCTTTGAATCGGTCTATTCTATTTAGATATATATTGCGTTAAAGATCCATTAAGCAAAATGAGCTAAAGTGGTTCTCAGAGGTTGACATTCCTTCTACTGTACCTGTGTAGCCAGTTTCTGTGTGTATTCCTGCTTGAAATGTCCACTGGACAGAGCGAGACAAAAATTACTTTAGTCCAATCAGAGAGCCAGTATAATACATATCCCATCCCTCCATTTAGTGTTTTTTTATTGCTTCTCATCCGTTTGTAGGTTACTCACTATTACTCTAGCAAGAGAGGATGCAGGTCGATTTTAATCACCCAACTAACTGGGTGTTCCACTACAAGGCCCGGGTAACTCTGCTTTGGTCCTTCTAGTGTAGCTGTGTTACCAGCCGCAAAGTACTGTTGGTGGCCTAGGTATATAATGTTGGACTTTAACATACTAGAATTGCCACTTTCTGCAATAAAAAAGGCACTGGGCGCCCGCCTGTGCACAATGATATTATGCATTAGCATATCATTAACATAGTAATAAAAGTGACTAACCTTATTTATATTTGCTCATAGCAGGGTTAACATTCTGCAAATACAGTTGTGCTTTGTATTATTTGGCACAACAAAAAAAGCTGTAATTTTTATATTTAATTAAGTAATTTTGAATTGTATCTTGTACTGACACATCCTCAGGCCTGTAATCACACCACTGCTCACCTCTTCCCAGAACTCTTGTCTTCCTGCAATATTTTGTGTGTGGGTATTGAGTGGTGGTGAGGTGGGGTGGGTGGGTGGGGGGAGGGCAAGGAAAGATCACCTACAGCCCCACAAAATAATATTATGAATAGTCATTGAGGGCTACTCAGCAAGTTCTACACTGAGCATACTATAATGCTATAGTATTATATAAACTAGAATGCTGCTCTGTTAGATCATATCATATTAGTTTACCTTTGTTTTTTCACAAATAGTTGACACTAGAGCTAAATAATGACTCAAAGCCTCATAGATTCACATCAAGGAAAGAAATAACCTGTTGTATTATTTCAGTGCAATGTTTAAAAATAGTTTTTGCAATTACTGAACACAAGGGTGGAAGTTAGACCACTTCCTCTGGACAAACCCACAAGCATAGAGCCTGTGAGGGCCTAGCTAATCATGTGGGAGTGCATCTAGATGGTGAGTAAGAGAATGGGGCAGCACCTGCAAAGTTCCACTCTTCTCATTCTTCCACCATGTGATGTTTCCACAGTAAAGGCAAGGAAACAGAGCGATGCTGTATATACAGTCACAATTACTCACTCTTCCTTCACAGGAGTCATTAAATCTAAAATCCCCAAAAGGATCTTATGAGTCGTCTTTTTGAGCCAATTAATATCATTGTCCAATTCATGTGAGCAGCACTGTACTTTGTCAATTAGATCATGATAGGACATTTAAGACAGATTTTAGTTCAATTAATATTTTTTAGTCAAAGATTTATCAAAACATCGGATTTCCCATGCAGTTTACACTGAACACATTAAAATTAGAAGATCAAATGAGCTGAAGGACATTCTTCATTCAATCCTTTTTTATAATCTTGTAAAAGCTGCAAAGACCCTGGTGATGCAATGGTAGTTGCAACTGCAAAATGTCATTATAATAATACAGTACAGGTACAGTAGAACATTGATAATCTGGCAATCTGAAAGCTGGCACTCCCTAAAACCGGTCATGATCCTATGGTCATGTTAGGCTAGCCCTGTCGTAGGTAAAAAAAAATCTAAAACCGTACAATTACATTTTTTTTTAACACTTATTTCTTCATATATTTATACCCATAAATCATGTTAAATAACACATGAAAACTATATCAGGTAAATAAAACAACATTGGTAAAGTCACGCAATGTTAGGCCAGGATAGGATTCTAAATACCGGCAAACTCCAAAATCCGGGAGTTGGCTTGGTCCCAACCGTGCCAGATTATTGACGTTCCACCCGTATAATAATAATTCTTGCATTTGATGTAGCGCTTCTCACAACTTCTAGACATCGCAGAATGCTTCACACAATATGTAGAGTTAATTGACTGTATGTTTGTGGGTGAAATGCGACAGCCAATTGTGCACAAACAGTTGTGGATTGAGTTTTACATTAATAGTTTTACTGGACATTTGACTAAGATAAAAATAGTTCTCATTATCTAGCGGTTCTTAAAATGTTATGTTGATTTATCATAATAGATTTGTTGTTTGATTACCCTAATGGATAGAATTCACATATCACCATATGTCATTATATTATGACAATAATACATCACTGGTGCAGAATACATTTGGCTAGTAATCAACTACTTAAGGGTGTAGCCTACATGCAGCAGAATAATGTCAAAGTGAAGGGATGTGTAAAGACAATAAGCTGTAGTATTCAAAGTACAAAGGATGACGTGTGTGTATGAGTGTCTATATATATATATATATATATATAGTTATATATAGATATAGATATATATATATATATATATATCTATAGTATGAGAAGTTGACCTGATTTAAATCAGTCACACTCTTGCATCTGGATTATAAAGTTGTGGGTTCAAGCCCCATATCAGAACTTTGATTTCACAGACAAGGCATTGGCAGAAGTGTCATCTTATGTTTAAGATGTTAAACCAAGATCCTGTTTTCCTGTTCAGGTGAACAATAAGGATCCCTGATACAATTTCAAAAGAGAAGAGAATTTCTCCTGATGCCCTGTGCAACAATCGTCCAGATAAATTGATTATTCACTTTGTTGCCTATAGTATAATTGCTGTACCTAAATGGTTTGCACATTCACTTTCAAATATGCAGTCAATACACCTTACAGCAAACAACTTGTCAAAATTAGAGGCAATGTATCAAATGCAAGTAGTATTATATACATATGATTATTGTGATTCTCACTTGTGATGTTCACATATGAATCAGTGTACTGTAAAATGACTGGTCTTCTATCAGATTCTTCTTCCTTCCATTACCAGTCACTGTTGTGGGCAGAATGGAATTACCCATCTATTGGAATACGCACTGTACCTACAGGAATTAATGCTGAAACAGATTCATTGCTGATCGCTATACATGTTTGAACTGTTGCATTGTAGGCGTGTTTAAACATAGAGATGACAGTGGCTGTTCTCCCACGTTTTTTCGATTTTGTTCTTCCTCCATTACAGACACTATGCCCCACACATCTTTCCATATACTGGGCAAATGGCCAAGAAACAGTTGTGTAAATTCCCATACCAATATTGCAGTATTACTCATTCATCAGATAGCATTCTTGCTGTAGATTAAGATTTGTTGTTGGGTTTCCTCACCTTGTATTTAGGATTAAAAACTAATGCACTTCTTTTAAATTGGTATAACATCTAAATTTACACTAACATTTACATATAACACAGAACTTAACTTACATCTGAATATTACGAAGTGAATGCTTCAATCCTTACATTGTCAAACGATACAATCTATATATTGATTTAGGATTATTAATTAATTACAGTAAACTGCTGATAAATTGTCAATTCAAGGAAAAGGACTCAATGATGAGTTATCCAGATTGGTGAGTTAGGCATATGTATAAATACATAAATAAATGTTATGATGATATTGACAGCATGGTGATTTAAGCGGTAGTGACAACT
Source organism: Hydrolagus colliei (assembly GCA_035084275.1). Taxonomy (NCBI): domain Eukaryota; kingdom Metazoa; phylum Chordata; class Chondrichthyes; order Chimaeriformes; family Chimaeridae; genus Hydrolagus; species Hydrolagus colliei. Next base: position 9,672,885 of record CM068748.1, read on the forward strand.
GAAGACAGGATCGGATTATCAGGACTTCACTGTATAATAAGAAGTTTGTTTTTGAAATTTTCTGAAGAATACCTCTCCAGACACTAAGGTTTGTGACTAGGTGTGTTTCACATACCATTCCATACTATTACATTTTAGGACTTGCTACTGATTGTATTAATACATGCTGTTGCTGCTGCTGATCCACACACTGTCAACCCTGGCAATACTGCATCATTCATTTACATGCCTAATAATAATCCGTCCAAAAAACCCCCTCACAATAATAAACAAAAGCAAAAGTTGCTGGGGAAACTCAGCAAGTCAGGCAGCATCCATGAAGACAGGAAAAACAGTCAACGTTTCGGGTCTACAACCCTTCGTCAGAACGAAGAACCCTTCTGACGAAGGGTTGTAGACCCGAAACGTTGACTCTTTTTCCTTTCTCCATGGATGCTGCCTGACCTGCTGAGTTTCCCAGCCACTTTTGTTTTTGTTTCAGATTCCCAGCATCTGTAGTATTTTGTGTTTTGCCCCACAATAATAAAATTGGTCATTTCAATCCATGACTGTTTGTAGAACACTGCTGTGCATAATTGGCTGCCGCGATTCGCCCACAAATTTACAGTATATTCTGTATATTTACAGTATATTCTGTGAAGCACTTTGGGGTGAAAAGCGTTATTTCAAATGCAAGGATTATTATTATTATTAGATTGATTAATAGATCTATGACTGGGGAAAATCTTGTGAAATCGAAGGAACAATGAATATACATTCAAGAATTCCATTTCCCTTCCAGCATTACCAATGTGACATTGCATCAGTTGAGTACTCAGCCCTTCCCAAACTTCACAGTCTTGAGAGATTCAATTTACAGGAAAACTAGAGCAAGGGAGAGACTATGTATGTCATAGACTGTATACTGTGGGATACTAAACATTCAATATATTGAATACTAAACATTCAATATACTTGTATTGTTCTATTTTCATCCTTCAGATAAAATGGTAAATTGAGCTCCCATCTGTCTTTTTTAGTGGATGCTAAAGATCCCATGGCACTATTCATAATTAGAAGGGAGATTCTTCAGTGTCCTAGCCCAAAATCCCCCAAATAACATTGGTCACTCACTCCATGGCTGTTTGTGGGACATTGATGGTGCAATTTGCTGCCACATTTTACTCCACTGTACACACTCAATCCACTTTACAGTATATCCTATGAAGTGCTTTGAGACATCTCGTAGTGGAGTCCTGTAGCTCAGTAGTTAGAGCACTAGCTTACAAGTGTGAGACCTGTGTTTCGAATCCAGGCAGGTCAGGGCGAAACCTTGGGCAAATTTCCTTACTCCACACTCCTAATAATCCCTCAAAAAAAACCACAATAATAAAATTGGTCATTTTAATCCACAACTGTTTGTGGGACACTGCTGTGCGCAACTGGCTGCCACATTTTGCCCACAAATATGCAGTTAATTCATTTTATAGTATATTCTGTGAAGTGCTTTGAGACGTCTAGAAATGTGAAAAGCACTACATCAAATGCAAGGATTATTATTAATTCCCATATAACAGGTAGACAGAAATATATATAATCTATAATAACAATAATCCTTGCAGTTTCACAATCATAATCCTCCCCCATCACTACCCAGAAGTATCAATTATGATCTTATATCCTTACATGGAGCTTGGACCCACAACCTTCTGACTCAGAGGAGAGCATCACTTACAGTCAAGCTCACAGCAATTATGGGGATGAATTCATCCAGTTGTGTTAGCATGTGACAGACAAGTCTCACTTTAGAACTCCATCCCACAATCCCTTCGCCTTGCTCCTCCCTTGCCTACTTTAAGGCCAGTCTCAAGACCGCCCCACTTTTCGACCGTGCCTCCCTCCTACCTCTCTGCTCTCCTTCATTCCAACACTGAACCCCCACTCATCCCCTAAACACCCCTGACCGCTGACTGTTCAATGCCTTGGGACGTCCTCCCGATGTGAAAGGCGCTCTTCAAATGTAATTTTGTTGTTGTTGTTGTTGTTGTAATACATGTTGATCATTAGCACTTTTTCCCCTTTTATTTGGGATGTTTTCTTTCCCAGCTTTGTTCCTCAAGTCAGTAGAAAAACATACGTTTTACTAGTTGGTCCCAGGTCCCCACAATTGGAAGAAGGTCGATCATATTGTGGCCTCATATGATTTTGGCTTTTTAAAGAAACTAGATCACATATGGAGATGGGGTGAAGAGAAAGATTGAAAGGACACTAAAGAGAGATCACATAACAAATGGTTCATGGCTATCCACTGTTGTTCAGAGTCAGGCTTATTCAGATATACAAGTATCTTGGTGCAGGCCTTTCTTAATGTATAAAATGTTTCCTTTTCCCAACCCTCTCCTATCCTCACACCTGTCCATGACCAAGCAGGCAATAATCGAAAATGGCAGGCAGCATTTTAGTTCAATCCTGAGGAACTTGGTTTCCGATTAAATGTCCCCATCATTATGCTTGCAAACTGTGGGGTGATTATATTTATACTTTATTTTACCCAAAGGTTATATATTATATACACAGTAAAACCATGATAATCCGGTACGGTTGGGCCCGCTCACCTCCCGGATTTCAGAGTTTGTCGGTGTTTACGAACCTACCTAGAAATGGCTGGGGAAGCCCTGCCCCATATACCTCGTGTGCTTAAACATAGCACAGAAGCCAAATAATGCCCGAGCTCCAACCACAGCGCCGGATGACAGAACGGCCACACAGGGAACTACAAGCAGCTGTTCCAAACTTCAGGAGATTAGCTGGACATCGGAAAAAAAAATCTAATAATGTTGTATTTTGAAATCTTGCTGCTTTTAGGGAGTTGCCGGCTTTTGGAATGTTGGATTTGCGGTTTTACTGTACAGTATATAAAAATATTGAATAGAATTTCCATCCACCCGCGGAAGTGGTTTATAATTTGACACAGCACCGTTCACATCAAAATGTCACCAAGTGCTTCACAGGATTTTACTGTAAAGTAAATGATTGTAATTGTAGGCAAAAGCAGCAGTCACTTTGCACATGGCAACATCCTATAGTCATAAGACAAATGACTAATCCTTTATTTCGGGAGATTGTTGGCCAGGACATTGGAATAAATTCCCTTTTTGAACAGTGTCATAGGATCTTTTAGATTCATCTCAACAGGCAGATGGAACCTTAGTTTAAATTCGCACCTGAAGAACAGCTCCTCATAACATTCAGTGTCCACCCACCATTCAATCAGGACCAGTGGTGGTTAACTGTTTCAGTCGGCCAACTAAATAATTTTTCCTTTATTTATGGCCATGCCATGGGTATCATGGCTCAGTAACTACTGAAAATACAGCATTGACTTGTCTGGACAACTGCACATGTACAACAGATCATTTCATGATAACCCCAAAGCGGCCAAATAGGTTGGCCACCACTGGTCTAGACGATGAGTTTTAAGTCACAATCTAGGGTTTGAACCCACAAACGTTTAAGAAGCGAGAGTGCTACCAATTAAGCCAGGTTCACACCTGATTTCATCAGAGTAGACATCTCAGACAGATTGAGGCACTTCCAATGTAAGTTACTATTTGCATAGCTAAGATTGATTATTAAGGAATCCCATTAAAAAATACCATAAATCAGACCCCAAACTCCATATTGATTTTAGCTCAGCTGACGCATAACCCAGATTTGGTAATAACTTTGCAAAGTGGAACAGCTTATTTGCAGCTGTTCACAATCTTTTGTCTGAAAGAAGCCTGTACATCTGCCAGCACCTCCAACATGTTTCATTACAGTGTTCATTGGAGAATAACTTTAAGCCCATTTATGTGACAGCATTTTGATGGAGCCAAATTGACCCTGTCGATTAGAAATACAAGTCAGGCACAGATAATGGGGAACCCCTTATAGGAACATCAAGGTGTCTGAATGTTTGTACCGATGTGGATTTAATTAGGCTGCTGCCACAGAGATGGAATTTAATTGAAGCTCTGCCAATTGCTGAATAAAGTGATGATTAAAACAAAATAACTGGCATTATGAGGATGTTAAAATATTTTTACAATTACTCTTGTAAATGGAGCTCAGCTCACATTTCTCTCTAGACTTGAAGCAGTAAAAGGTATGCACCCACATATCTCTCCTAAATAGCATGAGAGCACGCCACAGGAACAAATTCATAATCAATACTGCTCACTCCCGCACAAGTAGGAATTTAGTGTGCCTCATCAGCTATAAGAAATGCACATAGTTGCTGTGTGGGGGAAACCGAAGGGCAACTGAAATCCTGTCTGAATTTTGTAGGCGCACAATAAATATAAACTCGCTTCGGGCAGCACAATTCTGAACCAGTGATAAACTTCATCAGTAACAGGTCTCAAACAGCTTTAGTAATCACATGAAAAGAGAACTCAAAAACTCAGATTTATACAACTGTTCCACTCCATTACTTTCTTCGCATCAATATAATATGGTCTCTTTTGGTTACATTATTTGACTAAATTACTTATCTATGATTTGCATTCATCTTTTGCTCGACTATTTTCTTTCCCAAATTTTCCCTTTGATTTCTTCTTTAGCCTACTGGCCCAGGTCATAAGCATCGACAGATCACAATCTTAAACTATGATCTAAAAATAGCAGTCAGTCAATAAACTAAACTTTAAATTTAAAATACAAGCTTGGGTATTACCACTTTAATGTTGTTTGTAAAATGCAAATGTGGTACGTAAAAAGGCAGTACTTTTCACAATGCTCTCTGTCTTTCCACACCTCCCACGTATGCATAAATGTTCGCAAACTGTGCAGAAGTTACAGATGTGTTTGTCACAATGAAAGCCTTAAAGGTTGCAATGCAGTGGCAATTCCTGCTGGGACTGCCAGATTCTCATAGACTTGAATTCTGCACATTGCGCCCACACTCACAATGCAAGATAAAAAGCATCCTTTTGTCTTTGTGAAATAAGTGTCAAATACAGCAAGAGGATTATGCTGCAAGGCAATTAATCAGTTATGGTGGTTTTCTACTTTGATCAGGTGAAGAACAAACAGAAGAAAATTGAACAGATTGCTAAACAAAGGAAGTTCCTTTATTTATAATAACCAAAATGCTGATAAAACACATTATACCAATCTACAGAAAGAAGTGCATAGTTTATGGCACAATCCTTCAGCAGCCTTTATTTATTAGTTCAAAGTAGTTATAATTTATTTGGATAAAGGAGCATATAATTCAATCGTAATATTACAACATAGATTTGGACAATATAAGCATTCTTGATTTTCCCAATTTTTTCAGAATCGACATTCGTTAGGTGCATAACAAGATGCTAAATATGCATTCTGTGATCAACGACTTACTTTGGGATTTCTTATCCCACAAACAGTATAACTTGAAAAAGGAAAGTTCTGAATGGTATTCATTTTATACGCATTTTGTTAAGTTTGCTAAGTCAAGGGATGCTTTTGAAAAAGACATCTGCAATACATCAGCTACATTTCCTATTTAACACTGATCTGAGTACATTTGAAAGTGGTTACATTAATTTGACCTCATCCCTGAACAGATAAGATTTGAGTCCCTTGGTAGTAGTGGTGGGAAGATTTATCAATTGTGTTTCCATTGGTGAAAACGATAAACAGCAAAATGTTTAAAGTGACATTCTGGGCCTTCAATTAGCATTTGAGCTCATTGTAGCCCAATTTAGTCCAGTCATCTGGAGTGAAGAGAAACTTGTCTGGATGGAATTCCTTTATTGCAATCATTAAGTGCGCATCCTGATAGATTTGTTCAAGAAGTGGGACTGATACTCTCTTTGGATGTTATGCAGACAGCACCATCTCACTCTCATGGCTAAGGAAGATAATGTGGGAACAGGGGCTGAAGGGACAGAGGACGGAGAAATAAAGAGAAAAACTTTTGTGAGGAAGTCCTTTGTCAAAACATTACTCTGGTAGAGAAAGAACATATGGATACCCATCTGTCATTTCCCATTGCTGAGGATCAACAGCACAAAAGTAATCAGAACACATGCAAACAATCAATAATAAACATTTCTAATACTGTATGAAGGTGTTTAGAGGTGACCAGTAAGAGAAAACGAGAAACACAGAAGCTATTTGAACAATCGAAACCAAATCATTTATCGGGGACCAATTAGTTCTAATAATTCCAAACTGAAAACCAAATGAAGAACAACCTTCAACAATTGATGAAATGGAACAATGAATGCACAAAGACATGTCCTATCTTCTCTAGTCCATGACCCATATTGGTTCCACAGCATAATGCAGCCCTGTCAGAGGTCCACCCACACCGAATACTTTCAAACCATTGAAGTGAGCATCTATATCCTTTGATTAATTGACACATGACTGCATTAATTACTTGAATACCTAAATGCCTATCCAAAGTATGTAGACTTGAATGAATTTCAGAAAACACTTTCTTATAATGCAACATTTGGAGCATTAGGACATTCTGTGTTTGAATTGCGCTTTGTTTCAGAAGGTAGAGAGTGATTTGTTTTGTTCAGGGGAATATCTTTGGTTCCAGAAAAGCAAAACTTTCTACCAATGTATTGGAAATACATTGACAATGAAACAAACTGATTAAGATTGTGGAGAGCATTACAATGTTTGTAAATTCTGCACTGATTAAGTGCAGAAACAGTAATAGAGAAATTTATCCATTTGTAAATTCAACAATGCAATATTTTTAACAGAGAGTAAAAGCTACTTTAATGTAACAGATCAATAAAAGCCTAGTGTAGAAAATCAAAAGTATAAGTGAAAATGCACATTTGAATAGAAACAACTAATAATGAGAACCATCACTTAATATGAGGATCATATCATATTAATATCACATTGCATGCTAATCACATGAATACGGTTTTAGGATCATACTACAATACTCTTATTAAATGTTATATCTGAGATGGAAACAAGACAGAAGATGTTGAGACTTACTTTTCATTGAATTAGAATTTAAGAATCTTTCTTCAAAAGCCCGAGGAATATCCAGAGATGTTTGAGTAACATCTTCACATCATTCTGCTTCATACATGATCACATTATCTTGTTTGATACAATCATGGTTCAGCAGTATTTACGGATAGCTGCTATCCTTCTGGTGTAGAAGACAACTGTCCCACGACTGAACAAACTTTTTATTCAGCAGCGTACTGCAGTGAAGGAGTAGCAGTTGGAGATTCCTGAAAAAACTCTCTCGAAATGAAGGAGTTCTTTCCATTTCATCCTATGTAACTGAAGTCTTGACATTGAAATTGTCATGGTAATTGACCTGCTCTGTACACCCAGGACTCCTTCCATTTCACAAAGAACAACTCCATTGTGATCAGGAATTGGAGGTTTGAATTTGAACACCAGAGTGGTCAATTTGTGGCTTGATGGAAAGCACATTGTTTTGAACATAAAGAACCACTATCTGAAAGCTGCATCAGTGGTATATTCTACCCTAAAAGCTACAGAAGTACAACTCTTCAATTTCCACAAAGGGATCTTTAGAAAACTATGAAGCATCAACGTGTGCAAGAAGTAAGAATAAGGAAGACTGCTCTTTTTATCTTTAGCACAAAATTTAAAACATGAATAATAATAATCCAATTGCATTTGTTATAGTGCTTTTCACGTCTCCTAGACATTACAAAGCGCTTCACAGCATATACTGTGATACAATATAGTGAATGGACTGTATATATGAGGGCGAAACGGGGCACCCAATTGTGCACAGCAGTGTTGCACAAACAGTTGTGGATTGAAATGACCAATTTATTATTGTTTCTATTTTGAGGGATTATTATCAGGCGTGTGGAGTAAGGAAAATTGCCCAAGGTTTCACCCATGCCTGGAATTGAACCCAAGTTTCTCGTTTGCAAGGTGAGCGCTCTAACCACTGAGCTACAAGGCTTCTTGTTCCAGGAGTCAGTTAGCAACCAGTGAAGAATGGAGACTGAAATTAACAGGGCACATGAGGGAGACCCGCAGGCTGGTAATGGCAATCTCACTATTGGGATCAGCCACCAGCTTCTCTTTCCCTTGCAAATTTTTGCACTTAAAAATAAGAGCAATTGCAGCTCAAGTATTAAAATACCCCCTTATATACTTTAGTGTTAATTTTCTATATTCGATAGTGTTTTTCTCAAGCAATATATCAAAGACATCTAATGGAGAATCTGCAAATTTGACAAAAACTAACATAAATCTTAAAAGTATCATGACATGGTAACAAGTAAAGTACTGTACATTAAATTTAACCATAAGTACACGTATCCAACTTCCTTAGTAGCAAATTGGAGGGCTGAAATAGAAATGTTCTGCTTTCTTACATGCAGTCATTTATTCACATTTCACATAGTCCTGAGTGGTCCTGGCCAGCATGAATAAACTTAGCTTTTGTCCTCAAAGCATAAGGTTTTGCAGAGGTTTTGTAGATACATAAATCAACCAGTTACCAATGCAGTAATGATAAACCAATGAATTAAATATTACTCTACATAGAAATACTCAGAATTCACTGGTGTTGAAGAAGGACACTATTCGTCTTCTCAGAGCTTAAGCTTGACTTTATATCCTAATTAGGCTAGAGAACCTGATCTGGATCAACAAACTAAAGGCTCAAGAAACCTACTTGTTTCCTATGCTTAGTTAGGAAGACTTTGAGGGTGTGGAGAGGAAAGGGGTGAGTGAAATGGCTTTGAGCACTTACCAGTCTTGAGAAACACTGCATTAGGTCCTTTTCAGTCTCATCAACTGATGCTTTCCTAAAGTTCCTTGAAATTTTTGGCACAATTCCCGAAAGTCCTACACAAGAGGAACACACTCAAGGCATCAGGAACACTCATCCTTTACAGGGAAAACTTACAGGAATCACATGCAGATGTCCTCAATTATTATAATTAATGACCATTACAAAGATTAATTGTGGTTTGCCCATATTTAACATTAGCTGGTAAATGATATCCTTGGGATAAGCACTGTTGCTGACCTTGCGCCTCACAATTCCATGCCTTCACTTGGGCTGAGGAGCTGCCTCAATGGCATAAATTAATCCAAAGAACATTCGAGTTTAGAAAAAAAATCAATACCAGCTGAAAGCTGTTGTGGACTCACCTGTTTCTTATTTTCCATCAAAGTTACCTCAGGTTCAACTTTCAGATAAGTCCAAAGGCAAATTCTGTATTTCTCTTCAGAGATACTCTCCAATATACCATTTACTCACATTTTTACAATGGATCTCTTGGAGGTTAAGAACACTATAACTATAGCCAGCAGGAGATGTTTAGTCAATGTTTTGATATTATGTAGATGGTTGAAGTAATTTATACTGTGAATACTCGCTCTTATATTATTTTTCTCCTTCAAAGAAAAAGCCATTGTAAATCACTCGCTTCAGATCATTACCCACTTTATGTGAGGGAAAATATGAATTCTGAATACTATTATATGTTTCTTTTAATGTATTTTTCGTAAATGTTCAGATTTTTTAAATTGCCAATGCTTTACTAAATTCAAACCAATATACATTGTTTTTAACAACAGTGATTGTAGTAAATCGTTTTATGTTCTGTAAAAAAATGGAAAATAGGAATAGTATGCAGTTCAGTACTAATAATTAGCATTCCGGATAATTATCCCAAGTAGTTTAGCAACTTTTTTTGGATGTAACAATTCTTTGGATAAAGACAACCAGGGTCCCATTTCTGATTGCTATCTAATAATGCCCCATGTTAGCTTTGTGTGTGTTTGGCGATTGGGTAATAATAATAATAATCATCCTGTATTTGATTTAGTACTTTTCACATCTTCTAGACATCTCAAAGCACTTCACGGGATATACTGTAAAGTTAATTGACTGTATATTTGCGGGTGAATTGCGGCAGCCAATTGCACACAGCAGTGTCTCACAAACAGTCGTGGATTGAAGTGACCAATTTATTATTTTTTTCTTGAGTGATTATTATCAGGTGTGTGGAGTAAGGAAACTTGCCCAAGGTTTTCACTCTGACCTGCTGGCAATCAAATCCAGGTCTCTTGTAAATCGAGTGCTGTAACCACTGAGCTATAAGTTGGGGTTTTGGCCCCTTAATCACTCTTTCCCTCTCGCGCGTGTGCACATCTCAACACCCCCGGCAATATGTGTGCCTGTCTGTATTTCTTTCTTTATATATATATCTATATACATTCTCTCTCTTCTCTCTCACCCACTCCAACCTCAACCCAAACACTAATAAAGTATTTCCTGGTGTATATCTTTGTTAAGTCTGTATCTTACACCATTCATTCCCGCTCGGCAAGCAACAAACAACAAAGACTTAAGAGTAGGATCTGGATCATTTGCAACGTTCTTCCTCTTTCCCAGCGGTGGAATAACTTGCCAACATTGCCTGCACATGTACGATAGCCATTTGGATGAGCCTACAGAAGTCTGCCTGACCCTTGGTAGGAAGAAATCGGAATGAAACAACTTCAGGATAGAAAGGGAGGAAATTGGCAAAAGAGATCATGAATATCATTTAGAACGACTGCAGCTGATTTGAAAGCATTTGCGAAAATCTTCTTGCGTGTAACAAAAGTATTTTCTTTTTAAAGAAATTATCCTGGACATTCATAAGCTTTGCTAAATCAACAATTTATTTCATATTATCATGATGTCAGTTTCAGCACTGCTGAGCTTAACAGCATTTCATACACAAATCTGACTACACACAATTAAAATTAGAACTCTGTTGGAACATTTGTATCACATTTCGTCACCATGATGTTGTTGGATGTCAACCCACGTTTACACCTTTGACTGTTCCTTTTTATAGTTTAGGGTTCCATCTGAAATCAATTAGAAACTTATTCATAATAATAACAGCTAAACTATACACAGACACACGTGGTGCACGTCTTTGGTAAGGAGGCGGTTTGAAACGATTTTCTGAGTGCACAGTGGAATAAATGCTATTTATTCAAAGTTCAAATGACATGATGGAAACAGGAAGTTTACTGCAAACAAAGATCCCTAAAATTAAACCTTTCAGTGATATCTGTTTGCGATTCAATGGAAGTCAGAATAAGATGCTGGTTTGAGCAGAAGTACAACATTAAGAGGTATATGGGTGAAATTAAATAAGCAGCAGATGAGTTTTACTAAGAGATGAACACATATTCCAAATGTTAAATTTATAATTGTGTTCAATATTTGTTAATAGATCTCAATCAAATATGATTATTAAATCTACATTTTTTTGTGGAATAATAATAATATAATATACCTTGCATTTGATATAGAACTGTTAAAGTAGAGAAGACATTTCTTCAACCATAGAATATTTGGCCTAAAAATTTTCAGGATATGTATAATAGCAGTATGGGAAGTGAGAGCCATGACTACACATGAGTTGGGGAGGTAGAATGTTTTTGTTTCTAAAACTAGGCTAACAGCATCATTAACCATTGACATTTTTATTACCTAGCACCACAATTATGATTAATGAATGGGAAAGTATGTATATATTTTACTGTTCATCTTATTGTACCCATTTCAATTACCTCATCAATAATTATACCAATTATCATTATTGAACTTGCAATAAAAATATCAAGGATTCACAAAAGAGTAAAATGCAAGATCGTTAAGTTGCATCACTGTACTTTGGTGGCTTAGTAACTGAAACAAATTTAACAGATACTTGTCCGATTTTCTACTTTTTCATGTTTCTTTTTCTTAAAGGTAGATTTATAATTATAATAATAATCCTTGCATTTGAAATAGCGCCTTTCACATCTCAAAACACTTCACAGAATATACTGTAAAGTGAATTGACTATGTATCTGTGGGCTCAACATGGCGGCCAATTGCGCACTGCAGTGACCCACAAACAATCGTGGATTGAGTGACCAAATTATTATTGTTTGTTTAGAAAGTATTATAAAGAGTATGGAGTAAGGAAACCTGCCCAAGGTTTCACCCGGCCTGGAATCAGACTCAGGTCTCACGCTTGTCAGCTGAGTGCTCTAACAGGACTCCACAACTTACCTATGTTCATCAAAGTGAGGAAAGCTGGCTTGGAAGAATGTAATCTCCATTTTCGGTTAACCCATTGGCTATCCAATCCGTTAATACCAGAAGGGTGCCTTAATCTATGCCTACATTCAATCATGCCGTCCTTCCTATAATATTGCTTGAAGAAGCAAAGGGAAAGTGTTAGGAAAGTTTGTGGTAAATTTCAGCCACAATAAGGGAAATAGGTATCACTTTACCAGAGATGTGGCAAGAGTTTCCTATTTGTGATATCTAATAGCAATGCCTGGTGGTGCAAGTCATTTTCTTCTAGTACTAAATGGGAGCAGTCAACTACTCCTTGTACTTAGTGAAAGTCAGGCAGGTTCATCATGATAATGGGTAGTAACCTGACAGATGGCAACTCTTCTACACAGTATTTGCATTTTATTTTCCTAAGAGAGAAAGCTATGTCAATTGCCTAGACTGTAGTATGTTTTAGACACAGTGTTACAGTATTTGCCAACAGGAATTGTAGCGCACAGTCCATAATATTGTGGGTATAGCTCTCTGCTTGGGAAATCCCGTACTGCTGCAGTTAAAAAGCTGCTTCTGACAACTCAAGTTAGGCTGCGCTCAAGTGGTGCAAATCAATGGAACTAGATTCACATCTGTAGAGGCCATCATAATTTTCCATTCACTAGTACTATATTTTTATACTGATGACCTTTTCCCCTTATTAGTCATCTTTATGTTGTATGTCATTAAATAGCAAATAAATTTCCCTTCCATGTATTAAAAAGGAAGTAGGTCACAAGGCACTTCGGATGAACAGGGCCTTTTGGGAAATGAGACATTTCATCTCATCCTTCTAGAATACTCAACCTACTGTACTCCTATTAAATTGCTTTTTTAAAAGAATCCAGTATCCTCTCCTCAACCACACATCTTGGTAAACCATTCCAGCTGTTACTCTCTACTAAGAGAAACGTGTGCAATGTTTGTGTTGGATTCTGCATGTTTTAGTGCAAAATCTAGTTAAATAACCTTACCTTTGCAGCTGGTAAATCGATAATAATAACCAATAATGATAATCTTTGTCTTTGATATAGCGCTTTTCACGTCTTCTAGACGTTGCAAAGTGCTTCACAGAATATACTGTACAGTGAATTGACTATATTTGTGGGTGAAATGTGGCATCCAATTGTGCACAGCAGTGTCCCACAAACACTTGTGGATTTAAATTGAAATGACCAAATTATTATTATTTTTTCCGAGGAATTATTATCAGGCGTGTGGAATAAAGAAACTTGCCCAAAGTTTTGTCATGCCCGGAATTGAATCCAGGTCTCTCACTTGAAAGGCAATTGGTTTACCACTGAGCCACAGGGCTCCACAGAATATTGGTAATAATTGAGGTGGAATATTCTAAATCAAAATAGTAATATTGGTGGTAACAGAAAGGGTAGTGTTTGACACAGTTACACCTTGGAACACTAAAACTTGGCATTAATCTTGGAGGGCAAGTTCGTAGCTGATATTGGGCAGCAAGAGATCTCAGGGTTTGCCTTCATATATTTATCAAGCATACCTTCAGATGTGGCAGAATTTTTTTTAAATCAAGGTATCTTTGGAAACACCTGTTGAAAGCTAGTTTTAAACGTTTGACGAAGAAAAGCAATCAGGATTTAGAGGAAAGGGAAATATGGCTAAAGTACAAAAATACAGCTTTTTAAATAATTTTGTTTAACTACATAACGGCTTTCACATGTGATAATGTTTTGAGAGCAAAAGGGCAGATAGTAAAAAAAAGGTTAATATTCAATTAGTATAATTTTTAGCGCTACTTCTATTAATTGCTATTCTATTCCCAGAAGTGTAGGATAAAGTACTCTGTGGGTGGGGAGCAAAACTTTGTGTAGAATTTATATATACATACATCCTTTTTCTACAAGCCCTTATAATGCTTACCATGTTACTTATCTCAAACCATGTTATGTTTCAAAACCATCATGTAAAGATAACAAATACTTGTTATCTATACATGACAGTTTTGTAAGTAATGGGGTGTTATCGAGGACATGTATGAAAAAAGGATGACATTTAAAGCGGAGCTCAACTAATATTTTTGAAATTCTAAGTGTTCTGGTGTGCATTCATGTAATGCTTTTCACATCAAATAGCTTGAAAATATGAGAATATAGAGTATAGAAAATATGGTATAGTTATTTAGTATTTCACCATTACATTAATATTAACCCAACATTTCTATTCACTGTTTCCATTCTTTACTGCGTTAGCATTTACTTTTGGAGAATTTTAATTTGATTACTGCCTTAGATCTACAACATTCCCTTCGGACCTAGTATTAATCAGTAGGCAATGATGTACTGATGCCCTTATAATGTTTTGATTTTGTTCCCTAAATTTAGTATTTTTAAAAGTAACAGGTAATTCTTCACTCTGTAAGCTACTGATTGGTGATTGCCAATAAGGATAAATGAAAATACATTATGATCAATTACTGTGTTTTCATTTACTAATAATTTACTGCTATTACTAACTCAAATCATGGCTTTAAATGACCTATTTTCTTTTGTGGAATTAAACAAAAAGAACAATTGGAGTGCAATTTGAATTTGAAATAATCCAAATATTGTTACTGCAACATTTCTAACTGTTAAATTTCCAGTTTACCAGAATGTTTACCAGAATAATGTTGTTATTAACATTTATGAAACATATGCACCATAGTAAAAGTTAAAACCAGGAATTATTTTAGACCAGTGAATTTCCAGTCAATATAAGGTCTGTTAATTGTGAACTGAAGTTGTCAGCTCCTAGTATCAAGAAACAAAACAAAATGCAAGATGAGAGTCTCTGAATTGCATCTCTAAATCTGTATTTAATGTCAATTTTTATGAAGGTTGGATTGGTTCTGTCTGTAGTTTTACTGCTGAAATGCCCCCTCATTAGACATTCAATCAATCATCTTGTAAATAGCACTTCAGGGATGAACCGTTTTTTTGTATATCTCTAAAGCATTTGAAAACCATTAAGTACTCGTGAACTTCAACCTACTTTAGTATTTGAGGTGTAAAACTGCTTTTTAATTTAACCCAGTTTTTATAATTAAACAGAATAAGTACAAGGCTCCCTATAATTCACTTATGCTATGAAAAATAATGTTCTTTTAATGTTTCTCTGAAGACTTGCCATCACTTTCAATTTAGAATTTAGTTATGTACTTTCCCTTAGGAATGACTTACCCTCTCTCAAACATGTCAGTGTCAGTCTTGATTACTATCTTGGTAAGGTTCATTGCTGTCAGTATTGCCAATCCACATGTCAGATTACAGCTGCTCCTAGTCTACCTGCAAGAATTTAACTTGTCATTTGTTGATTGGTAGGTTTGTCACTTGCAAATGTTCTATACAGTACCTTAACATCACAGCACAGTGGCAGGTCTCCCTTGAGAGAGATTGAGGTTTAGGGATAGTCAGCAGTCATGGCAAACAGCAGGATTCCCCAAGTGACCATAGCTACTTCCTCCCACACACATCTTTGTTCAAATGCCTGTTCTCCATTAAGCTCAGATGCAACTGTAGCATTATCCTCAGGCAGATTTAGCATTAAAGAGGCTAAGATGCAAATGACTGGCCAAAAGATTGAGACTAAGTTTTATGGAACTGACCCAAACAAAAAATTATTATGGAGTAATTTCCCACTAATTGCATTTACAGTGAAGATTTTAATATTAGAGCAATTACAAAGTGTAGTAATTTAAGTCTAATAAACCAAACTGGGAATTAAATTGATTTCAGCAATAATTTAATAAGTTTCACCACCGAAATAAACAAATGATCAAACTAGGAGACAGCTGTTGACAAATCACATGAACATTACACTAGAGAAGGTCAAATGCATGACCCAAAGCTCTTTATGTTACCTAAATAAAGACAGTATAAGTTGTTTAACTATTTTTAACAGTTTCATTTCATCTACAGAAAGGAAAAATGAAAACACAAAGCCTCAGCAGCAAGCCATTATCACTCTGACTGGGGAGAGGGGAACCACCTGCGGAAACTGCCCCTCTTCTGTTTTTCACCCAGCAGAACCTTCCAAATGATGATTAATCACTGAATAAACTCAGGGTCTGACAACATGATAATAGGGGACAGAAAGCAGGAATTGGGAGAAGCCAGTGGGTGCATGTGGACCAGTATGGGTGGGTGGAAGGCCAAAGAAGATGGATGACCCTATAAATGGCTTATGTTTAAGAACCTTTTCTTTTGCAAGTGAAAACTAACGTTCCTGACAAATCCAAGCACTTACTGCAACACGTGTCAAGCTGACACACGTCCCTGAGCTGAATGACAAAAGTTCTGCTAAGTAACTTCTGCAATACAAAACATAATTTATGTTAACGTTTGATACGTGGTAGTTTAAAAAAAAATTTGGTGCTGATTTGAGGGACGGAACATAACTGAGAGTTAACATACATAGTGAATTGAGAATAAATTATCAGTGAATTTCATATGACACTGCAATCCATTTTCTGCAATGAAATCTGTAGGGTTTACTGATTATAACATCAATTCATCCCACCATCTTCTGATCTAATTTGAAATGAAATGAATCATGGGATCTTAACACCACAGATGTGAAACAATTATACCATGTAGTGTTGTAAAAGATCACATTTTCCATAGGAAGAAATCCAATAACTCACTTTGGGCCCCAACATTCCTAATTTCATAATAAAATAGGAGTAACGGCAATGTAACAAAATGAAATCATATCAGCACACAACATTTCTAATTTTTTTGTCAGAAATGAAATTTCATTTGCATTAATGAGAAATGGAGATGAAGTGGAGATGATGTGTTTGAGAAGGGACCTGATAAAAGTCAAATTATGAGGTTCTCACTAAAGTGGACATGAATAATAATAATGATGATAATAATAAAGAATCCTTGCATTTGATATAGTGCCTTTTCATGTCTCCAAGACATTTTAAAGCACTTCACAGAATATACTGTTAAGTGAATTGACTTATTTTGTGGGCGAAATGCAACAGCCAATTGCACACAGCAGTGTCCCCCAGACAATCGTGGATTGAGTGACAAGAATTATTTAAATTTTTAAAAAGTTTAAAGGGATTATTGGCACTGGAAAAGAGATCAGCCAATCAACTGACAACTGGGTTCCTACTTACTGCTCGGTGGACAGCAGCATGCAGAATAAGGAAACATGCAACGTTTCACTCTGTTCGGGAATTGAACCCAAGTCTTCCTGCTTGCGAGGTGAGTGCTCTAACCACTGAGCTACAGCTCTCCACACACTGTGAAGTGCTTTGAAATATTCTCCCAATGCCACACTAAATGCAAGGATTATTATTACTAATAATGAAATCCCACTTGAAAGAAGGTTCATTTATCCAAGCAATCTTGGACTTTAAGTGCCTAGAAACTAAAGTGGTTAGCTTAACTCTGAAAGCAGGTTTGCATCTAGTGACAAAATGGTATAAACTAGTTCTTTGAGTTCAACAGGATTGTATATAGTTTATTGCAGTGCCTTTCAATAGTAGGAAATTGTGCAAAACAGATTTTAAAACATAATACAATAGAGTATATAATAAAGGATCAATTGTAGGGGAGTTTAAGAGTTGTACGAAATGGTAAAATCTGCACTTACACGTTACCAGTTTTACAACAGTATATACAGAGAATAATTATGTGGCTGAGCAAATGTTCTCTAAATAAATATTCTCTTCAACTGGGTGATCTTGGTACAAAGCCAACAGCATAGACAGAGACAAGAGAAAAAAACAGAGCTATGATAATATGTATGGTGAAGCACAATGATCATGACAGAGCAGTGAGAGAAAAAGGATGCCAAACTATTATAATAAGCTATTTGCTTAAGTGAAGAATGTTGAATCGATTATATGACCCTTTTTAAACCCTTAGCCCATTGAATACAGATTTCTACTATGTACTCCAAAGGATTTTCAGGTCTTTAGTGGCTGAAGGTTAATGGAATTATACGGTTGCAATGTCAGCAAGCAACAGAAATCGCTTTGTAACAGAATAGGTTCACTATTATAATTCTGTCCAAATGTTGATTCAGCTGAATGAATAATACCTATTGCATTGAATGTGCTAAGTTAAGTAAATAATAATAATAATTCTTGCATTTGATATACTGCTTTTCACGTCTTCTAGACGCTTCAAAGCACTCCACAGAGTATACCATAAAGTGAATTGACTGTATATTCATGGGTGAAAAGCAGCAGCCAATTGCACACAGCAGTGTCCCACACACAGTTGTGGATTGAGTGAGAAAATTCTTATTATTATTATTTTTAGAAGGATTATTATCCCCGGATACGTGATCTGCCAATTGACTAACAACCGGTTTCCTACTTACTGCTAGGTAAACAGAGGCATGTGGAGTAAGGAAACTTGCCCAACATTTCACCCTGCCATAAAACCAATACTACAACTTGCTAGTGTTTATCAGAATTAGGCATATTAAAGATGTAATAGGGTGCTATATCAAATCTAAGGACTGTTATGTAACTCATGTATTGTTGAATTACAGCACACAGTGCGCCAAGTGACATCAAACTGGCATTGTGCTGTATTCTGTATTGATTAAATAAAATCAGATTGTTCCATAAGGCACAATAATGCATCATATATCCAATTATTACTAGTAGAAATAGCCTTAACAATGTAAAATCTAAAAAGACTGACATTAAAGGCAAATCTGTTTAAAATTTCTTGATTTTGTAGAATTTTTAATAATAATAATAATGGTTTTAAACAATCACATATCGTGCAATATCAACAATGTTACTTCAAGCCCAGGATATGCTGCTGCTTTGTAAAATACTATACTGCAATCTGTGTTTTGTATACATCAAGTTGGAGTTCCATTTTTTACCAGAGGGGAGACATGTTGTTCAATGGCAGAAAATTGAATCAAGTGATTTTTTTACAAGCAAAAATAAGGCTTCAATGCTTTCGTTTTGAAAACCTATCTTGTAAATTGATAAAAATTCTTGGAATGTAACTTTTATCAAATAAAGAATAATGTTTACACATGTGTGTTACAAATAAACCTGTTCTGGTTAAGTTTTCTTAAAAAATTGCCTCCTTATATATCTCAATTGTTTCTTTTTATAATCTATCCAGCTCCCTCTTGAATTTGTCAAAATCCTCTATTCACCTCCAGTCCACTATATAAAGCAGTTAAATATTTTTAATCTTGTGTCCTCTGAACCTGATCTGCCTCATTGAGCTTGTGGTTATTTCCAAAATGTCTCTGGGATCAATATATTTATATGCCTTAGAAAGAATCAGTAAAACTAGCTATTTTTCTGCCCTGTCAACATTCTCTTTTAAAGCCTTATAATTCAGGTGCTTTCCGCAGCACCCTCTCAATGTCAGGCCATTCCGATGTAATAAAGTGACCATAATTGTACACCATGCAAATGATATAGTTCAACTAGTCACATCAGCCTGTCAGCCATGGTAGCCCTCTCACCTCTGAGTCAGAAGGTTGTGAAATGAACTCCAATCAGGTCACTGAACTCACTGAAGCGCAGTCCTGAGTGGGAGGGGGGTGGGGGAGGGGCTGCTTCCTTGTTGGAGGTGGATGATACCTTAATAGATGATATGTTAAATCAAGGCAATGTCTGCCTGTTCAGATAAATGTAAAAGATCCCATGAAGCTATTCAGAAAGAGGAGGGAGATTCTCCCAGTGTCCTGCTTAACAACCCCTCACATCCCTTGTAAAAAAAAGTACCATGGTAATGGTGGTAGGATCATGGTAGCACCACCATTACCATGGTACTTTTTTTTACAAGGGATAGAACACGTCAATCCCTGTTTTCATAAGTGTTAGCAGCATTTTGCTGCATTTACCTACAAAAATACACAGTACCTATACGTTACAGTGAATCCTGTGAAATGCTTGAGAAGTCCTTCATCTTGAAAGGCAGATTATTATTGTTATTATTTTAAGAGGCTTCTTCAAGGATGAGATAAAAGTAATGTTTCACTTTTATGCACTGAGTATTCTAAGAGTGGACTAGATCCCCTAAAGGGCTCGGAATTGTCATGTAAAATGGGGGCATCAATTCATGGGGGATGCCAAAAGGTTTGGGTAGAAACTTGACTAAGAGCCCCAGGCCTTCTACTGCCTTTTCTTTCCTTTAGTTTGCTCGGCTCAACAACATTTCCAACATGATCCCTCAGAGTTCAATTGTGTTTTGCAATCAGTAGAACCAGTTCCAAAATATTTCCATGATGAATATTTGGATTGTCAAGTTTGTATGGACTCCACTATTGTGAAGCGCTCTGAGATACCGTCTGGCATGGAGGGCACTATATAAATGCAAGTTGTTGTTGTTGTTGTTGTATGCTCCTTCATTCAGACCTGTTCAGTGATTACTCATCCCTCATTTTCCAATCAGTTGACTACTTCAATAACGGGGTCGAAAATCTCACATTATTCTGCTTTTCTTCTAGGAACAAAGGAACAAGAATAGGCCATTCAGCCCCTCATGCCTATTGGGCCATTCTATGAGATCATAACTGAGATGTACCTCAAACTCCAATCACTCACCTTTGCCCCATATTCCTCGATTCCCTTACCTGACAAAAATCTATCCATCTCAGTCTTGAACATTTGAATGGATCCAGCAATCATCTGGCAACTTTTTTCTGGAGCTGAACTGAACAAAGTTGAATTGATATTGCAACCTCTCTTTCCAGCAATTTCAGCCACATAAAAATTTGTGTGATTTCTTCTTTTTGTTTAAAAAAATGTCAGGAGCCATTCACAGGGAAACTCTGGAAATTTCCTGATTTCCCACATACCACGTCTGCCCTTTGAACTACTGTATATCAACAAATTCACTTTTATTTCTCTTAAGAAATTTTATCATCAAAAAACAGTAGAATTTAACCACGACAATTAGTAATTGCTCAGCATCTAAAAATATATTTTTTAAACTAATCAACTGCTGGCAGAACTTGGGAAATAACAGTCCTGCCATTCTTTTAGGTTTTCAACTTCTAATTCAAACACTATGATGCCAAATTAAACACTTTAAATTACATTAATAAAGCTACCCAAATGTCAGGGAAACTGTAATCTAAACCATGAAAATAAACAACAAAAATACAATTTAACAAATCTGTTCACTCCCACCTCAACTTTAAGGGATCAATAAGTCCCTTAAAGTTGAGGCTGAAAATTACAATAAATAAATCAAATTGTAAACATTGCATCAATTCGAAAAGCACAACTAATAATAATAATAATCTTCACAGTTGATATAACGTATTATCACCTCTTTGAGGTGTCTCAAAGTGCTTCACAGAATATACTGTAAAGTGAACTATATTTTGTGGGTTAAACGCAGCAGCCAATTGCACACAGTCGTGTCCCACAAACAGTCATGGATTGAGTGACTTTTTTTTCACACAACTTTGATAAGATTGCACTTTACTTTTGTGGTTTATTGCATCATCTGAGGCTTTCGACTGTGTTTACCTCCTCATAAATCCTGTCTACTGTATCTATCAATTACTCAGTCAAATGCAAGCCCTTTGACTATGCAAATTATAAAACCAATTATTTTATTGTATTGCATTCATAAAGTACTGACATAAACCTGCAGAAAAAATGATGAATACACTCTATATAGTCAGCATCTGCTTCCTGTAATCTAAGTCTTACATACTGAATGTTACTGGCACAGGCAGTTCTGCCCTCTCTATCATAAATCACAGCTCATACTTTTCCAACTTCTCTTATTAATCTGCAGTTTCGGTTAAAGAATGGTATTAGCCTAGGAAAGGCAGACGCAAGTATCCATGTAAAGTAAATGTTTTTGATGTGTTCGGGGAGTGCATGCTTCTTTCTACTTCTCCCAGGACACTTGGGTAAATGTTTAAACTTTAACTGTTAATATTCAACTAAGCTGAAGCATTCATCATTTTGTCAACTTAAACATTCTGGTCTTTTTCATCTACACATGTACTTTCCTTGTAACCTGCCTTGTCCAATTAGTTCTTCAGGTACTCCATCTTCATCCCTGATCTATCACAGCACCAGGGAGGTGTGCCCAGTCACTGTCACTGACCATGACGAAGCAGCACATAATTGTGTAGCACAAGACATCCTGTGGACTAAGTCCAGACAACTTTGACTAATAAACAACTCAACAGCCTTTGAATGGCAATTTTAACCCTTACTCTGCTAAATAAACAGGAACTCCATACAGTTAGCACGACAAATGTTGTGACTGGTGTCTTAAGTATTGAGTGAGTGGTCACAACATCTTCTTAATAGAAAGGCCTCTGATCAGACAAAAAGGCCAAATGATCAGCTGATACAGCAAAAGAGATTTTCTTTATTTGAGTATTTTCATGTAGATCATCAGATTTTTCTTACCTGAAAACATACGAATGTTTTGACTCTGAGTAATAAAGTTACAGCACGTGGAACGTTATGATACTCAGTTCAAGATTATTATTTCAATCCCCAAATGGCCTCATAATAGCTCAGACCCAGAACAAGGATGTTAGCCTTTATAATCCCCTTACCAGGTCCATATGACCAGTTACACTAATTAATTAGCTGTAAAGGACTGTTATGATCTGATAAAACATTATGCATGAAATATTGCTTGATAGTCAACTCAAAGCAAAAGAAAAAAACTAATACAGCTTGATGCTGGAATTTTTTTAAACAATATCATTCCCTGGTAGGTCTAAGCAACATTAGTTTTGCTTGCTTTTGATTTATTGTCTGTACCTTAATTGTTTTTCTTTGCACTACATACTTTTCTTATGTTTTGTTTATTGGAAGTGAGATTTACTGAAATTTACACTTTGAGCTGTTGATACAAAATGCACAGCCTTAAAGAGAGGATTAATATTTACTTTATAATGCATCAGTGTGCAGAAAAACAATAAGAAATAATGATCCAGTGTAATTTGGGGGATGTCTATCAGGTAGGAAGGAATAAGGTGTTTCTCGAACAGATGGTTAATTGATAGAAAAGCTGAGAAATGCAGGTCTGGTGCATTCCTGCAAAACAACCCTGGTAATCCCATCTTTTAAAGGATGAAATTATTTAGCAACCTGATAGAACCACAGTTTACTTTGATGCCTAGGCACACTGACATTTTTAAAAACAATGTTACCAAGCCTATTTCAGCATTTCAGCACTGTCACCCATAAGAATAATTAGTTTCCATCAAAGCAGCAGATTATCTGTTCATGTCATCCACAGGGTCATTACGATGAGCTACCAATAAAGATGAATTATGTCTAATCTTTCCTTCACTTCTGTCTGCCTGATTGATGATTATAACATCTCCAATATTACAAAGCAAAAAAAAATTACACTGACATTTAGAACCTAAGGATCTGACAAATAAAACTGAGTACAAAGTATGTTCAATGGTGGAACAACAAGTAAAGACAAATAACACTCAAAACAGAAAGGCAATTAGACAGCGTATGAATTATAGAATGTGTATACCTTGTGGGTGGAAGGTAACCCAATCAATTATAAAGCAGAAGGGGATCCCAAACATTTCCCCATGACACTTTATTATCAAGTATATTGACTTAATGTGCCTTGCATTTCCAGCAGGAAGACAAAAGGCTCTCCCAGGTATTCATTGGTTACTAAGCAACACCTTAAGACTCACTAAAATCAGTAAATAAAAACCCAGGCATTTACAGTTTTGGGGTGTCTATTTTGCTGCCCCCATAATGGAAAAGTCCAGGGGGAAAATGTAACACTAAAATACCTGGGTAAACTGGATGAAAATAAAGATTTATTTTGGAATAAATAAACCCACTTAAACGTGACGTGAAAGGCGCTATACAAACGTAATTTGTTGTTGCTGTTGTTAAAGGTGCCTGGATATTCCTGCAACCAGTTCCTTTTCCTACACATTTGATGGCATGTGCAATTGGCAGTGAGGCATGTTACGGAATGCATGCACACCATAAAGGATGCCAAACAAACTGTGAGATTTTTTAAGAATGAAATTCAGGTAAAAATTATTCAGCGCCGATTGAGTTTAAACCCAAAATGAATATTTATCATTGAAAATCTGTAAAAACAATAACAGAAAAATTACATTTGTATAAAGGCCTTTCCAATAGTTCTTACCTTTTACCCATAGACAGAAATATGCCACAATCATTTATCCAAGCAACTATCTTTGAACACAAAGAAACAGACCTGCAAGTCACCTGCGCAACATTGCCAGGCTCCACAATTATCTCACCCCCCGCGCTGCCGAAACACTCGTGCATGCATCATCACCTCACGGCTGGACTACGGAAACTCTCTCCTCGTCGGCCTCCCCAGTTCCTCCATTCACGGGCTGCAGGTCATCCAAAACTCTGCAGCCCGTGTACTATCCCACACCTGCCTCCGCGACCACATAACCCCCACCCTCGCCCGTCTCCACTGGCTCCCCATCCTCCAGAGGATCGAGTTCAAGATCCTCGTCCTCACCTACAAGGCCTTACACGGCCTTGCCCCGCCCTATCTAACCGATCTACTCTCCCCCTACACGCCCACCCGGATCCTCCGTTCAACAGGACTTGGCCTGCTCCAAGCCCCCCGCCCGAACCGCCCCACCATCGGAGGCCGGGCCTTCAGTTTCTCCGCTCCCACCCTATGGAATGCCATCCCTCAATCCCTCCGTTTCGTTTCTTCCCTTTCCTCTTTCAAGGCTGAAGACTTTCCTCTTCGATCGTGCCTTTTGTTCCACCCCGAACTCTTTTACCTCACCTTCGTGTTTCACCCCTTCCCAACCACTCCCCTCTCAGCTCGGGTCACATGCCTCCTGTGCAGCGCCTTGGGACGTCCTCCCGACGTGAAAGGCGCTCTATAAATGTAATTTGTTGTTGTTGTTGTTGTCACAAGCAAACCCTGGTGCATTCGTGTAAGGTGGAGTGAATTACTAAAAGCTTTTTGGGGGTTGCTGAAAGAAGTTACAGATGGATATTTTAATTCAAAATGTTTGGAAAGAAGTACTTGTTGAATATGACAGGTTACATTAGGATGATATTTTGATGTGAAGTAGCAAGATGGCTGTAAATGTATCACCCAATAAAATTACAGTGTCTAATCAGTAGATTGGGTGCTCCATGACAGCATTGTTTCAGAAGCCTGAATTCCGGTTTTATTGCCTGACAGTTAATCATGTGTTTTTAGCAAATATTCAGTCATTGTACGCATTATAATGGAGTTAGTAAATCAGAGAGGAAACATTGCCACTAAACTTACGAGAAATGATTTATTGTGTAATTATGTGATCATAAAAGGTACTTTCACATGACAGTAAGGCAGTTCCATTAGCAGGATTACATGTAAATAACTTGGGCTACCTCTCATTCCTGCTTTCATGCACCAATTCTGAAAAGAAGGTTGCCTGCCTGTAAGTAAAATGTCTCAATCATTATAGAAAACATGACATTACATTATGTTATGTTCCTTGGGTTATAACTGAACCACAGAGGATACTGAAAAGGACAAAGTTTCTCCATTTAATGATCACTTAAAATTTTAACACTCAACCAAATTTATGCAATATATTTTACAGATATGCAGAATAAATGCATTAGGGAATGTATCATTAGATCTGTGATCGTCAGTAAAGCAGTACTACAATTAAACATCAATTTTTGGAAGCTGTGTTGAAATTCATAATTATTTTATTCCCCTGATTTATTATCAGAAATTCATCTGTTTACCGAGTTATGACAGTGTTTTAGATATTTCTAACACACATCTTCCAGTAATGAATTAGGGGATATTTAAATGGCCTGAAGGATAATGTTTGAATAATGTAGTATTTCAAGATTTGAGATTTCTTCGGAGATCATTCTTCTGCAAGCTGTAATAAGTTGCTGCCATTCCCAACAAAACAAGTTCAGCCACCTGTGCCTCAAATTATTGTACTTTAGGAACCAGTGATGGTAGGAGTGACTGTATTGATGTTTGCCTTTCTTTAAGCGCTCTGATTAATAAACCACAAAAATCGTAAGCCCTAAACATAATGTAGATTAACAGTCATATCATGAAGCAGTTAACCAATTCTATTCAATTCAACTGCTAAATCAATCAAAATGAAATTATATTGAGAATCATTAATAGCGAGGATTGACTCTAATGGGGTTATGCTGCACTGCCACACAGAGGATCTAGGCTTGATTTCAAACCTCGACTAACATTTAGTCTCATCTAATCTCTATGGTTGTCTCTCAGTGGCTAATGACCAGACTATCAAATGAATGGCTTCATAATCATGCATAAAATCATTGAAAAGGGCAAAAAACTGTTGTAAATGATAATCATTTATGTATCACAAACACACAGATATATATATATATATAGATATATATATATCTAGAATATCTAGAGGATACTCAGAATGTAACTAAGGAACACTATGTTTACCCCAGTAGTACAGAAATCAAATAGCAAATATGTATTTACTGTTCTCTTAAATAAATTCAAGAGAAGTTAGTTGATTTTGAAAACCAATTCTACTTATTTTTAGTGATAATTACCTGTATTACAAAGTGTAAAGTATGGTTTGATCATTTGTAGCCATCAGTAGAATTAAAAAATAGACAACAATTTCTTGAATGTATTGCAATAATGCTATCTATAATGCTATCACCTAAGATTGTTATTCTAATTCTACAATATAATATTCAGCAGAAGCAAATTGCCATCAGCATTACTACATTAAGTGCTCTGAGACACTACTCTGCATGGAAGGCGCCACATAAGTGCAAGTTGTTGTCATTGTTGTTATTAAATAAATGAAAAGGAAGCAGGTGTTCTAGAAATGAAAGTGTTATACTTCCAACAATATTTTGACCTCTCTTCAAACATAGATCTGTCAGTGATCGATTTTTATAGTCAGTGTATCACTGGCTGCTTTTATGGGTAGTGAACTATGGCTATCTGTTATAAGTTTTAGTTCTACAAGTCAATATGTTTAGTGTAACATTTAAAACAAGGCTGGAAATGTTTGACTTGAAGCCTAGCAATATCCATTAGACATTACAGTTACATTCACAATTGATTTTAATCTGGCATTTGAAAATATTATGTGTATATTACTGAACTAAACAAGCTAAACATTTAAACAAGGACTGTGATCAATTTTTAAAATGCATTGTCTTGTTAAGGCAAAAATTGTTGAAAGCGGTTGTAACTGCAATTACAACCAATTCAACCAATTCATAGAAGTCAGTTCATAATTATACAATAACATTAACTGTAAGTAATTCCTAATTTCACCTATTAAAATAAACCATATGCATAGACATATACATTGGTTTCCTTATATGAATCAATATTAATGACGTTTCAGATCTCGACAAAAAATCAAAACTTTAAAAATATACACAGCGGTTAGAGCTTAAGTGACTGGATGACATTCAATTAAAACAATATTAGCACTTCAAGATAAATTTTGTTCAATTTACTCCTACTCAAATGTAACATTAGTGACTTTTTTTTAATTGGATCATAATGTCTGACTCCTACACAAATGTAACTAAATGAAAGACTTTGGGGGTTGAACATCGCTTAATTTACTCCTTCTCATCTGTAATAACATTAAATATGCTTTAGGGTAGATACTGTTTCCCATCAATTTTATTTAAAAGAAACCTGAGATTTCAGACAGAGTTATTCTAGAACATGAAAATCTCATATGTAGATTTTTTTCTTATCCAGGAGAATATTAATTTTCTATATTTTAAAAAGTAAACACTGCTGAACCTGTCAATTAAAATCCAGCATGAAACAATAGATGATGCCACTACATCTCCATTACTCTCATATATTATAATATTATTATTAAAGACAATGCCTGATTTGCATGGCATTTTTATAGGTTATCAATCTTTCTGGGACTACATTTGGGAAGAATGCTCACTGGAAGTCATATTTTTAACGATGATTGTTAGTCATGTTTTCAATCATTATTATGTTGTCAAGTGGGCTCCACAAAGTGGTCTTATTACTAGTTCCAATCCTGTTAATATGATGATATGTGCCATAAACTGATAGCAAGTCAACACTTTGTGCAATTCACGTCCTGGTTTCAATCAAATTCTACAACACACAACGCTCATGAGAAGACTGCCTGGCAGCTCGTGGGAATCCACCAGACTTTTCTCCAAGAGTCAAACATTGTTGCTCTCAATGGTGTGTTTTGGTTGTTTTTCACTGGGCAGTGAATGGAATCATCTGCTTTTGGTGGCAAAGCGTATCCAAATCAGACCAAACTATATAAGATATAATTATAAACAATATCCCATCAGTCAATCACATAGCAGTACTATAGTCTTAATATCAGAGGGGCTCCCCATCACCCAGAGGATCCAATTCAAGATCCTAGTCCTCACATTCAAAGCCCTCCGTTGTCTTGCTGCACCCTACATCTGCAACCTCCTAACCCCCTACCAATCTCTCTGTCCCCTCCACTCCGGCCTGTTCCACGTCCCCCGACCCACCCGCGCCACTATTGGCGGGCGAGCCTTCAGCCATTGCCCCCAACCTCTGGAACTCCATCCTGCAGTCCCACCGCCTCGCACCCTCCCTGGCCTCCTTCAAGTCCCGCCTCAAGACCCTCCTCTTCGACGGTCCCATCAATTTGGGTCACCCCAATTCCCCCACTTCCCTCCACGTCTCCAAAATGTTTTATATATAACATATTTGGCCATTAACACTGCATGACAAATAATTGTCTTTCCATAAAAGTGGGACACAGAATTTCTTCGCATATGTAAGAAACCTACCCAACCAGAAGTAATTTTCCACTTGCAGCAACTGTTACCATAGCAGCCAACACCTAATTGTCCTACTTCATAATACTTATTCTGCTTTAAACAGACAAAACAAAATCAAAAGAACATGTGACTGGAACGGTATATTCTATAAAGGAAACACTGCAGCCTGAAGCTGCTAAAAACAATACTTATTGTGTAGACATCAACAACAACAAAATTACATTTGTAGAGCTCCGTTCACATCAGGAGGACGTCGCAACGTGAAAGGGAGGACATCCCGACATGACTAACTCCTAACTTGCTCATGTCTTATGTATGCAGCCTTAATCACATGTGTAAACATATATTTAACAATTTCTTGCCATTTAAGTATATACTGTATATAATAATAATCCTTCCAGTTGATATATCGCTTTTCACGTCTTCTAGATGTTTCAAAGCACTTCACAGAATATACTATAAAGTGTATAAACTATAAAGACTGTATATATGTGGCCGAAACGCGGTAGCCAATTGTGCACAGCAGTGTCCCACAAACAGTCATGGATTCAGTGACTAAGTTATTATTCTTTTTATTTCTTGAGGGATTATTATCATTTGTGTGGAGTATGGAAACTTGCCCAAGGTTTCACTCTGCCGGGAATCAAACCCAGATCTCTTGCTTGCAAGGAGTGTGTTCTAACCATTGAGCTACGGGACTCCACTCTAGATATATGTATATATAGGACTCTAGATATATGTATATACTGCACTCGACTTCTACAACTAACATTTAAAAAAAGTTTTGTTGAAAGTGAACTTACATGGCCTTTCGAATGGCTTAATAATAATAATCCTTGCGGTTTGATATAGTGCCTTATCACGTCGTCAAGATGTCTCAAAGCATCTTACATGAACAGTTAATGAAGTACATGTCATTTCACTGTGAATGAATACATACATTTATAATCTTACACACTGCAATTCTGCTATGTAGCAAAATCAAAAAGTAGGACATATGGATAGCATATTAGGAGAATATCAACACCAAATGTGCATAGGTTATTCCTGGATCCCATTGATATAGAAGCATATGCCCAATACTCATGAAAGGATCACAAAATCATCTAAATAATAATAATAAACCTTGCATTTGATATATAGCATTTTATGTCGTCTCAAAGCATTTCATATAATATCCTATAATGTGGATTGACTATGTATTTGGTGAGTTAAACAAAACTATCGTATCATGGCGAAGGATCACAACACCTGCAATTTGTTTTGTGTAATGTGTTGAAATGAAATCTGGTTCACAATTTATTTTTCAAATCCTAAATCATTTTGGGGCATTGAAAGAATCTATAGGTTTTGCGAGCAGGAAATGAATAGTAAGGAACGTGGAGTCCTGTAGCTCAGTGGTTTGGGCACTTAGCTCGCAAGCGAGATGACCTGGGTTTGATTTCCAGGCACGATGAAACGTTAAGCAAGTTTCCTTACTCCACACACCTGTGTGCGTTTTGCCTACAAAATATACAGTCAATTTACTTTACAGCACATTATATCCTATGAAAAGCTTCAACATTAGAATGAACTTTGAAACCGAAGCTTCAGTGACTAGCAGAAAGGGTAACAATGTACAAAAGATTCAGAGAAAACTAAGACAAGTAGAAACAAACAATAAGAATAAGGCAAGTGGAAGAGTTGTGACAAAGGGTTGTAAGCCTGAAACATTGACTCACTTTCGTTTCTCCATAGATGCTGCCTGAATGTTCCCAGCGATTTCTGTTTTTGTTTAAGAACAATAAGGGTTACCTTTACATAGAATTATAAAAAAGGGATGCAGCTTCAGAGAACAAAGGATGATATATATATTTTACAAAGATTTCATCCTCACACTGTTCAAAAAATCTAAATTTAGAAATGTACAAAATGTTCCTAGATAGCAAATAAGTTAAAACTATCAGCTTTTAAAATTTTGTTTGGTTGGTTGATAATATTCCACATCTGCATGCCCTTTTATGAATAACATACACTTGAAACACATGAATTTCAATAAATTGTAGTGAAAATTAAAATGCTTGTCAGTAATTAACAAACAAAGCAACTTTCAAAGACAATAATGGCACAACATGAATTTAATGTCTATACTTGACGTGTAATATATCCTTCCAGGCAATTATGCTGCATATGCTGCATATTAAATACAGAAATTATTCAACATGGTTTTTGGAAGAGACATTCAACTGAGGTCTTGTCTATCTAAAAAGACAATCTTACACAATTGAAATAGAGAATGGAATTTCTCCTGCTTTACTGGCCAACTGTCCTCCAGATAAAATGGTCCTTCATCTCATGGCTGCTAGTTGTTTGTTTCTTGTAAATCACTGTCTTTTACAGCATTATTACATTATGGGAAACATATTAGATTTTCTTACTTGTACAATACTTTGAAAAGTATAACTGCAAGGAGCCTATAAGCTAAAGAAAATAGCAAGTTGAAATATTAATGGAACTTAACTGGATAAGTTACTGCAATGATAATAATACTGTATATTGTAAATGAGCATTTGAAAATGCACTAACTCCTCAATTAAACTAATCTTGCATTTGTTACATTACTGTGAAACTCATGACCTCTGAGTGAATTGTGCCATGCTATTTGGAGAATAGTTAATATCTTGCAGATAATAAAAGCACACCAGTTTACATGGTTTAGCATGACACAACAGCACAAACAAGTAATAAAGATGCTGTAATTTTTTTATTTAAAAATATTGCTATTTTGAGTAGATCTTCAGCCCTGGGCTGCAATGTCACAAGTTACAATAGCTTTTCTGCTTGGCATTCCTGTTTGCTCTGTAGTTTTTAGATTTAGTGTCATATTATTCTGCTCTAGCTCCCAGCGCCTTGGGACGTCCTGCGCCTTGGGGCGTCCTGCTGACTTGAAAGGGACTATACAAATGTAATTTTGCTGTTGTTCAGCTGAAGATACACACATGTATAGGTTAAACAACACTTCTGCAAGAGGAATATAAATACAGTACTGTATACTGAAAATCAGTATAGGGAGAATAAATACACAAGATTACCATATCACTGTTTTTACAATCTTTGAGGTGTGCTAAACTCCCAGCACAGCTTGTCACAAAAGCTATAGAATCCATGGAAATAGTACTATACAATAGTACCAGAACCACAAGCAAACAGTCAAAGCAGCTGAGAAAAGCTACTAACAATTAAATTGTTTTGTTTGATTGAAAAAGTACTATTATATGTATTATTCTAATTATTGTGAATAATAATAATTACTGTGAATGTATGATTTTTCCCCCCAAATACTAGTATTTATAAATTTAACTTACAGTTGAATGGTATACAGTATATTATTTGGAAACATGGAAATTGTATAGATGATTGTTTTAATGTGTGTGTGAAAACAACTTGCCTAATATAATTAACCAGAGATTTAACTTTCAGTGAAAGAACTCTTAGTAGCAGTAGTACTATTTGGAAGTAGCCAACCTGACAGTTATGGGGATGCTGCTGCTGTAGAATGACATCAGTTGAAATGTTTGTTAGATAGAATACTGTAAAGCTTAATCCTTCCCACGTAAGGAAAGGACCATGTTCTCTCTACCACTGGAGCAAACCCGTTCAGATACGCTGGAGTCTTGGTTCTGAAAACTGCTATTGATACATAGGATTCTAATAAAATGACCTGTGATAAGTTGATGAATTAAATTAGTCATTCTACTCTGACAGAATGTGTTTAGTCACAATAGAAACCCTCTATCTGTAGCTTACTTGGTGCAGAAGCTTCTGTATAAGTGGTTGTGCAATTCTTTTTGACAATTATGTAAAGCTTATAGTACTGCAGAAAATAATTGCTGAAACTATTTTCAGAGATCAAGACACCACTTGTTTCCACCTTCTTAATTCTTACCTGAAAGTAAAATTGGACGTGGGAAATCTCTTCCTTGGTTAGAGGTATAACTACAGTGTGAAATAATGTAACAAGGAAGGCTTTTTTTCTGTAAACTTTATTTTACACCTAACTTGTCAAATATATCCATGACACAGCTTGAATGATGCATCACATACAAACAGAACAAAAAAAAATCGACAGTTAGAAATGCTAAACAAGAAGCACACATCTGTGAAAAAAAACCAAGCCTCTTTAGTTGAAAAGAATGAATAATGATAGTGTGTGGGTTGCACTTTCTATACAGCAGCCACTGGTAAGACCTTTCTATAAGCAGCTATCCAATAACAATTGAAGAGCTATTGCTGTTCTAATTCACCACCCACAGCCATTTTGAATGAGCTGCATAGCCTAAATTCTGAAAGCAGGAATTGCATTCCCTATTCAAGAATTCAGTTGGTTTTATTTAATTGGAGGATGTTAACATCCATTTATTTGATGCTAGTAAGAAAAGGCTGGAAAATTCTTCAGTTGTTCATACATTTTGTGAAGGTAAAATCAATTGAAACAATATTTTAATTAAAAATTGGTGCCTTTTATGAATGTTAAATAAAAATCTGAAAGAGTACAGTAGCATTTGAACAGCCAAACACATTTTTTGTGAGTACTGAAACTGCTTTGTAATTGAACTGCAGTATGTTTTGTGGTGAGGCCCAATAATAACTTCTAAACAATAACTTTCTCTTGTTCAGCTGTAGTATTTCTTCAAAGATACAGTATCTGTTTAAGTGTTAGATTAATGATAATTTAAAAAATATATACACAGTCACCCATTCGTTCACATACTATTTCTTGCTTCATATCACCCCTCACCCATCCAGTTACTTGTCTAACCCATTCTTTCATAGAATATCACCCATGTAGTCTCTAACCAATCCATTTATCAACTTTGAACCAATGAACCACCTTCTCACCCATTCTATCATATGATCTCATTGCAACATAAATTTTAACCCACTCAGTCGTGCTCATCATTTCTTCCATGGAATTGTACACAAAATATGAAAGTTTTATACAGGATGAGTATGAGTTCAGGGGCAAAAAGAAAATGATTTGTGTTGTGAGAAATGAACGTTCACTGAAAACATCCCATCAAGCTGTTATCAACAAAAAAAACACTCAAGTACTCAGATGCCTTTTGAAGTTTAATCCACTTTTTTTTTACCTCTATCTCCTCAATAAATGTGAGTACATTTGTACTGATCTATACCCCATTGCTTCCAAAATGTTACCAACTACATCTTATGGCCTCTTCTCTTTTTAGGTGAACACTGTTGTTTCATGCTGGACTGTTTTCATACCACAGATGTTAGGCCATCATTCCTAGTTAAGGATCTCTATCTTAATTGTTCTGGGTTCTAATCTGGGCACACCATGGCTGTTTGTGGCACATATATTGCTGAATAGTTGAAATCAGCGAACTCATCATAAATTAAGGTTACATTTTGCTGCTGTTTAAGATGCAAGTATGCACTGTGTGTTCTATTTACCTATCTCTATAAATGGAAAAACTAAAATGTTTAAGAAAAAAGGATAAGAAGGATTCATTTCAGTTAGAATGTAATTTCTTTAATGATAAAATACAAAATTACCATCTGGAGTAACAGTCTGTCACTGCATCTGTTGGTGTTGAAACATAATAAAACGGAATGTAAATATCCATCTCATTCAAGTTGCAGCCATGATTTCCAATGCTAATGTGCAATTCAGACCAAAATATTGTTTTTAATTCTAATGGTTGGGAACAATATTTTCAAAGAAGGTAGCTATATTGCTATCATTACCAGGAAAATCATTCCAATATTAATAATTGATTTTTCAAGTTAAGATATCTAATTGTACAGCTGCATTACAAAATACTGGCAAGAACAGATACGGATGTTAAACATAGAATTGTGAATGCCAGGTTATGTATATTCACGTTTTAAACAGTGTTTTGCCAAATAGGATGAACCACTCAATTGCAGAATTATACAATTCACATTATTAATTATGGTTCTGGAAACAAATGGCCATTTCAAAACAATAATATTAATTGTCAAAAGAGATGAACATTACATTATATTGCACAACAGGCTTATTTGTACTGCCTGGAATTGTCCATTGTACACGCGTTTGAAGGGTATACAATCTGTGTGCTTTCTCATTTTCATACATTGAACATTATTTGCATCACATTATTTATAGCCTTTCTGCAATGTTTCCAACTCATAATGTATTATCAGAACTGACTTCCATTAGCTGTTCTTTAACTGTTCCTTGTTAATCTCTATTTCAGCCTAGAACATAATTTCACTGGGGCACTTGAAATAACACATATTTCATTTGTAGAACCTAGAGAGTCAGGTGGAAAGAAATACCTCAATGTAATTCTAAAGCTTGATACTCCTTTTTCACCATTCCATCATCAGTTAGTAACAGTGTCCACTATCGACGGGACGTAAGCAGCTTGATTAAAAACACAGTAAATTTAAAAGTAAATCCCAAATATTCATATATGAACAAATGCTTGCTAGGAAGCAAGACAAAGTGGATTTATTAATATATGTTCATTCAATGAATAGAGATGCTTTCCTGAGTATTCCACTTCAGGATTATTCTAGTCTTAGGCATCACTTAAGACTAGAATGAGAATGAAAACAGCATTCGGTGAGATTTAGCATTTTTTGCTGTAGAAAACAATAATGAAGAGCAATTTTACTTTTGCATTAATTAGCATTGATATGCTTATGTAAAACGGGACCAAATTAACCTTTTATAAATACCCATAGCCAAGATTGATAGCAATAATTCTACTTGTCACAATGTGATATAGACTGCATTTTCGATAGAAGATTATTTCTACGCTTGGCAAAAAATACAACATGGCTTTAACTCCTGGCAGACCTTCGAATTCTACACACAACATCTGTAGAAGGACATGGCTGTCCTTGGCAAGAAAAAGACATTACACAGAGACTGACCAATGTCTCCTGTGTTCTCCTGTAAATCAGAACCATATTTAAACTCCGGCTCATAAATTGATGAATTTCATAGTATTCATTGGTATTGGTGAAGCACATTTCTTTTGCATTTAGTCCAATCATTTGAAGACATAAGCAATAACTTCCCTTCATTAAATTCTCAATGTTTTCCTAGTTAATTGTTGGTATGATTAATTTTTTTAAGAAAGATTAATTTATATGGATTTTATACAGTACCAATAATTATGCCTCCTAAACCAAACAGATTAATGCCATCCCTTACTGTCTATTATAATAACATGTTGGTGTGTTTTAAACTAATTAGCATTTAAAGAGTTCATAAATCTTCTCTGAACACAAATACCTCTCCAGGGAGATCATCAAATGGCAAATAAATAAATTCTGGGAAATAAGTTTTGAGAAATTCTATCAAGAAACTTCACAATAGATATCCTTTTTCCTTTGGGAATAAGGAATATTGAAAATTCACCAATATTGAAAATAGATTTCTGTTCTTTTATCCCTTCTCGTATAGATTAATGAAATGAAATGAGTCTGATTTTCTATTAGGTGTGGCACAAGCACCAACTTGTCTCCTAATGTGCCAGATATGGTCCCATTTTGCTTTGTTATATTTTATTGTGAAAGACTCCAGAGTGGTATACGTAAATATCAATTTCCATTAGGTACCAGTATGTCAAGGCTGGCACTGGTAAGGAATGGTAAATGCCCATTGCTCAGTAAATAGAAATAAATAAATGTGTTAGTGTAAACCTCATTTTTTGTCCTTTGGACCAGTTTAAAATCTGGTAAATTGACACAATATTCAGTTTTACTCTGGTGGAAATAATATATATTAAATAAATCAAAACCCTTATCAACTGTGCTTAAATGTCATAAAGAACATTATTGTTGTATATGTTTACTATAAAAAGTAGGGGATTGGCTGATGGAATAAACATGCTGAATTTCTATACAATAATAATAATCCTTACATTTGATCTAGCACTTTTCATATCTTCTGGACATCTCAAAACGTTTCACAGAATATACTGTAAAGTAAATTAACTGTATATTTGTAGGCGAGACGTGGCAGCCAATTGCACAAAGAATGTTGTTGTTGTCCCACAAACAGTCATGGATTGAAGTGACCAATTTATTGTGGCTTTATTTCATAAGGGAATAATATCAGGCATGTGGAGTGAGGACCATTGCCTAAGGTTTCACCTCCCCAGGAATCAAACCCAGGTCCCTTGCTTGCCAGACAAGTGCTCTCCACTAAGCTAAGGACTCCACAAATTGCATATTTAGAATCATAGAATCTTACAGCACAAAAGAAGGCCATTCAGCCCATCGAGTCTTTGAAAAGAGCAATTCAATCCCTCTCCCCAGCTCTCTCCCCATAAAAACCCGTTCTCCCCGAATAAATGTCTATCTCTCTTTTAAAAGTTGTTATCGAATTGGCCTCCACCACCCTTTCAGGCAATGCATTCCAGATTCGAACAACTCGCTGAGTGAAAACATTTCTCCTTACCTCTCTGCTTCTTTTTGAAACTATTTTAAATCTGTGACCACAAGTCACTGATACACCCACCAGTGGAAACAGTTTTTCTCTGTTTACCCTGTCGAATCCCCTCATGATCTTGAAAACCTCTATTAAGTCTCCTCGTAACCTTCTCTGTTCCAATGAGAATAAACCTAGTCTCTCTAGCCTTTCCTCATAACTGAAGTACCTCATTCTTGGTACCATCCTCTGCACCCTTTCCAATGCCTTGACATCCTTCCTAACGTGTGGTAACCAGAATTGAACACAGTACTCTAGCTGAGGCCTAACCAAAGCTTTATAGAGATTAGGCAGAACTTCCTGATTGTTGTACTCTGTTGTACTTATTTCTCACAACAAAGTGGCCCAATGTTCATAAATTATTTCTTAAAATGCATTTGCACAATAGTAAAGCTGGTGATTGTGTTGACATTAATTGGGAGAATAGGTGATACAATGACTCAACTCAGTTATATTGCTGTGGCCGTCATAAGTTCTGGAACAGAGTAAATAAAAGCTCACTTTAAATTTGGGAATGCTGTACCAATGCTAGATGTGTAACAAAACACAAATATAATTCCCCATCACTAAAGTTGAATAATAAGCAGAAATATTTACTGAAATGTATTTTCTTAGCATTTGGGAATTTGGCAAATTCAGTCCGAATTTTGAAGGCAATGTTCTGTAAATTGTTTTTAAAAACTACAGACCCATTCATCAAAGATTAGGCTGAATTCAACAATTTGTCAAATTATGGATGCTGTAAAATGTTAAATAGTGAAAATCTAGACCCAGGTTGAATGTCTTCTCCAGTATTTCCAAGAATCTTCAAGAATGTGACTCTTATCCAGCTTTGTGGTGTATTATATGGCAGAATAGGTGATCCATTGCATGGATGCTGTGAGGGAAGGTGAGGAAAGAGAAGTCAATGAATCTGGTCATTCGATTCATTGAAGACAATTTTCAAAATATTTAATCAAGGATACATATAAAAGAGCAAGTGAGACACTAATAGCTGATAGCTATTTCAACAGCTATTCATTTCAGGATAGTCTGACATTATTATACTTTGATAATGCCTACAGGTCAAAATCGACAACAACAATAAAATTACATTTATAGAGCACTTTTCACATCGGGAGGACACTGTAGCTCAGTGGTTAGAGCACTCGCCTTACAAGCGTGAGACCTGTGTTTCGAATCCAGTCAGGTGAGTGTGAAACCTTGGGCAAGTTTCCTTACTCCACATGCCTAATAATAATCCCTCCGAACAAAAAGCAATAATAAATTGAACATTTTCAATCCATGGCTGTTTGTGGGTCACTGCTGTACGCAATTGGCTGCCGCGTTTCACCAACAAATATACAGTCAATTCACTTTACAGTATATTCCGTGAAGTGCTTTAAGATGTCTAGAAGACAAGAAAAGCGCTATATCAAATGCAAGGATTATTATTATTATCCCAAGGCGCTGGAACAGTAAATAGGAACAGTAAATAAGGCAAACATTTTAACATAAAATGGAATAAAAGCTAAAGGTTCATATGGTCTCAGATGAGGTCAGTCACAGCAAACTAAGCTTTCTGAGTAACCGAATCGCTGTGCGTGGTGGGCACTTTCATCTTTGTACAATAGTACAGTACATGAAATCAAGAATACAATCCATTTCATGGCATTAACTTGATCAAATTCAAGACTTCAATAAAGATGATATGATCGACTGACATCAGGTCTGCTGATTCCCATAGAGCATATCTCCTACTCAGAATCGATTTCATTTTTAAAAAGAATCTTAATTCCCGCAATCACTCTATGGCTTCCCTTGACTCCACCCCACCCTGGCAACGTCATGCAACCCTTCTCTCAGTGAACCTTGAGACAGACTCAGGCAGACCTTCCATAAGATCGCAGTAGACAACATCTGTATTTCTTAACAGAAACGGCATTCAATTTTACAATGATACATGCAATCAAAAGAAAGAAAAAGATTGAATAAATAAGTCCTTGGAACACATAAAGGGTAAATGCCTCAGAGTAACGTATTGATCAACAAGGAGCTACTTTCTTCTCTACAAAGATATCAACTGAATTTACAAATTTCCTTTTCCTCTTTAAGGAAACAAGACAGATTGGGTGATAAAGTGGGTTAGCACATATTTCTTTCATCCCTGAGACCCCTGCTGCACAACACAGTGAAATAGAAAGTATTTTTAATACATCATGTAATTCTTTAATTGTACCCAAAACAAAGAGTAGTGCTAAATATGAATCATATATTTATTGATGCTATCATCGAACAATCTGCCACTATTTAAATAATTCTACATTTTAGTAAAATTCCTGAATGAAGAGATATAAAAAGAATTCTTGGTTTAGAGAGAGGTTTGTTGCACAATTTAGCTACATTTGGTTTTGGTCTGGGTGATGCAGGTACTGATGGACTGAAGTGGAAAGTGTTCTATTCTTCAACATTGATATAACTTATCTATCACTTATCACTATGAATCATAAATTTAAGAAACATGCAAACAACATCACAACAACAAAGACTGCAACACTGAAGATTGAAGCAAAAAAGATTGCAACCTTCTGTCAATATAAATAGAACTTTTCTAGAGTTTGTTAGTTTGTGAAAAATACATTTGATGGCTATGAAACAAATTGTAGATGAATCATAAACAATAACACTGATCGTTTAACAAATTATTAAATATTCCTATTTTTGTGAGGCCTGAAAGGATCATTGTGTCTATAATTGAGACGAACAGCCATAATATCTCACTTATGAAGATGAAATTTACTAGAGTGATAGATCATCTTAAAAATTAATTGGCATTAAATTTGATGCCTTCAAACATTAGGATTATAAAAAAAACTTACGATTGAAAAGCCTTAGTGCCAGAACTGTGGCTAAATCTTCAAGCTTTAATCTTCCATTTATACTTTAATCTCTCATTCGGAAGCAGTAATGTTTGGACTTCTATTCATAATGTTATTATGTCAACAAATATTTTTCACATTTTATATTACTTTCATAACTCTTGATGACTGGTTTACTTATGAGATCATTTAAATAGAAACATTAACCTATGCATTTAAAGCAAATTCCTTCCTGTACGTAACTATACATAGGTTAAATAAATCACGTCTGCTATTAAACAATTGTGCCTGAATATGCAGAATGATGTTGGTGGAGTTTTTCTTTGCATCTCTACTACTAATTACAGTATTAGCAATTGCTATGGGTTCTTGAGAAGATGCATTTCTTGGATGAAGCATTAATTTATATCCTGGCAAGATGTTTTTAAAAATGCTGGATTCACTTTCATTCCAAGAACTTGCAAATGTTATCATTGATCTAAAAATGTGTTGTCCAAACTAAACTTTTTAAGTCACTTGTTTCATCCTGACAATGAAGAAATAAAATTGTAGTTCCATGCACAATGACACAGTTACTATTCCCACATAATAGTTGATGCAAGTGTAGGGTTACAAATAGAATATTTCAAGGGTATTTGTGTGAAAGAAGTTTAGTATCAACTTATAATGTGGCACACAGACTTCCATCTATACAATTTATCATCCTGCAACTTTATGGTAAGATGTGTGAGTTGCATTAAAATACAGTTAAAAGTAATAGATTTATGAATATACAATAAGACATATTTAATGGATAGTTCAATGAAGAAACTATTTCGGCAAAACTCTCTAAGATTGTTAGCTTTTCAGTAGACCTGATCCATGTTAAAAGACATGCTGTTGTTCCAGGAATCTAATGATCCAAAGCATCTTTATTCAACATTGCTGCTTATTCAACTACTGTTCACGTCAGATTCAACCAGCCAACTCAACTCCCTTGATATAATTTGGTGCTCCATCAAAGCTTCTGCGGTTTCACCTGTGATTTTATTCAAGACAGTACTATTTCAGTTGCAATTAAAGAAACATATATATAATATATCTATGTATATAATATATAGATTATATACAGAGAATAATAATACCTTTATAACTTGTACACATATATAATCTGTGCAAATATTTAACAGCATGCTTTTGATTCTAGTTCAGAAAAAAACAATTATTTGAGTTGAGGCTTTAGAAGTTCAAGTTGTGATTGTTCAAAAGATGTTCAAAACAAGGACAAGATTGATGCAAATCCATCAAAACTACCATGGATGTAGAATACCTGCAAAATATTTGACATCTTGGACAGATCATATAGGAGGGGGACAAATCACATTTTCCCAACCAAACAGTCTCAGCACCTAAGGATTTAACCATACTAACTCTTTGAAAGCCTGAAAAATTGTTGAAAGTGCCAACACTATCTAGAGATTTATGAAGTACATATCGATTTGGGTACTGTATTTCACTAGAGTAAAACTCAAATGAATTGTATCAGTTGGGAGGATAACATTTTATATGAATTAAGCAAAGTCCAAGTTGCGGGCAAATTGTACAAGTAATAATAATAATCCTTGTATTTGATATAGCGCTTTTCACGTCTTCTGGACGTCTCAATTCACTTCGCAGAAAATACTGTAAAGTGAGTTGATTGTATATATGTGGGCGAAAGTGGTATAAAATTCAATTTAATCACTAATCAGCACTGCACGTAGGCAATTCAATGCAGCCTGTACAAGCACATGTGTGATGGGTCAAGACTACATTTCCTGTGAATTCTGGATAGTCTGAAACTTATGTAGGGAAGAGCTGGGGAATCCAGTGAGCAGGGCCTTCTGGTAATCAAGCCTGGAGCATCCCAGGGGAGAAATAATGATAGAGGAGAGTGATGTTGCAGAGGTGAGGGAAAGACTTTTGTAGGTAAACGTAACATTACAGTTACTTAGATACCGTGCTGTGAACTTTACATCCTCGATAAATAACAAATTTTACCTAGTTTGTTATCAAAGTTTCATAAAACCATGAAATAATGATTAATGTTTTTAGTTAGGTATCAATGAATTCAGAAAATATTTATTGTACTGTATTGCCGCAGCCAGAGAAGAAAGTGCTAGAACAGTCACTCACTACATACTGCCATTTTTTTATATAAACACATACAAATATAGGTTTCATATATATACACATATACCATTTTACTGCGACTGTCTTGCTGGACAATTGCAGACACTTTTTTCAAAACTAGAAATGTTAACCTTGCAAATCAACTAGTTTTCAGTGGCATCTGCATCACCAGTTTCAGCAGAATCCCACCAGTGTGCTTCTCTCAAAATGATTTGCATAAAAATATTGCCCTCCAGACATGAATCAATGCAATAAACTCATTTTTGTCATGTGACCACCTGGTAGCCAGTCAAATTAAATTCCCTAGCCCAAGGTTGTAATAAATCTGAACATATTAGGCTATTCCAATTTTAAAAAATTGAGATTACAAAGCTGTATACATTTTGAGTTGCATTTTAAAAATATCATATTATCAACAATACTGTATATCTCCATTATTACCTTAAATTTATTTTGTGTCATATATATGAAAAATGCACGGCTTCTTTACCACTATAAATGCAATATTAAAGTGTTTTTGCAAAATAGATTTTAAAAAATTAAGCAGAATTTTTCCCATTGGTTTGATACTCAATACAGACAGAAATCACCACAAGCCCAAGTTTATCTTTTGAACAGGAAAGGGAATTATTTGTAACATTTATAAATTTATTTTAAATACGTCAATAATTTTGCTTCAAGCCTATATTATCATTTGTATGGAAGTTTGAAAATTCATAATATGCAGATACGTTTCTTGGTTATTTGAAATAATTTACTTTGGAGTGATAACTAATCTTACACCACAGTTAAGATGTTGAACTAGTTCTGGATTCTACTGGCACTATAATTTTGAGAATCACATTCTGTTTCCAAAAGCTTATGGTGTGGGTGACACAATTGCAATTGAAATACTATCAACAAGATTTTCAAATCTTAGGATATAAAGAGCAAAATAAAAGCATATACAAATTCATAATGCTGTGTATTGACTCACGGTGTGTTGATACTGAATGTTTTGTTGTGAATCACTCCCATTCTTTTGGTTATTTGCTATGAAACCTCTGGCATAAATCAGAGAAAAGACCCATTCCTTAGACCAGCTAGAGTTGATTTCAGAATCACCCAATTGCATTATAAATATAGCAAGAGCGAATCAATATCAGCTCCACTGCCTCTCACTTTCCCATGATCTCCTTAACGTTTCTTGGAAGTTCTTTAGAAAGTCCAAGCACTTTAATTGAACTGATTTTTTAAAATGTTATTACGTTGTACACTTGTGCAAGCATCTCTTTGAATTTAAAAACCAACATACCGTTTTCAGAATTCGGCACATGTGCTAAATTTTACTTGCACAAAACATTGTTTTTAACAATCTCAACCTAATGTGGAGCAAGTGATATCAATCTATCTACACTGGTTTACTCCTGGAAGTGATATTGCTTTGTTTTCAGAGTGCAAATGTGTCCCTTTACTATTTTTAAAAACACAAAACATAATTATTATGTTATAAAATTAAATGAACTTTAATAATAATAATCCTTGAGCTTCATCGCGTCATTGTAATAATAATCCTTATGCTGCATTGAGACATCTCAAAGTGCTTCACAAAGTTTTACCTCGCTGGTCGCTTGGTGTTACGAGCTGCAGTGTGGAGAGTTCACTGCCTTATTATTGCCCTCTATTTACCTAGCAGTAAGTAGGAACCCGGTTGTTGGCCGTACAGTCAAAGAGGGGAGTGAGGAGGTCAGAGAGGTAGGGAGGCCAGAGACTGAGTGGACTGGAACAAAATATATAATAACAAGTATGAAGAAATGTAAGCTATGTGGATGAAAAAAGCAATTAAAAGATACATAAAAGATATACACCCAACTTTTAATTTAAAAAATGAAAGTGTAATACTTCAAAACGGTGCCATGGAGGCTAATTTCTTTGGGTGTTGTGCACCAAAATGTATGGCTTTATCTCCCATGTGTAATCTCATACTGCATTGACAAATAACATAAACTGGTGCAATGAACTTTAGTTTTGTTTAAAATGATTTGCTCTTGGGTTTTGTAGGTGTGTTGTAATATTTAATTATTAGAATGTTTAGCATGATTAAAGTAAAGAATAACTTAGGAAGAATAAAATAACTAATTTAATGCAGATAATAGATAGCTGTACTCTGTAAAATGACAAGTGATTTAGGAGAAATGATTGAGAACAAAATGTGGTGTTTGACACATTTATCT
Source organism: Hydrolagus colliei (assembly GCA_035084275.1). Taxonomy (NCBI): domain Eukaryota; kingdom Metazoa; phylum Chordata; class Chondrichthyes; order Chimaeriformes; family Chimaeridae; genus Hydrolagus; species Hydrolagus colliei. The sequence goes on from CM068748.1 coordinate 9,717,481, forward strand.
AACCATGTCAATTACTGCGCAATTGGCTGTTACAGCAAGTTTTGTGTGCTGATTTAGAATTCAATGAACCATGGCAAGCAGCACTTCAAAGATTTAATGCTGAACTAATTATTCCATCAGCCATCTCAAATAATCACTTAAAACCATCAATTTTTACAGCACTTGTGAATTTATTGTCCTATAGTACAATTTCTATAACATATGTTATTTTGCAATATCCCACAATTGCTGCCTTTTACATTTTTGGAAGCAATTATCTCTCCCTACCTCCCACCTCCTCTACCAAAGATGTTGATTTTTAAGAGGGTTCAGTTCCACAAGCTCTCTACTATTTCATCCAACATGGGTTCAGTTATAAACAGTATAAACAGTGAGTGTCAGAAGATTATTCAATCATAGAGGGCATTCAAGGCAATCATATCTTCACAGAAATGACTGAAAATAAAATGTAATGCAAGTTCCAGAAGGCATTAGCGCATAGCTATGATGAGCAGGACTAACTGATTTCCTATTCCTAACCTGGGAATGCTTAACCAACTATAGTATATCACCTCAACTGCTGCTCTAAATGAGCAACAGACTGGAAATCAAACCTGTAATCTTCTAGTACTGTATATACACCTTAGACCAGAAAGGCTTTCATCCACTAGGCCATATTCAACCCTGTAAAAATTTAATCTGAAAAAGTCTAATATAGAATTATGCAAGATAGTATTTTGTAAACAATGTAAATAATGCAGCTACTGTCCTATATTTATAGTTTGTAGATACAACATTGCACATTTTAATTCTAAAGTGAATATTAAAAAAACTTGGTTCAGAATCACAGCATGTACAATAGGCAAAATAAAGGCATTAATCTTTTTACTTGTGGGCGGAACACCTTAGAAATGGAGATGGACATATAATGGTCTAATAGTTTTACATGTGTAGTGGTAAGAAATAAATAATTGTCAAACAGATCAAGCCTCACTGGGGATCCCTATTGTTTGAAAGGATTGCTTCAAAGGAGTTGGCATTCCTTTTCCCCTTTGAGAAAGACCCTGTGTGGGAGGCTATGTGAGCTTTCCTATCATGTCAAAACTGGTCTGCCTTTAGCTAGAGCATAACTCAATCGCACAAACTAGGCAGATCTCTAAAACACAAAGGATAAATAAAAGCAACTAAGTGCTAAGCAAAAGTGTGGGCTGAAGAATTTTATCTCCTGGGGAGATGACAGCTAAGGGAAGCCAGCTCATCACAACCCTTTAGCTGCCGTAGACAGGTAAGTCACAATCACATCTCCCTCCTCCTCATGAAAGCTATTTCTACACAGTACAAACTGTGCTGCCGTAGTATGCAGTTGTGATGAATTTAAGCCTTTTTACACGGCAATAAAACAGGCAAGACTGACACAGTAAATAACAGATTGGTAATTAATTACATTGATTTGCATAATCTTCTAATGAATTATAGAACAATGAAAGCAAGAAGTATTAATTTAATAAATCTGAAAAAGAGAAGTAGATTGGATCAATTGTTCAGATTATTTCTATGTTTTGTACATTCTACAGAAGCACACATGGTACTTTTTATCACCGTCCCTGATTATACTTTTAAAGGTCACAGCTAAACACAATCTTATCGAAAGATTTAAAAAATGTACATATACTCTACTATTTTCTGATGCATTAGTTGACAATTTCTGCATGTAAGCTAAGATTGCAGCAAAACGTTTTCTAATGTTCTTACAGAATTTTAAAATGTTGTCATACAAGCAAGTTCACTCCTTGTATGTCTGAACCAATAATCAGATCTGTTCATCTAATAGATGTTGACTGATAAAAACATGCACTGCATCCAGTTTAGCCAACTTCAATAATGTGATAGAGCAAATAAGGAAAAATACATGGGTCTTTCACTTTAAAATTAAAATGACTCAAAGTAATTATCACCTGGCTTTTGTGACAGTCTGCATTAGCTGTTGAGAACCAAAGTGGGGGTGGGAGCTCCTTGGAGCTGAACTGGCTCCAAGGTGATATGTTTGACAAAAAAATGTTAGGATCAAGCCAACCGTCTGAGTCATTCTTGGTAGTCCTGTACCTGAACCAGGCAGGTCTGCAGTACTCCAAGGCACTGGTGATGACAGCTCAGCCAGCCTGGTCATCAGCAGATCGTGGAAGCTGGGGCCATGGAATCTTCCCACTCAGCTCCTGCTAACCATGCAAGCCAAAGCTCTAATGGGTAGGGTGGTCCTACCTGGACAAGCAGTGAGAAAACTTGTCAGACAGTGCTTCCAATGGCAAACTACTGTATATAGTTAGACTCCAGTAGTACCCCAACTACTGGGGTTCTGAAGCTTTGGTTCTCGCCGACCTGTGCCTAATACTTTGTGGAATTAGGGAAGCAAGATGCTCCCTCTAGGGAGAATGCGCATTCCATTCCAACAATTTATCTCTGGAATTTTCATGTGTAGGTGGGATGCATAGAATTCAGTTTGGTTTGGATACTCTGTAAGCATGGTGATGGGTTTCCGCATATGTCAAATACCCGGTTGTCTGAAAAAAAACATGGTTCCAAGATAAACCTTTTTTTTAAAAAAATACAATGGTGCAGTTTCTATTTTAATGTAAATTTCTAGAAAAATAAGATTTTGTATGAATATATTGTTTGTTTTAAACTGGTGACTTAAACAATAGACATGCTTATTTAAAAGCTTCAGATCAAATATTTGCACTTTGAATTTACTGCAAATATATTTGTGCGGTTTGTTTGAAAAAAGATATTTAGATCACAGGGTAGTGTGTGGGCCATTTAGAATAGTAATCCTTTTGTGCTATTCAGAGGCAGAATGTGTTATTGTACTTACACCCTTCGCTCCCAGCATTCTGCCAACGCAGAAAAAGCTTCTGCACAGCTCTACGTTAAAATACACTATTTATTGTTGCATGCAAAATAACACAAGTTGCAAGATGACAGCAAAACTCAGCCAGAGCCTCATAGTGAAGAATCTTCTCAATCACTAAATAAGGCAAACATTTTCAACCTGGTTTAGCTTTTAGCCTTACTAAAGTCGTTGCTTTGGAAACATAATAAAAATGCCAATTGAGGTTGAATAACTGCTTAAATGTTTAAGAACCTTTGGCCAGTTTTAGAAATAATAGTGCAATATTTCCTTCAGTTAGCAATATAATTCTTCTGCCAATGAAAAGTGAAAGATCTGAGTTTGTGTTCCATAACGTACAAAACAAATTCAACATTAATAATAATCCTTGCTTTTCATATAGCACATTTCACATCACATGGACGTTTCAAAGCGTTTCACAGGATTTACTGTAAAGTATAATGACTGTTCTGATGAAGGGTCGTGGACCCGAAACGTTGACTCACTTTTCTTTTCTCCATAGATGCTGCCTGACCTGCTGAGTGTTCCCAGCAATTTCTGTTTTTTAATGACTGTGTATTTTGCAAGTGGACATAGCAGCCAATTTGCATCCAGTGTCACACAAACAACCGTGAAATAAATGATAATTTTATTTGGAGAATTATTTGTCAGGTATCTTGGAGAAATTGCTTCGGTTTTCAATTAGCACCACAGGTTCTTTAATGTCCACCTGAACTGCCAGACATTACCTTGGTTTGTCTCATTTGAAGGACAACATCTCAAGCAACGCAGCACTATGTGATCTCAAAGTCCTGATGTGGGGTTTGAATTCATAACCTTCTGACTCAGAGGCGAGATACAACCAAGCGAGTCATCGTCCATTCAAAGGGACAACAGCAAACCCACTTTTGTGATCCATATAAATTGTTACACCACTGATTGTATACTTAAAATACTGTATAAAACAGAAGTATGATATTATTAGCCCTGAGAGTTTCCGTTATAATAATAATAATCCTTGCATTTGATATAAAGTTTTTCATGACTTCTAGACGCCTCAAAGCGCTTCATAGAATATACTGGAAAGTGAATTGACTGTATATTTATGGACGAAATGTGGCAGGCAATTGCGCACAGCAGTATCCCACAAACAGTCGTGGATTAAATTGACCAATTCTATTATTTTTTGGGGAGGGATTATTATCGGGCGTTTGGAGTAAGGAAACTTATCCAGTTTCACCCTCATCTGCCTGGATTCGAACACAGGTCTCACGCTTGTAAGGCGAATGCTCTAACCACAAAGCTACAGGACTCCATTGGGACCCAGCAATGTGTATTAATCAATTTACTCCTACAGCAATTGCTGATGAAAAAATATTATTCCCTTGTACTATACCATTCCTTTTCTAAAAGATTCATAGCAGAAGTATTCACATTAATATTTGGATTTCAAAACTTCTACCAAGAGTCTAATTTAGGTACATGTAGTCAGAAAGCGAAGGCAGAATATTTCTGAAATATTTTGCGGGCTCCATAATTATTAAGAAATTACAACCGAAATTGAAAAGAATACTGGGAACTATTTTATTTTGACTTTGACAATAAACCATTGTATTCTTAGTTTCAAATGTAGGTTGTATTTGCTCCCTTTCAGAGCACAGTTGCATGTCAGTAAATTATTTGCCTAGCTTTAATGCTAAAATATGGGGTTTGGTTGCAAATTTGCCACAACACACCATGTTGAACTGAGTAGCAAGATTTTCCATTTAGTAACCCAATGAAACCAATTATCGTTGGTAGACTCACACTTGAATCAGCGCTAATTCTGTATCACTCATACTTGACTCAGCCCTAGTTCTGTATTACAACAACAAGTGCGATTTATATAGCGCCCTCCACGCCGGACGGCGTCTCAGAGCGCTTCACAGTAGCGGATCCCGGGACCGAGCCAGGGGCAGGGGACAGAAAGGTGACCAAAAGCTCGGTCGAAGAGAAAGGTCTTCAACTGTGACCTGAAACTGGGAAGAGAGGGGGCAAGGCGAAGGGAGTGAGGAAGGGAGTTCCAGAGCCTCGGGGTGTAGTGGCTAAAGGCACGGCCGCTGAGGGTGGAGCGGAGGATTCGGGGGACATGGAGGAGGCCAGACCCAGAGGAGTGAAGGCAGCGGGTACTGGGTTGTGGGGAGAGGAGATCAGAGAGATAGGGGGGGGGTGCAGAGAAGTGGAGAGATTTGAAAACAAGGGAGAGGATCTTGAAGTCGATCCTCTCTGGGATAGGGAGCCAGTGAAGTCTGGCAAGGACTGGGGTAATGGGGGAGCGAAGCTTAGAGCGGTGAAATATGCGGGTGACAGAGTTTTGGATAAACTGGATTTTGTGGATTGTGGTGGAGGGGAGACCGGCGAGGAGGGCGTTGCAATAGTCCAGCAATAGCCATAACTTACATGTTCTGGATGCATAGTATTTAAACACCGTGAAATCTAGATGTGCCAGCTGAATAAATGTTGTTCCAATTGTGCAATATGCAATAATTTTTTTACAACAGCACTGTTGGGGTAACAATTCTGCCTTTACTACACATTGCTGATTCCCAGTTTTACAACAGAAACTTTCTGTGCCATTATCTCCATCCCAAAACTGCTATCATTACATTGTATTGATTGTGTTTAGCATGTTGTTTCATATACAGTACCTATGTATACAGTATTGATCTATCAACACAGAATTCAATAAGATACCATTGAAATACATTGTTGCATCACCTTTACCTGATGTCATTGCTACAAAATTGACACGGCTCTTATTCCATTACAACAAAAATACCTTTGCCAAACAATTATCATGAAGGCAGTGCTGGTAATTGAAATGCTTAGTTTAGGGAGTATTTTGGTATTGATCTTAAAAAAGATGTTGAACCAGGATGTTTCAAGAACTGATTTAGCAGTCTTTGAAGCCACCTAGAGAATTTAATTTGCAACTGCAACTGTACTCTGAAAGGGAGCAAAGGTTATTTGAAAATACTATGACACAGAAACAAGTTGGACAATGATGCTGTTTTGAATTTGATTTATTACATTTCCTGAATACAACTTTTATGCAATATATTTCATGAAAGAAATGTAGATTACACCAACAACTTGCATTTATTTCATGCAGTGTCTCAGAGCATTTAACATTGGAGGAACTTGACGTTGAGCAAGTGAGAGGTTTACATGAGGTAAACACGTGTCAAAATGTTTTATTATTTTGTACCTACAATCGTCAAAACTAATTTATTTTCATACAAATCTAGGACAAAGGCCATTGATAGTTATAATGCAATTAGATGGGAGCCTTTGTCATGATGGACGCCTTTCTGTTCACAGGACAGGTGACAGTGCACATGACCGTGTACTGCAGTTTAACTATGGCATTTGATATTCACAAATCATAGTATTTATTTACGATTTTGAAGTACTGTTGGCGATTGTACCATTTATATAGATAAGATTTATGTAAATTTAACTAAAATGGCTTTCACATCAGGAATCTCTGTGTATTCTGTATAAAATCATAATAAAATAAGTCCAGGCCAAGTGGAATTTATATTTGCAAATGCATAATTTTATTAAGGCAAATATCTTAATTATGGCTTCTGAAATATGGATGAAATTATTGGTACAGCATAACCTCATTATAATGTGGGGTTAAATAGCTCAGAGGCCATATCATACATAAAATGCTAATTCAACAACATCCATAGTTAATAATATATTATTATTTCAAATCTAACCTTCCTGAGCAATCCAGATTTTGTAATATTACATAATTATATTTGTTTTAGTAAATAAGTACTCCTATTGAAACTCAAATACAGTCCATTGCAGCACTGTACACAAACATGTTCTTCTAGCTTACATACTTTACTCTGCCCTGCGTTAATCACTTAACTGACTTATCCATCACAAAATATGGCAAGTACTATATATACTGTATAATTAAATTCAACTCTGTATCTCTTGCAAAATATGATGTCAATCCCATTATACTCAACTCTCTGGCCGATAGATCCAGGATTTTGTTTCCAAAGTGTTTGCATGGTAATAACTGTTCTCACATCTGGATTCAATATCCTTTGCTAGAGAAAGGGCAGAACTACTAAAGAGTTTGGGGGCAGAAATCTGGATGTGGTGTAGGCTCACTTGTATTGACTGAGGCTGATAGCTCCTTAATCATCTCACAAACTGTGGATATTATAATAATCCTTGCATTTGATATAGCCCTTTGCATGTTTTCTAGAAATCTCAAAGCGCTTCACAGAATATACTGTAAAGTGAATTTACTGTATTTTTGAGTGAAACGTGGCAGCCAACTGTGCACAACAGTGTTCCACAAATAGTCATGGATTGAAATGACCAATTTATTATCTATATATATATATTATTTTTTTTTTGGGGGGGGGGGATTATTATTAGGCATGTGGAGTAAGGAAACTTGGCCAAGGTTTTGTCCTGCCTGGAATCGAACCCAGGTCTCTCACTTGCAAGGCGAGTGCTCTAACCACCTAATTACATTGGACGCTATGGACAAAACAAAAAGCAGTGTCAATTTTGTGGTGTTGGGAGGATAAAATATTTGAATTAAACTTTTTGAAGTTTTTAAGAACAAGCATATGTGAAAATGCATGAATAGAAAAGATTTCCTATGTTGAAACTAGTTCTGCTATGGTTGAATTCTTTTCTTTCTATTTTTGTCCCCAGTGGTGCTAAAGAACACAGAAAGTAATATTAATAACAGCCTTTAAGAGTGATAGCTTATTTTGTAAAACGTTAAAGCAACATTACAGTTCTTAAATTACTTCTGCTTATTTCGGGTTAAATACGGAACAATATGCAAACAGCGCTTAAAATACATTATATAGAGCAATTACTATACCACGAAAAGCATAATACTTTTTAAAATCTTCACATGGCGAATATCTGGTAACAAGATTTACCAGTCATTCAGTGATGTTTTACTTTAAAACAAATTGAGTGAACTGAACTTTTAGAATGATGAGTTCATTTCCTTCTGCTCTAATATTTTATTTTCTGTTTCAGGACATTTAACAATCTTGGTAGAACCTGCAAATAGTATAATTGAGCAAAGCCAGCAGCTTTACTGATAAATGAAATTTCTTGCCCAGTTCTAGATAAAGAGACTTTTGTAATGAGATCAGAGCTGCTGATGATCAATTCGAATAATCTAATGTGTGGTCTAATTTAAAAGAACATTTGGTTTCATAATTTTTTTCTCTTCAGAAACAAGTAGCAAATCAAATTGCATTCCTATGTACCAGAGTACTTTAGAAACATGAGTTATCTATTGTAGTAAAATGCTATTACATGAATTTATCACATTTATGAGAATCCCTTCCTCAACCTGTATCAAAGTAATTTAAGGGGCAAAGGGACTCTTGGTGCTTTGTGGAAAGCAGAGTTTTGAATTTCTTATTTTAAGAAATATATTATCAGAAATATAAACTGTATTAGCTAACCCTTGGGTTTGATGGAAACCAGGCTCACAAGCAACAGGACACATTTCAATGATATGCTTACTGCCCTGCAATTCTTTATCTCTTAGTATGTACAACAGGATGATAATCATACACATACTTCTTGTCATCATCGTTGTAGACTATTACATTCTTACCCTGGGGATCTAACAACACCATCTCCTAATTAAATGTAGAAAAACAATTGTGATTGTTTCATACTTAGGTGAATGAAACAGTATTTCTTAAACCCCCCCAAAAGTTTCTAATTCTTAATTTTACAAGATCAACACAACAACAAAATTGAATTTGTAAAGCACCTTTCACATCCCAAGGCACAGGACAGTCAATGTTTCAGACCCAATATGGTATGTAGTGTTTCAGGGCCAGACTGATTCCAGCCCCTGGGCCAACTGGTCACCGGGTCGGGAGGGCGTGGAGCCGACTCATTCCTGCTCCAAGCTGACTGCAAGCGAAACAAAATTCTTGCAGGTTTTTTAAAATATAAAAACAAAATAGACAAGTATTCACATTGTCTCAGTATCAAAGCAATAAATAAGTAAGATTTCAAGTAATCCAATGTTATTTCAAAATAAATTTTCACAAAGTCTGGAAGCAGAAAGAATTTCTGACTGAGAAGTGAGGTCCCAGTAGGGACAGAAATTGAACTAAACCAAAAAATAAGGGAAACTGAAGAGTAAAATGGAAGGAAGAATGAGGAACAATTTACAAACAGCACAACTCTGTCTTAGACACTGGAGGAAACAGGTTCATCCACCACACCTCAATGTGAAATTTAAGTAAAGGGTAATAAATTGTGTTCACAGTTTTACTTAATGACAATTTTTAATTAACAACGCAGTATATACTGGAAAAATCCTACTAAATAGAATGAAGTCAATATGCAAAACAAAATACCTTTATTTGCATTAATTTATAAAACGAATTTACAAAAAAAATTGGTCATTTATTTCACAGTTGTTTGTGGGTCTCTTCTGCTTCAAAAGAATGAGTAATTGCTTAAAGGTTTTTGTATTCATCTTATTTTTCGCGACCACATCACTCCCACCCTCACCCATCTCCAATGTCTCCCCATCCCCCAGAGGATCGAATTCAAGATCCTCGTCCTCACTTTCAAGGCCATTCACAGCCTTGCCTCCGCCTATCTCTCTGACCTACTGTCTCCCTATCAGCCTGCCCACCAGACTCAGGCCTGCTCTTTGTCCACCACCCAAACCACCCAACCATCGGCGACTGGGCTTTCAGCCTCTCTGCTCCCACACTGTGGAACTCCATCCCACAGTCCCTCCGCCTTGCTACTCCCTTTCCTCCTTCAAGGCCGGTCTCAAGACCTTCCTCTTCGACCACGCCTTCGGCCTCCCCATTAACTTTTCCCCCCACTAACTCTTGCCCCCCTCCCCCCCCCCCCACACACTCGCTCTGGTCCCGACCTTACTGTTCAGTGCTTTGGGACGTCCTCCCGACGAGAAACGCACTATACAAGTGTAATTTTGTTGTTGTTGTTTTAAATCAATTATCATGAAAAGAAACAAGTTCTTGTTTATTACTCCTGTTTATTATGGGTAGGCTGACTAAGAGTTACAGCTGTTATGAACTTACCCTGACAACAAAATTAAATTTGTACTGTAAACAGTATAGTCTTTCATATCAGGAGAACATCCCAAGGCACTGGATCCATCTAGGAAGTTACAACATAATTTGTCCAATGTTATTTATAGGTATGAACAAAAAAAAGAAAAGCATTTGTTTGCCAATCGGGTGAAAATTAGTACAGTACTTAGGAAGCTAATGAAATAAATCCTAGCTACAAAAGGGGTCTGATAGAAGGACAAACGTGAGGAGGAGCAAATAGGATTCGAATAGATAACTGCAGTGGAGGAGACACTATGAGCCAAATACCCATGTTACCATCTTCCTGTTGGTGCAACATGGTGTTTTTTTGTGATGCCAGTGTCCCAGTCTGAGCCAATCGATGCAGTATCTTGTTCTCAACCCATCTTCCCAGTAACCTGTTAATTACCCTTTGAGCAATAAAAAAAACTACCTGGTGTCTATCCACCTATGTCCTCTTGTTTTTCATCCAGTGCATCTTTTTCAACCTCATTTAAAAAAGGGTATACACCTCTATACGTCAGGGCAACCATACGTCCCCAATTCCGGGACAGTCCCTGAATTAGGTATTGCGTCCGTACAGCCAAATTTCTTCTGACTTGAGTTCACCAACAAGCTGAGCAACACAATCTGAAACAGATACACTCGTAAGAGAAATACAGCAGCAAATCCAATCTTTTCCAGTAACTGGTACAGTAGTATCCAAAATTGTGCTGAGTTCAGTTTTTTTTACACACACACATACACATATATGCCCCCCGATTCGCTTTACATAATATGGTCACCCTAGTATAATATATCTGCAGCATTTCCTCTGGGTTATCATCTCTTATTAACAATAATAATCCTTGCATTTGATAAGAGCGCTTTTCACGTCCTCTAGACATCTCAAAGAGGTTCACAAAATACACTGTGAAGCAAATTGACTGTAACACAAACACAAAATACTGCAGATGTTGGAAATCTGAAACAAAACCAGAAACCGCGTTCGAGGAAAGGGTCATGGACCTGAAACTGCATTCAGATGGAAGGAAAGTGGACCTGAAATGTTGACTCACTTTCCAATTTCTCCATAGATGCTGCTTGACTTGCTGAGTGTTCCCAGCGATTTTCTGTTTATATTAGCGAATTGACTGCATATTTGTAAGGGAAACACTGCAGCCAATTGAGCGCAACAGTGTCCCACACACAGCCTTGAATTGAAAATGACCGAAATATGATTTATTTTTGGAGGGATTATTATCAGACGAGTGGAGTAAGGAAACCTACCCAAGGTTTCGCCGTCATCCTCCCCCCCCACCCGCTCGGGTCCCGACCTGATTGTTCAGCTCCTTGGGACGTCCTCCCGACCTGAAAGACGCTCTATAAATGTAAATTTGGTGTTGTTAACCTCGGCCTGAGCCAGGCCCCGTCACCACGGCAACCGCCAGCGGGGCAGCAGCGGGCGAGCGATCAAACATCGCGAGATCACACTGCTGGCTGGCGCGGGGTCCAAGGTCACGGAGCCAATCGACGCAACAGGGGCCGCGGTGCTGTCGTCAGCCGGGGCTGGAGGGAAGGAAGCGGAGAGTGGCTGCTCTCCTTCTCCTCCCCCTCCCTCCCTCCCCCCGCTGCCATCAAGGAGAAACAGCCTCAAACTGTAACACACCAGGTCCCCGGTGTAACCGGGTGCCGGCCAATAGGCCGGCGAAATACACCCTGTCGGGAGCCCCATGTTGCCGGGACCGAGCTGAGGTGTCGGATGCGGCGGTTGGGTCAGGAAGGACCCGATGGACGTTATGGAAAGTCCATTGAATCTGGTAAGTTTTTTTTCTTCTCGGTTTCTTCCTTTGTTTGGAGACACAAAGAAAAGGAGCGGTAATGGGTGTAACGGCACGGGTGGGGGTGGTGGTCAGAGTAAATAGCCCTCCATTATGCACCCACCCCCTGAGAGCCACACCATGTTCCCGTTTACTTGCCTTGTGTCCGGTGGGAGGGGGAGGGGGGTTGGTGGTGGGGGGGAGGGGGGAGGGGTGCAGCACCCATCACAGACCTGAGACTTCAAATTATATAAAACAATTAAAGACTTGGTTTCTGACCAAGAAAAACAACAACTCTGTAACAGCCCACAGTGAATAGGTTAAAACGTTCCCCCAATTTATATTTAAAATTACAGATTCAAACGGCAGTATTCCAACTGATCTTTTGTTATCCAGGGTATCATGTTTGGCCAAGCTGTTGGTTGTCATTTGGGGATAACCTTACTTTCACAAAGTTTTAAATAAGTGGGAAAAGCGATTAGTTTAAGCTGGTTGAAGTCAGCTGGTAAAAAAGAGGTTGACGTTTTGGGGAAGTTCCTTCAATCCAAACTAACAGTTGGATTGGAGAATCCGGTTCACAGTGATTGAGATGTGAGATAGGGTTTCAAGTTACAGTGTTCATTTCTGAAGTTTATGTTGAGTTTAGGTAGTGAACTGGAAGAACAGATAGAAGCAAAGGGTCCGCTTGTATTTGCATAATACATTTTCTGTTAAAAAGTTTAGCAAATAAATACTAATCATAGGAACAGTTATAGCTTTGTGACAGCCATTTGCAATAGTGAGGTCTCTAAAACACCCATGAGATGACTAATAATGGCAGTACTCATTGATAACTGCATTGGAATGTCAGCCTCAACTGTGAGACCGAAGCCTGATCCAGAGGTGAAAAGGCTCCCAATTGAGGTAAAATGATTGAGACAAAAAGAGACTAAAGATTGGTCAGAATGTGATTTCAAGTGCAGAGCCATTATATTTCAGATTTGTATTTCTGGTTACAATGAAGACATCCACAATCTGATCTGTGTTGGCTTTACAGATGTAGGTGTAGTTATTTGAAATGAAATGATAACAACAACAAATTACATATGTCTAGTGCTGTCGGGAGAACATCCCAAGGTGCTACACCAAGATCAGAGGATAATCAACAACTGGAACAGGTGACCAGAAAGGTGGTAGTACCCAGGACTCTGGAATCATATCAAAAGTTGCTTGATCCTGTGATGGAGGAACAGTATAACATCCTTGTTCTGCAAGGATGAGATCAGAAGGGCCAATCCAAAACAATCTTATGATCATGCCTGCCTGTTCAGGTGGGCAAAAGAAATTTCATCACACCATTTAGAAAGAGAAGGGTTTTTCTCCTAGTTTTCTGACCAACAATTCTTCAGATAAATTAGTCATTTACCCAATGGGTCGTTGTAGGATATTTGCACCTGCATGCAAATTTCTTGCTGTGGTTGCCTATAGTCAATGTACTTAGCAGCAATCCCTGTGAAGTGCTTTGAGACATTTCGATGACATAGACACTTAATGCGAGAATTATTTTATACCATAATGTAGGATGTGGTGGTGTCCTGCAAATCGTAAACCAGTTGACTAAACATTAATTTTATAAAGTGAACACAATTCAAAATCAAACTCCTATTATAACATTGATAATAATTCTCACATTTGGTGTAATTCCTTATCACATTGTCAATATATCGCAGAGGACTTCACAGGATATTACTGTAAAATGGATTGACTGTTGTGGGCGATTGGGCTATTTTATGGGTGAATGGAGCAGTCCGTTTGCGCACGGCAATGTCTCAGAAATAGAGCGAATGACCAATTTTATTTGGAGGATTGTTGGCCAGGACAGTCTTCCTTCTCTTTTCAAATAGTGCTATGGGATCTTCAATATCCACCTGAATAGGCAGAGGAGACTTTGGTTTAACATTTCATCTTAAGGAAGCCGATAATACAATCCCCCACCCGGCACTGCATTGCGGTGTCAGCTTAGACATTATGATTTCAAATCCTGACACAGGCGAGAGTGCTACCACTAAGCCAGGCTGATACATGATGCTTTGGGTATTTTTCTTTCAAGAAGCATCATTTCTTTCAGGCTCATCAGCAGAGCAGAAAGGCAGAACGTATGCTTGCAGCAGGAAAGTATGCTGAAGCTATTGCTTGCCATGAAAAAGCTGCAGGTCAGTAAACTTTTTCTAAAGTATAAAACTAATGCTTAAAAAATTTGAAAGCTTTACATGGTTATGTAAGGAAACAACAAATCTGTATGTTTAGTGATGGTCTTTATGATTGAATTTCACCTGTTTACTTCCCCATTGTCAAACAATGATGTGGTACTCAGGTGGAGGGAAATTGGCTGGGATTCCACTTGTGGTGTATTCAATGTCCCTATTGGTTTGCTTACAGAGAATCAATTCTAAAGGCCAAGGAGATTTCTGTTGTAAGCAGTCTCTCCTCTTAAATTTAAAATTTGTGGGACTCATGGAGCTGAAGGCCAAGACTGCACCTTAAAATTGCGAATCTTTTATCGTAATCACACACCTCTATCATCCAGAACTCTGTAGCCCATGTCCGCTCCAAGCTCCACCATCCTATCACCCCCATTCTTGTCCGACTCTACTGGCCTCCCATCACCCAGAGCATTCAATTTAAGATCCTGGTCCTCACCTTTTAAACCCTCCGTGGCTTTGCCCCACCCTACTTCTGGCGATTTCCTAACCCACCACCAACCTGTCTGCTCCCTCTGCTCATTGGGCTCTGGCGAGCTCCATATCCCATAACCCACCCACCCCATCATCGGCGGGCGAGCCTGCAGCCACTCTGCCTCCAACCTTTGGAATTCCATCTCGCAATTCCTCCACCTCGCCCCCTCCCTAGACTTCTTCAAAACCTGCCTTTCATCTGTGCCATCAGTCACCTCCCTTTGCTCTACCCTCCCCGATCCTGGCCCCAGCTCAGGTCTGAAACACTGCCTGTCCAGCACCTTGGGATGCCCCTTCGACGTGAAAGGCGCTATAAAAATGTAATTTTATTGTTATAGTAACCCGATAATTTTTTTTTAAACTGCAAAGTTAATAACAATTATTGATAAATAACCTACAGGGATGGAAGGGACTTTGAGTCATATGCATTAGGTGTGTATTTTATAGAAAAACATTAATGTACATATATTTTCAAGGCCTACATTTGTTATGTTTGACTGATATTATTGTTAAATCAGACGTTAATGTTCAATGGTGTGTTTTACTGCTGAAGATACTGTAGAGGGAGGAATCGTTTTTGAAGAAATTATTAGCAATTCCACTGAATGGCAAGCCATTGTTTCAGTCTAGATATGTGGGAAAAGGTATGACAATTTATTTGAAAGCAGAAAATCCAGTTTATTGCACCGTTTCAGATTCATTTGTATTCATCTTCAATGCTTGTTGAATGTTGACCAACATATGTATATGTGGTAACACTAATAAAATTCAACTGATTGTGGATGACCAACTTGAGTGAGAGGTAGTAATTACACCCAGATAACAGGACTTCAACTTGAGCACCATTGAAGACAAATTAATCAAGGGCAAATTATTTTATTTTGAATGTTTATTTTAAATGTTAAAAGTGACATTCAGTTCAGTTTCAATCCTTCAGTAAATGACTGGTTTCTACAATGATAGTCACATTTAAAATCCAAATGAAATTGATAAGTCTTTGCTTGATTCCATAGATGGAAGCTGCTTTCAGATAGTTTTTGTAAGTTATTCAACCATGTGAGAGCAATCACAACTGAGTCCAGTCTTGTCCACATGCATTTCCAACAGGAGTCACGAGACAGAAAACTGGTTCTGAAACCCCGACCATTAACTCCCACCCCTTCTTTCCTAGGCTAGGCAGGATGTGGCCAATTGCAACCCTTCCTGGGGCTGGCTAACTCACTGCAGTCTTGCAGGATATTCAAGATTGTCTTTGGACTCCGGTAAGGAGTTCACATGATGTTATTCAAACACTCCCTGCTCTCATAGTATTTAACATAAGGAATCCTTGCATGTATGAACCAAAGGTACGAGTGGCCAATACCTGTTCTATTTGACAATTAACAAAGAATATAGTACTCCAAATTATGTACGTAAATAAAACCTTACTAGTTGTCCCAATTTGTAAGCCTGGTTTAGTATTCTATTCTGAAATACTTATTCCTATTGTGAGGCTGATCAATGACCATGGTCTGAATCAGTACTCTATAATTTTGTAATCCTTTTGATACTTGTTGGGGTTTATTCATATGGAATGCTACTTTGGGAATCTGGTCAAATAGTTGAACTGTATATATTGTAATATATGGTTAACTGATTGGTTTCATTCTTCTTTTTAGACCACCTTGGGGAAGCCATGAAACTAACACAGTCAGAACAGGTATGCATTGTGATTAGAATGCACAGACTTTAACTGAATCACTTTGTGTTGTTTAGTGTGGAATCTGACAAAACAGCTGCATCCTTAAAGTAGCACTGAGCCATGTGTATATATAGTATGTTGTAATTCTATGGTGCACTGTAGCTTCTAAACCATGAATACCTGGTTTCTTTAGTTTGTTCCGCTTCTCTGTTGACAACGATATGATTGCTTGGGTACAATCTGATTTTATTTATTACTCATCTTGTAGACATGAATGCCCAATATAACATTCATACAGTTTGCCTCTGAGATCAGCTAAATACAGCACAAACCAGGTCTGGTTTGTATAGATCAGTACCACACCATACAGTCCAGTTGTTCACTTAGTTGTCATATCAGGTGTATATTGATATATAATACTGTACATAATATAAAGAGAATTGATTATGCAACATTCATTTGCTAATTAGTTTGATACATTCTGTACTGGAACATTTAGTTCTTTATTCTAGAAATATGGGCACAAAAATATGCCATTCAATCTGTTATACCTGTGCAGTGCTAGTTCACAAAATTGATTGTTTATTTTGTTTTAAAACAATCATTTGTGCTTCAATTTTCAGCAGTCCTAACAAATGTAAATCTACAGCCATGTTAGGCTAGGTAGTCGTTGCACTTCCCTAACAGCCAGGTTAAAATTAACATTGCAACAGAAATGATGTTTGGCACAGTGCCGAGTTCCTGGGCATGCAGTGGAACAGTTGTTGTTTCACCTGTTTATGAAGTTCAGGACCAAACTGTGAGGTAGATTTGTGATTAAAAGAGGAAGTGGCTCTGGGGAAGCAGGGCTGTAGGTTACACTGATAGATTGCTGAGTACCCTGGAAGCAAAGTTAATAATAATAATAATCCTTCCATTTGATATAGTGCCGTATCACATCTTTGTATATTTGTGGGCAAGACACGGTAACCAATTGCGCACAGTGTCCCACAAACAGTCGTGGATTGAGTGATCAAATTATTATTATGTTTTGTGAGGGATTATTATCAGATGTGTTTGTGGAGTAAGCACTTATCCAAGGTTTCACCCTGACTTGCCTGGAATCGAGTCCAGGTCTCTCGCTTGTCAGGCAAGTGCTCAAACCACTGAAGTACGGGCCTCCACAAAGTTGGCTTCATAGCTGCCATGTCTATTTGCCAAAGCCTCAAATGAGGACCTAGTTTAAGCAGTTGATATTTAGTAAGCAATATTTAAATAGTATAGCTAGAATCAAGGTAGTTGACTAGGGATCCAATTCCAATACTGCTTATGAAACCAATTGTCTGTGTAAAAATCCTCTGCACAGTATAAAGGGCAAATTCAAGTGTACGTTGAATAGCTGATGAAGAAACTCTGAGGCTTGGGATAACAGCTTCTGGAAAGCTATTATCCCAAGCTTTCAATTAGCTTTGTGAACACATTCCTATATGCAATACTTGGTATTCATTATTAGTATAGAGAGAGTTAAAAAATTGCTGCTGAAGCTCTGCATCTCCCAACAGGTCGCGCAATGGAATTGTGGACAGGGAATCCACCCAGTCATATACCTAGAAATTATACTTATCTGTTGCCAAAATTAAATCTTTGGGTGGGGGGTTTAATCAGGATTTGTGGATTGCAGTTGAGCAAACAGCCACCAGGACATATTAGCATTGCATTATTTACTGTCTTAATAATTGTTGCACATTAACATGATTTATATTGATCTAATCAATTAATGTTTAAGTAATTTCAGGTTGATGCTAATAAAATATTGTACTTTAATCTGCAGGCATTATTATCATTGAAGCTACAACGGGATAGCCATATCAAACATCAGCTCCTAATTGAGGAGAGATGGAAGCGGGCCAAGAGGGAAGAAAAGCTAAGGGCTCAGATACACATGACAACTGTAGAAAAGGAAGTTGAATCCCAGTTATCTGTTAAACCCTCCTTTGATGAACCTGATAGTCAAAAAACACTTTCCACAAGTGTGGAAATGAGTAGCTCTGATCGGGATGAATATCTGAGGCAAATTCGAAACTCTTGTGATCGAGAACCAGATACACTTCTCTTTCTGCTAGAGAAAAAGGAAATGCCTTTAAAGACTTGTACAGGGAGTAAAACTCTGAAGGATGACAAGACAAGGATAGAGGAACAAGAAATGAAAATTGCAGAGCTAAAAAGACTTGTTGATCTACTCGTAGCTGAGAATGAGAGACTAAAGAAGGAGAATAGGCAGCTGAAGGCAGAGAATGCAAGACTTAGGAAATTCCCATCAGAGAAGGAAGTGGATGTAGCTGCAGACTTTGTGAAGTCTGAATTATGGTGTCTGAGTCAGACACCAGATAAAACTACCAATGCTGGGAAAGCAAAGGACATTCCAATACCTAATCTTCCTCCTTTGGAAATGCCAGCTCAGGATATTTCATTGGCTGATCTCCCCCCTCTGGAACTTCCTGAGGTTGCATCTAACCTGAAAGAACTATTGGACAACCAAACGGAAACCTCAAAAAGGGACAAACTATAGGGAGCATACTTGGAAAAGATACCAGTTTTAATTATTAAATTGTACAGTGCCTCAGAATAGCAGTTAATGTTTCTGTAATGTATGATACAATTAGTGCCAGATGATTGTATACATACACTAAATGACCTGCTAGTTCATATGGTCTGAGGCACTGTTTACATTCAGGTACTCACCTACATTAATCAGTCTGTGCCACTCACTGAGTTTTCAATGTGATGCAAATTTAAAAGCCAATCAGGAACATTACACAAGTTTGTATTGTATCAAGAGGGAACCAAATGAGCAATTTTGTTTTTCAATGATCGATCAGTTTACATAACACAGTAATCGGGGTTCATCATTGTAATTTTTTTTAACTGTTTTGTGTAAATCTAAAAATTACTGTATTCTGTGTGATGAATTGTCTAAAAATGAATTATAATTTTTTGTTGCTGCATGAATGGAAAACATTAGTGTCAGTATTTGATTTGCAGATTGAATAATTAAAAGAGCAAACCTTGCAACATGCTTTTCATAATTACTATTTCTGTATTCAACTCTTAAGTAAATTGCACGTGTTTGTTTTGAACCCGTTTCTGCATTCAGATTTCTAAATACAGTAAAAGCCCATTTATCCGTGACCAGATCAACCGTAACTTCCGTTACACAAAAAAAAGTCCCCATTCAAATAACCGGATCTTATCCTGCACAATTGCAGTGGAGCATTTAATGAGTCAATTGTCACAATAGAGTACAGTACGATTAACTCTGAATGCTGCCAGGAGTGACACTTCCAGGTTTTGGTCTTAAAGGGGGGACTGTTTTTCCTCTCCCTCTCCTTTTTCTCTCCCTCTCTTTCCTTCCTCTCTCTCTCTCTCTCTCTCTCTTTCCTTCCTCTCTTTCTATCTCATCCCCTTTATTTTTTTCCTTCTCTCTGATGGACAGTACATTGCCTCTGCAGCCCGACGGTATCATGGGTTTATACACTGTTTTGGTGGGGGGGGAGTTGGGAGAAAGAGAGAGGGGATGGGGGGGGGGGAGAGAGGGGATGAGTTGACTAATTTAGATGGAAAATGAGAGGAGGTGGAGGGGGTTTGGGCTTGGAGCCATTGAGATGCCAGACTGACTGTGTGTGTGCGTGTGAGAAAGAGGAGAAAGAAAGGTAAAAACGGCAGTACCACTTTAAGCCACTACAGTCCACCATTGTAGAAGTTTGCTTTGTGATTGTTTATAGACTAATTGATATTTATTGTTTTATTGGTAAGTATCCATACAATATTATTATTTAGTCTTATTAATATGTTTTAAAAAAGTTTTTATTGTGTTGGGTTTTCGGCACCTGGCCGCCCGAATATCCGGCACGCGGTTTAACTGGCATTGGCCAGGTCCCGAGGGTGCCGGATAAACAGGCTTTTACTGTAAATTGCATCAGAGCATTATAAATATAATTTGACACTCAAGCACACCAGCTTTCTGAAATATTAGTATTATCTGGAAATCCAGGACAGCTAATTGTATTGTACTACTATGTCTGTCCCCAAGTGTCAGCGTGGCTCAGTTGATATCATTCATACCTCTTGAGTCAGAAGATACACTGTATGGTGGGTGTAGTCTTCTGCCTGTTGAAGTAGCAATAATCACTTAATTCAAAAATAAGTAAGTTTAGTCAATAATCTTCCAGTGAAATTGATTATTCATGGGACATACATTCATGGGATATAAATTTGCTATTTTATCTACAAATATAATCAATAAGTAGCATCTAAGCATTTCACAGAAATTTGCTATTTAATGTATTAATCACACGATTTATACTTTAATTACATCTTTCAACAGACAACTCTTAATTTAGGGATGAACAGTACGTCTTATTTTGAATTTGAAATGAGAGAATAATCAGGACACATGAAGATGTGCTTTTTCTATAAAACAGATCTATAACATCTTCAACATTCATCTAAACTGGTAGACTGGCCCTTTGATTAATGTAGTGCTTTCTCATTACTGCACTGGAATGTCTGTTTTGATAGTGAGTTAAAATATTGGTCGAAGGCTTAAACTGAAATATTAAACTAGCTGGATGAACCAACTTAAATGAGAGTCCAAGAAAGAATATTGGTGCACTAATGCTTTGCATGAGTGTGCTGGACAAAACTAGATTACAGTAAACTTGTCACTCAATGACAAGTTATTAGGAGTTAGGCATACATGTATAAATACATAAATACATCCAAGATAATAGACAGTATGACTACTACCAACAGTAATTTATTGTAGTTGGAAACAGATATGCAATTACATCTATACAATTAAACTTGTGTTTTTTGATTTCTTGAACTTCTACAAAGTTTCAAACTTGACAGCGATGAACGTAAAAATGGAAAGAATCCCTTTGGAGCATTTTATCTCAAGACATGATGAGGATGATACGTAGTGTACTGCTGACCTCTAGTGGAGATTAGTGGCAATGTGACAGTTAATGAATAAAACTGCAATATCCAATGATGAAGCTGAATAAATATGAGGCTATTGATTTCTAGCTGACTAACAATGCTGTATACTTTCCAGCACTGTTTTTTAGGGTGGACAACTTCAGAGATTGGGCTGTATTGAAAGGAGTAGAGATTGAAGAATGCATTTAAGAAGTCTTTTAAGCATAAATGAATCACCCAGTATCTATACAAATCTAGGAAACCAATATTAGAATGATAAAATGCATTTAACTTATTTTCTGCTATAGGAACAACATTTTCAACAGAAAGTACTCCCCGTAAATTTTTCAAGAAATGTGCAGCCAAAATTGAAACTTTCTGTGCACTATTGAATAGGTTTAGTTCATCTGGCTGACTCACCAGCTGATTTTCAATGGAGACATGATAGAGCAAAGCTGAGGAGGCTGCAATAGAACAAGGGAAGTCTTAATTTGGGATGAAGTGGATGATTTAAAACACACCCTATTACATTCAACTGATATATTGTGTCGTCACTGAATACAATGTGGTTTTTCATCATTGGACACAAAAGCAATTTTTTCTCAACATAGTGGGCTCAAATACTGTAATGAAATAATACCAGATCAGAAACGTAATCACAGGATTGTAGAGGGCCCTTCAGCCCATTTGACCTCATGTTTCCAGAACACCCCAGAACTTAAGTCCTCTTGTTCAACTCTCATTGCATCTGCGAATATTGTTCCTACCTTCCTCTCTGATCACCTTTCTGCTTGGCTAACTCAGGTTTAGTGTGTTTGGATAGCAGCTGGTCTAGAAGGTACACCAATTCCAACCGTCACTGGGTCAGCAGCTGAGACGATGCCAGCGGGTAATTCGGATCCTTATGTTCTTATTTATGTGTGTTGGTTCTCACCTGTGCAGTGGACTGGGAAGAGTGACGATGAATCGCGAATGCCTCCGACTCCGTTTGAACAGGAGAAGGATTCAAGATTAGAATGATCAGTTTTCAGCAGTTTAAAAATAGCTAAGACTTTTAAACCATTCAAAACATCCACAAACCTGTAGTCCTTTCGCCCACAAATAGTCAAGTTTCCTGCTCTTCTTCATCCTGCCCCGACTCCTCCCCCCCTGCTCTTGTCCCTACCTAACTGTACAGCGCCTTGAGACGTCCTCAATATGAAAGGTGCTATATAAATATAAGTATTGATTGATTGTCCTGCACCAAAGACAAAAACTATCCCAGGCTACCTCAAAAATTAGGCAACCTCAGTCATTTGTTTCACGCATGGTTTAAGTAGAAATAAACCCAATCAGGTGTAAACTGCCCAATCTGGCAACACTGTTTCTGATCTGGCTCAAGCCCCCGACCCAGGCTAACCCCAGCCCAAATCACCCCCATCTCCATCCAACTCGCCCTTGACGCAGCTCAAGCTCAAGTCCCCAACCTTCCACTGGCTCAATCTCACCACCACCGTGGCTCTCTACCAGCCCCAAGTTCCCCACACCCTGGCTCAACTCCCCAGCTTGAACTACCTTCCTGATCAGCCTCAAGTCCCTGAAGCAGCACCTTACTCAAGCTGGATAAGGTACTGATTGATGAACTGAGGAGATGCTGGTAGACTGGCTTTCCGTTTTCTCTTCACTTTACAACAACTTAATCAAAAATGAAAATGTAAATTGGTGCATTCTTGAAAGGAAACAGGAAAAAAAATTGGATATGATACCACAAATGGGGCATACTTCCAGGCAATAATATGCACACACAACAAATTTAAAAACAAATAAATATTTGATAAATCTATTTTAATGGAAAATGTAAAACCCCTTTCAACTCCAATGTACAAAGCATATAACACTTGCACTTTAATAACAAACCGAACAAGCCGTTTTAAAAAAATACATAATTGAATGTATATATTTATAAGTATTTACACAGAATATTAACTTTCTTGGTAATAGTCATTTGCTTCCAAAAGTTCACTATAACAAATTTAACAAGACAATATTTCTGAATAAATTACAACGTAATAAATGTTTAAATTTTACAATGAATACTTAATAAAATGCTGATGTCTCTGTATAATATCTATTGTCATTTTTGTATTATGTGGATCTTCAGAATCTTTAGTAATTTGTCAACATGTTAAGCTATGACATGGACAGCTGTGCGCTTCACCAATAAAAGAATTAGGCATAGATGGTAGCTGTGTTTACCTTCTCACAGTAACTGTCTCAATGTAGTGAAAAATATTAATTGTAGCAAACTAAACTGTACAAATCACATTGATCTTTAATATGGCATAAAATTTTGTAGCATATTATTTTTGAAAAATAAATATATCTGTCATTTTCACAATGTACAATATAATACATGGAACAACACAGTGCTATTCTCCTGTGGATTATCATAAGCTAAAATTAGTTTTCTTTGCAATCACACTAATTTGAACATTGGGTAATTTAATACAGTAGCCATGACTTCCAATGACACCATTTGAAATTTCCTTGGCACTATCGATTTGTGGTTTTGAACAGTGACTGTATAACAGCTAATATTTGTCTTAATATGGTCAGCATTATAGAATCATGAAACTGTAAAAACATTAAGAGTTTTGTGTATTTGACATCTTTTCTTCATGCATCTTCAGAGTTACCACGGCATCTTTAACTGAATGATAAATTATATTTTTTACCTGCAAAGAAATGAGAATATTAACAGAATTAACTACTCCACAACATTTTTAAAAAAATCATATTTTGCATATAATACAATTATACGTTTCATATAGAATAACAAATGTACCAATTTTAGTTCATAGAAACTTCTTTGCTGAAATACAAGATATGATTAAAAAGTTGTAAAAGAAAATGATTTGCTTCCCACTGACTAGTTTCTGCAGAGACTTGTGAACAGGTAACCTACCCACCTCCTCAAAAATAATTAAAAAATTACAATCTAGTAATTATGTTCTCTTAAATTGTCAACACTTACTAATTTAACATTTAAAATGCTGTGATGAGGAACACTTCACAGTAGTAATGTATCACCAACAGGTGGTGATGTTGCACTGTGAGCAACTGGTGATAAAAACATATGCACCAAAACCAAAATTTTCTGTCCACTTCTGTCTCATTAAACTCATTTATTTTTTACTGTAATCATGCTTTAAAATAACAATATTCATGTTACTATTTTCTATGTTGAACATTAAGAACTCTATTACAAACAGTGTTCTGGTGGTACAAGTCAGGGAACATTCTTTGGATTGTGGCAGGATATTAGAAGTGCTGAGAATATAAAAAAATGACTTCCAATGTGTAATGACAAATCCACAAAGTAACAAGAATGAGACACTAATGGCTGAGCGATAAGCTCAAGATTGAGATAGATAGATATTTGTTAGATCAGCGTATCAAGGGATATGGGGCAGAGCAGGTACAGTAATTGGTTTTGAGGTACAGATCAGCATGATCTTACAGAATGGCAGAACACGCTCCAGAGGATGAATGGCCTATCCGATTTCTTTGCTTAACTTTTGTACAAATATTTCCTTGGAAGGTGTCCTCTCTAAAAATTGTAAGCAGCAAACTTTATTTTTAAAAATCCATATTTTATTCATAAGTATTTATAACCTGTACCAAGTAGAGCTATTGGCTTGCAGACTCATTGCGGGAGGCACTCACTGCATTTTCAAGAAGCAGAAATTTTATTCCACATAGTGGAAGCTGGCCAGGTTCAAATCCATACCTGCAGTTTATCCTCATAATTGATCTCTTGGTTTGATTGATGTCTCAGTTCCTGGGTTAGATGGAAAGAGTGTACTACATGTTCCGGTGACACAAAATCCTCAGAGACTTGAATGCAATTGTAAATATTCTGCACCTGCAAAACACAGAGCAATCCTTGAACAGTGAACACTAAATATATAATAATTTCATAGTTTATCATCAATTTTGAAGAGAATCGATATACAAACAAATCTGATATTCAAAACACACATGGCATCAATCAGTACTTCAGATGTGTTATGTTAAAATTATATCAAGCTATTAAAGCTTTGAAATTTTAGGTCTTCATGTAGGTTTTAAAGATAGATGGAGAAACTGAGGCAGAAGGATTGATACAAGGAATTAATAAATCACTCAAATTTTAAAAAAGGATAATGGTCTGGAAATAATACTTAATTTTATATAAAACAACAGCAGCAAAATTACTTTGTATAGTGACTTTCATGACACTGCTGCATTGGGAACCTGGGAACCAATCTGCACATCCCCAAAACAAGAATTAGGAATCAAATAAATTTTATGGAAATGAATTTGGATTGATGAGGATGACTGACTAAAACAAATAGCACATTACATTTAAATTCACAGGGAAATAAATGAATAAAGGTAAAATGTAAAGTAATTAATGGTTGGATCAGATTACCAAAAAGTGTGGTTGATACCATGATGCTATTTATTTAATACACAGTTTAATTTTGTAATGGGAAGATGGTATATTAGATCAAATGATCTCCTTCATTCCAATTCTCTTGTGATCTTTGTGCAAAACTTATGCTGGAAGATGGTGCACATCAATGCACTCCCAAAGGATGAAAAAACAGGACAAATGAAACTAAAATAGTCAGCTCCAAAACATCACAGTTTACCTGACGCAGTGCCCCTGCTGGTATGAAGATTGCATCACCCAAGAATTGAAAGATGGTCCAACTCTGTATTCCATATTCTTCGTAAAGCTTCCGACGCAATTTCTTGTTCATGTAGCAGCTCTGATCACGGATTGGATCATGTTCAACTGATTCTTGACCCCGTTCCTTTGTGAGAGGCACAAAAAAAGGAAACATTTTCATTATTCATGCATTGATACCTACCTTAGCCATAAACCAGTGTCTCAATTATAAATCTTTCCAGTGGAAAAAAATAATTTCAGGTTGCAGCACATTCCATAAGAAATGATTACTTGATTGCTTGAAATTAAGGCATAGATTAAACTAACATGAATAGTATCTGTTAGTAAAGATAAAGTATTTAATCAGACAGCACAACAAAAGAGTTTTGCAAGTCTCTTCAGCCCCTTGTTCTCATCTCTCCAGAATACAAGCTCCACCATCTTCTTAAACAAGACAGTGTTCTGGCCTCAGCCACCTGTTTCTGGAAGCTAATTCCAACCATTTATTAACTTCTGAGAAAATAAATACTTCCTGGCATCTATCCTTAAGAAGTCTCAATATTTTCTGTTCCTTTGCTTCAATTACAACCAATTCAAATTGAATTAGTACAACAACAATAATTTGTTGATAGTGTTAGGATAGTTTGAAAGACTGCACAGAAACAGGGTCAGAAAGGGGGGAATTGACCACAAATGTGATCAAAGAGGTACACTTTTCTACCCACATCACTCGAGACACAACAATCTGTGTGTCCTAGTTTAAAATGCTCGATTGATGTAGATAACTGCAAGTGTTTAATGGGTTTAAATTATTTTTAAAAACCCCCGTTGTAGGTAATTGCGCCTTGGGATGCCCTCCCGACGTGAAAGGCACTCTATAAATGTAATTTAGTTGTTGTTGTAAAGGCATCTTTGCCTAACAATTAATTGCTATCAATGTTACGCCTCACCTTTTGTAAAAGCTCCCTTATTTTCTTTGCATCTTTGGCTGAGTAAATATGCCATAAAGCACCAGGAATTTCACCACAGTCCTTCAACCTTTTCTTTGTATTTTCATCCATTTCTTCTTCCTCAATTCTCTTCCAAATGGCTGAAAAATACAAGTCCACCATTGTGAATGCTGCATTCCAAAATCTAGACAATTTAAAAGTTTATTACAGTCTGTTAGTTATATAATTTTAGTTTACCATAATTAATGACGATCTCGGAACTAATATTCAGAAACTTATATCCAACAACTAATACTATAAATGCAAATGTCAAAAGTTGATATAAAATTCTCTGATGTTCTTGAAGATGTTTAATTTTATTGAGTTTATCAGAGTATAGTAAAAGCCTGTTTATCCGGCACCCTAGGGAACTGGCCAATACTGGTTCAAGCGCCTGCTGGATATTCGGCTGAAAACATCAAGAAAAAAGTTTTTAAAAATACATTGTGCCAGATAAATTCCAGTTAATCGAATGCAAACCTTTTTTGAGGTGCTGGTTATACGGAAGTTACAGTTGAACGGGTCACAGATAAATGGGCTTTTACTGTACTATGTTGCTCTTTTGTTCAGTTACACTCCAGCACCCCAAGTTGATTCTATAAATACCAAATTCTACCTGCTGGTGGCCCTAGAAAGTATGGTAATAAACTTATGGTAAATATATATTGAGCTACATTTTTTGGTTTCAAAATTCAGGGATTGTTTTTTATCTACTAATATTAAATTTCTGTACTATGTGTGCGTTAGCTCCAAGGTAAACACAAGGTAAATTCTGTAAACATTGTCAGTTACTTTTCATAAATTCTTAACGTGTTCCCACAATCTTGTTCTTTTATGATGGCCTTTAATATACAGAAACTTCTATTTCAATGCTAAAGCAATGTTTTACTGTTATGTAGACACCAGTTCTGCAATGCTTTGTTTCTGTAATTTTCATAACTTCGTCTAATTTATAGATTGGTGAGACATCTATAAACTTTATAGGAATAAATCCTAAAAGAAATTCATCTCATTTAGATAATAATAGTAATAATAATCCTTGCATTGATTATAGCATCTAGATAAAAGAATAACTGAAACTTTAAAATTTTTACCTGTTTTGTGACCGTTGCCACTTCCTTTCGGTACACTAACATGGACAAGAATATTGACAACATCAGCAATATCTAGGTGGAGGTTGGTAGTTCCATAGTCTTTAGCTGTGGTCTGTCCTGTGATTTAATTATTTACAAATTAATATTTTCCATCCATATAAAAACAAATGCTATTAGTGATAGAACAATGCGTTTTATACATACCTAATGCACAGTTCAACCTGGGCCCTAAATCTGGCCGCACAAAGAAATTTGGTAAACGGGAAGCTAAATTCAGATTTCCTTCTGGATTACAATACTCTGGCAGTGGTAAATTTCTCATTAAATCTTCATACCTAAAAGAAAATAATGGTTGAGGTGTACACATCAGATTTATAGTCCTTCATTAATACAGTTATTTACTGGAAAACACACTTAAGGTGACTTAATGTATCCAAAATTATGATGGAAAAATTAAGATAAACTTAGTATTATTTGTGGTTTAAAAAAAACCTGGAGAACGAATTAGAACAGAAATAAATAGGGAATTTAATCACAACCATATGACTGGTAAAAGAATGACCAAGAAAGGCAACTGAAGTAGATAGGATAAGTGGATTCAAAATACTAGATATTGTTCTACATAAGAGGAGGAGAGATGGAGTGGGCATTTCCTGATTCAGTGTTATGGACAGAGGTCTAGGAATATATTTGTCACTCTGTCTTTTGGAGAATGGTCTGGGGTAGAATTCAAACAGCACTTTAAGTACGTTCAGCCAATATGGCCAATTAAAGAAAACACAACACCCATACATTTTAAACTGTTAGTTATCTTTTACCTTGAAGGCATCATAGTTCTTAACTCTTCACCAGAAAGCCAATCCTTCAGCTTCAGTAACATAACCTCCCCGGTCTTGCTCTTTAATCGTTCTATAAAGATTGAATGGAAAGTTAAATAAATGTACAAACTTAGAGAGGTTAAATTATACTAGCCTTGCAAAGATGTTTAAATAATGTTTGAATATCTCATTTATATATTTTTTGCCCACATGATTTATTAACCATGAAATAGTTGTGCCAAGCAAAACCAGGATTCTAAATCAGCAGTATGTTGGCTATGATCATTTCAGCTTACATATTGCCAATAACCAGAGCAAACATTAGCCCAGTCATATGAAAAGTACATACTTGCTGAATCTTCAAAACCATCCCAGAAGTCTTGGATTTTGATATTGGAAATTAAAGTACCATCTTTGCAGTTAACGAGGTCACCCTTCTGTTCTCCAAATTCTTGCCTAAAACTTTCAGGTTTCCATATGTTGGAATTTAGATTCTTGTGCACACTCGACACCAAAACAGGCTGAAACAGATCACAACATTTAATTTAAATAACGTATAGGAGACGACAGAAGGGAAAAGGAACATTAGTCATCCATTCACAATAACTTTCTGATATTTTGCTGACCTGTTCTCGTCTCCAGCATTCTCTGAATATCCTCCAGTTTCTGTGGTTTCTTGGATCTTGTAGCCATAACAGGCGCCCGTCACATAGCCAGGAATGTGGAATTGCAGCATGAGTTTTGCTAACCTCATCCAAATTGAGATTTTTAATGCCTCCTTGCTCATTTTCTTTTGTTTCTTCTTTTCCACTTAACTTTAGAGTTTTACTTGGTGGGATCTTATTTTCTACTACTGATGCAATGATATCATCTAAGATGTTTGGCACATTCCTTGCACCTCTGCCAGTCTAAAAAGAAATAAACACAGGTAACATTACCAAATGCACATCAAGATGATAGATAAAGCAATTAAGACAAACAAATTTACTAATGCTTTTGAGTTAAACAGAAAATCTGATACGTATTCTTAAATATCTTTAAATCTGGTAAAAACAGCATTGGCTATTGAGATTATTTCAACTAATGCAGATGGTACCAATCTATCAAACTCAAATGAGTCCTAGAATCTGTTAAACTAGAATATCTTCAGAAAACTTCAAATTCAGGTACTCAAAATAATAATAATC
Organism: Hydrolagus colliei; assembly: GCA_035084275.1. Classification (NCBI taxonomy): domain Eukaryota; kingdom Metazoa; phylum Chordata; class Chondrichthyes; order Chimaeriformes; family Chimaeridae; genus Hydrolagus; species Hydrolagus colliei. Next base: position 9,747,420 of record CM068748.1, read on the forward strand.
CTTGCATTTGATATACCGCTTTTCATGTCTTCTAGACGTCTCACAGAACATACTGTAAAGTGAAATGACTGTATATTTGTGGGCAAAATGCAACAGTCAATTGCGCATAGCAGTTTCCCATGAACAGGCATGGATTGAAGTGACAAATTTATTAGTGTTTTTCTTGTGCAGGATTATTATCAGGGATGTGAAATAAGAAGACTTGCTCTGCTGGGAATGGAACCCAGGTCTTTCACTTGTGAGGCGAGTGTTCTAAACTTCTGAGTTACAGGACTCCACGTATGACTCTGTTAAACACAAAACATTTTGGCAAAATGTATAAGAAAATGTCAAATCGTTGACAGTGTGTAGTCAGTCATACACTGCAAATCAGCACAACACACACAAACAGTCTGTAACAGATGGCACACACACAGATCACATCATCTCTGGTCACCATACACCCCATGTCCAATTGCTGGCTGAGGCAAGCGACAGCGACTTGACCGATGTTGTGTAACATGGAGTTGGCAGTTGTTGGTTTGTCACACTCCAACCTTGACACCAATGTCAGGCCCAGGGTCAAGGCCAGTGTCCAAAGCATCAAAAACATGAAAAAGTTTAATACGCTTTCACATTTGCAACAGAGGGAACTGATAGTTGATCAATTTTGCGGGTAATTATTTTAATTTTAATTGAATCATAGAATGTTATGGCACAGAAGGAGGCCATCCGACCCATCGAGTCTGTTCCGGCTCTTTGACCGAGCAAGTCACTTTTGACAGAGCAAGTCATTTTAAATAAATCAACTTCACCAGTAAATGATCACTTAAAATCTATTCAGTACTTACAGGTGTCCCTGCAGAGAACACTGGGGCAAATGCAATACCAGCATTGGTTGAACCTAATCGCAATTTGCCAGCTGTTGTGGTCAGTAAATCTCGCAAGGTTGAACCGCGCTCACTGCTGAGACAAACAGTTGAAGCTTTGCAATTCAGTGAATCGGCGTTGTCTGCTTGATTTAATTCAATCTTCACTGTCTTCGGGAGAGATAATTCTTTGGTTTCTATAGCCAAATCAAAAGAAACAGAAATGCTGTATTGTGTACCCTCCAGTTCTTTATTGTTTCTTTTTGTAATCTTATTTTGGTTAAGAAAACATTTAAAAATCATGCAAAAGAGTCTGTAGGGAATGCCATCAATGTCCACATATCAACTTCCTCACTGCCATCCGCCCAGCATCTGAATTAGTCTCCTTAGTATTGTTTACCCATGACTTTCAATCAGGAATGTATATCTTTCAACATGGGAGGGCAGAGTGAGGCAAGCAGCACAGATTAGGCAAAAACAGGCATGGTAGTCTACAAATCACTGCCGAACTGCAGATCTCAACAGTAGCATTAGGTGCATTGATCCAGAAATGATCACCTTTAGCAAAATCTTGATTCACATAAAGAAGCGCTTATGAATGCATAACTACAAAAATACATAATAATCCTTACATTTGATATTGTACCTTATCTTTGGAGATGTCTCAAAGCACTTCATAGAAAATACTGTAAAGTGAATTGACTATAGATTTATGTGGGCGAAATATGTTACCAAAATCTACAGGCAGATTCTTGTTTCTTCCCTGACTATGCTGAGAGAGGGCTAAGAATCAGTTACAAACTTACTTTCGGAAGTGACTTCATTCGCAGGGTTGGTGGAAGTGCCATTCGTCTCTAGCTTCTCAGAAGTACTGTTTTGTTTTGTTGCTGTGATGTTCGTGTTGTGATTTAGAACGCTCTGTAGAACCTGTTGTAAAAATAAAAATTTGAAACTCACTGACTGAAGTAATTTTTTTTTACAAAAAGGTAAGCGACAACAGGTTTCCACAGTAATCCTCCCTAGGGTTAAACTGGCTTGGAGGACATGTACCTGAGATACTGAGATAATTAAGAGATACTTAATTTTGTTTCCCCAACATTAGTTTATTGATCACAGACTCCAAAGACAGCCAAACTGAATCTTAACTTGTCTAGTCTTTGTTTGCAGATCTATATTTTAATTGTTCAATGCAGCTGTTTTACAATATCAAATCTATCTGAAGGAAAACAATCATAGAAACCACTTCAATGGATCCAGTAAACATTTCTAGCAGAATACCACATGCCAGCATTTGCCAAGTAGTTATCTTTATTTTTGTGTAAAATCTCAATATTTGCGTAAATACTGTGCACCTTCCGTTTTAATTGTCCCAGTTGGTCAATAAAATGAAACTGCTCCTGGTCTAATGTGTCACCTTGAGCTAAGTATCTACTTTGCATCTACACAATTAACCCTCAATTATAATTGCTGAAACCTTCAAATTAATACTGAGTTCACAGAATTATTACCACGAGTTTCTCTTCTTCCGCTTCACCCATATGCACTAAGTTGCAAGTAAATCAATCTAGTTAGGGATTTTAATATTTATATCCACAAATTGATACATTGCAATGAAATAATATGAATATTGAAAAACTCTATTCTAAGAATATTCCTAAAGGTCTCATTTCCACTGTACCTGTGAAATTCCGTTAGTTGTTGAGAGTTTGACAAGTTGGATATTTTGTTCATTGGTACGTGCAATGATTTCCCACTTGTTTCTGAAGGCATTCATCATATCACTAAGGTCGGCAAAGACTAAAATAGACAATTTGTGGAAAAAACATGCTTTACAGAACAGAAAAGACCTGGACATCAGAGTAAAACAGAATGAAATCAACACATTGAAAATAACTTGTACTAACTTGTTCAGAAACTTTATACAAACTATTACAAATTACTAATAAAACTCATAAGTCGCATCAGTCAGGACCACAACATTTAGCATCACATCGGTAAAGTTTGAGTTGCAGGCAAACTGTATAAGCTGTGAAAACTCTGATTTAATTAATAATGTACACCGCATGTGCATAATTCAATGAAACTGGTGAGTGCAAATGTGATGCTTTCTTCAACGCAGCTGGTAATTGCACATGCGGCAAAGGGTCAAGAGTAAGATTTCTGTGATTCAATGAGTATTCCAGTGCTTTGGGACGTCCTCCCAATGTAAAAGGATCTATGCAAATGTAATTTTGTTGTATTCATCTGTCTCCAGATATCCAGCACTGACTGACAAGTATGAGAATCATTGAATCACAGGAAATGAAGTTCAATGAACAAAATGCAGCAAGACAGATCAAGACTATATTTCTCGCAATTCAATACAATTCAGTAATTGTGAGAGTAATGGAGGATAAAGGAGTGGTGTTACGAGCTAGGAGATGATTAACATGACTAATGCAAATAAATCTAGGTGGTTTTGATAGGAAACTGAGTGGGACTCAAGTGTATGACTTTGGAGATTATACGGTTTAAGTTAAAGTTATGATTCATGCGAGTTTTACTGTAGTACAAAGAATACCATCATGTGTAATGTAAATAAATATTGGTGAGGCAGACCATAACACACAAAGTGATATATTTTCTCATAATTTTCAAAATTGTTTTCTATGTTGTTCAGAAACCATCAATGCAGAATAAAAACACATGGTGTTTATTTGGATGGTATGTTAGAGATTAGAAATGTATAAATTAAATAAAGGTTCAATGAGAAACAACAAAACATTTTTTTGTTACAAGTAACACTATTCCACACTGTATAAAAACATTTTGTTACGTTTCTACTCATTATAGAATGCAAGTCCAAATTAAATAAAAATTACACACTTACCACTGCCAGGAATAATCTGTGTGGGCATTAGGCTCTTTGCATCATGAACTTGGCCTTTGACACATTTTAGCCAAACATAAAGGTCTTTAACTTCTGAAAAATACAGATTTTTAAAAAATTGAAAATTATAAGCTTTTTAAAATTATAACACATTAATTTATCTGCCTGGAAAATTCCCCACAAATTAAAATTTCCTATAACTTCACTAAGGTTGGCAGTTTCAGCAACCAGTGAAAATGTGAATCTTGGCACAGGTGAAAATTACTCATGCTTTTCATTTAATTACATTGACTCATCTTCCACCAGTTCCTATGTGCACAAGCAGAAGAAACTTGGCAGCCAAAGTCAAATCAGACTCTGCTGCCTCAGCAATCGTACTCCTAGTAACTTCTTCAAGAAGAAACTTTTTCACTCCGTTCTTTGATACTTGAAATGTGGGTAGCATTCACAAAATATGAAGCCAGAGTTGAGAGGAATCCTGAAAAATTTAATCTGTTTGCAATATGGGTCTTTTTAAAAAAAAAAAGTATTCTAATTTCTTCCCTCCTCCAGCTGATTTTTTAATAGCAGCAGAGGGACATTGCTGCTGGGGACTAGATGATGGATGCAAAAAGATGCAAGTTTTCAAAATATTCACGAATGTTTAAAGCATAATATATCCACCAAATTATACCAGCTAATTTCTGTTTGACTTAATATTTCATTGCTAGGATATAAATGGACATATCCAAAAATAACAGGATTAAAATTGTGAGAGGGCAAGGAACTAAACTCGTCTATAAAATGCTTCACTTTATGGATCAGGCAAGTTCCAATGTAAAGCCCAAAGCTCAAGTTAAAACATTACATTTCTGCCACATCCATGAACAGGTAATAAGTTCCACTGAAGTGTTTTCACACATCTTTTTATAATTTTCATAAAATCACACCAATGTTACGGCCTTTTGTGAACTCAAAACATAACACATTCCCATGGAATGATTTCTCAGTATGGAAGAAAGTAACTGAAACTGCCATCATGCATTTCTTGCATTTTTAAAACCGTAAATCAATTCAGAAACTGACCTTTGGAACCCTTGCTTTCCCTTGCCTTATAGCAGTCCAGGCAGACCACAAATCCACATTTCTGGCAGACCCAATGGATGTTAAACAATGTGGCTTCACATGCATCACACATTTCCTGAACTCCTTTTACAGCTCTCTTCCAGGCTATTTTGGCTGAAATGCAAAACAAATACTATTACCACACACTGAAACTTTCATTTTATAGGGAAAAGTTCATCAGTTCTGACCATGTTCTGTAAAGGTCACTGTTTTATACCAAAAATCCTGATTTATATACAGTGGTGAAATATATATTTTTGGTTAAAAATACAGTAAAAGCCCATTTATCAGGCACTCGCAGGACCTGGCCAATGCCAGTTAAAGCGCCTGCCGGATATACGGGCGGCCCGCGGCCGAAAACCCACCACAAAAAAATTAAAGTTCTTTTAACACACACCATACTAAATAATAACAGATAATAACAGAATATTGTATTGGTATTTATTGTTAAAACTGCTCTTCTTCGCTTCTCGCCTTTACTAATTGAGGTTTACAGTCCAGTGATTCTTTTTTAAATGGAGGACGCCAAGCGGGTGAAAAAAATGGCAGCGAGATTTTAATGTTGTGCGACTTTACTAGTGGCCAGCCGATAACCCTAGACTCTACTAGCGGCAAATCGAAATACTGCACCTGCGCGACAATGTGAGTTATCAGCTAGAGTTATCGGCTTGCCGCTAATATGGCTTTAAAGTCGCGCTACATTTTAAAGTTGCATGCTCAACCAATCGGTATCTCCCAATATAATTCACCATTCCAGCAACCAGATCTGATACCGTAGCCATCCGGCACACTTGCGGTATGCTCACTTTACGCATGTGCACTTATTAAGCTTACCGAACCCGAACGCTGGATTGCTTTTTTACCGATCATTTTACTGAGTGTGCTGGAATGCTTTATTGGTAAGTATCCATACAATATTCTGTTATTATTTAGTCTATTATTAATATGGTATGTTTTTAAAATAAGTAAAAAATTTTGTGGAAGATTTTCAGCAACTTGTCGCTCGAATATCCGGCATATTTGATTAATCGGCACCAGTCAGGTCCTGAGGGTGCCTGATAACAAAGGTTTTACTGTACTATGTGACCACTTGTGGCAACTAAGAGAATATTTAGGGACTCCGTCATATCACTATCCCCATTAGAACCTCTCCCGTCTTTGCCTGAAGTGGACCTACATTTACTCTCACTAGTTATTCCTCTTGATATATTTATAAAAACGTTTGCAATCTGACTTAATGTTCCTAGGTAACTTGCCCTCATACTCCATTTTTTCACTCTTAATGAGATTTTTAGTTATTTTTTGTTGGTTCTTAAAACTCTCCCAATCCTCAGATCTGATGCTTTTCTTGGCAGTTTTATAGGCTTTTTCTTTTAATTTTATACTTTCCCTAACTGCTCTAGTTAGCCACGGATTAATTGCTTTCCCTGCGGTACTCTTAATCCGCAGGGGAATATGCAATCTCTGTGAATTCTGTACTACATCCTTAAATATTTGCCACTGTTGGTCTACCGTTCTACCTCCTAATTTGATTCTCCAGTCTATTTTACCTAGATCTTTCCTCACACCTACAAAATTAGCCTTATTTAAATTCAAAATACTTGCTTCAGATTTAACTATATCCCTCTCTAATTTAATACAAAATTCAATCATGTTGTGATCACCTTGCCCTAGAGGAGCTTTAATATCTACATTGCCGACTAGTTCTGTTTCGTTACACAAAACAAGATCTAGGATGACCTGTCCCCTAGTTGGTTCTTCAGCGTGCTGCTCCAGAAAGCTGTCTCTCATACACTCAATGAACTCTTCCTCTAACCTACTTTTGCCAATTTGGTTTTCACAATCTATGTGAAGATTGAAATCACCCACTATTATTGCTTTACCTTTCCTACATGCTCCTCTGATTTCTTGATTAATTTCTTGTGCTATATTGTGATCATTATTTGGGGGTCTGTAAAGCACTCCTATTAATATTTTCTGCCACTTATTGTTTTTTATTTCCACCCATATTGACTCTACCTCCTGGTTATCAGATTTCAGATCCTTCCTCTCTACTGCTTTTATTATACTAACTTAATATACTAAATTTCCTTTCAAACAAATCTGCTTTCAAAAATACTGAATTAATTTCAGGTTGTGGTATGCAAAATTATAATATGCATATTTAACAATCATACTTTAATCAAGAATTTACTATTTACATTTTAACTTGCAATGATGCACATACATAATTTACTATATATAAATCAGTGCCACCAAAGGTCTTTTCTTACCATCTGGTTCAAGCCACGATATAGCAGCCTTCTCAGATATCTCAATTTGGCAGAATTTATCCCCAATATTGCTCAGAATGTACTTGGAGGTTTCTATGTCCAATTCCACATCTGTAGAATCATTAGATAGCCACAAGTTTATTGCTTCTTCATCATACTGTTCTGGAGTGGAGAATCCATCTGTCCTTAATACTGCATTCTTACTGAATGCCAGTCTGTGAAAATAGTAAAGGCAATTTTAATTTGATTTGCCATTGTGTCAAGGTGATAGGATTGTAAGAACAAGGTGTTTTGCAATCAATTATCACAGATGTTCCTTCATAACATCAACATATTTAGTATTTATTTTCCTAGAACTGGCAGTTCATACTTGATGGGGATAATTATTTTATCTAATTCAATTACTTTTTTTCAACAATATATTTTGGATATTTCACTGAAAATACGAGCAGAACATTTTAATATGTAAAACTGAAGTGTGTATAAAAGTAACCATATAAATTCAATATCATATTGGATCCTGAACCTACATAATCAAACAGGAAATATTACAGATCTTTATTACATTTTACAACATTTATGTCAATATTCGTAGGCCCATAAATCAAGATTACATCTGAAAATCATTATAAAAAAAACGAATTAGCTGATCTTACTGCTAGAAGTCCGGTACTTGGATTCCCTCCTGACATATTATATTAGTCAGTCAGTTTGCCTTCCTGTGCATCAGCTTCTTTCAAAATAACTATGAAGCCAGTTGTCTTTTTTTTTTTTACAGGTGCAGTCGATGCAAAAGCCCTGATTGGTAATTGAGCCCCATTATACCACTGAGTGAGATTTTATGGAGTCCAACCATAGAGCTCCACCATATTATCAATATTTTCGTTCTAAATAAGTAGTTTGTTTCCTTTATTTGTATTCTTGTGAAAAGTCAGGCTTTCTACTGCATCTGGAAATTACATACCAACTAAAAAAAGGTTACCAACAGTACATTGTACATTCACAAACTCCACTAAATGTTTGCGCATATTAATCAGTGTTTAAAAAAAAGCAGAACACATTCTAAACAATCTATAATTCATACGTGCTTACCGGCGGAAATAATAAAATCTGCAAAACACAGCTGACAGACTTATTTCCTCATTCTTCCGATAGCGAACCATTCGACATTCCCTACACTTCTGCAGGTTTGGTGCTATTTGAGAGCATGAACCATCTTGCAGAAAAGATTCTCCAGTCTGCTTCAGCTTCTTCACTTTCCGCCAGTCCTTCAATACTGATCGCGGTAAACCATCTGCAAAATAGCATAGGCTGTATGTAGACTGCATCTTAAGCAAATATTTCCTCAAATTATAATTTCTACTAAAGTGAATAATATATTTTAGGTTCATTTGTTTTCATTCCTTGAATCAAACTAACTTCCAAAAATCTTAGTCATGTTACTACCTTTTAATTGAACATTAAAGGCATGTAACTGAAAAATTAAGATATTTAATATGTAAAACTAAGATATTTCGTCCAAAATTAACATGTTTTATAAGAGTAATCTAGTTTTTTTCTTAAATAGTGTCCGAGTCTATGTGATAACAGCAATATCCTATCTGTGGTTTAAACTGAGAAAATGATAAAAATGGCAGTTTATTCAAATTATTGCCTCAAGCCCTAAGCAACAGAATCCAAGATTTCTAGGCGAGGGTGTACAGCAACAACAACAAAATTACATTTCTAGAGTGTTTCACATGGAGGAGTTAATGGATATTCATGGTGTAGCTGTTATTTCTCAAGTGATAAAACAAATTGGCTTCAATATTAAGGCTGAATTAAATTTTTTAAATATGATTCTGTATGATCTTAAATTTAAACAAAAAAGGTCTTTAGGGTCAAGTAAAGTTTCAGGCCTTAGAAATTCAGCTGAATGTTTCCTGAAACTAGATACCAAAAATCTCACTCATAACAAACAACACAGGAAGACGGTGAATTTGAAAAAGACAATAAAGTACATCTAAAACCACTGGAAATCTTCCCTTTTAAGTTTAGGGTCTCAGGAATCAGAGGAAGGAATAGCATTTGTTGCAGTGGTATCAATTACTACCATGACTAAACGTTTCCTTATGCTAAGCAAGAATGCCAACTAAGAGATATTGTACACTGATAAGTGTGAGCTTATTTCTTGACATCTTCGGATTTTAATTTGCTAGGAACAACAGATTTTCAACATAAGAGGAAAGCACATTACAATGCATACAAGGGAAACGGGAAAAAGGGAAAGCTGAGATCAACTTATATGACTGTCTGTCTGAAACACGAGTATTACTTTTCTGGTAGCTGACAACCTCCTAAAAATTCTCAACTCTTGTTGAGCTCCACTGAAAGACTTCACAGAATCATAACAGCTGTTAAAAGGGCAGTACTGGCAGAGACCTGTAAACAGGTTTTCAAAACTTTCCGCAAGCCAAAAAGCAAAACACATGGCATGTGGAGGCGGGGCAAAGATAACTTCTCCTTCCACCAGATAATAAAGCAGCCAATAACTCCTGCGGAAGTGTACAAAATGGGAGGGGCAAATCTTCATGGCAATCATGGCAAATCTTCAAGCTAAATACAGGTTTGTAACAATATGTCCACAATCTTTCCTGGACAATTTATTATTGGGCAAAGTTATCTTTTCATTTAAAATATCTAAGCAACACTAAAAGAAGCAGTAACCATCTAGAAACAAATCTTTTGAAATCCTCACGAGTTGACAAACGCCTTTGTGTCCCAGTACCTCCCTACCTCTCTGATCTGCTTAGTCCCCATTCAACCACCCACCGCCTCCACTCAGCTAGCACTGGTAATCTTGCTTGTCCCTCATCGCCTGCAACATTGGCTGCCGTGCTTTCAGCCATGGAACTTTGGAATACTCTCCCTCAATTCTTTCGCTTTATGCCCTTGTAACAGTAAATGTAAAACTAGCACACAGATCATATGGATAAGTTAGACAATTGAAATATATCACTTACCACTCTGAAGTTTAGTTTTATTTTTTTCCTTTGTAATCTTACATAAAGTACCATTAGGTTTAATTTCTTCTTCATCCTTCTCAATATCACCCTTCCTCTTTTGCAAATCATTTTGTCTCTTTTTGTAGGTTGGTTTAGGTTGACGTTTGACTCTGTGATCTGATTTACTTTCACTCTCATCTGAAGCATCACTTTCAGATCCAGATTCGTAAATTCGTTTTGTTCCTCTTCTCATCTTTATTTCTTCCTGTTCAGTTTTTTCTTCCTGAGATTGATCTACTTTTTCTTTATCATCTGAAGTAGAGGCTAATGAACAAACTGAAAGTACTTTGCTCGTGTCTTTTTCAGAAGTTTCTGTTTTCTTTGTGTTTTTGTCTTCTTCCGAATGTCTGGTTAGCCAGGCTTTCTTAAGCTTTGTGTGATAACTAGGTTGGCTTGATTGAATTGTTTGGCCATTAGTGATAGAATTTAATTTGTGCAAGACATTGACTGTTCCATTGCTATTAGGAGAGAGAGATGTTGAACTTTCTTCAGTTTTAAGGCTTGCATGCTCATTGTTATTAGTGTTAGTGGTTCCGGAATGAGCCATTGCCAGTGCTGCCTTGTGCTTCTTCAGCTGGTAATAATCAGTTGTACTTGAGAGGCTTGCGTTATGCTGTGCGGTGCTTCCTGTTCTGGTACTAATAGTACCAGAGGATGTAACATTAACTTTGCATTCCTGGGTTTGTATCCCCAAACAAGCTGAAGTTCTTGGAGCAGCATGCTCTGGTGCACTGTTAGTCAGTGTTGAAGAAGATGAAGAATTGGCAACCGCTGCTCCATTATTACCACTTGCGTTGTTCGTTGCTTGAGTTGCAGAAGTGAACGAGTCAGTTCTGCTATTGCAAAAGGAACTAATAGCAGCCAAAGAATTTAAACTGTTGCGTGGTTGAAAACCTTTGAAGGTCTTTTCATATTGTGTGTAAGTAGTGTCCAAATTCAAATTGGGCAAAATTATTCTTCCTACTTCTTTTACTTCCGATGGTTTGAGGTAATTTACTGGATTTGGCCAAATTAATGATCTCTCTCTTCCAGATTCTCTTGAGTTCGACTGCATTTCTGGTAGATTATCCTGCTTAATAGCAGAAGGTGGCCGCACAATAACAGATGCTTGGGCTACTTGGAAAACTTTGCTGCTGTTCTCAGAATGGCATTCTCGCTTACCACAATTCACTGAATCATTTTTCCAGATGTCAACAGAAGCTAATGCAAGATTATTCATGTAATTTTTGACATCTGCTCTTGGTTCTGGTAGTAAAGTTGGAGGTTTTTGGAGTTCTGAAAGCTTAACAGCAGCATGTACAGGTTGTATTGGAGTTAGAGTTGGTGGGGACAGATTCCGGTAGTTCCCTTCTTTTCGCTCTGCAATGTGTTGAGATGAAGGCAGATATATTGGTGCCCTGTGTAAAGAGGGCATAATTCTGTTGGGGGTTGCAGATGAACCTGATAACTGTTCTCTGGTTCTCTTGTATTCCATAGTACTTATGTTTCCAGTTTGAGAGGACAATTGCTGGGAAAGCTGTTCTGTAATTTTGCTTCTTAACCTTTCACCCTCCGGTTGGTGTTTAATAAGGGGGGGAGGTTTTGAAAGCGTCTTATTGTTATATGAAAGATGAGAAGGTGTTGAAGGATTAGTCTTCTCAGAATAAGGATTTACTGTCTCCTTGTATGGATACAATCGAGGTGGTTCATTTACAATACTGTTTGATAAGGTAGTAAAATAGTTACTCTGGGGTAGAGTCTGAGGTAATGAATTCTTCAATGTATAAAGTTCTGTTGCACAATGCTGGGTTTCTCGTTCTCGTTTTATATTTTGTGGTTTGGGGCTCGGAGTAGGTAAACAAGGTATTCTGGAACAAGTATCTTTCACTGAATCATTTTTCTTGATAGTGGTTGCAAAGGGAGCGACTTCAATGCTCTCCTGTAGAATCCTACGACTCTCTTCTTTGTATTTATTGTAACATTTGTTTTGTTCTTGCGGTGTTTTTTTCTGCTTACCCTGACTAAAGATAGTGTTTGTAAAGCATCGAGGCAACTGGCTTTCCAATCCATGCAATGGTCTGCCGTGATCAAAATCAGGCTTTGTTTGAGCAGGTGCAACAGAACACAATGGTTCAACGAAAGGCTTCTTGTCAATTTTCCTATACAAAAAGAGGGAAACAAAAGGCCGAGTTAAACTTGTAAATGTTTTAACCATGTATTATATCTTGATAATTAATTCAATTTCCATTAAATATTTCATTGAGTTGACAACAAGATTTGAAACAGTTCAATTTGAGGTTAAAATTATTTTTTTATTCTAAAGTAGAGGAAAACTTAGGGGAATAAAATTGGGGAAATCAAGAACATTCAGGGTAATGGCTCACATTATGTATATTTTAGTATCAAATCAAAATGCAATACTTGACAAACATTTTAAGTGGAACCACAGGCATTTATTACACAGGAGGCAGCCAATTGGCCCATCTTGTCTTGACTGACTCAAAGATTATCCACCTTTTCCCATTCTTCTGCCTGATCTCTATTCCATTAGAGTATTTATCTACTATTCTATAAGTGCTATAAATAATCATAGAAAATATTAACTAATTAATATTTTTTTTAAATCTGCTGTTAAGTTGTTTCTGTAAATCCTCATTTTAACTGAACACAAATATGAAAAACATGCGCAATAACAATGCATTTTTTTTTCTAAAAGTATCTTTTTTCTATTCAGAAATTCAGTATAAGCCTGTTTATCCGGCACCCTCAGGACCTGGCCAAAAACGACATGCCGGATATTCGGGTGGATCTGACGCCGAAAACCCAACACAAAAAAAATTAACTTATTTTAATATACCATATTAATAATAGACTAAAAATGACAGATAATAACAGACCTTTGTTATTCACCTAAAAAATCACCTTTGCTGGTAGATGCCTGATTTGAAGCTATGATGCTGGGGTAGAGGTGTACAGTCTATCTTCTACAATGGCCGACGTGAGGGAAAAAAACGGCAGCGCGACTTTAAGGCTCCACTAGCTGCAAGCCAAAATACCAATGAGAGGGAAAAAACTGGCAGAGCCACCTTCAGGCACTAGTAGCAACATTCCAAAATACTGATACGAGGGGAAAAAAATGTGCCACTGTGATTGTGCCAGATAAGATCCGGTTACTCGAATGGGGACCTTTTTTTTTGAGGTTATACGGAAGTTACGGTTGATCGGGTCACGGATAAAAGGATTTTTATTGTATTTGTTTTCATACTGCTTCATCACAACTCATCTTTTCATTATGTACAGTAAAGAACATATTCTTTTTGTTCCTTACTGTTGCAATACCATTGAAGAACAACCGTCCTCAATAATCCATTGAGGTCTGATTTCCTTGGAGGTTCTGTTCTTGCCTATTTAACTTTTTAGTGTTTCTCCTAAAAAGTTACCACATAGAGACAGAATGGGATGCTTACTCTTTTTGATGATCTACAGCTGACTTCAACAAAGGTGGACTAGAATGTTGGGTCAATTTCAGGGGTCGATGAGAATCAGCACTGGCAGGACGTACAGGAATGTGGCTCAATAAGCCAAGGCTGTCAACTGAGGTTACAATGGTGGGCTGAGGTAGCCAAGGACTGGAAGTATTCTGTTACAAAACACAAATAATCATACCAATTAATGTTACATTGTTTGAGTGTGCATAATTTATTTTTCACACAATGTGGTAACAGTATAGCTGGTAAAAACATTTTTTTTTAAATGCCATCAAATATGTAATTCCCTTAAAAGTCATATAATTTAATCTCTCAATTTGTAGTCTCATACAGATTAGATCTTCGGTAATACATTTTACTTTGATAAATGTTCAGCACCATCTATTTTAAGATGGCAAGTTAATGGAACCTTTATTTGTTTTTTTTAAAACAAATGACATCTCCTAGAGACCTTTAATTTCTACCAAAGATATTAGGAAAGAAAAACGTCAATGTTCGAGTTTATCAATTCTCTTTTAGTAAGATAATTATGCATTCCAATTGTTATGGTAAATTTCTCAGTTAAAAGTGATCCAGCCTCAATTTTTAAAACATGTTCAAATTAAAATTAGCAAAACAGCTATGAAATGTATAGCTAGATATCATAAAATTGACTTTAAAAATCTTACACCTCTGCCCATGATGGGCAGTAAAAGATAAATGCGAATTATGCACCTTGAAACACAATATCATAAATACATATTTGATCCAGAAGCTTTAAAAATCAATTATGTTCAATAGTCATTAGGATTGGATTCTACTTCTTACCTCTTTTGGTCACCCCCCACCCAACCACACTGCCCACACACCACACTAACTCCACCTCGTGTGTAAAGCACTTGGACACATCCTCCTATTGTGTATGGTGCAATATTGTGTGTCATTCTGGCTCAGCATTCGAGTCAAAAGTTTGTGGATTTAAGCCCCACATTAAGACATGTGTTGTATCGGTAGTGGTGCCATCCATCGATGAGACGATAAACTGGATGTTATAGATAGAATGGCACTAAAAGAAAGGTTTTTGCCGGTGTCCTGGCCAACAATCCCCCAAATTAAATTGATTGCTCACTCAATGGCTGTTTTTAGAACATTGCTAAGTGCAAAACTGGCTGTCACGTTTCACCCATAAAATACAGTTAAACCAGTTTACAGTATATTCTGTAAAGCGCTTTGAGTCATTGACACAGAATGATAAGATGCTACATCAAATGCAACGATTATATAAACACATTTTATTGCTTTAAACAATTCAAATACTAATGAGCTATTGACAAACCCGAGTATTTATTTATATTACACAATGTACAACAAAAACACATACCCTCCTCAATGAAGCCTCAGAATTTATAGGATTTTCAGGATGGACCCACTTGGATGAGGTCATGTTGAGGCCTGGTGATAGATGGGTGCCATTTGGATACTGCCAGATTATGGGATAGATTCCAAGCTGATTATAAGGAGCAGATGGATGGGCCTGGCCAAGAAGCTGAGGTGAATGTTGCTGTAAAAATTGCTGCTGGTGGTGTGCTAGTGCCAAGGGAGTTAAATTCCTTGCGTGCACAGAGTCCAGATGTCTGCATAGCAAAGAAGTTGAGGGAACTTCAGGCAAAACCACAGGATGGAGGTGAGAAGACTGTACAGACCGGTGTGGTGCATTGTTAAGAGCAACAGGCAACTGTGATGAGGAACCTGATTGATGTGGAGTTGCTAATGCTGGATGGGAGCTACTCGTGGTCAGGCAAGTTGTATGTGCCGTCGTATGTAGAGGACGAAGATGTGGATGCAAATACAAAGACATGTGTTTAGTTTCTGTATTCGGGTTGATCAAAGCTGGATCTCTGTAAACTGTAAAATGTTCATTTTTGTCAACAATTAAAGGGCTTTTTGTCATTTCCACTGGTTGAAAGCTGGACCTTGAGAATTCATTTTTACGTCTAGAAGTTGGCTTGGCAACATGAGCAGCTGGGCTGCATGGGTAATTGATTTCAGCTTTTATAATATCATATGAGGTGTTTGGTTTATTTTTCTTGTTGATTTCTGCAGAAGCAATGGTCTCTCTTGAGGCATTATATGTTTCTTCTTTTTCAGATCCACTGTTCGATTCATTGATAACTAAAAATGTTTTTAGAACTTCAGAATGGACCTTGTTGCTAATCTTACTGTTAAGCAGCACATCTAGCTCTGATTTGTCAATATCTGAAGTTTTTTGGTTTGTAATCAAAAGTTTGGGATTGGGATAGTTTACTTCTTGTGGTGTGAACATGCAAGAATTGCTGCAAGTAGTTTCATTAAACATATCAGGTAATAGAGTCCCATTCTCTATTTTAGAAATGCATTTTAACACAGTTGCTGTGGTAGGTTCTCCAGACTTAGAGTCACTGAGGCCTTTTGTTTCCACAATGCATCCTTTAATATCTTCTTGTGATTTAATGTTCCGTAGCTGGCTGAACTCAATCTGCTGGAAATCCATTTTTTCTCTAATTGATTCGGGTTTCTGCGTTTCATTATTGTTCTGATTCCCCAGCATTTCATTACAAGGAGGTGGGTGATGAATAACTGACTGTTCCATTATCTCTGCTTTTTCCTGTGACTTTCCTTCATCTTTACTGTCATCTGAAGTGTTCTTGTTTTTCAGTTCACTTTCTGAACTTTGCTCAGAAGAAGAATCTGAGATTATTTTATTGGTGGAATTTTCTGAGTCACTGCTCTCAGTATCTGAGTTATTATCTGCTTTCAGCCTCTTTGAAGTAACTTGCTTTTCATCCTCTTCTGTTTTTCTCCTTTTATTTGAGGCTTGCCTAGTTTTGCTCTTTGAAGATTCTGTTAAAAAAAAGACATTTTATTCCCAGTTGAAAGATACAGTCCCAAATACCCAACTTAGAAATAAATGGGCAAATAAAGCATTTATTACGGGATTTTTACCTCCTCTTACAGGACTATCACATTTTTCTTCTTTCATCTTCTCTTCCTCTGGCACACTGGTATCTGATCCTTTCCTTTTGTTTAAACGAATGTTCCGTAGCTGCTGCTGATTTTGCTTGACCGATCCAGTTTGCGAATTCATTACTGGTCGTGGGCTGTTCGCTTGAGCACGTGTGTAATGTCCCTGGATATGATCAGGTAACAACAACAACAAGATTACATTTGTACAGTATAGCGCTTTTCACGTCAGGATGACGTCCCAAGGCGCTGGCAAACAGTATTTACACATTAGGGGAAACATTGTAATGCAGTTTACTTTTGAAATTATAGCAAACTGAAATGAAGCTAAAACACTTTTTTTTTAAAGTTAAAAAATATAAATAATCACCTATGTAACTATTTCCCTCAGTTGGAGTTTTATTTCATCACTTTTCTGTCAAGGACAAACATCCTCTTAATGATACAATTAAGATGTCCTGATTAGAAAATAGTAGGCAATAATTTTGGGGGGGTTATTATCCTTCTCTATCTTTTGGTTTATTATTTACATGTTTTGAGTGCAGAAACATTGCAATTTTAAAAACAAAGAGCTCATGCAACGGTTATGTGAGTATTTCAGGTCAGTAACTGGCTATGCAAATCATAAGGGCCTCAGGCTGAATCCTCTGGCTATGCACACCACTTTGGGGAGGCACTCCTGGAGCGACTAATGGCTTCAGCAACTCTTTCAGGAGAAAGAAAATCAGCAAAGTTCTCACTCTTGATTCCTCCCATATTTTTTTAAAAAAGCAAAAATTGCTATTCGATGACTTCTCCTGAAAATACATGCAAATGGACATATAATAAGGACAGGAACTTATTATATGGTGGAATTCTGCCCTCATCCCTCCCTACTTCCCAAATTTTTAAATTACTATATCTATGTGTACTACTGTGTGTATTTCTATCTGAATGCTTAAAGCATTGTTATGTTCCAATGTACTTTTCCCACTTTAGAGTATGAGGATAGCAGTACCAGAGACCATAAGGATTTCAGATCTTTAATTAGAATCGACTGCGACAGCTGTTTTAGCAATTAAATGTAATAGTGGGAGTACTCTTTCACCACAAGTGTTGTACTATCACTACAGAGATGTCTAATAGTACTGTATAAAGTTAAATAAACATCCACGTCAATCAAATACATCGGTTTTAGATATAGATCTTTACTGATCGTAAATATGACAATTTCACAGTGCACATTTGATTCTGAAGTACGTTAGTAACCAACTATTTCCTTTCATAAAGTGCACATCAGCCTTTACATTAATAAAATATTCATTAGTTACATTTCTTTCAGGTAATCAACTGAAAATTCTCTGTATGCATCACAGTCATTAAACTTTCAATGTCATCATGCATAATAATACAGTGAAGAACCCTGACCAGATCAACAGAACAAAAAGCTGCTTGGAAAAGGAACACATTAAAGCAAGAATATTACTTGTGGTTCAGATGATATTATAATCTGTTTGAATATTATTTTCACAATTTGTGATATTAAATAAACCACTTGATCAGATTGCTGGCTTGTAGTTAATTCCAGTAAAAGTAAAATCATTAGTGTTGTTTACGATTGTTAATTATTGTTAATTTACTCACATGAGCAGTTGTACTTTTCTGGCTGGAACGAGACCTTCTTCTGGATGTGATACCTAGATTTTCACCTTTCAGCAGAGAAGGAACCACATCATCCAAAAACGTCATTTGTACCATAGATGGGTCGACATTCTGTGGTTCTAGCACCTGGTTTATTTAAAAAAATGTAAATATGAATCTAAAGGACTCAGACATCAACATTTTAAGCATTACGTCCCTTAAATGATATTCTGAATATTGTTCAACATCTTAAGGCTCTACCATCACTTAGTACTTGATCTCAGTCAAAACACTGGGAGTGTTACAACAAACTTATCAATAAGATATCAATCTCTGTGGTCTTGTGAGGCAGTAGAGGTGGTAAAGAACAATGACCTCCTGACAACTATCCCATGACCTCTGCTGGACCTTAATGTGTGAATGTTCAGCTGTGAAATACTGCAGCATTTTCAAGCAGAAGAGCCCATCCGTTCATCTGGTCTACAAATCTAAATTCCCACAAGATTCCTTGGCCTGCAGTCGAATAAACTGCCAGGATTGCCTGTTTAAAATCATTGTAGAATGGGAACCAAGACAAGACACTTGAGGGTTGCTCTGAATTGTGACTGAAATGACTCAAGAGTCTCCAGGATGTGGAAGGGAGAATTGGAAGAAAACACGCAGTTCCCCTCTAAAATATCTAATCATGATCACCCACATAATTTCTACTCATACTTTACTTACAAAGTCTTCATATAAAGGGGATCCAAATCCTGTTTTAGAACACAGAGTCAATGTAGCAGTGATTTGTCAATTCTTCAACTCTTGTTTACCTGATCATTCATCACAATCATAGTGCGACTTAAAAGATCGTGGTAAGTGATGATACCAGTGAACCACTGGGTGGCAGAGTCTTGTCTGTATACTCGCACTCTGTATCCGTTCAATGAATAAGGGCCTGGAATGGACAACACATGAATAAACAAATGTAAAGGATCTTGGGATTTGAGACAATTAATTCCCTTTGTTACAAAAATTAAGCAAGCTCCCTCAAGAGAGATGAATTACGACTAATGCATTATTCAACCACATCTGTGCACTAATAAAAGCTATCTGCTCTGAATATGAGTTTGAAAAAAAACACTCATTCATATCCCAACATGGTGGTGTAAATGTGTATAAAGTTAAATAAATTCTATTCTACTTATGATAAAGAATTAACATCACTAAAATTACCTTTAAAAAGAACAATAGTTTTTCTCATAAATGTAAGGAATTATAAAAACCACAGCACTATACCTTGCATAAAAATCTCTTGTACTTTTTGTTCTTTCACCCAAGCTTTTACTTCTTCATGAAGCTGTGGATTGTCTCTGAGAACTGGATTCAGACTATCCACATCATCCTTTGTGGAAAAAAAGGTCCTTTGTTATACTGTGTGAATGTATTGATTAACAATATGCATATTCTGCCTGTCACACTAATCTCTCCCAAGCCATGCATAAATTTAAATTGGGTAGTATTTTGTTACTCCAAATCACACATTGTGGAATAGTGCAATACAGGTTTGATCCCCAAATCCACAGAGATCCTGTTCTTAGCTGTGTCACGGTGAAGAGTTACCAATGACTCTCCTCTCCCTCCCCCTCCTAGGAGTACAAAAGTGACATTGAAATTATCTCTGCAATGGCAGACTTCTCATCTGCCTTCTTGGCTACAGCTGCTATGTGGCCCACGAGTGAAAACAATAGCTGGGTTAGAAAAACTAGTTTAACCTAAAAGAAAAGTTTAATCTTAAATATGATCAGTTTCAAAGCTTATTGAAAAGCAGGAAATGATAGGAAATCACATAGTTTACTACATATAGCCAGACCCTGGGATAATAGGACAGTGCACAGCTTTGCAATTATTACATTTATTTAATTAAATGTGCTCAATCTCCTATATGAAAATGGTAAAAAACAAATCCAGTTTTTCAACAAACCCCATTCATGGTTAGTAAAGATATGCAATCTGTTGTACTTTGCAGTCTTACCAACACCTCAGGGTACCATGCTGAATTGAGCTCATCTTGTTGCTATAGAGAAAAAATTGTGCTGTGGGAAATAACCTATAACCTGGCCTGTGTTATCTTGACTCGACAGCTGATTGAAGTTTTGATTAACTTCCGTTGTCAACTGAACCTAATGCTGCTTAGGGATAGTGTGACGTGGATCTAGAGCCGCCAGAGGATATGAAAAGGATACCCTAGTATACAGGGTTTATGTAAAGAGAACAAAGAGAAAAACTGCAGTGAAATCAATTTTTTTTATAAACAGAGGTGAACCTTGATGTACATAGAAAGATTGTTGATTCCTATAACCAATTGTATTTCTAAAAGGACATCTTGGGAGAAGTCTCAGGACAGGCTTTCTTTGAAAGCACACGTGGCAGGAACAAATACTGAATCTGTTGTAACACTCCAAATGCATATTTCAGAAATGGTCCTAGCTGACAATAATTGAATCAGTAAGGTTATCTTCCAGGACAGGAATTTTGAGCCAAATGGACCCGAAATTCATAAAAGATCTGGTTCAATTCCCATGGCAGATATGGGATCTGCTGTTCCCGTCTTTTGTAAATCCTAGTCTGGAAGGCCTTAGTACTTCTTCAAAGAAAAACAACTGGTTTAAAAAAAGTTTTGGTGTGTGCACCACATAGCTGTTATAAATAGGATTCTGGCATAATGCTCCCAGACTTTCTATACAAAAAACACTGAAATGAGATACATCAGATAAAATAAGACTTGTTTCCATAGAATAGGATAAACTATCCAAAACCACAGCTCTGCCACTCAAAAATTAGTGTTCTCAAAATAGTCTTCAGTTTGTCCATTTTCTAGAAAATTAAATATCACAGACTGATAATGTACATCAATATGCATTTTGAATAGATTGTGAAGGAAACCTATTGAGATTTCAACAATGTCAAATCAACAAAGCAGACAAAAATAAGAATATAAATCCAAATATTCCTTGCTATGATTGACATTGCAATGCTGTATAACAACATAACAATTTCTGCATTGATCAGCAATGAGGTAACCAGTTGACTAATACTTCTGTTGAGATTTTATAATACAAATCAGTTCACACACTGACAAATCAACAACAAGTTTAAGTTGATCTGACTTGAATCATACAAAACAAAATGAGGTACATGGCTGCAAACTTCATAAACAAAAATAAAATCATAGTGAACATTGATAGAAAATCTTCGCATTGCATTAAAAATACATTAAAATGAAAAGATGATAAAGAGCAAACATAAAACTGACAAATGGAGTTTCCAGCATGGAATTGTGCTTATGCTAAAAATAGAATTCACATTCAGTTGAGCCGCTAGGCATACTGGCAAAGATCTGCTTCAGACCAAGAGTCAGACAAAACATGGTGGTAGCAGCTAACAACAGCATGTCAAAAGTAACTGAACAAAATATGGCTGATTTCAATCAAGTGATTTGCAATAATACAATCTGAATTCACTGAACATGGAAAGACTGTTTATTCCAGCATGGAGGCATTTTGTAGTCATCACTGGAATTAAAATTGCACTAATTTGCAGCTTGTAAACAGTTCAATTAGATTTGGAACAGCTGTAACATCTGTAACAAATCCAAAGTTGGAACGTTTATGCAAATTTAGTACTGCACTTGAGACCACCTCATTTTTCCCATAAGACAGCATGGACTGGTACTGTTTGGCAATCTGTCCTATTGGAAGTTGATAAATTCACTGGATTTATAACCTCAAACAAAATCCATTTAGCCTGTGTACAAAAACAGTCTTACAACATGTACTGCAAGCCCAAAGCTACCATGCATTCAATTTCTTCTTTCAAATCAACTGCAAAATGCAGTTTGTTAAAAAGCATCTTGGGGGCAAAAATAGATTTACATCAGCTGTTTACACAACCTTCATAGCAACTCGAGTAAACTCTGAAGGTAAAAATACACAAGTTTATATTCCAAAAGATGAACAGAACAACTACTGTAATCCCACAATATTCACACAGAGACCTTTTATAAAGGTCAGCTACAAATTTGCAATAAATATGAATTTTACAGCTTTGACATCAATAGGGCTTTTGACCACAATTGCCACATTGAACATTGGGCACTGTTAAGGTATCCCTACAGGGAGAGGGGGAAACTGGCACAACTGCGCTACAGAAGCAGATTTCTTCATCCGATTATAAACCAAGATTGACACTGGCCCTAGAGTCTTCCATAGCCCCAAGCACCACATATTCCTGGCTGAAACAGGAAGCATATTACTGGGAAATACCACTGAGAGCAATAATGAAAGCTATGGAGAGAAGTAGTTGCCAAAAATATCCAATTTTCCCCCTCCCCCTCAAACAATTCATCAGAAACAGTTCAGTCTTTTTACTACATGAAGCTGATGTATGAGCAGAATTTAAATTTAATGCTTTGAGAAAAGCCTGGAAGGCAATCATTAATTCATCCACTGTTACTGCATCGTTGAAAACGATGCAATCCACACTTTCTTCAAACAAAATTAGACTGTAATTAGAACACAACACAGCAAGAAATCTGTCACATACACATAAAATACTTTCACATTTCAGTCTTCCTCAAATATGAGAGGAACAAACACATCAGGAAGTGAAGTGGGGTCTCACATCAAAGAAGTAGGGACATATTAGTCAATCATCGTGAAACAAAATAATGAAATGTTCTAAATTCTGCCATTTTTGCATGAAACTTTACAGTAGTGGTCATGTGATTTGCACAGTACCATAGGTTCAAATTGTTCCCAGCTGTGAACTTTCCTCCAGTTGTTCCCATACATCCTAACATCAACAACATTTGAATTCTGGAACATATGCACAAGGCAAGGACTTGAAGATTAGAAACATAACTCATTTTGACCTGTACAGATGACAATGAAATCTTAATGAGAGCACACCATTTCTAATTAGATGTTAATCTTGCACCTCTGGCCAATGAGCAGGAAAATTACCGTTTTAAACAACGACTGCTTTGCAATGGATTACCATTCGTAAGTGAAAGAACCAACACTCTGAATCAACATTTGCTGTGTCTCTCACTCTCAGAATGCTAGCCTGAACTTCTTGGGAAAGACATTGGCACTTGAGCATGCAGTAACATTCTGTCATCTAATAAATGGACTTAACAATGTCAGAGATATTGCGATTGTATACTGTTTGAATTGTGTTCTTGTGATCACCACAGCTAAAAAACAAGTAGCAGATACCAGGAGATGCACCTGACAGTGTTTGCATAATGCTGTGTTTTGCTAAAATTTTCTTTCAAAAATTGTGTCCAATTCTTTTTTTGAAATATTTTCCACACTGGTTCTTAATCTGACCACAGGCACAAGGCTATATCCTGCTACACAATTCATGTATGAGCCTTAATTGTGAGGTTTAGAGGGCAGTCATAGCCAAGCCCAACTTCTTTGCACCTAGCTGCCACATTTGCACAACTAATAGAAAGTAATATGTAGGAACCAGAGAAGAAACCCTGGCTGTTTTTCCCCTCTCCAATACTAGGAAGGCTGGGTCTATTTTACCTTCCATGTATCCTGGCTGAGAGTAGCAAACACACACGCTGTTACTTCTTTATGTCAAGCTATGCACTAAAGTCATACATACATTGGTTGGTCATCAACAAGTATTTGGGAATAAAAATTGACAAATACAACTCTAAAACAACTGAAACAGAACACTCGTTTCTATGTGGTTGGTGCGATGGTTACACTGGACACCAGCAGCCCAAAGCATTACAGAATCATTTTTCACCCCCAAAATAGTGAACTAACTTTACTGTATATTCTGTGAAGTGCTATGTGACACCTCGAAGACTTGATAAGGGTTACATCAAATTCAAGGATTATTATTATTACAGTAATTGGTTTAGGAATGAAATTGCACTATCCTGTGATGTTTAAAACATTGTTTCCAAACAGCATGAAGTGTCTCATCTCTTAAATACTAAGGCAGCTATACAAAACAACTCAGATCTGCCACATAGGAATTCTAATTCTTTGAGCTGGAACATTCTCCAAACACCTGGACCCTGGGAATCAGTGGAATTGGAGAATATGCAGTAAATGCAGAAACATCTGTTTTTAGCAGGACAAGCAATCCAGCTTGCAGAACTACTTACACAGTCCTGAACTAAAAAGTACAAGAGTGATGATCGACCGGTGAGAGACCAAACAAATGGTAACAGGAGGTAATCCACAGATTTCTGAACAACCTCAACTGTTCAAGGTAAGCTGCCTGATCATACGTGAACGCCTAGCTATCTTGTGTGCAGTGCTTTCATACAGTTTTATGATGACATAAGAGGAAAGGCTTTCAAAACTCTTCCAAAAACACAGAAGGGCAATGCGTGACAGCAAACATTTTCCAGTCAAGGAGAAAATGACAGAGTTCTTCCACCCTTAATAAAACATGGGAGTAGAAAGGATCATGTGTATAATGTTCCAATATCAGAGGTCACTAATGTTAAATCATTTTAAAGGAATGTTGTCCTATGTGGTCAGCTTATTCCTGAAGGGTGTTGATAATGTAGAGAATAAATAAAAATGTTTAAGACTTTAAAGTGAGAACTGTATATTGTATCCAATAATAAAATAGAAGCTGTTTTAGAATATACTTCTGACAAATCTGAGGTAAATTACTTGTAGAGAAACCAAGTAATAGTAATAATAATCCTTGAATTTGATATAACACCTTGATCTTTCACCAATTCTGTGGTTTAAAAGCACAGCACTAATTATAACTACATTTTCACAACAGGCTTGGACAAATACTAAAGCTTTGAAGTTGGATGGCTATTTGATTTAACCATTATACTTAAGAGTTTGTGGTTATACAGTATATCAACCCAGACAGCAGGACAGTTATTTCTTCATGAGAAACTAAGCTCTTGGTCATTCAAGAGTAAGTAATTAATTCAAATAAGTAATTCAAATAATTTTAAAATATATTTTTAATTTGCTGTGGTTGCTACAACCATGTTTTATCTTTTCCAGTCTGATGTCCCGAAGGCAGAATTTCTGAACAACCAGAAACCCACTCTCATATATCAGGACACATGTAAATAAGCTCAACATCACCCTGAACATTTCACTCCATGCCTCCCTCTCCACAACACAGCAATTCATTGCATGATATGGTTTCTCAGCTGCAGCAGTAACTAGCACAAGTGGGGATTCTTTGCATGCACAGCGTCAGCAGCTATTCAGCCATCTGGGTATCACAGCTAAGCCTAAATAAATCCTTCAACAATCATCCACACTTGCAGAATTTTGAAAAGTGGTGAATAGCAATAAAGAACTATGGCTTTTTCCACCCGATTCCTCAGTCCAAGATTATTGACGGAAACTATAGTGCCCCTACTGCCACACTAACTCGACAAAGATCAGGGATCAAAGCAACAACCTTCATATCTGCACTGTATATTATTCTCAAAGCCAGTTTTGGGTGCCAGCTTGTTTGTTAGTCAAAACATCTTAAATGCTATACAGAATGGTCAGATGAGGACCTGCATATAAATCCCCACAATGTGAACTCCTGATTTCAATTATGCTACTATAAGCAGCTGCCAAATGGAGGTCAGGAACTTACCCACAAGAAAATAAAACTACAGGATTCATAGTTATTTGGAGGGATGTTTCATGAGTTCTTTTCAATCGCTTTATGGAAAGTCACCTCCAAAAAGCATTTCCGTGGCTTTTTTATTGAAGTAAGATTTTCACAGAAACAACCACCAGTTTGGCAAACATGCTAAAATCAGGCAGACACCGTGAAGTTTGATAAGTGTCAAGGATGAGCATCAAATAAGGCAAACAACATAATAATAATCCTTGCATTTGATACCGTGTTAGTCACGTCTTCTAGACATCTCAAAGTGCTTCATAGAATATACTGTAAAATGAATTAACTGTATATATGTGGGCAAAACACTACAGCCAATTGAACACAGCAGTCATGGATTGAAATGACCAATTTATTATTGTTTTTGTTTTTTTCTTGAGGGATTATTATCAGGGGTGTGGAGTGAGGAAACGTGCCCAAGGTTTTGCCCTGCATGGAATCGAACACAGGTCTCTCGCTTGTATGATGAGTGCTCTAACCACTGAGCTCTACAAATATAATTTTCTTGTTGTATCCACAGGACACCATATATCTGGTAACATCAGGCAAAATTAGGTGGGGGTGGGATCGCAAAGCATTCCTGGGTGGTAGAATTATATTAAGTGTGCTCCCCTAAATTCAGTTTCGTAATACAGTATATAACTAAATTGTATTTATGCAGTAATGTTTAGAATCCTTTTTAATATATTTCAAAACAAAGTACAGTAGAATCCGTGACTCGATGAACCGGCACTTCCACATAACTGGCACGCCAAAAAAAAGTCGCCATTCATTAAACCAAAACTTATCCGGAACAATAGCAGTGGAGCATTTGTAAATGCATAAATAATAACAGAATATTGTATTGGTACTTACTGTTAAAACTACTCTCTTGTGCTTCTCACCTTTACTAGTAGATGCTGCACTTGAAGCCATGATGATGCGGTTGAGGTTTATAGTCCAGCGATTCTTTTTAAAATGGAGCACTCCAAGCGGGTGAAAAAAATGAGTGTGATTTTAAAGCCATACTAGTGGCAAGCCGATAATGCTAGCCAATAACCCACATTGTCGCGCAGATGCAGTATTTCGGTTTGCCGCTAGTAGAATCTAGGGCTATCGGAGTTTAGGGCTATCAGAGTCTAGGGCTATTGGCTTGCTGCTAGTAAAGTTGCGAGACTTTAAAATTACGCTGCCGTTTTTTTCACCCACTTGGCGTCCTCCATTTAAAAACGAATCGCTGGACTGTAAACCTCAATCAGTAAAGGTGAGAAGCGCAAGAGAGTAGTTTTAACAATAAGTACCAATACAATATTCCATATTATCTGTTATTGTTTAGTCTGGTGTGTATGGTGTGTGTTAAAAGAACTTAAAAATTTTTTGTTGTGGGTTTGCAGCCGCAGGCCGCCCGAATATCCAGCAGGCACTTTAACTGGCATTGGCCAGGTCCCGCGGTGCCGGATAAACGGGCTTTTACTGTATTTGACTGCAAAATAAAATCTTATTTTAGCATACTAATACTTTGGAAATAATCCCTTTTAAAAGAGCCATTGAAGGAGTTACCGACTGCTGTTGTAGTTTGTATTATGTACGTTACTCTTTTTTTAAAAAAAATCCATCACGTCTGTTTTGTCCTTCGCTTTTACCTTTTGGCAGGCTTTCAGCTCTGTTGGCTAGAAGCCAAGTCAATACCTCCTGCTCAACTCAAATGCATAACCTTTCCACTAAATGTAACAAAACTCAGTTCCCTTTAGAAATGTAAACAGACAATCATTCCACCAGTTTCATAGCTTTACTATTAAAATAACAGGTTTGCAGATTTATCTTTCCTTAATTAAATGAGATATATCCATCAAACTAATTAGGCACTTGCTTTCTGAAGATTGCAGTTGTTACAAATGATAAGATACTCCCAGCTGTTACATACAGAATTGGTAAAACTCCAGAGATCAAAAAAAAGGTAGTGTACACCCTAGTGCATATAAAATAGAATGCCCAGGTGTGATACAGTAATCTTCTTTTATTTGAGATATTGACATTGTGATAAGGCACCATATCAAATGCAAGATTATGAATTTTAATTTGTGGGCAAAATGCCCACAAAATAGTCAATCCACTTTACATTATAAAGTGGATTGACTTTGAGGGCTTTGAGATGTCTTAACAACGTGACAAAGTGCTCTATCAAATACAAGGATTATTATTGTTAATAATTCAGAACATGGCTTTACAGCTCATGCAATGATCATAGATCAGCCAGATTGACCAAAATCAGTTCAGAGAGAGAAAAACAAGAAGCACTTTCCAGCAACTTTAAAAATGCGGAATGAACAACTGTTCCTAGTATGAAAAAGCGCCATGTAGATGCAATTTGTTGTCATTGTCAAAGAATGAAAGCAATCATACCTATATCTAGTTATGGAGTAGGAAGAAAATATCTCCAGAAAACTCTAACCTAGAAAAGAGGATAATTGACTGACTGATGCAATACAGACCAGACCAATTTTATTCTAATTGCTGTATAGACGTAGTCAAGAACACAGCTACGTTTTTTTAAAACCTCATTTACCACCATTCCTGCTGAAATTCAGCCAATTCAGGGTAGGCCAGGGATCAAGCCTGTTTTTAAATGAGTGATACAAATGCAAAATAGGTAGATTTGAATGTGAATAATAACAAGAAATCAATTCTTAATTTCCCAATGTAGACTGCCCTTTGTGTGGTTTCAAACCATAATATGCCATTAAGTGATCCTTCTGTGAATAGGTGTACCAATGTAATGAAAAAATTAATGGAAGATTGAAGTCCAACCTGTTTGGGCAGCTTGGAACACTGTATGCCAAAGTCATGCTGTGCTGTTGAGAGTAAGAGGCCAATATTTCCCCCCCACCCCATCCTCCATGATCTCTACCCCCAGCTCGGGTCCGAAATATTGTTTATTCCGCGCATTGGGTTGTCCTTCAAATGTGAAAGGCGCTATACAAATACAATTTTGTTGTTGTTGGCAAAAGCAAACCATGTACAGGTAGACCCCGCTTAACATTGTACTTCGATTCTTGAAAAGTGCGACTTTAAGCGAAACAACGTTAAGCAAATACATTTTTCCCATAAGAATGAATGTAAAAATTGGAGTTTGGTTCTTTTGGTCTTTTTTCGTTAAAATTTCCTTTTAAAAAATTATACTCGCTCCCTGACTGCCCGCACGGCTCACTCACTCGCTCCCTGACTGCCTGCCCAGCTCACTCACTCACTGCCCAGCTCACTCACTCACTGCTGGTCTCACTCGCTGCCGGCCTGGCTGGTCTCACTCACTTGCTGGTCTTATTCGCTGCCGACTGGCTCGCTCTCTCGTTGCTGGCCTGGCTCACTGGCGCTGTCATGCCCTCTTTCCATGCGCTGGCAAACAACGTAATAGCAAACGTCGCAACGTCCCATGTATCAGCAACGTAATAACGAAAAGACGTTAACCAAGGCGACGTTAAGCATGGTCTACCTGTACTACACTGAGCTGACTTTTAGCCCTCCACAATGGCCTCATGGCTAAAAGCACCCTTGGTTACTAGGCCGCACAAATTAAAAGATCACAGATATGAATCTTGACTATTACTAACTTACCTGATTTCAACCTAGGCAACAGTTAGGGCACTACAATTGTTGGTCTCAGCATTCACATAACATAGTAAATGTGGGATGGTGGGGGAGATCACCAAAATTGTTATCTAGTGACTTTTACTTTAACGTAGGTGTGTTTGTGCCCTAGAGTGAGGATACAGTCAGGCTAAACTGTGACATTACAGATGTTGTTTGCAAAGATGAGGACATTATAAAAGTCCACAAAGGTAAGATGACCCCCAAAAAATTGAATATTATTTTGTTTTCATGAAAATCTTCTGCGTTTGGAATTTAAAAAAAGGCCCGTTTTTGCTCTATGCCATTAGCCTTTGGTAGGACAATTACAACATTAGACAATTACTGATTAGACATAACATTTGTAAGCAGTAAAAATAAGTCATGAATAATTGAATTTCACAATCGTTTATCCTACCTGGTAGAGCTGGAAGGCACTATCCCCAGTCACAAAAATCAGCTGCTTATCCACGAAGAATTCTATTGCAATGAACACACGAACCACAGTCTTTTCCACTACAGACTTGAATGTCTAAATAAAGTAAAACAAGAAAATAATCTAGTTGAAGCTTTACATATCAAAACAGTGCAATTATAAAAAAAACAATGTAATTAGAAAGCCTAAAGTTAGTTTAAAAAAAAACATGTTGCTCAGCATTACAGAAGTTCATTGGTTAAAAATAAAAAGATAACTCTGTGATCCAATTTTTGTTGCAAAGCTAGAACTTGTTACAAGTAGCACTTAGATGCATCAAATCCCTGCATATGCAAAGCAATACAGTCCAGCATGGGTTGCTTCCCACATCTCCCAAGCTTTTGAGAGTAAGCATAAAAGAGAGGTCATAGTTCTTTCACCAAAACAGGCCATTCACCAAAACAGGCCAATCTCTTAGTAAACTCTGCTGAAGCCTTGTTGCAATCTCAGCTATGCAATATTGGGTAGGAAGAAAACAAAGTTGCAATTTCACTCAAAACAATTCTGCCAGCAAATTTCTCCAGACAAAATTTTACAAACTTAAATAAATATGCATTCTACGCCATTTATTTTCCTTGCGGGAACTATACAGTACTGATCAGCTAATGTTTTTAAGAAAACAGTATGAAAAGAGCACTCGCCTTGTAAGCAAGAGACCGCGATTTCCACCAGGTCAGGTCAGGGCAAACCCTTGGGCAAGTTTTCTTACTCCACACGCACCTGATAATAATCCCTCAAAAAAAATTGGTCACTTCAATCCACAACTGTTTGTGGGGACACTGCTGTGCACAATTGGCTGCCACGTTTTGCCCACAAATATAGTCAATTCACTTTACAGTAATTCTGTGAAGCCCTTTGAGACGTCTAGAAGACGTGATAAGACACTATAGCAAATGCAAGGATTATTATTATTAAGAAAGTAATGTGAAATAAAAGTAACTAAATGAAACTCTAAAGTTAATCGATTTGAGGAATGACATTATTTCTATAACAACTTCGATTTATTTCTATTACCAGCTATACAGCAACTGTCTGTAAAACAATACTAAAAATATTACTACTTTATTAAATTTACGAGTCATCAGAAAATCATTCACAGAAGGATCACTTAATGGCATAATATGGTTTGAAACCGCACAAAGGGCAGTCTACATTGGGAAATTAAGAATTGATTTCTTGTAATTATTCACATTCAAATCTACCTATTTTACATTTGTATCACTCATCTAAAAACAGGCTTAATCCCTGGCCTACCCTGAATTGGCTGAATTTCAGCAGGAATGGTGGTAAGTGAAAGTAAAAAAAAAGTAGTTATGTTCTTGACTACGTCTATACAGCAATTAGAATAAAATCGGTCTGGTCTGTATTGCGTCAGTCAGTCAATTATCCTCTTTTCTGGGTTAGAGTTTTCTGGAGATATTTTCTTCCTGCTCCATAACTTATTTCTAGCATTATGGCAATACTGTATACTTTTTTTCATTCCAAGTTGGTTTACATAAGAAAATATATTCAGGATGTTCAGCCTTTGAAAGCTGTTGGATCATCTTTGAAAAAGCCAGTTTAAAGAATTCCATGTTTCACATAAATAATCCTCAAACTAATAATTCAAATGATAATTAAAGCTAAAAAAAAAAATTACATGTGTATAGTGCCTTTCATGTCAGGAGGATGTCCCAAGGCACTGAAAAAAAATTAGACCAATGGAAGGATTAAGCACCAAGATTCCTTAAATGGGTTGTGATGGAACATTAGCTGGGAACTCAAATAGAGCTGAAAATGTCTATTGAATAGGTGATGTACAATGTATTCTACACTAATATTGTTTACCCTTTTGGGGTTAATGAAATCAGCCTCTAATGGATTTAAGCATACATGTGCTCCAAGAAATGGTTTGTCCATCGACAAAGTACGGAAAACTACATTACAAATCATATTTGTGCCTACAAGATTAATTTTACGATGTTACAGTAAGGCACACAAGTAGAAATTCCATAATATTTGGCACCTGTATCAATTATTATATGTGACATTAATTTGAAGAGTAAACTAGAATGGTTGTGAAATTCCTGTGAAGACCATGAGGGGGGGATTTTCAGGATAAAGAAGCTGGACCTAAACCATGCAAAATAAGTGATACACCACCTTATTACAGGTACTGCATAGCTTTTTTGTTCAAATCTGACATTTATTTTTCCAAACAGTGACTAATGTGACATCCATAGAATTTGGGGGAAATTATTACAAGTATATCTGTTCAAGAACCATCAAAACGGAGAACTAAGACTGCTTTTAACAGTTATCTCCTGAAACAATTTAGTTTAAAAATAAATGGATAAATATTTACATATGTATATTCCTGTAAAGGTACATTCATGTGAATGTGCCAACCAGTGAACATTCTTCTATCGTCTTTCATACTAGTTCCGAGTGACTTATCCTCCATGCTCACTTGCTTGACTCAGTGCAACTAAAGCATATGTGAGAGGGAAAAAGATTGGGACACCTCAGGTGTGACCACAATGTTAATAATTCAAAGATTCAAAGCTCAGTTCTCTGTTCACTAGAATCAGAACAAGATCATAGTGCACTAAGATAATTGATGTTAATAAATTAAAAAGCAAAAGAATGCACAATAAAATCAATAGTGCCAGGAAAAACCTGATCATTTTAGTGAAAGACATTGGAAACTAAGAATGAATTCCTTGTTATCACAGTCACATTCAAATATAGCTCTTTTGTATTGGAATCACTCATTTAAAAACAGGAAATGGCAGCCTAAAACTTGCTTAAACTGCCAGAAGCTTAGGGTTAACATTACAGTGGTTACCCTATTGGTGGAATAGCTTTATTAATGTAATATTACCAGAGTAGTTTTTTTATTACAGCTCATGAACTGAAACCATGGGAGCTTCTGCAATCTGACGTATGAAGATGCTGGTAGAATTGGCTGAGAAAGCTATCAACATTGTGTTTCCTGCAGGGGACTGCATTTAATTGCAGTGTGAACATGCTTGTTCATGAATGATAACGCGCATTTTGTAAATAATTCACAGAAATGATTTTTTTTTGCCTAATACTGCTCACATATTTAAAAAAGTGAGCTATTGTATGAAATAACTCCATGTTGATATTGAAAGTCCCACACGAGAAGCATTTACTGCATGTATGCTGTGTTATTGCTGTAGTCATCTGATTAGGATCACATTAATGTTTAACGTTTAAGCAATCCTGGAGGAGAACAAAATTAGAAACTGAACCAGAGGTTAGAAGCTTAGTTCCAGGTGATCTTACTTTGTCAGTACTAAAGAAAACAAATTAAAGTGCAGAATTTATTATTACTACATTACACCTTTAAAAAATTATATCTTTAACCAATAAAACCACCATCTTTCATACTCTACCAACCAACATATGCAGGGACTGAGAGACAATAAAATATATGCCTGCTTCATGCTATCTAAATGCATATTCTAGATATACTGCAGCACTATCCACATACAGTGGTTCTGTGATTTGAAAACTATTTTGTTCAAAAGAACATTAATTGAAATAACTGGATTTCACCTTAAAACTGATCAAAAACAGAGCTACAAAATCAGCAAACTATTTTGTGGAAACTCCCAAATTATTCCCACAAAGTACTGTATGACTTAAAATATTCTTGTGCAATACAATTAATTATCTTACCAAAAAGAAACTTTAAAATGTGAAGAGGCTAAACAGACATGGTTTACACTTATTGATGTAGAGATAAAGCAACATACATTCGGTTAGGGTAAGGTTGTGTCCAGTTGGTTGAGATCATTTAAACTGGGCATTTTTTGTGTAAAAGCTTGAATATTGTTCAGTAATGAGTACAACTGTAAAAATATTTAAGACTGCTATGCTCCAGCCATTACTAAACTTAAAATTTATAAAGTTTCATAAAAATTCTTGGACTCAGATAGTACCACCATCTTGATTTGAGTTATTATTTTGAGAGCTATGAATTCACATTCTTATCTCTCTGCTGAATATTTCATTTGATACATTTCTTTGTTTTAACTATAGAGCTCAAATTAATACTGAGTGAGAATGACATTCTCAATTTCTATCGATATTCATCCCAACAAAACAAAATGGTGGTCCAATCTAGTTTTCAATTAAGATGAACAATGTGCACTTCTAAGATGAACACTAAATTAGATTAAATTGTCAGTGCTTAGAACAAAACTTGGATTGAATACCATCCTTCATACAGTGTTTGGTGTGAGTGAGGAGTTGGTCCAATTTATCTTCTTTCTTTTCCTATTATACAACAAAGACTGAACAACTTTTGTTTTTTTTCCTTTAAAAATACAAGTAACCATACCTCAAAGGCTTACATGCTCAAAATCTTTTTGGTTTGGTATGCTTGATGGTACACCAAACTCACTAAATAATACTTGCATTTGATATAGCACTATTCACGTCATTCACGTTTTCTAGATGTCTCAAAGTATTTCACAAAATCTACTATAAAGTGAATTGACTGCATATTTTGTGAGGAAATGGGGAAGCCAGTTGTGCACAGCAGTGTCCCACAAACAATCGTGGATTGAGTAACAATTTGAAACATATTTTTATTAGGGGTTGTTATTAGGTGTGTGGAGTAAGGAAACTTGCCCAAGGTTTTGCCCTGCCTGGAAATGAACCCAGGTCACTCGCTTGCAAGACGAGTGCTCTGACCACTGAGCAACAGGACTCCTAATATTTCATGAGCAAGTGCAATGGAATATTAAGAGACATTGGCTGAGCTCCAGAGTACTGTACAGGGTTATTAAAGGGTTGTAAAGCTGTATCACTCAATATACTGTATGTACCCATGATTTAAATAAAAATATCAGGCCATTGTAACATACATTTCTGGTTCCACAAATGCAGTGTTATCAAGCAGTAACCAGTGTACAGTACAGAAACAGAAGGTGAACATAAGTAAAGTGACAAAATAAACCAGCAATAAATACATACAAAATTACATTTACAGAGCGCCTTTCACGTCGGGAGTACGTCCCAAGACGCTGAAATGCTGACTCATAACTCTGACATGGCTACTAATAGTTGAATGATGAAGTCTGTTACTAACCTGCATTACAATCTTCTATTAGTAAACAAGATAATGCAATTCTACCCAAGATGCATTTCTTTGTAGTACAGTAGTCTCAAATCAAACAGATATTCAGATTTGCAAGACTGCTACATTCTTTATAGTCTACATGATATTTTGACTACGGAAATGCCTGCAACAACTGTATCCTGTTTTGGGTTTGGTGCTGTACTACATTCCATGCACATGAAAACAGCAGAACAGATGAGTTGTTAGTTAAAATGTAATTTTATTGTCTGTTGTAAAAAAAGGAAATAGAAAAATTACATACTTTAATCAAGTGACAATATTCACCAAATTCCAAATGTAGTTATCAGTAAACCAAAATAAACACTTCTGACATATAAATATCCTACCATTTAATATAGTGCTTTTCATGCCTTCTAGACGTCTCAAACATTTCACAGAATATACTGAAAAAGTGAAATGACTGAATATATGTGGGTGAAACGTGGCAGACAATTGCACACAGCAGTGTCCCACAAAATGACCAATTTATTATTATGTTAGGATTTATGATCAGGAATGTGAAGTAAGGAAACTTACCCAGGGTTTTGCCCTGCCTGGAATCGAACCTAAGTCTCCTGCTTGTAAGGCGAGTGCTCTAACCACTGAGCTACAGGACTCCACATATGTTATATAAAAGCAGTCTTAAGCGAGTTATTATGTTTTTGTACATAAACAGTGGAAGTTGTTACTGCTGAAGAACAAAAATACTCAAAAAAACAGCAAGGTTGTCCATGAAATAACTATCTCATTAGTTTATTTGTTATAAATATTTATTGTTGTGCCAAACGAACAAATTTACTGATTTTAAATAACTGTTTTTCACTCAGGTACAGTCAATTCACTTTACGGTAATATTCTGTGTAACGTTTTGGGACGTCCAGAAGACGTGAAAAGCGCTATATCAAATGCAAGGATAATTATTATTGTTATTATTATAACTGTAGCTGCTCTGATGCTGTATAACTGATGTGAAGTTAGTTACAGGTATTGCAGGTTTTCAGCCACAAATGCTGAAAACAAAACAGGAATTGTTTGTATTGTACTCGCATTGCATGCACTAACACACATAAGATAAAATAGCCTCAATACCTTGTGCTTGGACGACAATCCATTTTGATCAAGCCGACATATTGGAATTCCAGAGCCCATATAAGTCAGTCAGTACATTCAATCCACACAGCCAGCCCTTCAATACTGTATCCTAGAGTTGATATCTAGCAGTAAGTACTGCCACCAAACCAAGATATACAGCGTTTTTCAGGCTTTATCGGTTATTATACTTGACCATCGACCACGTTTCTAAATACGTATATTGATGTGTGAAACGAACCATTAGCCTGGTGTTAAACACCGGCCTCTCGAACAGATAAGATATTATATTCGTTGCAACCGGACTCGAATGATTAGGACTATTACCCACCTATTGAGACGATGCGATCCTCGCGCGAAAAAAAGGAACAAGACTGCAAAAAACGAAACTGTTTTCCCCGGAGCCGAAGTCCAGTCCGGATAGTGGTGATATAAACAGGCCACAAGGCTCAGGCTGGAGAGGGATTTCCGATCAGATCAGATCATGTTCAACCGCGGGGTCAGTGAACGGTCCGTAAATCATCAAAACGTTTGAAAACGGCCAGCTGTACTCCACCAACTCGCGATTCAACATATTTTCAACTGCAAATAACAGAAATCAGATTCCCACTCGTGTTTTTTTTCGAAAAAACACACAATAAACACAGCTCCGGCGACGACCTACTCCAGACCAGACCACAGACCAGGCGTGTGTCTGCAGCCTGGGAGTAGAGAGTGTGTGTGTTACTAATCTGCCTTTGTCATCACTACCCACTGCCAACGAATGAGAAACCCCGAAACTGTTGCCCTGACTGACTGGGGAGATCTGGGTCACCAAGATTACACTCGCATTGGCAGCCTAACCAATCATCCCAAACGGAAAACAAGCAACCAGAGGGGGGGGGAGGGCACACAGAACACACTCTAAACCCTGGACGCACAGCGTCACAGGCTGCAATCGGCATTTGCTCGATTTGCCTTCAATCCGTCCCGTGCTGTAACAATTGGGAAAAAAATTGGGGGGTGGGGGGGAGGGGAGGTAGAAGGATGGGGGGTGGGGAGGCAGATAATTTGGTCGAAGCGGAAAGGGGCGGCGCTCTGTAAACTGAACTGGAGTCACAGGTGGCAGGCAATACAGTCACTTCCAGTTGCTGAGCGAGATTACTCATTGCTCATTGCCTAACTGAGGGGTGGGACAAGGCCAACGTGTTCGCCGTCCCCCAGCCCAGATGAATGTCAAGCCTGACAATGTTTTAACTCTAGTTCCACTGCAAACAAAACAAGCCTCTATGAAGGTTTAAATAGGGCTCGAAAAACACGATTCAAAACGAATCCATTAACACGGACGTTTTCTGGCTGCTGTGAGGTAGAGCGGAGCCAACACTTCAGATGTTTTCAGAAATGAATACACACAATCTGAAGGATTTTAAATGAACAGTGTCCTTACCGCTAACTGCAAGTCGCAGTCTTTGGCAATAAATACTAACGTTATTCACGAATGGTAATACAAGAGGATCCAAACATTCATTTAAAAATATTTTCTAGCGTTAAATGAGTAAGCTACTCTGTCGCGAATTGAAATCCTAATGCTTATATTCACTTGTGATGATCCCACATAACGTGACCCCTTTTAAAAAGCCATCTGGTCTGTGCTAAAAACGGGCAAAAATTGCGTGAGAGGTTCCATACCAGAAACCTGAACACAGAGAGCTCTTTGTCTGCTCTGGACAACCAGCCTCCTATGGGATCAACAGAACATAGTGCTCCGTTTTAGCAAATCATTCGTGATCTTCAATAACAATTTGGCAAACTGCCAGCGAAATGCTTGTAACAGCAATGCGTAACTTATTCTTCTGGAGTAACAGCCAAACCAGTCTAGGGCCAGAAATGTATTAAGTGATGCAATTATTTAACTATTTTAGACATTGGGAGGAATTGTATTGTTTATTCTAATGATCTGGCAATACATTCAACTTGAAAGCAATGTATTTTGCAGCTGTTACAAAGTGTCTAGGAGTGTCAGAAAGTTTACCGAAAAGTATAGTCAATAAGCCACGACTGTATGCACCACCGGCAGGCAAAGACTTCATAACTATCAGCTTCAGAGTCACTCGTAGGTTGCAAATTTCTCAATAGATAATGCAATCACATCTAAAAGCACCAAACAAGATTTTACTGTAAAGTGCTCCAGGGAAAGTGCTTTCCCTGTATTTCTTGGGAAACAACTTTACATATAAAACCCACTCTGCTTAAGCACCAGGTTACAGTCATAATTGAGCTACATATTTGGTTTTAAAGACAGAAGGGGAAACAATGAAATGCACAAATATTCTCATTCTCCCAATGAAAACAGACTCCTTAATTCCTACTGGAGTATAGTACCACTGATGCTGGGATGCTCTCTGGTACATTGCACAACGGGCCTTTATTCATATGTAAGCTTTGAGGGTTTCGGCAAACTATTTGACTAGCATAGCGCCCCAACCTGTCTTCATTTTGCAGCAGGATTGCTGTGGAAAGTGATTATGTACAGGAACCTTGGTTGATTTGTCCATCCCAACCCAGGGGCAATGAGGCTTGTTGCATCCATGAGCCAACTCAGCGCAGTATATTCTGTTTTTAATTATAGCATTCTGAAGGCTAAGGAGTTTATAAGCACCATAACTGTCAACAATGTAAAGCTCAGCTGCTGAAGAGCTACATTTGGGAAGAACAATTCAACCAGATCAGGCTGGGAAATTAAGTTTTCTTCCTCGCTCACATTCGGAAACTTGGCTTTCCTAACATTTCCATTTGGTAGCCTGACGAAGAACTAATAAAGTGTTTTTTTCCAATTGAAGTAAGTGAACTCAAATTACAGTGCTGAATCCAGAAGGCTGTTGTTTGTACTACTTTGAGCTTTGAAGTGAAATACATTTGTGCTAATTTCTGCACAAAGTCCCACGTTGTCACAAATAATTCCCCAGGATATCAGTTCACACCACCACCGTATAAAATATAGGCAATCTGAATCAATTTAATTACTGCTATAAAACATGTCCCTTAATATTTTTGGGGCAGTCTGCTCAAACTCAAAACAATTTGCATGTATATAGCACCTTTCATGTAGAAAGGATGTCTTAAGGCAAGGGGATGTTGATAGTCTGCAACCGAGCTTGGGTAGGGGTGGGGGGATGAATTCAGGAGGGGAGGAAAACAGCCAGAGTTTTTGATTTTATTTAAATGCCATATTTTAACAATAAAGTAGCAAGCTCTACTCAAGTTAGCCATATGCACAGCACTTCTCAGGCCCTGGCAAGCACAATGGAGAATATAAATCCTAGATTGCTTTCAGCTATATAATCTTGGCACGAGACTTGAATTCATTTATTGAAATTGAGTAAAGCTATTAGTTCTCAACCAAGCTGCAAAAGCAGATGGGACACAACAGGGAGGCAAGGTGTTCTGTGTTGGTAGTGGGTGGGGAGGAAAAAGGGAGCAGGAATCACTCCTTTCATTCCGCCTTTGGTTATCGTAAAGCCATATCAAAAATGGCCATAGATAGATCCAAAACCCATTTCATCTCACCCTCTGCCATTTATAACAAGATCCCTGGTTTACAGTCCAGTTTTTCACCATTATTGAAACATTAAGAATAGCACCCAAATAAACAATGAGTCTAAATGAAAATAAAAATTATGGCCCTCATATTTTCTGGGGCGGGGAGAATCAAAATCTTGTCTCAAAATAAAAGTTTTTATTTTATTGTGTTGTGTTAGAAAAAAGCTGAAAATCAGTTCTAACATACCCATAAAAAATACTTTTGGGCCTAATTGTAATACAGTACATGAAACTGACCTGAATTTAGCAGTACAGTATATCTAAAATGTTGCTGTTCAGAAAATGAAATTTAAAAACTCAACAGAAAGAGAGCAATAAGTATAAGAATATCTGTTTTAGCAATATGTTCTGTGGAAAACTACAATCTGTCTGATAGCATTCATAAATAAATGTTTTTCTTTACATGTATCATTACAAAGCTATTGGACATGACTCATATTTATTTAGTTATTCATATTAGGAAAAAAACTAGGGCTTTTTTTCCTGCCATGGAGCACAATCTAAACTAGATCTAAATTGTATTTATCATTTTGAGACACCACTTGGCGTGGTTGAAAGGTGTCTCAGACGCTCACCCCAGCCACCACATCTGATAAACTGATTTTAAAAGGTCAACTCTGCATCTGTAGGCCCGATGAAATATAATGTGGGAAAGGAATTCCTCCTTTGTGAATGAATAAGAATATAGCATCTGACATCAAACTTCAGTATATTACACAATAACATCTGCGTTACTGTTTATAATATTCTGGAATCAAACTAATAGCAATAACAAATTGCATGCAAGAAGAACATCCCATGAGGCTGGGCACTTGAGAGGCATGATCCCGGGTTGTGGATTTGGTGGGTGGGTGGGGGGGGGGGGGTGCAAGGGGCGCAGTCAACGAGAAGGATCTTGACAGATTTAAGTGAGAATGAGATCTTGAACCTTAACCTCAAAATGGTGAGCCAGTGGAGCCACGCGAGGATGGGGATAAAAGGCTCACAATCCTTAGTGGAGGAGAGACAGGGTCTGAATAACTACTATTGTACAAAAAGCCATTGTCTTGTCATAAAAATATAAGCAGTATGAAACATCCTCCTAACATGAAGTGCTTTATAAATGCAACTTTTAATTATACTGGAACTTCAAGTACAGTATTTCAGAGGAAAGTAAACAAAGTATCTTTATTCTGATACAATGTACTGTACATTACTCAAGAAAAATACAATGATCTGATAAACCAACTCACCACATTACATAATTATTTTATGTAAATCTACATTTTGTAAACCACTGGATCATATTTCTAAAAGTTATTCATTTAAACAATAATCACGTCTAGTCAGAAATTACTCTCACTGTTCTGGGAAACATCATACATTAGCATTGCAAGCCAACTCAGCATGAATTTAGTAATTTATGTGACTCATAAAAATGCCTCCATGTAACCTTCACAGGATTTTCTTAAGGGAAAAGTAGTTGCTGTCTGCTGACTCAGGCTTGCATCAAAGATAGTTTTCTCCCTTAATGTATAAAACACCTTCACATGACATTCAATTTTGTTCACTTGCACATGAGCATAAAAAAGCACAATGTGTTAAGTAAGCCTTAAGTAACAGTTGGAACCTGTTGTGTATTGAATTTATTAATTTCAGCTTTCTAATTAATGAAATGAGGCTAAAAGATATATAGTTTCCAAGTGTTATCCTTCTTGAAAATGGGAATCACATTTGCTTGCTTCTGGTCTGTGGAACTATAGCGATCACCTGCCTCATATTGACTGTTAACGATTCCACAAATATTTAATTAACTGTCCAGAGTTCAACCTACTGAAAAGTACTTGGCGGTCAAATTTTTTTTAAAAAAAATGACAGCAGTTAAATCCCCTAGAAGATAAACATCTTGTGTGGAAGGATCATGCACTATAAAACATGTGACCTTTATCAGAAGGCATACAATATTTAACAAATATGTACAACACACAGGAAAACCACAGTTTCTCACTTCCACTTTCCGAAGACCTACAGGCCTAAGTAAATAATTTGCATAAAAGTGCGTAAAACATTCTTAAACAGATCTGTATTCACATTGACATTAGAGAACAGAAACATTGGACAACTCAAATAACATTACTTTCCCTTTCATTTTTTCCTATATATTTTTTCCTGTATATATATATATATATATAGGAAATATATGCACTTACTTATATACAATATATATGTATATTTCCTTTAAGAAAGATGTTTTGGAAGAACTTATGATATTTCACAATGAAAAATGCACAAACTATTGTAGTACAAATTGCATTGCCTTAAGACACTTTTTAAAAAAAACTTACACTTAATTATGTGAAATTGCATGAAGGGTCAATGGTCTACTCCTACTTGAAAGTGCTCTATTTTAAATATCAATATTTCAAGCACTTATTGTGTTTCAATTAGACAATGTTGTTTATTGAATAATAGGTGACATACTGTCTCAATTGGCACCATTCTCACCTCTGAGTCATAAGATTATGGATTTGAGTTGCATCCTGAGACTTGGAATTCACATAATCCAGGCTGTCGTTCCAGACAAGTGCTGGGGGAAAGCTGTATTATTGAAGATGCTGTTCTTTCAATGAGATGCC
This sequence comes from Hydrolagus colliei, assembly GCA_035084275.1. NCBI lineage: Eukaryota > Metazoa > Chordata > Chondrichthyes > Chimaeriformes > Chimaeridae > Hydrolagus > Hydrolagus colliei. Next base: position 9,789,790 of record CM068748.1, read on the forward strand.
TGTTCAGGTGGACATTAAAAGATCCTATAGCACTATTTGAAAGAGAAGGGAATTTCTCCCAGTGTCTAATCCAACAATCCCCCAGATAAAATTGGTCATTCACTTAACTAATAAAAAAAAACTGAACACAGAAATAGTATATTCATAAGAAATGAGGATCTATCAAATTTATATTTAATAAACTAAAGAACTAATGCTAAAAAAGTAGATTATATGGAACCTGGTAAGTAACACAAAATGAATGCTGTCATTTCACACAGATTATGAGAAGCCATCTCGAAAACTTCATTTTCCGTGTATGGATTGTGATACCACCTCATCATTGCAAGACCATCTGCGTTAACCTACTACTGAAATCAACTTGACATTAGAGCTGAAAATATATTGCATTGCATAATTCTTTTTCTAGTTAGTTCCCCTATTTTGGCCCAGAGAGGGTTGGCGCAGTTTGGTTTAGATTTTTGCCGTTGTTAATCTAACCACTGACAGGTGCACAAGAAAGGAAAGTCCATGTTGGTTTGGTTCCTCAGCATGTTCCCTGCTGGTCTAATGAGCTGGCTGAGATTGTGGACATATCTAGTAGGAATTACAAAAGTAAAATGACAAGAGAATTCAAATGCATAAATGACAGACCCATGTCTGTCATTGTTTGCCATAATATTTGGCAGGAGCAAATAAAATGTGCTTAAACCCCTAAAAATTGCAAATTCGAAGTGTATACATTACAGTATGTGTTTCAAGATCCTAGTACCTCATTACATTATCATCTCTGAACATTAGCAACATTTCTTGGTCCTCTGATTTATTGCCTATTAGCTCACATTCATTACAGATATTCTGTGATAATCGGATCCTTTAATATGTACGTTTTATGAAACCTGTTAAAGTACTAAAGGAAAAAACAAGAACCAAAAATTAATAGCAAGTATGAAATGCCTATTTTCTTCATCAACAAGGGAATGACTCACATAGAAACTCATCAGCAGATTTAAGAGAATCTACACCAGATACAGATGCACAGATGCATAGAAATTTCCCCAAACTGAAATTTAATGCACACTTTTTCTCCTGGAGAGACACACCTTGCTTACCCAGGTACAGAGAACATTAGGCTCAGTTTATCAAGAAGCAAGGCTTCGAGACCCCAGAGAATACACTCGGGTATTGCAGAATTTAAGCAGCTGACACCTTGACTTTCTGGCAATCTCTCTGCTGCTTGTCCAGCTAGGGCCATCCTAAGCATTAGGGCTTTGGTCTGCAGGGTTACCAGGAGCCGAGTGGGAAGAATCCCTGCCCAGTGACTATTCTGCTGACGAGCCAGCCTAGCTCAGTGTTTTGGAAGTACTGCGGAACATTCTTGCTCAGGAACCGGACTGCTGGGACCACCACAGAGGTTTGATTTGGTTCCAACATTCCTTTACCAAACACATCACCTTGGAGCCAACTCAGCTCCAAGGAGACCCTGCTTACCCACTGCCTCTATCATGAATGGAGGAGAATCAGGAATATAAAATACAAGTACCTTAAAGAAATCATTGCTCTTGTATTTCTGGTTACATTAAGGCAATTTCTGTAATAATTAGCCAAATTGTATCTCTAGTTCACTAGTTCTAAACAAATTTGGAATACATGAGATATAGCTTCAGGTGACAAGAGTAGATACCATTATTTTTAAATTCAATCACCAAACAGAACAGGTTGTATAATCATTGTTAATTATGATGGAATAAGAATAAAATTAGGATATTGCTTATTTTATAATTGTTGGTACATTAATGTTCATACTCATTTTGTTATGACACCTTCCTTATCCCCCAATCAATATACTGTATCAAAGTTGGAACTCGCGTAATACCAACCATTTTAGTGGGGGGGTTTCAGTTCCTATGGTAACCATTGACACATTCAACAGCCTCAGCTTTGACAAAAACTTCTGAATGCTAATTTAGAAAATACGACATTTATTTACTATAAAAACTCCAGTTCATTCCTCCTTATCACAAAACTGGTAGTTGTACAAGCAATGCCATAATATGACAAAGGGTTGTAGACCCGAAACGTTGACTCCTTCTCCTTTCTCCATGGATGCTGCCTGACCTGCTGAGTTTCCCCAGCAACTTCTGTTTTTGTGCCATAATATGTAGATCTTCCTAATTATAATGCTTGAATTTGAAAACTTGAGTAAACTTATGTTTTGTTTCATGTTTACATGCCAGAATCCTCTGACTGCATAGACGCAAAGATAATTTAGGCAATAATAGATCCCACCAGCCTGTCAGAGAAGAAAGCTATTTTGCCAAAATGAATCACATACACTCTGAGGTTAGCTGAGGTCAACCACTTAACTTCAGTAAATGAATAACCAGTCATTCACCGCAATGGAGAACAAGTATTGAAAAGAGCTGAACGGACATCCACGGGATGCTCACACAAATGTGCTCATGAAGATTCATTTATAATACCAGAAATGGATAACCTGACAGATTAGTAGTTAAACTATCATAAACCACACATTGTCCAATTTTTTTAACCATTATAAAAATAAAGTACAATCATACCACTGATATTGATTTTATCTTCAAGACTTTTTTTTATTCCTATGATTATACGCAGAATAATATTACTGCTTCACTACCATTCAGAAATGTACATGTTTTGGGCTTAACAATTTAGCTGTTGGCCCCAAATATTATTACTTTTTAGTTAACGATTTAAGGTCTAAATCATACTGGCTGTGATTGAGACTTCTTACTTCTTTAGAAATAACTTAAAGCCATGCTACATATCCCTTATGCTGTTTTCATGTGTTGAGCTAATTGTTAATGTTTGTCAAAAAACCTATTGTGTCTTTTTTGTCACAATGAGGCTGTTCACAACCAATGATAAGATGCTTTTGATACAATTATGGCATTGTTTCACATGTTTGTCATGAAGGCAATTTAAAAAAAATTCGGAATAAAGTTTGAGACACCGTATGAAACTGTTAAATAGAAACTTAATTTTTGGCCTTGATTCCCTCTGTTGAAAGATGCTAATGTTAGTATTTGAGAGAAGTATTGAAAGGGAAAGCAACAAAAATTGTGACACTTGGCTAGTTTTAAGTTTTTTTCCAGGGCCTTTCATGCTTAATAGTCCTCAGTAAAACTTGTATTCATTAAAATCTTTCATTAAAGCAGGTAACTTTGGAAAAATATGTTTCATCCTCTAATGAGGATGATTGTAATAATTCCTTCATAATTTTGTTTCTTGTAAGTCATGTTCTTTTTTTTAAAAAAGAATCCATGAGATGAAAATATGTTATTCACATGGAATTTTATTTTTTAAATTAAATTATAATTAAAAATCTACTTAATTTTATTATATTTTTGACATACAAAGTAACAAGCTTGCTAAACACTGTATCAGTATCACATACTGTGGTTTATGCTCAGAAATATTTATTTCAGTTAATTCCTTAATCACCCGGCAACGAATACCGGTATTGCTAGATCAATCCTCATAGCCTCAATGTAAAAACACAGAGGCTTAGAAATTAGCCATGAAAAGGCAAGTAGTGTTTGTCAACGGCTAAGGATCCCCAGCTCAAGGTGAACAGGTCAACAGAAAGTTGTTTAGGCAAGCATTTCAGGCTGCAGTGTATTGTAATGTGAATCTAAGAACAGGGAATTCCAATTGTTAAACATCATTCCACATAGAGAATTCCAGTAAGAAAGAGATAGAAAGTAGACAAACCAGAACCAAATGAAAAGGAGATATGAAAAATACAAGCATTATCAACAACACAATTACATTTGTGGAGCGCCCTTCATGTCGGGAAAACACTGAACAATCTGTTCAACACCATAACGGAGGGTGGTGGTGCACTATTGGGATGAGAGCCTTAAATTGTTGTTGTTATTGTTGTTGAGAGGGAGCAAAGAGGTAGGAAGACAGACGTAGGCACGGTTGAAATAGACTACCAGAATGGATGTTCCGTTTGATTTCGCATTTACCACTCCACCAGAAAGGGATTCAATCTTTTATAAAACATGGTTTTATCTATTGAGTAAAGAAGGTATTTTTTGAGCCTTCATACTGATCATGTGCTTTGCTGAAAGATACAAAATCTTTAGAATATAGTGAATGCCAGTGTTTCAGCCAACAATGTCCCCAAATAAGTTCCAACACAGTTAATTGTTTCTTTCAGATAAGTGACTTTGTTTTCATATGGAACAAATTATTATTAAAAGTATTTAGTCCATCAATTATAACATACATGTTGTTTGGAAATGTCTTAACCAGAACTGACTGTGTATGTTACTCACCAAAGCAGGCCACTGAATCAGCTTATTCTTTGATCCCTGAGACTGGCTGGGGTTCTTTCTCTTAGCCCACACCAGCTGGTCCTCCACCAAGAAAATCTGGAAATCTTCATAAACTTTAACCCATTCCCGGTTTTCCCATTCTAAGTCATCAAATTCCACATATACCTAGGAAAAAATAAATGGAAAACTCAGTACAATGCAAATGCCAATTATATTTTCCAATTAACAACAATTACACTTGGATAGCGCCTTTCATGTCAGGAAGACATCCCAAGGTGCTACTTTCTAATTCCAAACCACTGTAGAATTGACAGAATAGCTAAAGACCCCGACCCCAGAAGGAAATCTAAAATTCTAATTCTAGGTCTATTGGTCACAGTAAGTGGTTAGATATATTTTCATCATCTCAGATAGGTTGTTTGATGGGAATAGCGTATAGAAAGCAGAAAGAGATACTTTTTCAAAATGAATCCCGGAGCTGAAGAAAATCTCTCTTTTGATTCCTTTGGAATAGACAGCAGATTCCATTATTCCATAGATATGTACACATATAAAAATAACTAATTATAATCAATTTATTCTATTAAATAGATCGTTTAAAGATAATACCCATTGACACACATCTGCGTATAATCATAATTAATCAAAAATCAGGAGACTTTACTGTATTGCATGCTTGACAGTGAGAGACATGCTACCTATAATTGAAGAGCAAGTGTGAATCACACTGGAGTCCTACTTCGCAAAACCAAGAGAAGATTGTTTCAGGGGCAGTGCAATTCACATCCATTCAATTATAAACATGATAGGTATGAATTACACTGATCTCACTTTCCAATAATAATCATGCTTGCAATTGATATAGCGCATTTCACATCTTCTAAATGTTTCAAAGTGCTTCACGGAATATAATGTAAAGTGAATTGACTGTATATTTGTAGACGAAACACGGCAGCCAATTACTCACAGTAACAACAAGCGTGGATTGAAATTACCAAACTATTCTTGTTTTTTCCCCCCAAGGGATTATTATTAGGCCTATGCCCTATTTAAGAACATAAGAATTAGGAGCAGGAGTAGGCCATTCGGCTCTTCGAGCCTGCCCCGCCATTCAATAAGGTCATGACTGATCTTATGACCTAACTCTAATTACCTGCCCTATCCCCATATCCCCTAATCCCTCTATTTAAAAAAAATCTATCAGTCTCAGCCTTAAAATGTAAAACTTTAAACCAGTCCAGATTTGCATTTTTTAAAAAGTTTTGCAACCATAAGAATTAAACACAACACAGCATTTAGCATCCCATGCAAGCTAAAAGGATCGATGACACAAAATAGCATTGATGACACCAGGAACCGGAATCAAACAGCATGATGCTGCAATGGAAAAACTGTTGAATTGGGATTCTACAAGCTGAGATGAAATGACCTAAAGAAGTTTCTTCATCCAATTTGTAACCTTCCTAGTCTGTGTCCAGTAGCTCATTTCTATACTGCAGAGCTTTTGGGGAGTTGTGATACAAGGGCTCATGACTACTAGACATGATCATTGTACACTGAAAAATAATGTGCAAAAATGGTGATCAATTAACCTCTGAAAGAAATATTTGCTGTTGCTAAGATTTGTACTTTGACTGGGTGAAAGGTTTGCATCTTGTTTAACATCAAATTTCTTGCATAATTTTTTCCCCAATGCATACATTTCATAACCACTGAGAACACTAAGAATTGTATTTGTTTGGAGCAATGTAAAATGATTGCTGGAAGTAACACCTATGTTTGTGAACAGTACATTCTAGGATAAAATGGAGGGATTCAAAATGATTTGCTCCAGTATGTCCTTTTATGAGACATCTTCAGTATTCACAGCCTTGTGAATCAGCACATAACTGTCTCCTCACTGAAGGTCACAGTGTTCTTTCATACAACTTATGTTGTGTCAGCTAAGTTCAGTTGGTAGTTCTCTCACCTCAAGGTCAGAAGGTTGTGGATTCAAGGCCCAAATCAGGACTTGAAGTCAGAATCTGGGCTGGCACTCTAGTGTAATACTAAGGGATTGTCAGGCAGGGTGAAACCTTGGGCAAGTTTCTTTACTCCACACGCCTAATACAAATCCCTCAAATAAACAATAATAAATTGATCATTTCAATCCACGACTATTTGTGGGAGATTGCTGAGTGCAATTGGCTGCCGCATTTCTCCAAAAAATATACAATCAATTAACTTTACAGTACATTCTGTGAAGCACTTTGAGACATCTAGAAGACGTGAAAAGCATTATATCAAATGCAAGGATTATTATTATTATTATCGTCAACGGTGTCCTTTGAATGAGATTAAAACTGAAAAGTGATCATTCACCTTATAGCCACTGTTGGATTCTATGTGCAAATGTTTTTTTGCCTTTGGCCTTCAAACACTATCACTACCCCTAACTACAATGACCTGTAAGGAGCTTTGAGCTATTCAATATGATGATATATGCTCTGAGACGCTGTCCGGCGTGGTGGGCGCTATATAAATCGAAGTTGTTGTTATACTAAGTATATTCTAGAGGATGTGAAAAGCGCTATATCAAATGCAAGCAATATTATTATACTGTAAAGTGAATTGACTGTAAATTAGTGGGTGAAACGCGGCAGCCAATTGCAAACAACAACATCAACTTTGATTTATACAGCGCCCTCCACGCCGGACTGGGTTTCAAACAGCAGTGTCCCACAAACAATCATTGATTGAAGTGACCAATTTTTTAAAAGAGAATTATTAACCCCATTATGGGGGTTAAGATATTCTCCTGACGTGAAAGGCACTATACAAGTGTAATTTTGTTGTTATTGTATTATTATTACTATATCAAATGCATTGACTATTATATCATAAAGTACAGACAGATACCAAAGAACAACATTTGGTTGAATCCCTTTTGCTACCCAGTGATTGTTTTGGATAAGTTTTTTTTCTTTTGTATGTCTTAAACACACCCTTAAGAGATTTGTTGAGATGCTCTTTCAAAAACAGAATTAATAACTGCTAAGAGCCCAGTCAGAAAACAGTTGCCCCTAAAAATAAACGGACACCATCAAAAAATAAAGGGACATTATAGGTGAGACATTTCAGAGCAACTTCACAGAATCATACAGCACCATTCGGCCCATCGTGTCTGTGCCGGATCTTTGAAACAACTGTGCACATTAGTGCACCCCGCCCACCCCCTCCCCGCCCACACCCCGCCCACCCCCTCCCAGCTCTCTTCCCATAGTCCTGCAAATTTGTCCTCTCCAAATAAACTTTATATTGAGGAAAAATAACATGATTTTGGTAAGAAACCAGTGTTTACTGCCTCTTTAAATATTATACACTTATTAACGATATAGGTGAAGTGATTTATTCCAGATACATAAACAATCCCTACAAGGATAACTATTCTATTAACTGCCCAGTACATCAGCACGTCACAAGTCTTCCAGTTCCAATATCGCTTACACAGTGCTACCAAAACCACGGTTTGATTTCAAAAAGCGGAAGCAATTATGGTGGCCAATAACGATGAAAAAATGATCAGAACTAATCTGTGTAAACTAACAATGATCAGGATAAACAAACCTATTTATGGAATCTGATAAGATAAGCTTTAGTTGCTTTTGCTCCAAACTAATCTCAATCAATGACACATAACTGACTAAATTTGCTGATGTTGCTACTTTGTTCAAAATGATGAAATCTATGATCCCATATTGAGGAACAGAGCAGTTTGATTTATAGTTTACTGCATCACAAGAAACTAAAATCAACCTTGCAAAAAGGTATTCCAGTTCTTGTAGCAAAACAGAGAGCATTGTTTGCATAAAAGCAATTGTAAACTAGGTTAGTTCACATAAGTAGCCAGATCTGTTTTTATGACCTAGAGAGCATAATCAGATATTACAAATCACTTCTCAGCCAAGGGGGCAGGCAAATAACTACTGTATTCCTAAGCTTCTGCCAAGTCTGCTGTTAAGTCAATCAGTGCTCATATTAAATATTTTAGTTGCAGTTTTAAAATTTTGAAGTCTAATTTTTAACAGAAAATAAATCTAGCAAAGTAAGAAAGTATTTGCCTGCATATATTTTTATTATCAAAGACAAACTCAATACTTCAGTGATCATTTTATTTTTACACTATAATTTATAAATTTGTGCTGCCAGGTTTTCCTACAAATACACAATATTATACATCTACAAATATCCTGTAAAGTGCTTTGAGATGTCCTTCTGACATGATAAGGTGCTATACCAAATGCATAGCACTTGTTATGAAACATATTTAACTAAATTCTCTTAATTTGTTTCATTATTTTTATAGTGAAACTTTTCTTACACAGTGAAATACTCTTTATTAAACTACACTCCTTGTTGCGTTACATTCAAACTGTTTACAAACCCTATGAACTGGTGCATTACCTAACAAACCTTTGTGGACTTTAAAACAAACTGCACTAGGAATGGGTATCTGCTGTTAACAAAAAAAAATATTCAGGCTTACTCTTATTTTCAGAATCAATGTGTCAACATGCATATGGCAACCCCATATTAATCAGAATAAATTCAACTGATTTAAGTATCTGAAATGCTGACTTATTCAAGCAATTCAGAATGTTTTAAAAAAAACAATCTGCATTTCATTACTTCATCTGAAACTATGGTTGAGGCACACTGAAGGCCCAATTCAAGACCTTCCGCTCCAACTGAACCTTTGGTCATCTTCTAACCCCAATCTCCCTTACTCTCCATCCTTCTTGATTAACAGCTCTTATGCAAACTGTTAATGATCCAGTACCTTGGAACATCCTCCCAATATGAAAATGTGCTATATAATTGTTGTTACATTAAATATTTGAAAAAGGAAAAGGACCGTTTTAATGCTAGTAAATGAAGATGTGGAAAAAGGGCACTTAATTCAAAACTATGAATTAATGACTTGATTCTTGTGTAAACATGATACAGTAATAAGGCAATTGTAGAAATACTTTAATGGTTTTGAACATTTCGTTTTAAGTATTGAGAAGTTGCTTTTATGAAGTGTTTGGGATTTTCAGAACTGTACAATTAGGTACAGCCCGATCAAACCTCAACTTCCCAATGATTAGTATTGAATACCAGAAAAGCTCATGCTGCAGCAAATGTGATACCTGCTGCAGTGCAGTCACAATCTGGTGTTGAAGCTATTTTAAGAGAAATATATTTTTAGAAAACACATTCAAGACTTAAGACCAGCTTCATTGCACCAGTTTCATTGCTTCACTGCACAGATCTATTTACAAACAGCAAATAAATAAAATTAGATGCATATCATTTTACATGGACAATGATATCCCCATAAAAGTGAATAAACTTTTACTGAAATTTAATAAAATTATAATTTAGTCCCCGAATTAAAAAATACAAGGAATTAAGTAAATTTGGCAATAAATTTCACTCCCTTATTGGTGATCGAGTCCGAGGGGTGGACTTTGAATTAAGTCAAATTATTAAAAATGGATCATCAGGTCGGCATACATACCATAATAATTCTTGCATTTGATATAGCACTTTTCACGTTTTCTAGACAACAACAAAATTATATTTGTAGAGCACCTTTCACGTTGTGAGGACGGCTCAAAGCACTTCAAAGAATATATTGTAAAGTGATATATTGTGGGCAAAATGGGGCAGCCAATTACGTGCCCCCAAAACAATCGTGGATTGAAGTGACCAACTTTTTTTTCTTGAGGGATTATTAGACAAATGGAGTAAAAATTTGAGGAAGATTTTGCCCTGCCAGAAATCGAACCCAGGACTCTTGTGAGGTGAGTGCTCTAACCGCTGAGTTACAGAACTCCACGACAGAGAGTTTTGTGTTACTGGTCCACACAGAATGTTAAATCAATGTCAGCTGTGTTGACTGAGCAAATACTGAATGACGACTTTCTGTGGCCAACAGGCCAAAAATGTTGGGTGAATTGTCCTGGAGTTCACTTATTCACTTCCGGTAACTGGTTTGAAAGCAACAATGTGAAAAGGGCTAGAGAAAAAGCCTTCTGCCTTTCCTCTTTGCTGTGAATGGTACAGAGATGAAAACCTAAAACACAGCATTTCCACAGCTTATCCAGTTTTATCCCAAAGCAGTACTATATTGGATCAACTGGTATTTTATTTACTATCTTTAACTAACAATACACATGAGAAGCTCACAATAAAAGAAAATTGGAAAACAAAATAACAGTACATTCTAATGGACAGTGGCAACATTCAATTATTAGAGATAAATCAACTGATGATACTACAATATATTATTACAACAACATATCCGGCCAGCTAAATTTGACAGAAAGATTGTTATGTCTTCCTTAACACAGGTATAACTTTCTAAGTACTGTACATCTTTATATTCTGGCATCAAAAAGTATCAAAGTGAAGTTTCTATCATTGTTACTGATCACAAACTCTGGTTAGAAAAAGAAAAATCCCAACCAATATCACACAACAGCAGTTATCACCAGTCCAAAATGGAAACTAAAGCAAAACAGACTGAGGGAAACACCAATGAATGCGGCCACAAAGCAAAAGGAAATCTGCAAAGGAAATTTGCACTATTAACTGATAGCCAGGCTAAAATAGAGGGGGGGGAAAAAAAGAAATATCCATACCTCAACAGCCAATGGATGAAATTTCACATCAAAATACAGAATGCAACTACAAAATTCAGTCAATTCACTTTACAGTATATTCTGTGAAGTGCTTTGAGATGTTTAGAAGATGTGAAAAAAACTATATTAAATGCAAGGATTACTATTTTTTATTATTATAAATACATTTCCTCTATTGAATATTGATCAAACAATCAAAAATGACAGTTCATCAAAATATCTAGAATAAAATCAACATTTGTAACAACACTCATGATAGTAATAACTAACTGTAATAATGAATTGTGATAGTAATAATTGATCACTCCATCATTATTTGGATTCAATAACCCTAGTATTGATCATTAAATTCCATTCTTATTCAGTTACTCTATTCCTGCCAAGACCATCAAGGTAGCCAGGTACTGAAGTTGTACTGTGCTGGTTTCATTTTTACAGCTGTTGACAATGATCCACAAATCACTACAACAGGTGAAAAAGGCCACCCATAGTGAGTCCTCAGAGAAGTACAGTAGTTGATTTCTCTGTTTCCGGGAACATACAGTTCACTCCACTTAATTGCATATCGGTAAGGCTGTCAAAAAATCGCAGGCACAATTTTGTTGAGAAAACTGCAACTTAGTATACACAGCAACTGTTTATAGTTGCTGTGTATACTAAGTTGCAGTTTTCATCATTACAATATATTGCAAAAACGTTTTCCCAATTGACCATCCACCATTTAACTATTTATCCACAAACATGCAGTGCACTCCCAAGTTCTGAAATAAATTGAAGAGCTATTGTCAGCAAGTAGTACAGGACAGACACCCTGATTGAATGAACTCAGTTAATGTACTTGTTATAAAAGTCCTGGACTCAGCATCGAGTTCCACCATTGTTAAATTCTCTGGGACACCGCCCAGCATGTAGGACGCTATATAAATGGAAGTTGTTGTTAGGCTGTAGCATTAAATACTTCACTGTTTAAAAATACATTTCTAGTAACAATGGAAATCATTTACAGTTCAAGGTAGAATAAAGTACAACTGGCAGTTAACATTTTGCAGTCTAGCAAGTAGAATAACTGCGTGACATGACATACACAAACTGAAATGTAACTAGAACAGGGTAGTAAGTTCTACAAGAATGGCTGCTCAGTAACCAGGTCCAATTGCTTCTGCACCTTGACCCCAAAATAAATAAAAGCATTTTCAAGATGCCAAACATCAAGTAAGTCAAATTGAAAAAGAAATGAGCTGAAGAAACCCACTGATCAGAAAGCACATGGGCAATCTGAGGAGAGTATGTACATGGAACAATTAATTATGCTTCAATTCCTAAACCACTTTGAATGAATATATTAAAACAACTTGCATTTGTGTAAATGCAATAAAACATCGGAGCACTTAAATGCAAGAATTATAATAAGAGAGGGGGAGGGAGGGGTAGTGAGGGTATGCATCACAGTCAAAGAGGTAGGTTTTATGGCAGGATTTAGTGACAGGTCAAGTGTGGGCAAGTTAGATAGGCTGAAGGAAGGCATGACATAGGAACAAATTGTAATATGAAGTGTTTTCCTTGTTTCAGGAAGCTTCACCAGGTTAAAAACTAAGAAACTTACTATAAATATATAATCTTTCCAGTGAATGAGTATTATAGCTTAAAAAAGAATTAGCAGAAAATATTCAGTTATTATTTTCTCTTAATAAATGAACTGTTATTCCAATGAAAATACACCTTTAAAAGTTATATTGAAAATTGATTATTTAGATTACAACTTTTCAATCTAAATCTAACTAACATGGTCATCTTTATGTAGCAAGTTTTACTTTTTGGTATGAACAATATATTTAGTTTTACTGCTAAATAAATGTATCACCAGAAAAAGTAACATTTTAACTGTACTTGTAATGCAAATTAACAGTTCGTATGAGACAACATGCATGGCAGTTTCATTGTATTCTACTTAAAAAAACATTAATACATAATCAAATGTTAGCAATGGAATTCAAACAAGCTTCATCAAAACACTAGAATGTTATGTAAATATTTGAAAATTTACAAAAGATTTTTATATTGAGGTCACTGAGAAACTGCCACTCCATTGATAAAACAGAAAGAACAATTCTTCAACCAAACAATTTGTCCCAACCAATATCGCTGCATCAACTGTAAGTACAGATACACCATAACAATGACACTGAGATGTAAATTACAATATGGTGCTGCATTCCACACAGGAAACAGTTCTTAGCCAACATTATAATCATTCCTTTTCTAATTATCTTCGTAGATATTTTGCTGTTTGCAAACAAGGAATGTAGAATTTAGCAATGAATTATATTGATTATAGCTGCATTCAACAGACGTGATATCTTAGGCAGTATTGAGAAAACAAAGAGCTTAATTCTTGGGGAAGATGGAAACACAGTTGTTTAAGTCTGTAGCAGTGCCCTCAGGAGGGGGTAAGGAGGCAGCTGAAGCCTGGTGGAAGGTAAAAGGCAAGTGGTGGTGGAATAAATCAGGATTACATGCAAAAGTACACACCAAAAGATACAAGTCTAATACAATGCAGATCAATTTTTAAAAAAAAATGGATTAGCAGATTGAAGATTTTAAAACAAAAGTTGCATTTTATAAGTTTACTTTAACTATGCCTTAAAAAAGTTAGATAAAGAATACAGACTTCCAAAAGGTTCAGAATTTGTTCCGCAAAACAATTAAAAAAAAATAACAAATACATATGTGGCAATTATATAATTTTGAGAATTATCCTAATCAAAATAACACAGTTTATCAAGCCAAAATATACAGTCAGTTCACTTTAGTGTGTTCTATGAAGCGCTTTGAAATATTTCAGCCACACGATAAAGCGCTATATTAAATGCAAGGAATATTATTCTAACCTTTTTTAGGCTTTCAGAAATTTTCAGTTCACTTCCCCAGTTGCTAATTCACCAACCCATGGAAATAATCTTTCACAACCTCTCAAGCCTTTCCAAAATTTTGAATAATTCTATTACAACCCCTTTTAAACTCCACTGCTCCAGGGAATACAGATCCCATAGTATCATGGAATGTTGTGCAAATTCCCTTGGAGCACTTGAATGAAGAGCTGTGTTTATGTGTATGGCAACAAATGCCATTACCCATTTATGGATTCATGAAATGAGAGTAATGATCCAAAGTGGATGATGTATTCACCCGCATATTGCTTCACTTATATAGTAGGTCAAGAGTTGATGAATGGCTCTACTGTACAGGTTCTTCTGATGGTTTTATTGCATGTATAGTAGTTGGGTTGGCAGTCAATGTCCAGCCATGCTGTGTTACAGATCAAATAGATGTAATTTGAACTCTAGAATTCACCTTTCCTGGTTGGACCAGAGTACATGATAAATCCTTTTCAGGGAATAGAACATGTATGACAATCTGACTATCCCTAAAGCATACTTCCCTAGAATAATTAAACATACAACTAGAGAACAGAATTGTCCTTACACCATGAAAACTCAATGGATAGGACATTTCCCACTCAATTATATAAAAGTAAGCAAAAAAGTGCCCACACCTGAATAATATTTTCAAATGAAAGAAACCAAAGAGGGGATGCCGGAGATTTTTTTTGTTAAAAAAAGGGTGAAATATTTGCGAGTTAGAACAAATCATACAAAACCTGGACAAGATCTTGTTAACTACAGTATAAAGATTCAGTTGCTGGAATTAAGACATTGAAGGAATCTTGTGAGACATTGGATGAATATGTCAAGTGGGACAAAAATCTGTTTAAAAAATAAAACTTACATAAATACTAAACTTTGATTCATGTGCCTTAATGTCCCAATGTGCAAATTATGAAAACAGTGAAATTAACAATCACAACAATATAATATTGAAGCCATAAAAATACTTGTTTTTTAATTTCTCCCATTCTTGGTTTGAGCAATGAAGCTAAATCCATTTGGTATGTTTTCTCAGCTCCTTGCCCCCACCAAAAAAGTCATTAAATTGTACAATGAACATTTTGGTTCTTTGGAGTTTGACTTCCTTGAGGTAATTAAGTTTAGTACTGTATATATCTGCACAGTCATAAGGTTTTATTTGTAAAGAGGTTAATGCATTAAACCAAACAACCATCTCAATAGGGTGGCTCACCCAGTAATTCAATAAGGTTTAGCAGTACCTTGTAATACATAGTGTGGGCCTGAATGTGTAAATAAATTGCAACAGTGCGTCAAGTTTTGGAAGATCAGCAATTTAATTTGTAAAGTTTACTATTTTAGGTTCATTTCATGAAGCACAGCAATTAGTAGAATACGCAGAAATACTCAAAAGGCAGACATTTCAATTCTGTCCATTTAGGTTTAGTTCTCTAACTTGTTCAGAACAAAAGATAAATCCATGTGTCAACAGAAAAATGAACCACCTCAGCACGCAGAAAAAGCGTTTGTGTGCATATGTAATTGCAGTACTCGTGGATTGTGATACACACAAACATTTCTCTTATTCTGTTCTTCTATTTGTTCACCTAAAAATGCTTCAATGTGTGATCCACTAACTTCTCAACTGCAACTGGAGAGGACTCAGCACAAAGTTAATATGATTCTAGAGCATGCATATTACAGTTAAATAATCATTCACATACATATAGTAACAGCTAGGCTGGTTACTAGAGTCAGTGGTATAAAAGAGCACACTTGCCTGTAACTATTTCATTTTGTTGCCAGCATTCCACAATAGTGTTAAAAAATAACAAAACCTACATGGATGAAGCTCCATATCATTTCTAAAAAAATCATCTTTTCATCCAAAGCAAATTCGAGTTATTTAGAGTTAAAATATCTTGAATTAATTAAAAATTTGTTCTGACAACAGATCATAGACCTGAAATGTTAACTAATTTTGCTTTCTAAATAGATACTACCTGACCTGCTGTGTCTTCCCAACGACTTACATTTTTATTTCAGATTTCCAACATCTGCAGTATTTTGCTATTTGTCCATTAGTGATAATCCATTCTAGACCATATCTGTATTACTATCTTATTTGTAATCCTTGACTCAAAGAACCACAAGTTCTTTTTCACAGTATCTGCAACTGAGTTATTTTTATCCATACACAATACTTCAAGAAGTTAGACTGGGTATTCCATTGCAGATATCCTGTATTTGCATCTCTTGATTTTAGTTTTTAAACTTTTATAAATCCTTCACTGTGAGGCAAGGTAGTAATGTAAGATTATTAAATTTTTTGGAAATAAATGTAGCAATTTTACAAGATTGACCATAATCTAAATTATACAAAATAATGTACACAACACTAGCACCAACTGCATGCTGAAACACCAGTAGCTGACAAATGTTCTTGAAACTTATTTTATGTTTCTTTAGTTATTGGGAGGTTGAAGAATATATCATCTGGAAATATGCAGACAAGCTTAAACAATCTTAACTGACAGCCTCAAGAAACATCTATTCCCCATCAAGGTCAAGCTTCTCTGCTTGTCTGGAGGCATTATTAGAATCTGGAGTGCTGGTAAACAGCCATCAGCTGCCCATGACATGTTCTATCTTCCATATTTCTAGCCCCAGTGGATGACACTAAGGCAGCTGCATCCAAAAATAGTTTTCATGACTTAATGCTTCATGTAGCTACATGGAGGGGGAGGTTTAGATCAAACCAAAATTCCTGTTTAATAATAATCCTAAGAGTATCTTTGCTTGGTGAACATGTTAAAATGCAACAAAAGAATATTTCTGACCTAAGACAACACAGTTGCAAAACATTCAAAATTGGTGTTAAGGAATATTACTTTCCCATGTAATACTGTATTGTGAAGAAATTAATTTGTGCAGATTTAAGATAGTGAAGAATTTCAAACCAATATGCGTTTACAAAAGACAGGTCATATATAACATGTATTCACATTATTTTAGGGCGCAATATGTTGGATGTTTCACAATTCCTTTAAGATATCTTGACTTAGAACATGTCTTTGAATAAAAGAGAAAACAGTAAACTGGCCAAATAATAAGAAATAAAGAACATAATCAATAGTAATAGCTGAAACTCGTTGGAAATTAAGAAATAATCCAGAAACCTGACTGTAACTATTGTGAACATTTTAAATGATATGGAGGACAGTGTTTAGAATACCGGTACCCTCATTAAGAAGGATACAAATGTGTAAGGGAAAGAGAAAGTTTGAAGAAAAATAATGAGTTTATAGAATTACAAAGATTTTGCAAATCAGAAAAAAAATTATGCATAAATCCTCCACCACCTGCAATCGAGCAATCACGTAGAATGTTCTTCCATCCACTTTATTCAAACCTAGCCTCCTTTCCTCCACAGGAACCCTACACCTTGACCTTGTCCTTGAATGCAGAAATTCCTGCAGTTAGAGAGGTGGATTGTTTGCTCATTTCACTAGCCTTTTCCCTAGTAAGTAAAATACACTTATCTACATTGGGGCTCTAATGGTAAAGTTAGTCAGTCTGCATTGTTGGGAAATCTTTCACTTGCGCTCAAGGGTACCAGATACTCAATGTTTCTCAATTTGAAATGGCAGCATGAGTTACATATATAGGTTGGAGAGAGAGAGAAAAAGAGAGAAAATAGGACACACAAACACTTATACAGTACTAAGAGAAGACAGAAACACAGACTCAAGAAGATGGACAAACCAATTGAAAGCCTTTGTGTGTGGGAAAGAAAGGGTCTGTGAGAAAAAGACTGATAATTGTGAAATATAGTAACAATATAACGTCCAATGGAACGTTTGATTTGTACGGTACATTGCATTTTACTTATTGACTCCTTATTTCACTGTTTTCCCACAATGGAGGCAGTTATTTTCTGAAACAATTGTCACTTCAACTGTTTTTGCAGTTTGCTGCACATTAACACCACTTTGTCTAGAGTATTTTTAAATATTATACCTGTGTATCAAATGAATAGTTGGCTTACATTGATCATTATTTGTCAGTAGATAGTGATTACGTTCTCTTGACGTGAAAGGCGCTATACAAATGTAATTTTGTTGTTTTTAAGAGCACTATTCCTGGTTAGAGGAAGATCAATCAGCAAGTTTACACCCAGATATAATCAGAACAGCAATTATTTATTGGATTTAACAGAATGCCTGTGAGAGGAAACAGATGTTTGAACAGTTGGAGGTGATGACTATAAAAATTGGTCACCTTTCATCCACAAAGATACTAACGCGGTGAAATTGTAGATATACAGTACTTTGCTTGCTCGGGTTGAATAACAACCATTGTACTGAAAAATCCTTTGTCTTTCAAGCTATTTACTGTTGTTGCTTTGTTCAAGGAATTCTGGAACAGGCTGGAGTAGGTATGCTGAAGCTATGCTTTGCCAATAATTATTTTTTCAATTTTGTTAAAAATGCACCCCTCTTTAAATTCAACTATTTTTACCAAACATTTTACTTTCATTTTCTTGTTTTAATTAGCTGTATTTTTCCAGACACAATATGTTTAAAAACAAAGTATAAGTCAGTGAAGCAGCTTTTGCCATCCAATTATCTTCAGATATTGAATGCTAGGCAATCTGGACTAGCTAGATTTGTTTTACAAAATTGTGCCCCTCCCCCCACCAGCTAAAAACCACAATCAGCAAGAATGAAAAAAAACTAATATTTACTCAAACAGCTGAGCACATCTTGCTGACCATCTGTGAGAGGTCTTAGCAGAATAATCCGACTTCCTTCTTAGACGCTGCTGACATACACTGTCATTTTCATGTACTGTACATATTGTATTCTGTAGTCAATCAACCTATTTTCATATCTTGAAAAAAACAGCTTCACGAAGGAGTGAAGGAGAAAGGAAAAGAATGTATGATTAAAAATACAATGTTTCAGGATTCTGTTTGCTTTTCTCAGTTGGTTGCACCTCTGAGTGAGAAGCACCTGAACTCTTACAGACTACCGATGACCCTCCTGCAACATTGCAAGAGATGCTATCCAAATGAGACATTAACGCGAAGTTGTGTCTGCCTGTTCAGGTAGACTTTAAACTAGCTGCCACACTTGTAAGGTCACTACACTTGCCTGTGATTCACTCTATAAAGTGCTTTGAACAATTTGACATCATAGATAATGAATCAAATCCATGTATTGCTATTTTTCAAATAATTATTTTATATTTATTGGCCATTGATGAATTTCAGTGCTTCATTAACTATAAAGGACATATGCCACAAATATAGTTAAGGTGACAATGGTAATGCAAATGACTGATAAACACTGACAGTCCAGAGAGGTTAGTTTTTAATTAATTATGTTATCTAGAGCCAATGTATTGCCCTGTGGACAAGTTGAATGTAGGGTCATATCAATGGTTTTACATACAAAGAGTTCACAATTTTATCTGGGTCATTGAATGAGGCATTGAAATTACCTGGGTGTACTTGACGAACCAAGTAAAATTGTAATTTAGCAAATAAGTTACACATTGGCTATTGGTCTCTTAACAAAAAAGGTAGGAAGCAGATAATTTATTGTAAAAAGGAATGGACTAATGAGTAGGCAGGGTTTCTGCAAAATGATTAAGATGAAATTATGTCAGGTTTGCTTACAAAATACAGTCACCACATCCTATTTAGTGGTTTGAAACGTTCACATGAAAGGCGCTATATTTTAATGTCCCAATGTGCAATTTACAGTATATCCTGTGAAGCATTTTGAGACGTCTAGCAGACGTGAAAAGCACTATATCAAATGCATGAATGATTAATTATTATTATCTGCACACAAGAACAATTTAAAGGAATATACCATTAATATCTGAAATATTTAGGTAGACGAGGATAGGGATTGTTTTGCTTAGCCTTCATATGAACCAGAAACTAACAAAATCAATGAACTGAACCCTTCAACAATGTAAGGCTACTGACATTCTCGGTTCTTCAGGAAGTGCTATATGAATTAAAACTAGAGATATGGTTGGTAATTTCAGCATAGCTGCCTATTACTAGCACCCTCCGCCTGGTCCCCTCCCTAGCCTACTTCAAGTCGCTCCTCAAGCCTCTCCTCTTTGACTGTCCCATCAGTCACCCCAAATACCCCCCTTTTCCTTCACCCTCCTGGTCCCCAGCTCGGGTCTGAAATATTGACTGTGCAGCGTCTTGGGACGTCCTACTGACATGAAAGGCGATATACAAGAAATTTTGTTGTTGTCACTTCATTAGCAAATATTTCATAACTCACAATATATATTTTGCTCTTTATCATGCTAAAACATCAACTGTTACCTCAGCAGCTGAGCCACCATTTTGAACATTGTCCTTTGTTAAGCGGAGACATCCTTCATCAATTTAATTTACTGATGCACAATATTTGAAACCAATCGGCTACCTGACCATAAACCTCAGGCAAATTTTGGCTATTTGGACATTGATATCAATTATATCACCATGGAGGCAGTGGTATGAATTATATCAAAGAAATACTTGAAAACTGAGATGCTGAAACATCTGTTCTCCCCGACTGTTATGAATCATTTGGTTGTCAAAACAAAAGTCACTTTGAGAACTCCAGAATCCTGTAGAACAGTAGTAATGTTATGCTTTCAATCTTGTACAATAAAATTCAGTGAAAATTTTCAAATCGATTTCAATTGATCTGACACTGAAATAATATGAAAATCTCTCTCGATGTGGATAAAAGCACCACTGAATTGCACTAATTGAGAGTGCCAAAGAGTTAGCTCAGGAACAACAACAAAATTACATTTGTAGAACGCATTTCACATCAGGAAGATGTCCCAAGGCGCTGAACTGACTGGACTCAAGCATGGGGAAAAGTGGGCAGGATTGGGATGAGGGCATACAGAGAGGTAGGATGGCGGCTGAAGGCACAGTTGAAAAAGAGGGTCTTGAGACCGGCCTTGAAGGAGGCAAGGGAGGGAGCAAGGCGAAGGGATTGTGGGATGGAGTTTCAAAGCGTGGGAGTAGAGAGGCTAAAAGACTTGAAGCAGCTCCAAAGACACTGAGCCGGCTGGAGTCTACCGAATGGAGGGAGCGGACAGGTTGAAAGGGGGTCAGGAGGTTAGAGAAGTAGGATGGGGTAAGGCCGTGGAGAGACTTGAAGGTGAGGACGAGGATCTTGAATTTGATCCTCTGAGGGATGGGGAGTCAGTGGAGGGTTGGGTGATGGGGTGTGGGAGAATTTTGGATAATCTACAGCTTGTGGAAGGAAGAGTTGGGGAGGCCGACAAGGAGGGAGTTGGCGTAGTCGAGCCATGAGATGACAAACATGTGTATATGGGCTTCAGCGGCCTGAGGGGTGAAGCAGCGGCGAAGACGGGTGATGTTGTGGAGGAGGTGGAAGCATCTAAGAGCTCAGTTGACCTGAACACCTCTGCACCATGGTGGGAAGAAATTATTATACTGTATAAGGCAAATTGAGAACGTAGCATAATGTGTGTGAAGCATATGGTACACCAAAGCACTTTGTAAATTTTCACTATATGTAAGGGAATCATGGCTTATTATTTTCTACATAATAAATGTGTAAAAGTACAGCAGTATTGTAAATCCACAAAATATTAATGGATCAATAGATTCAGGTCTTACACGATGGAATTGTTTTGTGACAAGAGCGAGTCCCAAGAGTTAAATGTGTGCAATTTGTATTACAAAACATAATTTTGTTGAAACAAACAATGGCGTTAGTGGAGTTTTGAGTAGTTAAGGCCCTAGCTTTATGTCAACTACTAATGTTCTGCAGGAACTGAAGGAATTACAATCTGAGTTCAACCTTGAACACATCCTGGCAGGAGCAATTGGGATTTGGCAGCGATGTACAAAAGTGTTTTGCACTGAATTCACTCCAATTGTGAAAACAATTTTTACATAAGAATGTGAATTTGGAGTTTTTAAACACTGCTGAAATTTTGGATTCGTTCTACATCTATAAATTTATTTTAATTATAAGACATAACATAAACCTTGCAAATTGTCTGCTACTGTATACTAACATTCTACTTTTCCCAGCATCATGAATCCTGAATCATTTTTAAAAAAAAGCCATGAGGAAAATTTATTCTATTTAGGTTAATGGAAATTATTTTTGACAAACAGCAACTTTATTGATGCATTTATTAAAGGGTTACAGTTAGCCTTTTGACCCAATTTGGCTAGTTGTTCACTCTCAGCATCACTGTATAAAACACCACATGGACAGCATTGTAACATGATACCCTATCCAACACTTATGAACGTTCAGGGCAAAGATTGGAACATTCAATTCAGAGGTAAATGTGGCCTGAAATTTGATTTTCAATATTAGCAGCATCAGAGTCACATTCAAATTTAAATTTGACTATTAGAAAGTTGAAGCTAAGCTTGCAGATCAATACACGTAGTGTTTTACGCCAACAATAATAAATTACAGAATGGAAAACTGCAAACTTATGCAGACTTTACACGCACAAGTCCTGCACACAAAAATTCAATCCAATTTCTGTTCTGAGAATCTCTATACTTAGATTTATAAGCCACCTCTATGCTCCAAAAATCCGTAATTCACAGAAGGAATGTCTGTTACATAGTTAACCGTTAAAATAAAATAGTGGTAGGTAGAAAAAGCTTGAATTTATATTATGCCTTATTTAAAAGGTCTCAAAAGCCCTTAAAAAAGCAAGACAGAGACAGCGAGCAATTAGGAGGAGGAATGCAGAAGTGACCAAAGGCTCATCTTCAGGATTTTTTTCTACAAATAATCGAGAGATAATTATTTCTACGAATAATCTTCTTCAATATTGTGGAAGAAGTCAAAATGGCAGGGGTGTATTGACAAAAGCCTGTGCCTCCAAGGATGACATAATGGGTGTAGGACCAACAGTACCATTGCATTTTAGGGAGGGCAGAGGGTCTTTTCCATCTTTTGAAACTGTCTATTTTTACTTGTGATGTTTTGTCTGTGCTTATAGGTTTCAATTACGTACATGGCAGATACACAGGCTGCATTACATTTTAAATGTTAATGTACTAACTGAATTAGAGATTGAAGAATGAAACAATCTACTGCTGCTCTATGGGAATAATTTTGCTGCTGAAATACAAGTACACAACTCTACAATGTTACAACTTGTAATACAGTACTGTACTTTAAAATAAATACAAACGTACAGTGGACCCACATGTAAAATCACCATTAAATAGCAAAACTATTATTGAATTCCAATGATAACATTCAAATTCAACTGGTAAAAATTACAACTTTAAGGAGCAATTCAAGTTAACACACATGGAAATAGGAACAAGAGTAGACCATTAGCCCATCAAGCATGTTCCACCATTTTAGTAGATCATGGCTGATTTGAGGTGTTATATAATTTCCTCTTCCCTCTTACTATATCCTTTGATCTCGACCTATTACCTGAGGTGTGCCGGCCAAAACTAAACAATATTCCACATGAGGTCTGACTTGGACTCCTTGCTTTTCTATTCCACAACTCTTGAGATAAAGATCAGTACTGCATTCATTTTTTTGAATGCTTTTTGTACCTGTGAATCTAGACGCATCCATCCCTTTGTAAGCATTATTATTATTGTCACAGAAATCAAGTTGCACCTTGAAAATCTCATTTTTATCCATTTTCACTTATACACTTCAATGCAACTAGTCTAATTATCTGAAGGAAAGTAACACCTGCAGACATAAATCCAGTCTTGGCAACCAGCAGCACATTTAATTTATTCACCACATATTTTCTTTTCAAAGGCTAGGATGTTCTTCTTTACCCACTTCTACTGTAAAACTTCAAAAAACAGTCTTTCCAATGCTTCTGCTAATATTCTGCATTACATTACAATTAGTCACTCCACTTTACCATATTCTTGTGAGTGCTTTGAGAAGTCCTCCTACTGTGAAGACTCTATACCAAATGTAGGGATTATTATCATTATTATTACAGAACTGAAGTTGAAGCATCAACATGCTGCATGTTGCTCCAAATGTACAACCCATGCCATATAAGGTTATAACACATCCAGTTTCATACACTATTAAATGTTTCAATAGACATTATTGAACGTTTACATTTACTACTTAGGATTTTCATGTACTTCATTCAATTTTATTAAACTTAAAAGTACTTGAGAAAGCTCCAGAAATGTTAGATAAAGGGTTCACTGGAACCATCAATTTGACATCAATTATAACCAGATTGGTTCTGTATTCATAAGGCAGGAATAAGAAAGTGTCTAGTCAACTGATCATGCTGTAAGCTGGCAAACCCTCAAACATCTGTTAAAGATCAAATTTCCACAACATGGAACCAATGAACAAGCCACACAAACCTTCTTGTACCTTGGAATATGACACAAAGATCCTTGTTACACATGCAAAGATAAAAATAGGTCTAAACATTATACTTGCATATCAAAAGAACTTGATAGAAAAGTATTTCTCTTCTAAAATAGAATTTCTGAAATCTTAATTTGTATATTAATACTGCAGCATCAACTCTTAAAAGGTAATATACAGTATATGAATTTGCAAAATATTCCCCCGAATGCTTGAAGTGTTTCTGCAGGCCTCTTTTAAACACTCAAATCATTGCTTTTCTACAGCTATATTCTTCTCCTTAGTGACATCATCCGCAGACATGAAGTCAACTTCCATATGTATGTGGATGATGCCTAACTCTATTTTTCTGCCTCCACCCTCGATTCCAGGAACACGACTGTCCTGACAGACTCCCTGTCGGACAATTCCTGGACGAGAGTTAACTTTCTACAGTTGGATGTCAACAAGGCTGAGGCCGCTCTGATTGGGCTCTGATCAGCGCCTCCGCACCTCAGGCAATGGCAGCATCATCCTCCATGGATGCACAATCCAACTCACCAAGCCACCGAGCTTTCAGCCACTCTACCCCCAACCTTTGGAATTCCATCCCACAATACCTCCACCTTGCCCCACCCTAGCCTCCTTCAAATCCCACATCAAAACCCTCCTCTTCGACTGTTCCTTTGGTCACCCACTCTTCCCTCCACCCTCCCCGATCCCAACCCCAACACTGACTGTCCAATGCCTTGTCCTTCTGACATGAAAGACACTATACAAATTAAATTTTGTTGTTGTTTCTAAATAAATAACATCAGTTTCACACCTTTAAAGGTATCAAATACAACACAACTAAAACAAATCTTTAGTACTGATTACACGATATTCTATTTCATTCCAAAACAGTACAACAACAAAATTACATTTATAGAGCGTCTTTCACGTCAGGAGGACATCCCAAGTCGCTGAACAGTTAGGTCGGGACCCGAGCAGGGTGGGAAGGGTTGGGGTAGGGGCAGGGGAAAGGAGGGTAGGAAAGAGTGGGGAGTTAGGAGGTCAGCAGAAGGCACAGTCGAAGAGGAAGGTCTTGAGGCCTGCCTTGAAGGAGGAAAGGGAGAAAGCGAGGTGAAGGGATTGCCGGATGGAGTTCCAGAGTGTGGGGGCAGAGAGCCTGAAAGCCCAGCCACCAATGGTGGGGTGGTTTGGGGTGGGCATGGAGCAGGCCAGAGCCCCCTGAATGGAGGGGATGGGCAGGCTGATAGGGAGACAGTAGATCGGAGAGATAGGCGGGGGCAAGGCCGTGAATGGCCTTAAAAGTGAGGATGAGGATCTTGAATTTGAAGAGATTATTATATTTGAGTAGAATATAATAATAATATAGTACAATCATTGCATTTTGATATAGAGCTTTTCATTTCTTCTAGGCATCTCAAAGCTCTTCATAGAATATACTATAAATTTAATTGAATTTGTGGGTCAAACATGGAAGCCAACTGCGCACAGTAGTGTCCCACAAACAGTCATGGATTGAAGCGACAATTTTTTTTTCTTGAGGGCGTGGAGTAAGAAAACTTGCTCAAGGTTTTGCCCTGCCAGGAACTGAATCCAGGTCTCTCACTCGAAAAGTGAGTGCTCTAACCACAGGAAGCTGGGCTACACTGAAACATCAGTTGAATTCAGATTTCCTGAAATCGCCTTAAAATCCACTTTATACGATATCCTGTAAAGTACTTTGAGCCCTCTCATCTACGTTATAAGGTGCTCTATGAAATGCAATGATTATTATCATGCTCCAGGTTTACAGTGCACTAGTCAAGTCACACTTGGGAGTACTTGAGAGTTCTGATTGCTACAACAGAACAGGACTCAACAACCCAGAAGTCAAATCTGTGGCGGTTTTCCTCAGACACTTTAGCCTCTGTACCACATATGTGCTCTGTATCACCAGTCTAATTCATTAAGTAGGAAAAATATATTTAGTGGATATTAACAAACAATATCGTCAAATTTACTTTGGGTTCCAAAGGCACTTCTTCGACTCCATGTCTAAATTCTACATTCAACACCAGCCACCGATATAAAAAAATAATATGTATAACAGAAGAT
Source organism: Hydrolagus colliei (assembly GCA_035084275.1). Classification (NCBI taxonomy): domain Eukaryota; kingdom Metazoa; phylum Chordata; class Chondrichthyes; order Chimaeriformes; family Chimaeridae; genus Hydrolagus; species Hydrolagus colliei. The sequence continues at coordinate 9,816,168 of CM068748.1, forward strand.
TCATTTCACTTAAATATGTACAGCATTTGCCTGTATGTAATATGTATTTCCAACAATTATTTGATAGTAATTGTCTTATGTCTAATAACTTACAGTATTTGTTGCTGAACTTCTGTCTGGCCTAACAAAACACTATTAACAAAACAGAACAATTAAATAGTTCTCCAGCCAGTGGGAAAATATGTGATATGTGACTATGCTTGCTGAAAATAAAAAGACCATGTCAGGATAGACTAAATTGTGCTAAAACAAACATATCTCACATAATGGAGCATTCTGCAATTGAAACATGTAGTACCAGGACCAAAACATGCAATACAAGGCAGTTATCTCAGATCTATGGAACGCAGAATTTATTCCACAGGCATTAATTCAAACAAGAATGCTTTGATTTCAAAATGAACTACTAGAAGTTTGAAAATAAACAGCTGTCCATTCACAAAACCAGCAAGTGCTTGAGGTAACCATGGCATAACCCTCATCATAAATGTTACTGTGTAATCTTGGGCATAATCAATGTAAATTCAACCACTGCCACACAACTGACTGTGAACACTGATCAAGTAAATAATGCAGAATAAAATGAATCTTCCAAACCATGTGCAATTTTCTTCACTATATTTTTCTTCCATAAGGAATTCAAATAATGTGACAAACAGTATGCCTATCATAAATCCAAAACATTTAAGGATGAACCACATCACAAAACTGGAGCACATAACAAAAATCTCATCAAACCTCCATTCATAGCACTTCATTTGAACTAGACTGCAGAAACAAAAAAATTATACATTGTGTAAATAGAAAATTGGACATCAGATGTTTTCCCCCCCACTAGAGCAGATCCATTTAATTCACTCAGGATTTTTACACATGCAATCCTTTTCCAAAAATGAAGTTTTACAACATTCAATAGATGTATAGTTATGACTCGTTGTATAATACAGTATGGTGGTATACATAATTAAATTGATTGCTTTAATAAGCAAAGATGTGACAATGTATTATTTTTCATAAATTTACAGATCAATATTCAAAAGTATCACAAAAGCATCGCTGAAGCATGAATTGAAACTATGTATGTTTGGAAATGTCACCAACAATTTTACCTTAGAAGCCGCATGACTCGATGAACCGGCACTTCCGTACAACCGGCACACCAAAAAAAAAGTCCCAATTCGATAAACCGGAACTTATCCAGAACAATAGCGGTGGAGCATTTGTAAATGCATAAATAACATAACAGAATATTGTATTAATATATACTTATTGTTAAAACTACTCTCTTGTGCTTCTCACCTTTACTGGTAGATGCTGTGCTTGAAGCCATGATGCTGCAGTTGAGGTTTATAGTCCAGCGATTCTTTTTAAAAATGGGGCACGCCAAGTGGGTGAAAAAAAATGTAGCTCGACTTTAAAGCCTTACTAGCGGCAAGCCGATCATACGTGCAGTATTTTGGTTTGCCACTACTAGAGTCTAGGACTATCGACTTGCCGCTAGTAAAGCAAGACTTTAAAATCGCGCTGCCGTTTTTTTCACCCATTTGGCGTCCTCCATTTAAAAAAGAATCGCTGGGCTGTAAACCTCAATCAGTAAAAGTGAGAAGCACAAGAGAGTAGTTTTAACAATAAGTACCAATACAAGATTCTGTTATTATTTGTTATTATTTAGTCTGGTGTGTATGGTGTGCGTTAAAACTTTAATTTTTTTGTGGTGCGTTTTCGGCCACGGGCCGCCCGAATAATCCGGTAGGCACTTTAACCGGCATTGGCCAGGTCCCACGGGTGCTAGATAAACAGGCTTTTACTGTACTTCTGAAAATATTTTGGAAAGAAAATTGAAGATTCAATTTTAACTTTACAGCCAATAGTACCTTACAGGTGCAAATTGTGAGCACAGAGTATTATCCTTTAGTTTCCATTTATTTTTTGACCTAAACTGCATATTTTGCTAACAGGCATACAAACAGTAAAACAAACTATATAGTTGGATGAGTCAGGAAAATATAATTTAACAGATTATTAGTGCAGTACAAAAAATATTTTAGCACTACAGGAAGCAAGGAGCTGTGGCTACGATACTCACTTGCATTGCTTTCAGCTGGGTCTAGCAGAACACGTGTGTTGGAACATATCTTTACCAGCCTGGTTGCCAGTGAAATGTCTAATAATAAAAGGAACTAAGACTTTTTCCACCAGTTAAAGAAATAAAATGATGGTACAGGAGGCCATATAATTGAAATAGTTCTAACATGTTCTGAGTTACAACACATTTTTGAACATTAACACACTGTTCTGAAGGTAACATGTTCTTGAAACATACATTTTACAGCATGTAACTCACCTTACACAGAATTAAAAGGTTGGCCTTGCTAACTGGCTTGGGTTTAGCAATGCACAGTTCTCATTGCTGTTCTGGGTGGGGGCGAAAAGGAGATCTCTATCCTATCCACTAACACTGCATGATAGGAGGCAGATGCAACCTTCAGGTGCTTCGCATGCTTTATGGGGACTGTCAGTGAAGTGCCAGCCAGCCAGCTGCTGGTAGTCGTTCTGGAATGCATGACAGATTTTCTTTAATGGATGGGAGCGAGGGAAACAATCTGCTTCCACCTAAGTGGGAAGTATTGTCAGCCTTCAGCTAGGTATGATGCCTCGATAGGTTCAGGGCCAGAGAATGTGTAGACAGGGTCTTGGTTCTCATTCAACTGCATTCTTTAATAATGCTTTTGATTTTACATAATAATTTCACTAGTAAGGTTGGAAATCTTGGCATGTCCAAAGATCTAAGTCGAGCTTTCTTACTTCAACCCTTCTAATAACCCCATTGAGGCATGAGTGAATATGATATTCATGAGGGTTAACTTTTAATTTGTCCCTACTTTAAACCAATGCAGTTTTAAATTGAGTCCATAACTCCACAAATAGATTTCAATTCATCACCAACAAAGCTTGTTCGGATCTCGGTTCGAGGCTTTTTTTTCAGTGTTGTGTTTTCTAAGCATATGAGAATAGACTGAATTTCGTTTGAATGATTTAATTGCTCTCAACAAGCAATTACACCCTTCCAATCAAATTCAAGAAGCTTTGAGTACCCTTAATATACAAGCGTTTGGAAATCCCTCAATTGGGCTACATTTTAGATATTTGGATTGTGCTGTAAAGGAGATGGCATCAACAGTATATAATGCTGGTGATGTAACATGATATATTGAAAGAATGGCAGAGTAGAGATGTGCTGGACAAAGGAGTGGGTAGTGGGGGAGGTTGGGAGTACAGTACTGTTGCTCCATTACTACTCAGAGATAATCTGACAGGACATTAGTAACCTGAGCTTTGCTTACCCTGTAGTGGAAGCTAGTCAGGACAGTACCAGTTTTCTGATGGGACTGTGGATATTTGACCTTCAAGACTTAATCCGACCTGTTCCTGATTTCAGTTGTAACAGCAGTATGGGTGCCATGAATGGCCTTAGTATCCCCTGGGTTAGGTAGGAGGGAAAAGTGTAGGAATTACACAATTCAGTGACTTTATAGGTGAGAATTGGCTGCAAAGAAAAGCATAAAATAAATTGTAAAGGATACTATAAGAGGCTGCAATATCCCACATACATTACCACAGAATGAAACTATAAAACTGCAATAAAAAATCAATGAAGAGTAGTTTTTTTAAACAAAGATTGTTTTCTATCAGATCACATTATTTACAATGCTGAAAACTCTCTTTCTGCTATGGATGAACATGAATTAAAATGGAACCATGTGGCAACAGGATTATTGATGCAGCAAATCTGCTGATTTCTCCAATTTTAACAATGTCTAAGCGTTGGAGTTCCAACGAAGGGTCGTGGACCCAAAATGTTTCCTTTCTCCATAAATGCTGCCTGACCTGCTGAGTGTTCTCAGTGATTTCTGTTTTTGTTTTCTGTCTAAGAGTTATTTTGTTTTACAATGAAGGCTATTAAACTTCAGAAAAATCTTACTGAAATTCCCTGAGATAAGTCTCTCTGCCAATACAGTGTATTTTTTAATTGGAGGTCTTGGTTTGCTTGTCGGTCTTCAATGGGACACAAAGGAATGTATTCTGCCAAGACTTTCAGGTGAAGTGTATATGGGGGAGGAAGTGAATGTTCCTCTCATGCCACACGGTACAACTTTTCACTGAAGAAGTCAGAACAGACTTGACAAGTTTCCTGCTCTTAAGATAACACTTTTTCATTATTCTTCTGAGGTGAGAAATGTAATTGTTCAATAAGCAGTGAGTTTAAGTGTGGCATATGGTATTGCCAGAAGCCTGCAGAAATAAGGAGTATCAAAGTTGAGGGTGAAGTTAATTTTTTGTTAGTTTTCAAAGCAGAGGAGTCTCATATTGTCCTTATCCCAACTCCATGTACATGTAATTTCTAGAAACGATATACCCTTCACAGTAATCCATAGTGAGAAGGAAGCAAAGAAGCACATGTTAACACCTGTTTTTATTTTTGCTGCCTTAGTTGAGATCAACTAGCTCGGCACAAACCGGGCATCAAACCTGAACCTTCTGGATTTGTACAACTCAGCTTCAAACTAAACACTTGCTTTTTCAATTAAGTCATCAGGTCAACTCTTTCGTTTTTCAGTTTTTTGATAAATCTAAATTTTCTAAAACAAACACAAAATAGTAAGTTGTTTTCAGAAGAGCAATGTATTTCCCCATAAAAAAAACTACTCTTAACTTCCATTCTACAAATATTTAAGAAAAATAAATTGTTCAATAGAAATCCCTTCCATTATAATATTACTCAACTTTGTTACACAAATATATATTTGAAATGTATCAATGCAGCTAACAATATACCACTCAGTTATTTCTTTGCTTCTTTTTCTTTTACCCCCTGCTTATTCTCCAATGTCACTTTGATCCATGTTCACATTCTAGTCAATTTGATTTCTACTATTGATAAATCAGTAAATAATCAATATTTCTCCTGAAAGATGAATTGAGCTATTATTGCTAAATCAGTAAACAGTCAATATTTCTTCTGGTAGATGGACTCACCAACTCTAAACTGGTGCTAAATATAAAAGGACCTCAAAACTTTGAACTGAATTAACTTAAAAAGCAAAATGATTTTCATTGTTAATTAACAAATGGCTTCAATCCAGTCAAGGTCAACCATTGACTACTAAGATCTTAAATAATGACAAAGTTCAAAAAGTAAACCTTTAAGGATTATAAACAAAAACAAACAAAAATTTGTCTATTTCAAAAATATTGGAGAGCAATTGGCTATATATTTTCATAATCTTAGAAAACATTATTTTAGTAACAAAACCTGTGTAATCAGTAAGGAAAACAGGAAATTTGCATTGTTACTAAAAAATAGTTGTTTTCCAATTGTCTTCACATGTTTTCATTGCAATCATCGAAAGGCCAAAAAGAGTTCATGTGTCACAGCTTCCTAGAAAGTTTTAACAGCTGAGTAACCTAATTATCCAGTTAACTCCATTGTGTTCTCAGATACTAATGCCTTGCATTTTGTATCTAGGTTTTTGTAAATATTTTTTTTTAACCTGAAGCTTTGAGGGCATAGAATTTCAAATTTAATTGCTTAAAATTGTAATCTATAGTGTACTGGATGACAGAACAAATGGTGATCAGATTTAAGTCTAAAATTTGCAAGTCCAGGACACCAAATATTAGGTCAGCTTCAAGACTACAAGAAACAGGTTTGAATAGATTTTATATGTAATAAAATGTCCCACAGGATTCAAACTTCTGGTTACCATGTAATTTATTTTACCTGCAAAAACATACAATTATATACCACTCTGCACTAAAGACATAAATACAATCCAGCTGTTTTCACTTAACGAAAACTTTACAGTACTGAAGTACAATCAGCAAACGCAGACAGGAAGTCTGCTGATCTGGTGAATTTCTCGAATCAATCTAACCTTCTTGTCTTGGTTGTCAAATGAAACTGATTTTGCCCAGAACTCTTAAAAAGGTACATTGTCTTTTGCTGCAACCTAAAAACAATCTAAAGAATTAAACCATGTCTATTTTTAAAAAAAGGACTCTGCTTGATAAGAAAAACATACTTATAACAATAATGCTTGTATTTGATAAAGCACTCCTCACATCCTCAAGACATCTCAAAGGACTTCATAGAATATACTGTAAAGTGAATTGACTAAATCTGTGGGCGAAACATGGCAGCCAATCACGCACAAATAGTCATGAATTAAAGTGACCAATTTTTTTGTTTTGTTTTCCTGAGGAATTATTATTAGGTATGTGGAGTAAGGAAACTTGCTCAAGGTCTTGCCCTGCCGGGAATCAAACCCAGGTCTCTCATTTGCAAGGTAAGTACTCTAACACTGAGATACAGGACTCCAAGAGCTTTACAAATTTAGTGGTTAACAAATTTAGTTTATTGTTCTTCAAAACATCAACCATTCAAACTAAGTTGACAATTGTAATTTAATTTCACCAGTCTATTGAAGTATTTTTACAACTATACAAGCACAGGATTCGCTTCATAACAGTGATGCTTATTTACATGCCAATCTAAGATGCAAGATCAGATTAAAACCAGAACTATGAATCAATGGTTAGAAGGCTATTTCTGTAAAACTTCATCAAAACCAGCTTGCTTTGAGTTCAATGCAAACCATTACCAGTCTCAGTACTTCAAAAATTATACAGTAGATGTGTGACGAACCACGATTCAAAGTATTTTTTTGAATCCATGAAGATTACAATTCAGCGCATAAAGGGTACAAATGAATAAGCAATGCATTATATGTGGTGCACAACTCATTAGTGTCATAAGGAATTTCCTGATTCCCCGCAGCTGAAATTTTTTAATAGATTACAGCATTCAGAGAAGTGTTAAGAGTACTTCTAGAAGTAATTATTCTCCTTCAGAAGCAACAGTTCCTATAGCCACTCTTCTGGAGTGTCAGAACTGATGAACAATTGCTGGCAACTGGTGATCCTGGTAAACCTGCCGGTGATGTGGTTGGGGAATTATCCTAAGGGATAATAGGGCTGGGTGGTGTGGGCGAATAATATGGTTCCAAGGTGTGCTTGACAAATGGAATATCAAAATCAGGTCACTCCTTTGTTGAGATCCTCAGCCTGACAGCTCTGTAAGATACAATTGATGGCAGACCAGTCAGGCTTATTGAAGGACTTGAAAAGATAGCCCAATCTCAGTGGGTAGGGATTCTTCTCACTCGACTCATTGAGCGCTCTGGGATGCTACCCCTCGTGAAATATAAATGTGTTGTTGTTGTCACCCTACACACCAAAACCCGAGTGGGTAGGGTGGTCCCAGCTGGAAAAGCAGGAGGAAGCTTGCCAACAGTGCTCTCAATGCAAAGCTATACATGTTTTGCCTTTAAACCAGTAGAACCAATTGACCAAAGCAAAAATAAGGTTTTAGTGTACATAGTCATATATAGCTGTGGAATAAAAACATGCAATCAAATCTACCATCGGATAATTTAGTTACAAAATTCAAATGCTAATCATAGAATCTTTCAGCACACAAGGAGGGCATCGGGCCCATCAGCAGGTGTATTTGATTTATGATTTTAAAACATATATATTAGCAATTATCATCCACATGTACTTATTTATATGATTAAAAAGTAAAACATACAAGAGGAACAATCTGCCCATTCCATTTTGTAAATTGTTGTACCAGGTAAATGGACTTTGCAGCTTTAAGTGTGGTAATGTTAAATCCCATATTTGGGATTTGAGCTGATAGTCTGGGCTGACACCCCAGTACATTACTGAGGGAGCACTCAATGAGCACTTAATGTTTTCCTTCTGATGAGGCATTAAGCCAAGTTGCTCTCTGCTTCTTCTTTAGATGGATATTTAAGATTCCATTTTTTCATATAGTCTCTTGTCTAATAATCTTCTAGCTATATTGGTTGCTCACCCACAAAATTTATACATTTACACCCCATTACAGCATATTTTATGAAGCACTTTGAGAGATAGTTCAATATTGCAATCAAGTGCTTCATCAAATGTAAGAATTTTTATTTACCTAATGACTGTTTCTGTGGAACCTAGCTGGGTGTAAAATACCAGTCGTTTGCCTACAAAAATAATCAATAGACAATATGTTCCTGTAAAGCACTGTAAGACATGTTGATGTGATACGATATAACAAGAATGCAAATTCTTTCTACAAGGCTCCAGAAACTCATCTTTGAAACTATTAAATTAGTTTCCTTCCATGCTGAATGTTATTTTAATATATCTGAATATGTAAACATCATACAAGTTTGCAAAAGCTGGTTTATAAGAACCTCACTGAAGCATCTCTAATAACTCAGTAAATAAAGTAATTGCCCAGTGTTTTACTGCACAGACTGCTGGGAAGATCTCAATTTCAGTACCAGATGAACGCAGTATCTGACTCAGTTGCACCCCATGGTTATTGTCACAGAAAACCTGCCACTTGAGTGAAATATTACAGGAATATCAGGAACTGTAAAATTGTACTTCACCACAAGACAGTTCCTTCCTTTCAGGAAAGGAAGGGAAATTTAGCTCATCTACAGTTCTCAAGACATTTTAACTTTCAAAATAATTTTTAAAACTATTTTCTAAAGCCATGAAGTGAATCTTTAACTTGGATCTTCAATTTTTCATAACATAATCTTAAATGTCTGGAAATACAGGTATTTCTAACTTGAAACCACTTCAGTCAGAGAATGCAATGTCCCAGCGCTTTGAAACGTCCCCTCGCCATGAAAGATGCTGTACAAATGCAACTTGTTTTTGTTGTACTCGACGGAGTTATGACAAGCTAATTTTTTGTTACTTCAAAAGTTTTTTCAACTTTGTGTAGGTTAAAGCCCATTTTATAAATGTTGTTTTGCTTGACAACATATACTTTGCTTTGCACCGTAAAACGTTATTTGTGTTTTTTTAAACGGTTGTTGAGTGAATTAAATTTTAAACAGAAAAACTGTATTGTTTGATTATATTAATTCATAACTTAATGGCATAAATATGACTTGTACATAAATTTTAATACATGAGTGAAACATTCACAGAACAAATTTCTACAACTTTTTTTAGTTAAATTTCTAGTTTACAATACATCTTACATCAGGTATCCTTTAGGACTAAACCAGGTATTTTCATATAGTAATCCGTAATTCTACTGGCCATTATTTTTGCAAATTAGCTAAATTAAATCTACTATTTAAAACATATGCTGATAAGTAGAATAGATAACCAACGGGACCCTAAAAACTCTCACTACTGTAATTCTGAAACTAAGATGAGCCAATGCTCTCTCACATTTATTGTGGTGAACATCAACACCAACATACTCTTTTAAATACTTGTGTATCTATATTAAGATTTACTGGCATTTCACTATTAGACAACTCACAAAGGCTGATTCTGGCATATCAATATAAATTGATGCTTTAGCATTAATTATATTAACAGTGGAATATCATTGTAATGGATTTAAAGCAGCAGACAATATCATTTTGGAGATAAATATCAGCATACTTACTTTTATTTCAGAAATATAATTATTTCAGTGGTTTAACACTATATCTTCAAACACAGTAATGAACTTGAAATAGTGAACCTAATATAGATACAGTAGCTTAGTCTGCCTTCCAATTTTATAATAGCCTATTACCTAAAAGTGAAATGCCTGTTAACCTTGTACACACACTACAATACAAATTAATATTTATTTACAAACATGTCTCCTTTGTTTAGATACACTAGTGATTACAGAACTATTAGAAAAATCAGTGGCCATTTCAATAATGTTCATCCTTAAGTCGTGTAAGAGAAAAATGACAATTGAACAGTTGTGCAGAACATATCTTTTCAGTATTTTATTAAAACTTTTAAATATAGAACAAAATATTTCCGTAAATTGTTAATACAGTATACAATCAAGAGAATCGTCAGGTATTATCTAGCCACCTGTATCTTTTTCACCCATGTGTCAACTACAAATTCAGTCTTATGAATGCAAATTGACATCCGCAGATTTTTTTACGAAAGCAAAATAAAGCACACCTTCTCAATTATTCACAGGCAAAATTCATAGCGTGGAATGCAATCGTAAATATTCCCCGAGACAATATAAAAAATGTATTCAACACCAGCATCATAACCACCAGAAGGGGCAGACCTAGAAAAATATGTGGCGATCTCCAGAACATATACCATGTTATTTATTCTCGGGCTTTTAAGGTAGTACTGTAGTGCCACCACGGTGCCAAGATGTATGCAGCGCACTGTAATCAGTTTAAAAATGACAAGACCCGCAAACGCTATGACTCCGTGTACTTGTAACCTGGATTGGCTCTCGATCTCGGGAGACTGAGTCCAACATAACGTTGCAGCACGGGATGCCTCAGACATTTAAACACCTCGCTCGCAATCAGCCTCTTCCAATCTCAGCGGTTATCGCAGCGCATCTGAAAGTGCAGAAAAGTAATGCCACCAACCAAAGAATAAAATCGCATTAAATTAGCTCAAAACAGCAATGACAAGCAGCTGGATGGTAGACTGTCTGGTCAGAGCCGGTCTTCTCGACGCGAGGGAATCCCACAGCGAGCACACAAAAAAATGACAGAAAGAAGCTGATGGTGGTGGAGACCTCGTCTTGAACTGAGACACACACAGAAAGCTGTGCTTCTCCCCCGCTCTCTGTGCGTGTGTGTGTTGTATTGAGAGAGGGAGAGGGAGAGAAGGTTGTTGCTTATTTAATATTGACTCACCGACAGCTCTCTGTTGGAGGGCTCCTTGTACGAAACGGCCCTGATCACTCCGGCTCTCCACCGCCATTCACTGATTCTCGACACGTCCAGCTCCAGGCCGCCGCTGTCACCCACACACACGAACCTCTTGCCGACTAGCTCCACTCGCGTCGATCCCATCGCCTCCGCCTGCCTCCCCGCTCCCCACCGACAAGCCTCACCGAGCTGACATCGTAGCTCGCGGGGAGGGGACGAAACCCGGCGCAGGCAAACCCGCACGAAGACAAGCGAGGCTGGGAGTGGGGGGGGGGGGGGGGGGGGGTCTATCAGACGTACGGTTGGAACGAAGGGACTTTCTTTTTCAAAAACAAACAAACCGTTGAAGCCTCCTTTCTCGCCCGGCTGCGGCTGAACCCCCGCCGCGCGACGCCCGCCTGCCCACCTGCCTGGCTGCCGCTCACTCACTCACTCAATCCGTCCGCCTCTCGCTCTCCGCAACCGACATCCAGCTCGCGCGAGTCGCATATCCCTCCGCCGCAGTGGAAAAGGGGCAAAGTGGAAAACCGCCCGCCTGTCTCCCTCCGCTTCTCCCGGCGGCCACGCAATTCCCACTCCCACCAGACGCCAAATAGTTCCCAACCCACCGCACCGCACACAGCAAAGCACTGCGCCGGGCGCTCTGCTCCACTGTGACTGACTGACTGACTGACTGACCGGCTGGCTGATTGACAGCCACGGAGCTACAAGCCTATAGTGTCATTGAGACGTGGCTTTGGCCATTGTCTGGAAGTGCACCTCTCTCTTCAGCATCGGCAACAATCATCCATCCATTCATTCATCATTCATTCATTCATTCTTGACTACATATGGAGAGCATTTGCTGGATGGCTAGTACTGTATGACAGGCACATACAGTTTCCACATTATGCTGCTGGTTTATCTGTGTGCCATGTAGCAAGTCTGGTGCATTTTCATCGATGTGTCGTCTACCTTTAATTCCATATGTTTGCACAGATCGTGCACGTCATTTAAATCTAAACTCATTTTAAAAATTGCTGAAATTATATGTGAACTGTTACATTAGGTCACCACGCAAGCTCCATATTGAATTCTAGTGTATGTGTCTTTCTCTGTGAGTTCGAAGGGAATTTACCCCCGCCCCCCCCCCCCCCCCACCCCACCTCCCCAACTGAGGTCATGTCATTAACGACTGCAATCCGTCTCAGCAGCTCGCCGCTGTGCCAAGACATTCCTGAGATGAAAGATTATTCTGCCATTTCCCATTCTGGCCTGCTGTGGTATACTATTCGTATCTAACGCATAATGCATTTTCCACTTTAAAGTGCACTGACATCTGAAACCTAATAATCTCCAAAATAATTTCCAGGGAATGAAACAGGGCAGCAGTGCAGGGAAAGACGTCCCTATGAAATTGAACTTTACCACCGAAAACCTACTGCAGCTGGAATCCAAGCTGAACATAACAGTGAAATTAACAACAGATTCCGTTGTATTACATTCCGATTAGATTGACTTTGCATAATTGGGCAAAAGTCAATTACCTTCAAGTGCAGGATTGAATTGACTGTGAATGGAACTATCTGTAACGGTTTTCCACAATTCCAAAATAAACCCCAAATCATATGAATGGCTATATTTTACATTTAAAAATAGCATTGTTTTTATTGTTGGGTATTCTTGCTTAACAAAACATACTTTGATTATATATGGGAAATGTCAATATTTATATGTTCCACGAAAAAGAATGTTTACATTGTTTCAACTTTCGGATTGTTTTCTGTGCAATTTAATTATTTATAATACTAGTTTTTTTTAAAAAAACTTTTCTATTTAGTCTTGCTACCTCTCTTACCAACTGTACTGTAATCTGCAATAAAAAGCTACTGTATATGTATTGATGTAAATTGTAATATTCATTTGTATACTGTGCAAACTGACACCAAGAAACATAAAACATACCAGCAGATAATAATTGATCTTTGAGTTTTTCCATTTCAAATCAGCCAAGTATTGTATTTTGATTAAGTTTTATGCATAATACTAAATGCAACTCTATGTACTACTGGTACTTTGAATATAAATCTTGGTAAAATAAAATATTGCTAGATACTTTTTTCCAGAAAATAATGCCAAGAGCAACATAGATCACAAACTCCATCCCTCATATGGGGTTGTGTTGATATTTTTGAGAGAGGTTACACTTTGCAATGAAATTATGGTCCTACAACAACAACGACTTGCATTTATATAGTGCCCCTCATGCAGAGTAATGTCCCAGATCCTTTGTTTGTGGCAGAGCATAACACAGAGCCAGGGGGAGGGAGAAGTGACCATAGGCACGGTTGAAGAGGAAGGTCTTCAGGTGCAACCTGAAGATGGGGAAAAAAAGATAGGGAGGTGCCATGTCATAAAGCGATTTGAAGACACGCAGGAGGGTCTTGAAGTCAATCCGTTCAGTGATAGAGAGCCAGTGGAGCCCGGCTGGAACCGGTATGATGGAGTCCTAAAACAACAACTTGAGTTTATATCAGAATAATAAAGTCTATATAGCATGGTTCACGCGGGGTCGTGGTCTCGGAGCGCTGACGAGTGACGCTTACAGATACAGGGAGATTATCTTTTATCTCCCCCACACCATCAGGATTTTCTTGCCTTGTGTCAACGTTTCCCATATACAGTATAGGGGAAGGAACACCTACAGGCTGCGGGTGGGTGAAGGGTTATGAGTTACTACAATGGGTGGTTGGGTGTAGTGTCTTGAAATCTAATGTACAAAGTGATTGACAGCTTCCGGCGACCAATCACGAAGCAGAACGCCGGAGGTTATCGTTGCGTATATCATATGTGACCAATGAGAGGCCGTGGGCGGGTGAGGGGGGTGGGGGTGGGAGAGACGGGGAGACGTCAGAGGAGCTGCGAGGATCAAAGGGTCGGTCAGGAGCAGTGAGATTAACCCAGACTGTGCAGTGCGCTCTCTTTCCTGCCCTCCTGAGCTGAGCACTGAGGCTCTCTCTTTCTCTCTCTCCCTGTGACTTCCTACACGGGCGAGGGAGGGGGAAGCTGTCCTGCTTTGTCGGGCCCAGGAGAGGAGAAACATGGTGTCGTCGATTATCTCCCGGACTGTTGTGTGAGTGTTGTCTGGGGCCAAACCGGGAGCGAGCGGTGTGGAGCAGTGGTGGTGGTGATGCTGTGTGATGGTGGTGGGTGGTGGGGGTTGGGTGGGTGAGGTAGAAGACAAGATTTTATTTTCTCTCTTCCTACGTTGCTTTATTATTATCATCGACCCAAAAAAAAGAAGGGTGGTGGGCTTCCCCCACCCCCTCACCCCCTCCCCACTGGTGTGAGGTTTGTCGCCAACACTATGACCTGCGCTGGGACACGACTTGGCTTCTTGCACATGAAATTCTCTCAGCTCTTTTGTGTTTGTTTAGGTTGGGCGTTGTGTTGTGTGTGTGTGATTGATGGATGATTCATTTGCTGTAGACAAGGACGGTTATGCGGGGAGAGAGAGAGAGAGAAAGAGACCTTGACTGACTCCTTTTCAGATATACTTTTGTTTTCTGTGTGTGTGTGTTTTGGTGAAAACAAATGCTTGGTATGTTTATATACTCCCTGGAGATTGGAATTTGTGGAGGAAAGATGGCCCTGTCTTCGTAATCTAGTTTATTTTGATGCAGTTTTCCTCCCTCTCTCCACTCAGTTTGAAGCCAGGTGGGAAATATGGCTGATACTCTCGATACGTAAATTGCATTCAATATGCTGTACCAGAGACATATAGACTGGTACTGTAGATCCCAACCATTACAGCGCCAAATATGTCAATTTCTTTATTTGGCTGTAATTTTTTAAAAAATGAACCGAACAACATATAATTCTAAACACAATCCAAACACCTATAAATCCTGGGGGGGGTTTTGTCTCTTGCAACGTATGTTAGTTACTTAATATCAGGAATCTGCTTCAATGTGACCATTTCCAAGCCGCTTGTAGTGGATTAGTACTGTACTGTATATCCAAAATTGTTGATTTTATTCAAGGCAGTTACTGTAAATATTTACCTCCTTCAGTTGCATTTGTATTTAATTTTATTCACAGATAGTTCCGCATGAAATACAGGTTATTGTTAAAATCAGATGAGTATCTTCTAAATATCAAAGCGTAGTTAACCACTGGAAAAAAATACATAAAAATGAAAAATCTTGAGGATTTTTTTTTAAAAAAGGCTAGGGTTTTAGTAAATGCCAGTTTTTTGAAAAATCACGCTTGATTTTTCTTAATGTATGCAATTCAATATTGGGACTTGAACTCATAGTCTTCTCTTGGCCGACACTCCAGTGTTGCGTTGGGGAGCACGGCATTGTTGGGAGCTGCTCTACTGTACTTCGGATGTGATGTGAAACCGAGTTCCTGGCCGCCTGCTGATGTTCGGATGTTCACAATTGTGTGACACTGTTTTAAAAGAGAACGGAGTTTATCCCGACGTCCTTGCCAACAATTGATCTGGCCCTTTACTTTATGGCTGTTTTGTGGAGCATTGCCAACTGCAAATTGGCTGCATTGTTTACTTTCACAATAAAATACATCTCACTTCACAAGTGTTTTCAGACATCAATGATAAGCCACTGCATCAAACCTGTATCAAAATATTATTACTATTAATAATTATTATTAATAAGACGTGAAGAGTGCTATTTCAAATGTAAGAATTATTATTAATGATAACCTATTTGGAGTACTGTATAAAATTGCGTCTAATATATGGTCAGAATCTATTACGAAACGTTGATATTTTTGTTTACAATCTTATCAAATATTATATGGATCAAGGCTGAACTTTAGAAATAATTTTTTAAAAAGTGTTTTGTCTTCTGGAACCACCAGTTATTTTCTATTAAATATGGCTGATATGAACTTATTATTTTACTGTGTAGGAACATGGTTTCAGTGTCCTTGTACTTTGAGGGGGGTGGTGGGGGAGTGGAAATGGGGTTGAAGAAATGGGTCACATTTGTATTCATTATTCTCCAGTGATTCTGCCTGTTGTACCAAACAGTAACTTAAGATACTTTTGATCTGTAACATGCCAGCAATCCATGTAATGAACACTCAGTACATTCAGAAGAATAGCATAAAGAACTAAATGTGAAGAGGACTACTTTTTAAAAATACTGCCATTGAAAGGTCCACTTAAATTAGTTTCTCGTTTGGAAACTTTGAGCTTCAAGTGTTTCATGCTTCCTTTTGGATAGTTTGGATGAAGTTATTTGCATAATTTCTGTTGTGCTGATACTAGAGTAATATCTACATTGCTCACCCTCCATCTATTTTGTGTAGGTTACAAATACCATGGTTTTATGCAGCAGCAAGTTCAGACAGATAAGGATGCATTGCATAACAGTAAGTCTCATTTGGGGGTGGTAGCACCTAATTCTGTGACAACTGGTGCTTGTAGCATTCTTAACGTCTGAGTTGTCAATAAATTTAGCACAATGTCTGATGGGAAGATTAATCCCACCGTTGCACCTTAAGGATAATCCATAGCATCTTCAATTGACATGACTTTCAACACCCTGCCCTGCTGGTTCTGTTGCTGTTACTCATTTGAGCTGTGGGGCAAATTTGACTGAATCTTTGGCAACAAAGATCTGTGTACTTGAGCATGCAGAATGACATCAGTTTATTGTCCATGACATTCCCCATTGGATTGGGAAGATTGTAAAAGGCAATGGTATTAAAAACATTTTGCTGGTTGAGAGCTAGTCCATTAATGGACAGTGGGAGAGTGCTTTTTGGTTTTTTTATCTCCAGAAATGCAAATGTGTGTGTTCATGGTCGAAGAGGTTCAGTAAAGTGTTAGAGCTGTGGCATTCTATCATACTATACTATGTGTGTGATAATGACAGATTGCTTTAGTTATGAATTTCTAAGCAAATGTGGCACACAAGGTTTGACAAACAGCTTTAATGCGAATTACTAATTTATCAGGAGGATTGTTGCGTAAAACACAAGGACAGTATGTTTAATCCCCCCCTCACCCACAAAATAGGCAGACAGGATGGCACCTAAAATAATGCAGCACTAACCCAGCACTGCACAGGAACCTAGACTATGAGCTCAAATTCTGATGTGGGGTTGGAACTGACAATCTTCTGACTCAGATTGCTACTGACTGAGCCAAGCTGAATACTTTGTTTTGAAAGTATGTAAAATCGCAATATGCCTAATGTACCTTAATAGTTACAGTAAGTTTTCTACCATGTTACATTGTCTACCATGTTATGATTTTTGTTTTCTAGCATCACTGTTTAAATTATGCTAGCATTAGCCTAAAACAAACATCTAATAATTGTGTAAGATTCCGTGAACTACGTACATCAAATGCAAATATCAAATGCAAGGACTATTATTGCTTCATAAATATTGTGTAATTTAAAGCGCAGCATTTGCTTTCTTTTTGTTTTGATTCATTTGTATTTTCCTGCAAATTGAGCTCAGCAGTATGAATTTTTTCAGAGTCCCATTGCTGACACCACCTGGAGGGGATGGTGTCAGTAGGTAAGTGAATTACACCCCAAAGAATAAATGTGACAAATGTGATTGATTGCCCTAGACTTGCTCTCTTCTGCTCTGTTTGAAGACCTCAAGTCACCTCTACTATTTGAATTGATTAGGTCTTTTTAAGTTATTATACAATTACTTACACATATACATACCATGCATAGCGTTGAGGTCAGTTAGTGTTTCATGGTTCAAAGGATGTGGAAGCAAGCTAGGTTTCAACTTACATATTTCCATTCTGCAAGAGCCCATACTAATTCAGGTGAAAGCCTTACAAAATCTTTTGTTTATGTTTTTTCTCTGTTGCATCTTCATGTGGCACTAAAAAAAACACTTCTGGAGAACAGAAGAATTAATTGCATGTGACTTTTTTAAAAAAATCTCAAATTAAATGAATCAATACTTCTGAATTAGTTTAAGATACAAATTTTTATTCCCTGTGACCTTTATAATATTGAGGTTCGCCTCTCTCTTTGGAAATGAATCCTTTAGGTGGGATATGTTTTTGTCTATGTGATGAGTTCAGACAAAATGTCTGTGTCTCACACTCCCACGTTTTCCTGTTGTGTTGTAAATGTCTATTTGATAGATGCTTACATTCCAATCTGGTCACTAGCAGTACTATAAATCCCTGGACCTTAAGTTTGATATAAAGTTCAAAGAGCATACTTCACCTCGCAGCTGGGTTGGATTGTGTTCTAAGGCAATAATACATTTGAAGGTTGAAATAACTTTTTTTTTACTGTCACAGCTTTATAATGTTCTGCAGGTTATTAAATAAAATATAAACTCTGTGAATGTTAATATATTCATTCTTTCAATAGTGAGGGTAAGTTCAATAACTGATCTTAGTAGATTACTGCTGTAAATTGATAATAGCAGCCAAGATTCAAAAAAGAGAGTTATAATGATAAATAATAAGTCCTTAAATTTGATATAGCACCTTTCATGACAGAAAAATGTCTCACAAAGACCTCACAGGGTGTACTATAAAGTGATTGAATGCAGCACCCAATTTGCACACAGCAATGTGTTAACAACCATGAAGCGAGTGACAATTTTTGGCCAGGACACTGAGAGAATATCTTTTCAAATAGTGTCATGGGATCTTTAACAATCAACTGGATAGAAAAACAGGGCCTTGGTTTAATATCTCATCTGAAGGATAGCATCTATAGCAGCAATTCAATGTAACGTAACCCCAGCACTGCACTATCAGTATAGACCATGTTGGTTTAAAGTCCCGATATGGAGCTTGAATCCAAATCTTCTGACTCAGTCTGGCTGACATTTAATATCACGAATATTGTGTGACACTGTTTCAACACAAAAGTAAACAATGCAAGTGCTGTAAACTTTAGTTGTAGAAATGTTTAGGAAAGCTCTGCAACATAAGGTCAATCTGAAGCAATCACAATCTGCAATTGCCAATGCAACTAAGAAGAATCTGATACTCATAAGACTAAGGTGTTACACCTGCAGGGGTTTAGGGCTTTTTCGGTGTAACATTTCTTAATTTGGCTTGTTCTCTTTCTGTATAGTTTGCTAAATCTAGAAAAAGAGAACCAGTTTGGTGTAGAATCACATGAAAAGCTTTTTTTGGATTATTTATCACATTTTGTTTAATAAACAGATTTCTGAGGTTATATGAATGCTGTAATGGTAGAATCTAGAGCACAATTTACTGAAAAGTTATGTATCTTTATTAGGTTACAGGTTTCTAAATTTTTTCAGCAGAACTTATTTAATAATGTATTATTGCTGTGGTTTTGAAATAGGATTGTACAGCACCATAATTTACTCAGATTTAAACACTGTATTCATCTTTCTTACTAATTTTTAATTATGTTTTGGTTCTGAAATGTAATTATTGCAGTTGTTTCTGACATGCAGTTCAAGCAGCAGTGTAAGTAATATAATAAATATAATAATCCTTGCATTTGATATAGTGCTTTTCACATCTTATCGACGTCCCAAAGCACTTCACGGAATATACTGTAAAATGAATTGACTGTATATATTTGAGGGTGAATTGCAGCAGCCAATTGCACACAGCAGTGTCCCACAAACAGTTGTGGATTGAAATTATCAATTTTATTATTGTGTTATTTTGGGGAGGGATTATTATTCGTAGTGTAGACTAAGTGATTTGGGGGATTCTAGATATTTAGATTTTCACCACATGCGTGAGTGACTGATCTTAAAATGCACTAACTCAGAAACCTGTTTTTCTTGATAGAGTTAGAGCTGCTGGTGCATTTAGTTCTTGGACTGTCCAAAGCGTGGGGGTGGGTGCGGGGGGTGCTGTGAAATATGCATTTTTAACTCAGTGGGATATCAAGGTTAATTTAAAGTAGAATTGTCGGATTACAAGACAAAATAAATCGAAAATTAATTTTGTGGACTGAGTAGGAATGGAGGGGAAAAACATGAAATAGTGTAATTAAATACATGAAGAATGAAAATTAATGCTGAGGTTCTTGAATCTATGAAAAATGCCCTGGTAACTTGCCAGTTTATTTAATTGCAAGCTACCATCCAAGCTAATATTAGTTTGGTAGTCAAACACAGCAGATGGTGTGCTTGTTACTACTGTTTGTTTTAGAGTTATAAAATGCATGTTACCATTTATCATGTGTCTTATTTATTGTACTGCTTCCAAAAGAGGATCTATAGGAAAAAAAATTCCCATATGGTTAGGCAACGAGAAGTATCTGAAGGGTTAATTTTATGTGAGAATGTTCCTTTAACAAAACTATAATGTGTGCAACAGTTAGATCACTAAGTAGCAATAATGACAAGGAATTAATTGTTTGCTAGATTAAATCTTTATACTGTACATACTAATAGTGTACCTTCAAAAAAGTTTTTCCTTGTGGAATTTTTGAGATTATGGCATTAGAATTTTTATATTTATTTAAAGTGGGGAAATTTGGTGT
This sequence comes from Hydrolagus colliei, assembly GCA_035084275.1. Lineage (NCBI taxonomy): Eukaryota > Metazoa > Chordata > Chondrichthyes > Chimaeriformes > Chimaeridae > Hydrolagus > Hydrolagus colliei. The sequence goes on from CM068748.1 coordinate 9,836,437, forward strand.
TTTCACTCCAATTTGACATATTTTGATCACTGTGTAGTCCATCTGGATTTCAGCCAATAATTTTTTAAGCACATCAGTCAGTTTATGCTGTTTCAGCTAAACCAAACCATCAGAGGGTACTATGTTCAGATTTTATGTTTTCTATGGAAAAGTAGGGCCTCGTATAAAGGCATTTGGGGATTAATCTAACTAATTGTTGCTTTTTTAATAAAAGCTAATATTGATTCCTTGTGAGACATTGCAAGGAAGAAATAGACAAATTATCACCTGGACCACTTGTTTGCTTTAAAATGGCTTTAAATGCTTTTAAAAGGTGCCTTGCTCTGGCTGAATTGTTGAATCTTAACCAGGGTCAAATAAACTTCAGTCCACTCAAGATGACTTGAGATTTCTAACAAATTTAAGGTTGGAAGTTTTCCTGTTTACATTTGCAATGTTTTGTTATCTAACCTCTTATCTAATGCCTTTATTCTTCACTGATCTTCCTTGACACATTTTTGTGCGTGTATTTACAGCTCCCATTTGTTTGTTTTGCCCTTTCAAGTATGTTAAGTTCAAGAATATTGTGATCTGCCTCTGAGGTTCCGTAATTTAACTCCAGAGTGAATATAAATTATTTGGAGACGAAAGCACTGTGCTGGTTTGCATTTGTTTTTAAAGCACTCTCCATGCAGGCATTTATTGTGTTACTTTAGAAGTTCTATTTACAAAAATCTTTTTATGCTTCAAAACTTTTAAATAATAATATTGAGAAGGTGTGTTTACCCCCATCTTTGCATACTTGTTCTGATGTGAGAACAGTATATATACATCAATCAATACTTATTTGGTTGCTGAACAGTGAGCAGGAAGTGAGGAACAAGGGAAGCTATTTTTGTCTCCCTCTCTTATCTGGTTGCTGAGAGCAATTATAATGCCTTCTCCAGCTTCCTAACTACATTTAAGATAAAGCAACAACAACAACAAAATTACACTTGTATAGTGGGGATTAATCTCACGTCAGGAGGACACCCCAAGGCGCTGGACAGACATAGAATTAAACTGCGACCTCCACAGTCCTGGTTGAGAAATACCACCAGCACAGTCTATGGAAATGGGAGATCATGTTCTTGCTTGGCAGATTTCTGCCAGATGTGGGCATGTTGATCAGCCTGCCAGGATTCAGGAAGTTGCACCGGTGGTCTGAAATTCTCTCAGATAATCCGGAGCATCCTAGGGCATTAAACTCCTTTGTAAATAATTACTGGATCTTTAATCTACTGTGCATTATCCAAGTATGCAGGATATATTATTCAAATTTGAACAATTCTAATTCCCCTTCTGTGAATAACAGCACAATTGCATCTGTTTCTTGCGTTGCGTGTATTGAAAAGCAAAATCTCTGCATTGCTTATAGTTGGGGGAAAAATCGAAGCTGTGAATAGTTTAATACGTTTATACATAAACCTTACAGTAGGAAATACTATACAACGAAAGCCAGAGCTGAGATGAAAGACTGGCTTTGTTCCCATCTGGTACATTAGGGCAAATTGCCATCAGTCTGCACACAAGATGTACTGTTGGCCTCCCTCAGTCTGTATATTGCCATAAGACTAGTAAAGGAAATACTTTTTCTTAAATTTGAGATTTGTTTTGCTTGAAACTGAATGAGAAGGTCTTAACGTGGGATGTAATTTTCTCACCAATTTTACCCCATTTTCCTGCTTTCATGCACACTGGTTGAGTGAAAGTCTCAAAGCATTTCACACAATGAGCACTTAGATGTGCAGGCCGTTCTTTCCCCATGGTCTGTTGAAAGCTTCTGGATAGTCAATTCAATAGGATCTTCAAAGGACTGTATTTTAATGATAATAACGCTGTTTGCGAGATTGGCTCTTTAACTTTAAAATCCATATTGGTGTTTTGTACCCTTGTTCATACGCAAGATTCTGAAATCGGGTGTTCCATTTTTTTTATGAGCCTGATTCAGTATACTTTTGAGCAAAGAATGTAAATTTGGCTTTCCACTCCACATCACTAGAAAGCTGGAAGCAATGGTTTCTTACTTAGCAAAGTAACTACTAGGGCCCGGCGATATATCGCTAAAACCCGATATAATTCTCATATCGGTACGCCGATATAGGCATTTTAAAAATATCGATATATCGAAAAATCAATATATCGAGGTAAAAAATCGGAATGCGCGCACACTGAACTACAAGACCCAGAATGTTCATCTCTATACACAATGCACAGACCGAGGTGCAAAGCCGCCATATTGTATTCATAGTCCTCGTATACAATATACAGGTATGCAAGGGGTGAGGGGAGAGAGACGGCTGGGGGGGCGGCGGGGGGAGAGGGACGGCTGGGGGAGGGAGGGGGAGAGAAACGGCTGGGGGGCTGGAGGGGGAGAGAGACGGCTGGGGGGGTGGAGGGGGAGAGAGACGGCTGGGGGGTGGGGAGGGAGAGAGAGAGAAGGCGGTGGGGGGGGAGGGAGAAAGAGACGGCTGGGGGAGGTGGGGGTGGGAGAGAGACGATGGGGGGGGTTGGAAAGAGGGACAGCAGCCGGGGGGGGGAGGGGGGAAGGAGAGAGGGATGGTGGCGGGGTGGGGGGAGAGACGGGGTGGATGTGATAATATACAGATAGTTAGAGATGGGGGGGATGTGAGAGAGGAGAGAGGCACAGAGACACAGACAGAAAAACACAGAGATGGAGAGAGTGAGTGTGAGAGACACAGAGAGAGAAAGATATTTACCTCCTGAGGAGATAGGCCCCGAATGCGCGCACACCCCGAAATGCGCGCAGGGCGCGCATGCGCAGTACGAAAAACCCGAAAATATCGATATTTCGGTATATCTCAATATGAGCCCATAGATATATCTAAATTGGAAAATTTCCATATCGACGGACCCCAGTAACTACAACATTATAGACTGAGGTGCAATTCAAAGTTTAGCATTATTTTTTGACAAAATGTAATCTTCATATTGCGGTCAATCAGATCGATGTGGGATTGAGGCCAACATATCAAAATGTGATATTTTATACTTATTGGAGGAAGAATAATTATTTTCTGAAAGTCTTCGATGTCACTAACTCCTTTACCGCGTATCCCTCAACCCCTCCACTCCACCATTAGAAATCGTACTTTTAGCCACTCTACCCCAACCCTCTGGAAATCCCTGCCTCAGTCCCTCTGCTTTACCCCCACACTGCCCATCTTCAGTTCACACTTGAAGACTTTCCTCTTTGAGCATGCTTATTATCACCTCCTTTCTCTCCAGTTTGGCGTTAAGCTATGCCATCGTGGAGCATTCTGAAATGCTACCCTGCGCTACCCTACCATGACGGGCATCACATAAATGCAAGTTGTTGTTGAATACTTTTGTATTTGCATTGCATGTTTGTGGGGGAAAACATTCTACAGTATATGCATTGATTATCTGGCAAAATATTTCAAACTTTTACTTTCTTATAAATTATAAACATTAAAAATATACCTGACATACATGATTCCTATTCTAGTTTTTTTTTTTATTCTGTGAAACATTCCTACACTTTGTTTCAGGCCAATATTTGCCCTTGATACTGAATATAAAAATGTTTTCAAGTAAATCTGAATATATAATAAATATTTTCAAATCTATAAACATAATAATATGAAAATTTGCTTAAATAAAATTTCAAGGAATAAAGAGTGCAACATTTAAAAAAGCAACCAAGGCTCTTTATGAAACTGGAGTTTTTCAAACTAACACTTTAAAGTTAATGGAGCTTTACCAGAAGCTCAAATTGGGGCTTTCTTCCTTGCTGTGTCCCATAATTGCTGTTAATGCATAATAAATGTAAGAAATACTGAGTAAAAATAAATATATGAATTTAAGTAGTTTCAATATGTGCAGTTAAAAATTTAGTGTTTAAAGTGAACTGTGTGTGCATTTGGCTGACGAATATAGTCAATTAACTTTACAGTATACTGTATTCAAAGACGTGATAAGTCGCTACAACAAATGTAAGGATTATTATTTGACATACAATGAAACCTTTATTATCTGGCACCCTCGGGAACTGACTGGTGTTGATTAATCAAATATGCCGGATATTCGAGTGGCAAGTTGCCGAAAATCCAACAAAAAAAATTTACTTATTAAAACATACCATTTTAATAATGGACTAAATAATAACAGAATATTGTATGGATACTTACCAATAAAGCATTCCAGCACATTCGGTAAAATGATTGGTAAAAAAGCATTCCAGCGTTTGATAAGATTAATAAGTGCGCATGCGCACGCGTGCAACAGAGCTGCCAAACCTCCCGATTTTTGCGGAAGCCTTCTGCTTTTACACGCTCCCTTCCGCCCTCCCGATCCCAGATAAATAAATTCAAATTTTTTGCCATTTCATAAATTGAAGCTAAATCCCCCTTGCACCACCTATGTTCAGTAGGGAAAGGATGGATGAAATCAGTTTAATGGAGAAGAGAAAGTGAAATACTATAGAGAGAAGCGCTGTATTTACCTTAATCCTAACAGAGAAACGTTGTCGCTGGTTGATTGCAACATAGCAACTGGGTCCTAGTACTATACGCTAGTTGTTCGCACACATACAGTACCTGTAGATCCACGAGTGCAACTAGACTGCATGGGGTAGTAAAGATGCTGATAGGCGGGAACTGCAGAGCGGATGAATACACATCAATACGAGAATGATTGCGGTCCCTTGTTTGGAGGAGTGAAACTTGAAAATTTAAACCACAGATGTAAATCGCGGACGCGCAAAATTAAGGTGTCCAGGGTGCCTGGATGCCTGTTAATGTCGAGCTCTGGCTTAACTATTGGCTGACACTGAAGTGATAGAGGCAATAACAAAATCCTTCCTGAAAATGTAACAAACCTTCCTGAAAAATTACTACAACCTTCCTGAAAACCTTCCTTGAAGGTTGGCAGCTCTGGTGCAAAGTGAGCATACCGCGAGTGTCCTGGATGGCTACATTATGAGATCTTGTTGCTGGAATGGTGAATTGTATTGGTTGTACCGGTTGGTTGAGTATGTCGATTGGTTGGGTACTGGATTAACAAGATTTTACTGTAGCGCTTTTCATGTCCTCTAGACATCTCAAAGCGCTTCACGGAATATACTGTAAAGTAAATTGACTCCCAGCACCTTGGGACATCTTCCTAACATGAAAGGCGCAATACAAATGTAATTTTGTTGTTGTTGTTGTTGGAACTATTCTTCAAAGGAGAAAATTGAAGCAGAACAATCTAAATTGGGTTGGTAGTCGTAAACAAAAGTTGTTGAAGATCTGTAATGAAGCTGTTTTGTGATATTGGTTGTATGTATAATTAGACTTTTTTTTTCTAACAGCCTTGTGTTTGGGACCTTGTATCCTGCTTACTATTCATACAAAGCTGTGAAAACGAAAAATGTAAAGGAATATGTAAGTATCTTGTATTTGTTATGCAACTCTATGTTGTAGATTTAATTAATCCTACAAGTTGCAGTCTGTTTTTAAATATTTGGTTATCCGACTTTAATTTGTTTATTGATGTATTTTAGCTGAATGAATGATTAGTTTGTGCCTTTAATTGATACTTTAGCGTGAAAGTGATTACATTTATGCTGAGTGGTATAATGAAGAATGATTCAATTGTCTTTCTTAGAAATATTTTAAAGTATCAATACAGCACTCATATATACACAGCAAGAGAATTTTTCCATGAGTATAAAACCGAGATTTAGCACATGTCTTTCACAACCACTTACTGATTTTTTTTTAGCAATTCACATACATTATTAAAACGTATTCATGTAATAATTATTTTTTGAGAATGTGCTTTAAGTGAAGATGATTGAAATATAAAATGATATTCTGTGTAGTAAACATTATTATTTGTCTTCCGTGAGTTTGAATATTTTATAGAATATAAAGCTTCTTTCAAAGCAACTGACCTATAATTACTTGAAAGGCGAAATGCAGAATGTATATCTTAACAGTTTCCAAAGGTTCACTGGGTAATTCCTCTCTCATGGTATGATGCAGAATTGTAGAGGTCAGAATGGCTGAGTCCTTCATATGTGGTGAGTTAGCCAAATGCAGTCAAGGTGCGAGATTTGGCCTAAGCTTTGTCTGAATAGAAAGAGAAAATCACACCAGTCTCTACAAGCAGCTGATGGTAGTGTTTTTACATGAACATTGGCCAATATAGGGTTGGGATTGACTCATGGTTAATCACTGGCTATCAACTTGCCAATGTCACTGTTGTGTATGAATGAACAGTGGTTGCTTTTGGCAATGTACCAAAGATCACCAAGGGGATATTGGAGAGCAGTTATTTTTTAAAAACTTATCTGTGGTATCTAACAATGTTTATTGTACAGTTGGAGGAGTTTTGATGTTTGGTCAACTTAGAGGATCATATTGTGTGTGTGTATATATAGATATATATATATATACAGTAAAAGCCAGTTTATATGGCACCCGCGGGACCTGGCCATTGCCGGTTAAAGCGCCTGCCGGATATTCAGGCGGCCCGCGGCCGAAAACCCACCACAAAAAAATTTAAGTTCTCTTAACACACATCATGCACACCAGACTAAATAATAACAGATAATACCAGAATATTGTATTGGTACTTATTGTTAAAACTACTCTCTTGCGCTTCTCACCTTTACTGGTTGAGGTTTCTTTTTAAAATGGAGGACGCCAAGCGGGTGAAAAATACGGCAGTGCGACTTTATTAGCGGCAAGCCTAGACTCTACTAGTGGCAAACTGATAGTCCTAGGCTCTACTGGAGGCAAACCGAAATACTGCACTTGTGCAACAATATGGGTTATCGGCTAGGGTTATCAGCTTGCCGCTAGTAAGGCTTTAAAGTCGCGCTCCGTTTTTTTCACTCACTTGGCGTGCTCCATTTTGAAAAGAATTGCTCGACTATAAACCTCAACCGCAGCATCATGGCTTCAAGCGCAGCATCTACCAGCACAGGTGAGAAGCGCAAGAGAGTAGTTTTAACAATAAGTACCAATATACAATATTCTGTTATTATCTGTTATTGTTTATGCATTTACAAATGTTCCATCTGCTATTGTTCTGGATAAGTTCTGGTTTATCGAATGGGGACTTTTTGGGGGGCATGCTGGTTATACAGAAGTGCCGGTTCATCGAGTCACGGATAAATGGGCTTCTACTGTATACAGCTTTCTTTATAGAGATGCTATTTGCAGGTAGTTGATTGAACATAATTGTTAATATTGGTCATGTGTGGTTTATTTAAATTTGTAGCTGCAAAAAAGTAATTTCTGTGGTATAGTGAGACTAACTCTAAAGGTATTATGAATTAATATGTTTATGGATATTATGGTAGGTATTTAACATGAGACAATACTGTGTGCTTAATCTTCATACCAGTATTTGAGTTTTTGCTTAATTGCTCTATACAGGATAAACATTTTCTGAAAGGTTCATACTTCATTCTATTGATAATAAATCAGTGATTAACTATGATTTGAAATTCCACAGATGTTAGTTATTAAGGATATTTATCCAGGGTGGCTCCTCAGATTTATTTGGTAACTTTCTAAGGAGTTGTTGGTTTTGTTCTTGTGTTGATTGGTTAAGATAAGCTTTTAAATTATTTCAATATAAATAAAGTGTTTTTGGCACTTGAACTTTAAGGGAGTTGTTTACATGTGGTGAAAATAGCTAAACTCCAATAACATAGTCCTCAATCTCCTCACCAAACATTCTTCATAACTTCACACAGGAATATATTTTTTGCAAACAAGCTATTACAAGTCTATTTGCTTGCAGCTGTTCCAATAAATCTTTGTCTCTTTGTGAACCCAACTGTTCCCTTGTTGTAAATGAGAAAGGGTGGGATTTGTATTAAGTGTATTGAGGCAATACAACTGGTTTGGAACTGGTCTGTTAGCATTAATGTGTGCTTTTCCTCAAACTACTGCATTTTCAGTTGATATGTGATTGGTACATTTATCAATTTTGACAAAAGATTGAGATGCCCTTTGTGAATTGTTGTAAACAAATTCATAGGTTAACCAAAATTAGGATGTGCAACAATAACAACAAATTCCACTTATATGAAGCCCTTCACATCAAGCCTTCTTGCAGCACTGGACAATCAGGTGTTTTGGACCCGAACTGCGAGTTGGGGTCAGAAGGGGAAGATGGCAGGGGGCTGGCGAGGGTGGCTGAAGGCAAGGTTGAGGAGGAAGGTCTTACAGACAGGACTAGGAGTCAAGAGAGGGGCTGAGCTGGAGTTGATTGTGGGACAGAGTTCCAGAGTGTAGGGAGAGACATGCGGAATGCCTGACTGCCAATGGGGAGGTGAGAAGTGCAGGCGATCTGGAGCAGGCTGCGGAGCAGAGGGAGCAGACAGGCTGATATGGGTTTGTGAGGCCAGAGAGATAAATGGGATTAAGACTGTGGAGGGCCTTGAAGGTAAGAACAAGGGTTTTGTACTCGATTCTCTGAGGAAAGGGGAGCAGTGAAATTGAACAAGAATACAGGTGGTAGGTTCCTGGAGCCTGGTGCAGGATCTGAATAATCTGCACCTTGTGGAGGGAAGAGTTTGGATGTCCAGTGAGCAGGCATTTGGCATAGTCAAGCCAGGATGTAATGAACGTGTGGATCAGTGTCTCGGCAGCCTGTGGTTAGAGGCAGTGATGGAGGCGGGCAATGTGTTGGAGGTATGGAAAGGTGTCATGACATGAATGTGGGGTTTGAAGAATAGCTGAGGGTCAAAAAGGCAACTGACGTTTTGGTTTCGCTCAGTTTGATGAACTTTACAGCAATGAATAGTGTTGGTGGCTGAGGTGACGAGGTGCTGCTGGTAGCCAAGCAGGAGATCGGTCTTCTGTCATGACAAAATTAAAGCTGGAGAAAGTTGACTTTCTTGATGTCATATAGACAATTAGTTAATTAGTTACAGTGAGCAATTCATATGTATTGATAATTTTACATTTTGATTGTTGGCAACTGCTTGAATATCTGAGTCCCTTTGAACAATTATCGATCGTTTTCAAGAATATTAACATTTTCGGCTTAACCTGCCTTATCTCCATTACTTCGATATGGTGTCAACGTGATTAATTTGATCACTTCTCTTGCCCCTGAATCAAGCTCCATGTTGGGACTTGTAACTCGTATATTCTAAGATGATGCTCCAAAGCAGTGCTGGGGTCTGTTACATTATTCAAGATGCTATCTTTCTGATGAGACGTTCTGATGCTAAACTGAAGCCCCGTCTGCCAGTTCAGGTTGACATTAAAGATCCTATGGCACTATTCGAACAGAAGCTAGTGTCTCCTGGTGCCCTGGCCAACAATTCTCTTTTTTTTCCCCTACCCTCATAAAACTGATCATTCACTTCCCACAAATATACAGTCAATTCACTTTACAGTATATTCTGTGAAGCGCTTTGAGACTTCCATAAGATGTGAAAAGCGCTATTATCAAATGCAAGGATTATTATTAATATTATGGCTGTCCAAGGGACATTGCTTTGTGCAAGTAGGCACAAAGTAGGCTGCTGCAGTTTCTCACAAAGCACAAAGTCAGAAAATCCAGTGAAGCGTTTTGAGGTATCTTCCCAATGCAAAAGCCGCTTTACCAAATGTAAGGATAACAAAGTATTTATTTAAAAAGTAACTTTTCATCAACACACTGTGCTCTTTTAGCCAATCAGAGAAACTTATCCCAGTCTTTTCCAAGGAACAAGCTGTTTTTCTGATCTGTTTTTCAGCTGTTCCAACAGACATGCACAAGGTCTGTCTGAGGAAAGGCTGCAGACCTTGTGCATGTCCACAAGAGGGGAGCCAAGACAGACCACCCGCAATTACAGACTAGTTACACTGTCAATGGTTTAGAATCTTATAGAAAATATATTGAATTAGCAGTTGTTTGTGCCACTATCTTGATCACAAATGCTTATTCTCTGGTTGCCAATTTTGCTGCCGACTGAATACATTGATAATCGATGCTGTTATTTGATCCTCTGGTCTGGAAATCAAGGCGTTCTCTTTCTGTTTTGAGGTAAATGTACATTTGTAACCTTCATTATTTTGGGAGATTTTGATGGGATGCAGCATGAACTGCTAAACAAGACTTTTGACCTCTTAGACGACAGAAATGTTTGGTTGGAATCAATAGACATTTGTCCTATTGCACCACCTAATCAGTTGGAGACTGTAATGTGTGACAGTAATGACTACAATCTATCTTATTGATTGATCAGTTCACATCAACCATGAGAGCAAGGTTGATTAGCCTGTCCAAATTCAGATTAAATTCTTAGTTGTTTAATATAAGAATATTGCATGATTAGTCTTAAAATAACTTTTTTAAAGAAGTGTTTTACTTAACGAGATTTGGGAAATAATAGAATTTAGAAAAAAAAGACATGTTTTGGTCTTTTAATTCTGGCAAACTAGACCCATTTGCAGCCTCATTGTTACTATTTCCCCACAGCATAGAATTCTAAGTGGTTTTAAAAGGAAACTGAATGGAATGTGGGTGACTTAGGCAATTATATGATTTATAAAGATAAGACATCTGCAAGTTTTACTGTATCACTTGGTGGAGGTTGGTGGGGAAGGATTGAGCTTTGAAATAAGCTATGTCTATCCACCCCCACCCCCCCTCCATCTATAAGCGTCATTCATCACTAGATAAGTCCATATCAGCAAAACATTAACATAATGTATTGGATGGAGGACAAGGGCTTTCATTCAGAGCCTGGTGATGGTTTGTAACGCTAATCCTTATGTAGAAAGACAAAAGCCCTATTGTACATAACTGATTGTTAGAAGTCGCTTTACACTGCTGTAACTAAAGGATTGTATGCTGTCCTCACTATGGGGAAGGGGAAATGATGTATAGCTAAAGCCAATGGCAACTGGCTTAAGGTATTTTGCATAAATGTTTACAATTAACTGCTCCTCCGTCTTTATTTTGAACATTTCTATGAAACCTCATGCTTCTGACTGGGTTTATTTTGGAGGGTGTTAAGTCTGAGGTGTGTAATGTGTTCTATGCAGTTGATTTGGCATCGTCTCTGTAAGATTTCAATTAAATCAAATTGTGACAGCACTGCTAGAAAACCCCAGTAGATTACTGATTATTCATATTATTGTGTTTTTTTTGTATTGGTACTCGCACAATACAGTATTTTGTTTCTTTATTGTGCAGAGCTATGGTTTCAACCCCATTCTCTTGTATTCCCAATAGGCAGATCACGATACACCCAGTAAATACAATGGAATAGATGTAAGCTATTAATCTAAATTTGAGAGTCCAGAAATTTACCACTGAAAAGAGATTAATTACTAGGGAAAACAGTAGTATTAACAATAGTAGTTAAACAGTAGTATCAAGTGCTCCTGGACACTAACCCATATTAATTAAGGGGGCTATATAAATGCAAGTTATTCTTGTTGTTCCCCTTTCAATATCATTTCAATTTCAATTTTGATATTCAGTAACCTTTATAATATATCTACTGTTTATTGGCTGATAATCTTTCTCATTTTCTTTAGAGAAATATACATTGGGAAGTTCACAGAGAGGTCACCAATTTAAGCCTAACTTTGCCTGCTACATGAGGAATTTCAATTTGATGGAATTAAATTTCACTGTGTTCAGTCGAGCTTAAAATATCCCTTGATTCCTAAAGGTTGAAATGCCGAACCCTATTGCACCCAAGACTTCTTAACAACACCACTAAAATTAAAAAGTCCTTGTAATACATTTGATAATGTGCATGGAAGGAGTCAGCAAGATTTGTTTTACATTCATTGAAATCAATGCTTTACAAATCCAGTATTTACCGTATATCTCCGCGTATAAGGCGCACCCCCCGTTTTTGACCTTTTCTTGGTGAAAAAAAACGGAAGCATTTTCAATGATATTGCCGGCAGAAGGGAGGAGAGACAGGAGAGACAGGTAGGTAGGGAGAGAGAGAGAGGCAGGCAGCCAGGCAGCCAGGGAGGGAGAGAGGGAGAGAGGCAGGCCGGCAGTCCGGGAGAGAGAGAGGGAGAGAGGCAGGCCGGCAGTCCGGGAGAGAGAGAGGGAGAGAGGCAGGCCGGCACGCAGGCAGGGAGGGAGAGGCAGGCAGGCAGGGAGAGAAGCAGGCAGGCAGGGAGGGAGGCAGGCAGACTGGGTTCGGCAGAAGGTAAGCACAGCACTGAAGTCCGCTGCTGCTGCCGCTGCCCGGGCGGCCGAGGCCGAAGCCCCGTCACCCGCTCCTCCCAACCCCCGCCGGACACTGACCAAACCCCGGCTGACAGCACGCCGGCCGCCCCTCCTGTTTACTGTAGTTCCGAGGCTGAAAATTGCTTGTACCTGCGTATAGGGCGCACCCCCAACTTTCGAGATCTTCCGACCTGAAAAAAAGTGCGCCTTATACGCGGAGATATACGGTACATCTTACTTGTTATTAATCAGAATATTGTAATATTTTTTCACCTGGAAACCACTCAATGTATTCAACACTCACAGCAAAATGTCAGAGCTGCACTTTATTATTAGACATATTTATCTTTTTAGTGTATCTGATAATGATTAGGAAATCCTGATTTTATTTCCAATTGTGCTTCTATTTTGAAGTATGAAGTAAAATGTTGTTCCTGGCATCAGCTGTTATACAGTAGAATGCTGGTGGTGTAGTTTTCTATGTTTAGTTCACACCATTGTAGTGAGACACATTTTTCAAGCTATTACCTCCTCATACTACACACCATCTTGGTTGTGATTTAAAAAAAAGATTGAAACCAACTGTGAATGTGAATTAGTATGAGAGCAGTCTGGATATATCAGCGATTATTTTTCTTTTACTGCCTTTTGAATCCCATTGCGTGTCCTGTACATAGGCTGTATTTGGCGCTTCTGCATAGCATTGGGAACTCGCTGGACAGAGTCCAAACTATAGGCTGTTGTTTAAATATAATGGCTAGGCTCAGTGGCTCTTTGCTTTCTTTCTGTTGCACTGAACTAACGTTGTCAAGGTGACCCAGTTCACTGTTTGTGGAAAAGCTGGGATTCGTAAAGACTTGCCAGATCATATTACATCTTTGTTAAAAAAGAGTAAATTGCATGTGATGTTGTGTAGATTATACTTCAAAAGTTTACTTTGCATTTCTATATTTCCAGGTTCGATGGATGATGTACTGGATTGTTTTTGCCTTTTACACTGTTATTGAAACCGTTGCAGATCTGACATTGTCCTGGTAAGATAATGAATGCGTTTGAGTGCGTCTCATGTTTGATTAACTTGGAATCAATTGAACAGTAATTTGTGATCTTTTTCCCACTACTAAAAATCAGATTGATATCTGGAATCCAAAAACATTATGGACTCTGGGGGTGTTCTTGTGAACTAAAAACAATGTTATAGTACCACAGCCAGTCTTAACTGGAAATGTGTAATCACTACTGATCTGTTTTTCTGCAATTCCATATGTGCCTTACAAAAATTATCAGTTACTAAATTTACCTTTGCTGACATTTATAGGGAACATTTTGTGCATTTAACAGTGAAATCTGGCATTTAACTGGGATGAGTGTCATCTCCAATTGGAATTGTATACTGCCATTAAAATGCTGTTTAGTCTGTAATATTTTGTTCCAGTTAGATAAACTGTATTAAAATTGATGCACGGTAGAATTATTGAAGGTATTTGATTGTATTTTTCCTCATTTTTCTATTTATTCTTACTGTCTCATCCTGGCTTGACACTTACACCTGGGAGGATCAGACAACTTACTCAGGATGCTGTTAATTCCTCCCAATAATTTTCATATCTTGTTTTGCATGTGCCAAGTAGACACTTCACTGTACCTTGGAAAACTTGAATTCCAAAATTTTAGAATGTATTATCCCTTATATTGAAATTATCAAAGCTAACATAATTGTGATATAATTGAAAAATAGTTGTGATATAATTGATCACTTTTTTTGCAGGTTTCCACTGTACTATGAACTTAAAGTGGCAATTGTTATCTGGTTACTGTCTCCTTACACTAGAGGGGCAAGTTTACTTTACAGAAAATTTCTGCATCCTCTTCTGTCTTCCCGTGAACGAGTAAGTACTTTGGTTTATGTGAATTTTGAACACTTTGTCAACTTGTTACATAAAATGTTTTTGGGAGGCAGATCTCTTAAGAATGCAGATGTTTATACTGATGGATTACCCAGACAAAGGTATATTAACTAAAGATAAACAGCAAGGAAGAAAAGCAGACCAATTTGTCATTATTTTATACTGGAAACTTTTTCAATATATGACAGACACACAATTGCCCTTTGTATGGCTTTGTCTTTATTCCATACAGACAAATCCTGTTTTATTAATCTTGACCAAAAATATGTTAAAGTCATGTTTGATGAATAAAGTTGATTTATTTCTTACAGGATATTGATGACTATCTAATTCAAGCTAAAGAACGTGGCTATAATTCCATGGTGAAATTTGGAAAGCGAGGTCTAAATCTGGCTGCAACAGCTGCTGTGTCAGCAGCAGTGAAGGCAAGTAATGCATGTACTTACACATTCAGAGTCCATTGACAACAATTGAAGTTGAAAACTAACGATTAACTTTTGGAGAATTTCAGTTGTGATTCATAGTTTTTTTTAAAAAAAAGTTTGCAGCCCTACCTCTACTATTTTTCATCAGATTTAATAATAATTATTATTAAGATTTAGATACATCTTGTATACCTGAGTTTAACCTCAAGTTGTTGCAAAGCTGTAATTTCCTAAATAATGTGTGTGGAAGGATGGAGTATGGCATTATTTAGCCAATCTTGTAGAAACCTCACAGTTCCACTTTGGAACAGTGGAAAATTGCGGCTTGGAAATGAAATGCTGGACAAAGAGTTATGATATGTGCCACGAAAATGATTTTCTAATCTCCATCATCCAGAGACTCTAAACTATTTTAAATCATTCCTACGAATTTGAGACATTTTATATTCATTGATTTTTTTTTACTCACCGATTTCTTCTGAAAACTTTTGATTGCATAGAATTATGTGGAGTGTTACTTCATGGATACAGGCCATTTATCTTAACCAATCCTTGCAATTGTTGGTACTCTACATGAGCCTCCACCTCTCATAATTCCCTCTCCTCTACTTCTCAATTCCCTTCTCCCTCATGTAGGCGGCATGTGATTCGCTTTGTGGGGGAATGGTTTCACAGCCAACTAATGGTCTCCAGGACCTCACTCACTTGGCCATTATTCACAAGTGAACCGTGGCTGTAAATTCTGTTTAGGAGATACTGGACAGCAAACCTTTACAACAATACTTGTTGAATGTTTCTTCCCTAACTGCTGCTATGCAGACAATTATAATATCACAAGTTTAAATGCCTCCCCAGCTGAGATCTGCTAGCTCAGCACACGATGTAGACCAAACTTTGGACCACCTGAGCCTGTATGTAATTGAATTTTCATTTTAAATGTTGTACTTCATAATCTTAGCCTTCTGAATATTTAAGCACTCTATGTGGAATGTGAAAGTTCTAAATCTAATGTGAACCATTGATAATAAGAATATGATTTGCTGTCATTGTACTATTTGTCTACCTCAGAAATGTTCTACTCTAGGTTAGATGTCTCTTTTGTCTTTATTCTAATTTTGGTATTGCTTTCTCTTGCCTATACTCACACCCTGTCTTTCAGGATTATTGTTCAGCTTTCTGCTGTTATACTGGCCCAGTCAAGTTGAGGTAACAAGATTATTGGCATAAATAGTGTAATGTGAAGCACTGTTTTTTTAAATACAATATATATTAGCATTTGTTGAGGAATGCTACTAATCATTTCTGGTCTTTAAAATTGGGTGTTTTAATTGCTATGTTAAAGTTTGCCATTCATGCATTTTGAATGAGTTTCCTAAAATGGAATTTTAATGCGGCCTGCTAAAATAACTAATAGCATGTCTGACTAGTAATTTTAATTTTCCAATTAATTTTAAATATTTCTTATCTCAAATATAATCAGTTATTCCAGATCTGAAAATTAATGTTAATCCATAAAATGAACTGTCAGCAAACAGAATATTTTTTTAATATGCAGATATCCCTCCCCAACCACGGGGAGGGATACCTGCATATTAAAAACGTTCCTCTAAACCTCCGTGGTTGGTAAAATCACAGTTGGAAAATACAGGGCCCTATGGGAAACATGGGGATAGGGGGAGTACGTTTGCGTTTAGTAAAACAAAACGCAAAAAAACACATACAGTTATAACATACATGGGAATAGGGAGAGTAAGTTTGGGCACATTTGCAGCAATCTACGAGGCTGTCTGACTGACTGACTGGTCTACACATAGAGAGAGAGAAATCATGGTGAGTGACACGGAGGGCGGGAGGGGGGTAACACGAAGGATGGGGGTGGTGGGTGACACGGAGGGTGTGGGGGTGGGTGACATGGAGGGTGGGGGAGAGAAATCAACGGAGATTTACCTTAATCCTAAGAGAGAAGCGACATCTCGCTGGTTGATTGCGACATAGCAAATGGGTCCTAGTGAATTACACTATGCTAAACTTGAAAATTTAAACCCGCAGATTTAAATCGCTTTAAATCGATTTAAATCGCGGACGCGCAATATGCGGTTTGCGAGGGTTGTCGCATTTAGCAAACCGTGGATGCATGCGTTTCGTGGTTGATGAGGCTGTGGTTGGGGCGGAATACCTGTATAAAATATATATTTATTTAAAAACATATAAATTTTCATCCCTGTGACAACACACACCAAAAAAACAGAACAATCCCCACCGTGTAAACATATGCAACGGCCCTGTCTTTATCCTCTCGTCAAAACAAAAATTTCCACCAGCTTTGTGGAAACACAATTCTATTCTCGTTACACACACAGACGCCTATTATTCAATTTCCAGCACCAGGGCCTCCTTGCTTCTCTACCCTGCTGCCTTTATTTACAGGGAGCAGTTACAAACTGGCTAATCCCAGCTCTGCCATCCTTCATTTACCTAATGGCAGGCCAAACCCAAACAAACCCCCTGCTCTCTGATGCGCCCTCTTTTATGGGGAGAGACTTTCCCCCACAAACAACCCACAAAAAACTTTTCAGAATGCTACAGGTCGAGCGTCCCTTTCCAAATGCTGAGCATAGGTACCCTGCTTCTTTGCGCATTGCGCAGTGGCATACGGGGCGTCAGTACCCTACTCCCACTTCACAGAGTTGCTCTGACCGGGGTAAATCCCATCTGTCCTTGGTCTCGGCTGAGCCTAACTCTAGCATATCTCTAGTGACGTACTCCCTGACTCTTGCAATCACCAGTCTGTGGCAGGCCTTCACTGACCTATCTCCACGCCTGAAGACCTCCCAGTTCCGGAAAATCCAGAGGCTTTCCTTTACCACGTTGATGACCCTCCGGGCGCATTGGATGTCCGTCTCCTCGCGTGAGCCTGGGACGAGTCCGTACAGCACAGAGTGCTGTGATAGCGGGACTCCCGGGATAAGGCGTGATATTAGCCACTCTGTCCTTTTCGACACCTCCTTTGCCTAGGCGCAAAGTAGGAACAAGGGTTCCTCATTCTCCCTGCCTCCGTAACCTTCTCGAGGACAGCATTCAGACGGCCCTAAGCCTCTATGATGCATAAAGGCTCGGAGAGGTAAAACTATTTTAACTGCCATCCAGCCACATCCTGGTGTTTTTTTGTCAGAGCTGGAGACGAGACATTCTCCCAGATGTGACTGAGGTTCTCTCACCACCAATGGTTCTCTCACCTCCCTTTCTCGGAATATTATTAGGAATCGAAGTTGTTGTAGTTGCTGTGCGCAGTTGGCTGTCACGTTTTGCCTGCAAAATACACATTCATTCCACTTAACATCATATTCTGTGAAGCGTTTTGAGACTTCTCAATTATGTCAATATTTTGAAAAATTGTTTTGAATATGTACCTAACTTGTTATACACACTAATTAAAGTACGTTGGTTTTGAGGAATTTTGATTGTTGACTTTAGCCTACAGCAATAAAATGGTATGCAGCTTTGTAATAACAAGTTTATAGTGAAGATGACCAAGTTTCTTTAAAACTCATGCATCAATTACCAGCTCATTCCTAAGAGAGATCAATACTATCCATTTATTTAAACCGATTGTGCCAGTAAAAGCTTGATATTTAACAAAAGGTTGCTTTTGCACTTTGCCTGTTCAGCACTGCTTTTGTCTTTTACAACTAAATATATCTATAAAAAGCTACATGTAGGTAAATCTATGTTCCTTGCTTGTTTTCCTCTTCATGGTATTTAATAGTATGTGCCACTTGCTTTTCGTGTTATATAGATAGTTATGGAATGTTTTCTGTTTAACTTTATTCTGTAAATGTACTCTATTTGCACTGCTACTTTCTCTGTTTACACTTTCTTAGAAATGATTTCCATATTTTTTGGTCATTGAGATTGTCTATTTTATTTTCCCCAGCTATCTTCTATTTGTAGGCCGTTTTTTCATGTTGTTAGGACAAGGTTCATTTGATATTCACCATCCCACCAGTGCCTTGTCAAAATGGCTGTTCATCATATGTTAGCCTGGGCAGTTGATATTGGTCAACATAATCGCTGAAACTGACTGATTCCCGTTTGTGCACATTTCCAGTATGAATAGAAATTGGGAATGGGAGTTTTGGTCAATTTTATTATTCTGTGACGGGCCAATTGTAAGATTTGGTGCTTTGCCACAGTTCAAGGTTGAAACTGGAGGCTTCCTGGTCAGTTTGACTCCATGGCATTTCACTTTATACATATAGTTCTGTATTACTATATACAGTATGTATGAACACCAACACTGACTACATAATGGGAGGGAGGGTTAATGTAATTTTTTTTTAACAGGACATTTTTAAAATGAATTGTGATGCTAACATCACTTAAATGCATTTTTGTGATGCTATTCTCATACAGTTGTTCAATTTACCATACAGAGTCAAGGTGCAATCACAGAAAGACTGAGAAGTTTGAGTATGCATGATCTAACAGCAATACAAGGTGATGAACCAATAGGGTATCGCTCTCCAGCTAAAACTGCAGATACCAGAAAGAAGACTAAGCATCTATCCAAGGAGGATCCTAGTAAGTATTATTGTATCACAGACCACCACCCTGCTGTCTTTCCTGCTCCCAAGACAGCTCCCTGTGTGAAAACAATGGTGCATGCAACATATGCATGCAAATTTGTTGTTTTCAAATTTATTTGGAAATCCAAGTAAGATTGAGATAAAAGTACCACTTAGAATATTTCTGACCAGTAATTAGAATTATTAGTTCTCGTCCCCAACATTTATCAAAAAGTTGTTATTGTTAAAATTATAATACAACAACAACAACAAGATTACATTTATAGAGCACCTTACATGTTGGAAGGACGTCCCAATTCTGTAATACTCTCTTCAGTTTCTTTACTAATACAGAGCAGTGCCCATTATATCTGGGTCCAATATCTCAGATGCCGTATTAGTACGGAGTGAAAAAAAACTTTCAGTTCATCACGTCATTGTCAGTGTTGCTTCCTGCACACTAAATACATCCTCTATCTTTTGTTAAAAGTTCCTGCACATTGCAAATGATATCACTTCCTCTGCAAAGGGGCTTCAGTGGTGCTTCCTGTGGATGTGTCGTGTGAGCCGTGTGCAGGAAGTGACATTGGTGGCAACCACTTGACCTGATGCTGGGATATTGGCGCTGGAAGCGTACCACACTCTGGTAATCATGGATACAGGGGCATCCACATTAAAAACAGACCCATGCTTTAGGGAGGCACTTAATATTTGGGTTATCCTGTACTAGTAATGAGTAATGGATTTTGTTGGGTCACTGGATAGTTTACAACATGAATGGAATGCATTGCCTGAAAAGGTGGTAGAGTCCGATTCGATAACAACTTTTAAAAGAGAGGTAGACGTTTATTTGGGGAGTGTGGGTTTACGCGGTTATGCGGAGAGAGCTCGGGAGTGGGATTGAATTGCTCTTTTCCAAGAGTCAGCACTGACTCGATGGGCCGAATGGCCTCCTTTTGTGCCACAAGATTCTATGATTCTATGAATTGATATCGCTTGGCCAAAACACTTTCTGACCATCATATTGCACAATTGAAATGTTCTGGAGCATAAATGTCTTGGGCCCACTTGATGTGTCTCCAATTCTAGTCAAACTCCACTGGCTCTCCATCAATGAAAGGATCAATTTCAAGATCCTCATATTTGTTTTTCAAATCCCTTTATTCTATGTCACCTCCCTGTCTCTCTGACCTGCTTACTCCCCCCAACTCCCTGCCTCCAGTCGACTGGCTCCGGCCTTCTGCATGTCCCCTGTGCCCTCTGTTCCACCATTGGTTGCTGCATTTTCAGCTACTGCTCCCCAAAACTCTGGAACAATTTTCCTCTATCCCTCTGCCTTGTCCCTTCCTTTCCCATTTACAGGTTGGGCCTGAAGACCTTCCTATTCAACCACGCCTAGTGTTAGTTTCCCTCACCTCCCAGTTCGGAGACTTGCTCCGTCATTATTAAGGGCTCTTGGACGCTATCCAGCATAGGGGAGAGGGACAGTGGAATGGGGAAGTGGTGGAAGGAGGAGGGTGGAGGATGTGTGGGAGTGCGCTATATAAATCCAAGTAGTTGATGTATGAAAAATGACCTGGGGGTCCTAATTGTTAATAAATTGAAGCTCTCAACAATGCTCTGGCAGTGAGTAAAACAAACCACATGTTGGGATGCCTGAAAAGATCAACAGCAAGCCAAAATAGTGGAGTAATCCTGCCACTGTATAAATCATTGATGAGACCAGGAGAGTACTATGTATAGTTCTGTTTGCCGCAGTACAAAATGTACATTGGAGAAATCGAGGACACAAAGAATGGCAACCAAAATGATTGAGGGAATGGAGCGATTGGACTATGAGGAGCAACTAAGTACTGTAAATTGGGCATGTTCACACTGGAGAAGAGGAGATTGAGAGACGACATGATTGCTGTCTTTAAGATTCTGAAGGGGCGAGACAATATAGATCATGACAGGCTGTTTCAACTTGTTCTGAATGGTACAACCTGAGGACATGGCCTGTGATTGAAGGGGGGTAAATTCAGAACTAATCTACGTGAATAGTGAAACTGTGGAACAAGCTCCATAGGGAGAGAGTTGAAGCAGAAAGTGTTGATTCTTTCAAACACTGTTAGATAGTTTTCCTTTAGAAAATAACTTTATGGGATTATAGGACATAGTTCGGGACATGTGTGCATGCGACCACCAAGAACGTAGAAGGCGTACTAGATGGACTAAATGCAAGATCTTTTTAAATTTAGCATTTATTATATTCTTATGTTGATGATGCATATGTCAAACCTATAGTTGAGAGTGGTCAGATTATGGTTGGTAATTACGTGCAGTATTTGCCAAACGTTAGTAGTGCTGCAAGATTTCAACACTGTGCACATTGCTGCCGGAACTGCCAAAATAATATTGTTGGAAATCTTCTCTGACTGACAGAGCTGTGAACTTGTTTGAAAACCAGTGAAACACAGTATCCACCCTTTACTGGTGGTATACACCTTGATTTGTAATTCTAAAAACATTTATGATCAGCCTGTGCCTTCGGCATTAAGAAGTGGAAATTCTGTCTGACTCATCAAAGCCAAACCAGTTTGACATAAAAATGTTGTTGAATTAAAAAAAAATTCAACATTTCATGCCAACTGGCATTACTAGCCTTGTACCCAGTTGTAACATTTTAACAATTTTAACAATTTCCTTTGAGAACTATGGAGCCCCTTGGTGGACAGTAAGACAAATGCACCAGATTTTTTTTACATCTTAAAACAGCAGGATTTTAAAGACTAAACATATTTCTGGTTCCCATTTTTTCAATATGCCGAACAACTTTTCTCCTACTGTTTGTTTTAAAATTATTCTTTCACTTGTGGATGGGCCCATTTTATTCTTTTTAATGTCAAATAATATTTTTTTTTACAAAAAGTAACTATAGCATTTCTTCTTACAGCCAAACATTTCAATTTTGATGAAGAAGTTGATAGTGATGTTAGGCCAGATGTGGACCACGAGGGTGTTCATTCAGATGATGAGGTTGTGAGTCAAAAACACCTCCGTCGATCTCAGAGTTTTAGAATTGTGAAACAAAAAGGTCTTCGTAGAGATGTAAGCTTTATACTTTATCTTCCTTTCCATTCTTGCTATGTTTTAATTCATTTCACGCAATGTAGCAGCTAAGTGTATGAATTTAGTTTTTTTTGTGTCATTGTATGAATTTTCAACATGTGGCCTGCTTTTAAATTCTAGCTGTAAAGTATTTAGTTTCTGTTCAGTATTTGTGTATGTTTAAAATATTAGTTGAGTTTTCTCTAACTGCTTAATAAAAGCTTGGAATAGTAGATATCCAATGAAGCACACTAATTGGGTCAAGTCACATTATGGATAAGCAAACAGGGTGGATAATTGCACTTGTAAATATAAATTTGCTAGAATAGCAACAATAAAAACAACAGGAATCTCACCTATCTGTCACTGCAGTAAATACATCACTACATCTAATATAACGCCTTTCACGGCACAAAGAATTTTAAAGGATTTATTGTAAACTGCCGTGACTGTATTTTGTAAGCAGATGTGATAACCAATTTATGTGCAGCAATGTCTCATAAACAGCTGCAAAGTGAATATCCAATTTTATTTGTTGGAATTTGGCCAGGACACTTGGAGAAACGCCCTTGAAGAATCTTAAGTTTATAGCAAGATGTCACTATTGCTATCATCAATTACTAACAATGCATTTGAGGTTCTGTATATTGTACTTGCACTAACAAATCCAATGTGATGTTTTGTTTACAGCTTCGGTATGGCTCGCTCAAGCTGAAAAGCAAGAAGAGACCTCAGTGTAATTACATCACTTTGGGATAAAACACTCCACAGATGTTTGTTCTGATTTTTGGCGTTGACTTAAGTATTTTCATTTGGGTTTGATTTTTAAATATTTCATTATTAATTTTCAATGGTGTGCAGATAGTTACTTCAGTGGACTTTCCGACATTTTGTGCATCAACTGAGTTGACCCAGTAAATGGATACAGTATTTGTAGCACAGATGTCACAATCTACCACTAAACTCTAGTAAACACAATTTATTATATTGCGCTGACTGAGGGGAAAAAAGACCTTATTTTTACAGAAAAGAAATACATTGAGAAGGCATTGAGAAGGAAGTATAAGGGAAATTAATTAAATTTTTTAATTAAAAATGCATTTTTGAAATCCTGAGGATTTTCTATATTCACATTTCCAGCATCTCTCCCAACAGTTGTGCAGAAATATTTTAATTGACCAATTATTAAAGCACCAAACATTGGGAATTGTTTGATTTGAAATGACTTTAAACAAAATGTATCCGTAGTCTGTAACAAAGCATATTTCTGAACTGGAAGCTTTTTAAGTGCTGCTTTTAATTATTTGACCAATACAGTAGACCCTCGCTGAACGCGGGGGTTAGGTTCCTGGAAAACAGCGCACTCAGTAAAATCACGTCCGGTAAGCTTAATAAGTAATGGGAAAAAAGGGGTTAGGGGAATCCATCCAAAGACTATCCAACCTCAGGCCTCCAGGTACACCCACACCCGACCAACGCAAGGTGCGTACTGAGGCGGGCTACAGCCGGCTGGCCCGCTCTCCGCTCGTCACTCTCCCCGCTCTCACTGACTCACTGGAGACAATAAAACAGCACCTTACACTTCCACAGCGTGGCTAAATTATTTTACCTTTGGTCTTGGAAGTGTTAGGAGGCTCTCTCTCTCTCTGTCTCTTCTGTTTACCATGCAATGCTATCAGGTTGCTCTGAGGCCGAGGAATCATCGGTCTTAGTTGGGAGCTGGCAGCGTCCTCCCAAGTGCATTGCGCGTGGGGCCAGTGTCCTCCCAAATGCGTATGTGCGCAGGGCCAGCCAGCCGAGGAATCATCGCATTAGTCGGGAGCTGCCGGCGTCCTCCCAAATGCACGTGCGCGTGGGGCCAGCCATCGCGTATACTCGAATTTTATTCACATTTCACAAAAAAGTGCCGCATTTATTTCTTCGCGTACAATTGAATTTGCAATCCAGAAAGTTGCATTCGACAAGGGTTGACTGTATTAGGTTTATTTTGTTCTTCTGAAAGCCTGAATTTACAGCAGTGCATCAAATGTTTCCCATGGAATACATACAGTACAAATCTGTATGTCCAAATATGACATTTCTTGAAATATCTGAAAACACTATTTGCATGTTTTTAAATATCACTGTTAACTTATTTTTCAGTATATGTTATCAATCTTACTGTCTTACTTTCTGTACCTGTTTAAATGTGGAACAAACCTATTTTATTCCTGCAGTAAATATTTGAATTTAGTGTAGTAGTGTGCAGCAAATTCTACAGTTGCTGTAATTCAGTGCAGTTTGGCTTCCTAATTTGATTATTTATTTGCCAGGTGTTCAAATCATGTGAGATATATTTGAAACTATTGTTACTGGGTTTTATTCTGAAAAGCAGCAGAGCTGCAATAAATGTACCGGTTAACACAAACTGCAAGTTTTTACTGTAATAAATCCTTTTCTGATTTCTACCAAATACTGTGATCATTTTTACATATGGATGGTAATTTCTGCTTGTTCACCTATGGGGAACAGAAAGAAGCACTGATGTTGATGATGATGCATTTGATATAGCGTATTATTACATCATTAAAGCACTTCACTACAACTGGTAAAGGTATACCTTGCTTAATGTCGCTTAGGTCAAAGTTGTTTCATTATGATGTTAATGATACATAGGGAACATATATTCATTTAACGTCCTTTTTCGCTATTAGGTTGTTCACGTGAGTCTAAACAAACTACTTTTGGTAGCGTACGCATATATAGGCGCTGAACGTCTGGTATTCTTGCGCGAGTTCACTTAATGTAGTTTTGCTTAAAGTCACTTACTTTTGTACTTATACTTACCTAGTATTCCGTATGTTTTTTTTAACAGCCTTGTCTACCTGCCGAGCCACCTTCAAAGAATCACTTACACAAACCCCCAGGTCTTTCTGTTCCTTCACACCCCTTAAAATTGTGCTACCTAGCTTATATTGCCTCCCCTCATTTTTCTTCCCAAAATGCATCACCTCACGTTGCTCCACATTAAATTTCATCTGCCATGTGTCTGCCCATTTTACCATTCCG
Organism: Hydrolagus colliei; assembly: GCA_035084275.1. NCBI lineage: Eukaryota > Metazoa > Chordata > Chondrichthyes > Chimaeriformes > Chimaeridae > Hydrolagus > Hydrolagus colliei. Next base: position 9,861,670 of record CM068748.1, read on the forward strand.
TCTATATCTTTTTGCAGATGGCTGTTTACTATTTAAATAGTATCACTATTTACTATTTTTCCTAACTTTGTATCATCTGAAAAGTTGGAAATGGTGCTCCCTATACCCAACTCTAAAAAGGTGACCAAAAGCACGCTTTTAATGTCTCAATGCAAATGAACCATCACCACTGCCGGGGAGCTTCGGGCGAACAATGGCAAAGTCTGATTTGAGTTTCCATAGCAGATTTACTTTACAGGTGAGATTGTGACTGCGATTACTGGCTCCTCCAGCAGGCGGCGCTCTGTGCCTGTGATTACTGTAGTAGCTCCCCCAGCAGGTTGTGCTGTGCCTGTGATTGCGGGCCTCACCCAGCAGGCGGCGCTATTGCAGCATTGCGCAATTGCGAGATGTCCACGTCACTGGGTGCTGGTGTCGGGCTGGGGCCCTGGTGAACATGGTGACTCGCGCACATCGCAGCCCGGCCACAGATGGAACTGGACGATGCGTTCGCGTCGGTTGGCGAGTTCGGGCGGTACCAGAAGCGGCTGACCTGCCTCCTGGTGCTGCTGCAGGTCAGTGCCGCCACCGGGGCCTGGAGCTGTAGAGTGACGCGGGGCCTGGCGCGGCCTGCGGACAGCAAAGCCTGTTCACAGGGGGTTAGTGTTATAGGGTTAGTGCCTCCCCCCCATCTTGGGGTCAGTGCCTCCCTCCCCTGTTGGGATCAGTGCCCCCCCCCCCCCCCCCCCCCCCTGTTAGGGTTAGTGCCTCCCTCCCCTGTTGGGGTCAGTGCCCCCCCCCCCCCCCCCATCTTGGGGTCAGTGCCTCCCTCCCCTGTTGGGGTCAGTGTCGCTCCCTGTTGGGTTGTGCTCTCCCTCGGCCAATCCCTCGGCTGTCAGTCTGCTGATCAATAACAGTAATCTCTTTGCTGTTGATATCGTGCCTTTTCACGTCTTCTTGACGTCTCAAAGCGCTTCACAGAGAATACCGTCCAGTGAATTCACTGTTATATATATCTATATAGATATTGTGGCCGAAACACGGCAGCCGATTGCGCGCAGCAGCAGCAGCAGCAGCAGCAGCGTCCCCACAAACAGCCGTGGATTGAGATGATCGGTTTGTTATTGTAGTGTTTGAGGGCGGGGGGGGGGGGGGGGGGAGATTATTATCCCTCATCACTTGTATATCATTGTTCTGACCCAGTTTTGTTGCTGATCTCAGGACGGGGCAAATGTGGCCCCGGGGACACACACACACCTCAACTGGGGACGTAGAGTCACCTCGAGATACCACAGACTTCGGCTAATTCCCCCGCCCCCCCCCCCCCCCCCCAACCCAACACACACTCCCTGCCCTCCACCCTCTCCTGATCCCAACCCTCAGCTTTGGGTCCAAAACCCCAACTGCCCAGCACCTTGGGACGCCCTCCCAACAATAGGGGAGTTTTACGACAACAACAACTTGCATTTATATACCGCCCCCGCCCCCCCCCCCCCCACGTGGGGTAGCGTCCGGACGTGCTTGACAATGTTGGAGTCTGACCCTGAGCCGAGGGGGAGAGAGAGGGAGGGAGAGGGAGGGGGAGGGAGAGGGAGGGAGGGGGAGAGGGAGGGAGGGAGGGAGGGAGGGAGGGGTGACCGTGAATATAATCAAAAAGGAAGGTCATTAGGCGGGTATATCATTTGTTGTTGTTGCCAGTTTTACCTGCGGTTTGAGCCTCTCAGTTTCTGATGTGGGACAATTTCAATGTTTGCAGGAGTCTTGACTGGAGCTTTAACCTCTGAACAGTTTCTGTTTTATTCATCGAAAACCTTCACTTGATTCAGTACTTTTTAAAAAAAAAAGCCAAATCCTTTCAGCAGGTCTTCAGAAAAACCTGAATTATTCCGCGCCGACGGCTGTAAAAGCCAACGTCTGTTCAATAATGGAACCAGCCTGAAGGATGTACTGCTTGCTCATGATCTTTTAAACGTTTCTTTTAAAAAAAAAGTTTTCAGAAGTCTGTTTAAAATTGTCCGGAATTGAATTGGATTTCCGCAGCAGCCGATTGCATTGATTTAATTGTTAAAAGAAAAACAGCTGAGAATTCAGTCAGTGTTCCTGTCACTGTACGCGGGCATCACAGAGTAGGATCAGCTTGTAGGTTGAGGTGGGTGGGTCGTCTCCCATTTGAGTAAAGTTTCAGATCTGTTTAGTTTGTGTTCTGCTGCAATATTGATCGACGTTTCGTAACGTTTAGTTGCTTCAGGAGATGAGAAGAGTATTGGAATTGATGATTTGTTTCTCTCTTGAGCTATTAAATTTAATAAACACAAGTTAACCATTCTAAATATTAAATTATTGCTGCACTGCAAGAAATATCTCTGGTGAGTGACTGAAATCACTGTGAGGTGAAACTGCAATGCTGTGATGTCAGAACAGGTCGGTGTGGAGAGGCCAGCGAGTGCACTCTCTGAATCAACCACAAAATTACACTTGTACAGCGCATTTCACGTCAGGAGGATGTCCCAAGGCGCAGAATATAACTGGAAAATGAAATGTTTGATATATTTGTGAGTGAAACAGTTTTGAATATATGAAAATAACATTAACGGTTAATATTCATCAAAAAATGTTGATAACTTCATTCGTTAATTTCCAATTAGGGGCCTAATGTTTAGAATGACTATTTTTAGGAAATTAGGGATGTGTAATTGGTATCATCGAGGGGGATGATAATAATGTTTTGCGTAGACCAGCAGCAAGGGTGGGTCATTGAGGTCTGTCGGATATGAGATTCAGCTCTACAGGGTTGATTTATGTAGCTGGTAAAGGATGGTAAGCTTTCTATTTGGAACAAACCAATATTCTTCACATTCTGAGGAATGTGCAGAATTCCTTTCATTTTTTTTGTACAATGTGGGCAACACCATATCAAGAGGTAATGAATTGTGTTGAAGTGTAATGAATTGTTTCAGTTTGGAGCGTTCAATACTAGTGAGATTCTTCTGCTGCTGCTTCTACTTAATCTTCTTGAATCCTTTAACTTTGAACCGTGACCTCAACACAACAAAACTGATCCTTAGCTTTGATAAAGGCTAGAAAATATGCCCAGTCTTTCATTTTGCAACAGCAATGTCATCTTATTCGGTTGATTGGAAATAACTATAATCTTGGAGGATGTGTGGATGAAGACATGGAGCCTAGGCTGAGGTCATGGATGGGGAGAGGATAGTCTAAGGTTAGGGAGACGGTTGAGGGTGTCTTTGCTGATGTGCTTTGTTCTAAGGGTAAAATCCCCCCATACTCTATCCCACCCTCCCTGCTGTTTCCCCCAAAGCCTCTTTGCTGCTCACCCACTTTTGCAAAGCAAATTCCTATCTTATTCCGTGACCCAGGCCAGAACACTTCAAGATGTTCTCCAAAAGTGAAAGGCTTTTCACAAACCCAAGTTGTTGCTGGTGTTATTTATGAACAAATAGAACAAATTGAAGAATATCCACAATACTCACTAGAAAGGTAGATTTTGGCAGATGTTTGGTCACTTGTACAAGGTGAGCTAGAAAGTGCCTTAATGCTTAATTTCATCCTTTTGGAGCTCTGACTGGCACACCATTGCGTTGGAGAGTATATTTCATTAACTGTCATTTCATTGACTGCATGACTACAATGACTGAGAGTGTCTCTGCCTTCCTACTAACAGTTAATAAACGGTTTCTACAAGAATGAATTAAAGCAATATTCCTTTGTATTTCAGATTTATATTGCTTGCCAGTCAATGCTCATTGTACTTGTGGGAGCCCAGCCTGAATACAAAATAAACTCTGAAGGAGTGTCCAACCACCCTGAGGAAATGATTAAGCACATCACATTTGAGGACGATTTCACCTCCATTGTAACTGAGGCATGTGAGCAGTTTGTCACTGGCTGGTTGTATTTCATACTGTGTGAATGCATAGAGCAATATGTATTGACGTGAGTGAATAATGGTATTGTATTGGTGACCATAAACGAACAAAATATATAGGATGTAGAGAAAGGAGGGGGAGAAGGACATAGTTCCTGGCATAATCTGGTGGATTCCTGTCACTAATATAATAATAATACTTGCATTTGGTATAGCGCTTTTCACATCTTCTAGATATCTCAAAGAGCTTCACAGAATGTACTGTAAAGTGAGTTGGGTGAAACGCAGCAGCCAATTGCACACAGCAGTGACCTGCAAACAGTTGTGGATTGCGTGACCAACTTATTATTTTTTTTCTTGATGGATTATCTTATTGGTTAGAGTGTTGGCCTCGCAACCGAGAGATCTGGGTTCGATTCCCAGCAGGGTGAAACCTTGTAAACTGAAAATGTAAGTTTCATTACTCCACATGCATGATAATAATCCCTCAAGAAAAAATCGAAACAATAATAAATTGGTCACTTCAATCAATGACTATTTGTAAGACAATGCTGTGCGCAATCGGCTGCTGGGTTTCGCCCTCAAATGTACAGTGAATTCACTTTACCGTATATTCTGTGAAGCGCTTTGAGACTCTAGAAGATGTGAAAAACGCTTTATCACATGCAAGGAATATTATTCTTATCTTACACCATATAATTTTTGCAGTGCAATTGGATTGTTAAATGGATTTATTGTGTCTGGTAAACACTGCTATAAAATTGGTCTATTTTTAGAACTAATTTTATTGGCATTTCAGCTATTTCTGTTCTATAAATGGAACAATGACATTAATCGTTCTCCAGAGCAGATTAGCATTGCTAGGGGTCAGATTTATGAATGAGAATCATTGTCTCTGCTTTCTAGACTGATGATACAGCCCATATGTTTCCCTCATCCACTCTGTCGTCCCAGCATCGATCTGCTCTGCATCGAGCGATCCAGCAGGAGGCATCTCTACTGCTCCTGCGAGGGGCTGCATTGTGTGATGAGACACTGGCTTTTTAATGACCGAGCTGAGAGCTAGTGCAAATGGCTCAACAAAGGCATCTGGCGTTGGTGAAGGGAAGGTCGGCATGTGATCGATTCCTCTTGCCACCTTTTAACTCACGTTGAATACAATTTGTGAATACCTTTCCTGAGAATGATTTGCCATTTGTCCAGTAGCCTCTTGCATTGTTTTTGCTGCAAAGATTTACACAGTTAAACTAGGGCAGAATTCTGCTGTGTTTTAATAATTTAATTTTAGGAAGAATTAACTGGTATGCTTTTAAATCCCAACAGTGGCACCTAATCAATCATGAAGCATACAAAGTCGGCTTATCTGGATCCTTGTTCTTTGTTGGAGTTCTTATTGGTAACATCTTGTTTGGGCCCCTGTCTGACAAACTGGGGAGGAAACCCGTCTTTCTAGCAGGTATGGAGAGGAGAAGTCTCTTTGTACTACCTCAGAATTCTAACTAAAATCGTATGGATTCATGCCATGAGTAATGAAAGCTTGGGGTTTAAATATTATTTGGTGAAATTGTGATAAATTATGTAATTTATTCATGCCAAGTTCTGTGACCTCATTACTACTACACTCTAGTGCTCTCGTGATTCATTATTACTTCCAGCAACAAAGTGATATTTGTAGCAGGAAACGACATTCATATTTTTCACTGAAATTGCATTGGCCAAAGGCTAAGGAAGCTCTTCTAACCGGGGCTGAATGCTGGCTAGTTCTTTGATGTTATTAATGTTGTAAGTATATAGAATATATATAAGTACTTATATATATTCTATATATATGTATAAGTATATAGAATATATAAATCGAAGTTGTTGTTGTTATAAATTCAAGTTGTTGTTGTTAAGAGGCTTCAAGGTGGTCCAGTGAGTCTCCTAAGAACTTTTGAATCTTAAACTTTTTAAATTGCTGCAGTAAAAACCTGATTTATGGATCAGATAATATGTTAACTCAATTCATGAAATATTTCCTGAGATACTTTTTGGGAGCATGGCTTAGAGTTCCACCAGTGCCCCGGAATGTATTTTCTGCTTCCAAGTATTGATTGACAGTTTTATAAATGAATGTAAGATATTTGTCAAAATCCCAAATTCTGAAGAAAACAATTTCTGATTAGTAATTGAACTATTTTAAAATTCTCCTTCGTACTCATTAGATCTAAAATATTTATGAAAACTAATGTTAACCTTGTGGCCATGAGTGTTAATAACAGTGACAGGGAAACGACCAACCTTTCATTCTGAACACAGCAGGTTGAGGATCGCTTGTGAAAGTTCTACACTCATTCTCATTTTGTCACTCGTAAGATGCTGATTATAAATAATAAAAATTTCCATTGATGGAGGTACATTTCCCGCTTCCCAAATATAATTAATTAAAAATGAGAGTTATATAGATATATATAATAATATTTTAATATTACAGTAAAAGCCTGTTTATCCGTGACCCGATCAACCGTAACTTCCGTTTAACTGGCACTACAAAAAAAAGGGTCCGCATTCGATTAACCAGAATTTATCCAGAATAATACATATTGAAAAAAAAGTTCTCTTTTTTGTTTGCATTTTTGGCCGAATATCTGGCTTTAACCGTCATTGGCCAGATCACGAGGGTGCCGGATAAACGGGCTTTTAATGTATATGGTTATCTTGAAATGAGGTTTGATTGAACTGTCCTCCTGAGGGTGGTCCATTGCCTTTTGCAAGTTTCTAACATTTGCCATTTTTCTTTCCATCCAGGTTTGTTCCTCGATGTTGTGTTTGGATTTGTTACAGCAATTGCTCCAACGTATGAAATCTTTGCTGCAACCCGGCTGATCGTTGGGATTGTGAATGGTGGAATGTCGCTTGTGTCCTTTGTACTGACACAGGAATATGTGGGGAAATCTTACTGGGCATTAACAGGTGGGACTTATTATCTCTGCTGTTCACAATTCGTACTCGTGACAGAATAAGGACGTTCTTTCAAGTACTTAGAAGATTTCTACATATGTAAAAAAAATTTACTTTCAATTTAACACCTCTAACATCTCCTTATTTGAAGAATGTAGCATTGCAGATAGGATAGACAACCTCTCAACTTGAAAGGTGCTGTACAATGACATTTTTTTGTTGATATTTACTGTGGATTTTTTTAAATTTAGGGTCACTCACAAATTTGGTATTTGCAATTGGGATTGCTCTGTTTTCTGTAATCGGCTTTTACATCAGGGATTGGAGAGCTCTGGCTGCTGCAGCAAATTCCCCTGGAGTGTTGTTTCTCCTGTTTTCCATGTAAGTTCCCTATATGATAAAAGGACTTGTAAGTAGTGGCTTTGTCTGATGTATAAATTGCACAGGAAATTATATGAAATGTCCTGTGACATTGGATTGCAGTGTTCGCATTGCTGTCTGTTAGCACTGCACATTAACACATATTCAGCAATTACTTTCACCCATTCATTGCATTGGATTGTTCACATTTGGCAAGACCTTTCCTGATGTTTGGACTGAATCTTCGTATGTTTGAGAACCAATAGAAAGGAGAAAACTGAATAAGGAACTCCTGACAATGCACTTTGATTTAACAGTCCATTAACTGACTCATACATTTGGGCATTGACTGTTAGGCTGCTGTGGAGCACAGTTAGCTTGCAATCTTCCAGCAATTCCCTTCTTTATCTTCCACACTGAAGTGGCTCTGCTGAGATGATTTTTCTTTCATGTAAATTTTTTTTTCTCTTGCATATTTCAGTCATAAGTAAGTAATAATGTGAATGGGGTGTGCTGTTGAACAGATTCCATGGGACAGATTTAGTCAGATTGAAACTCCCATTAAGTGGCGTATAATTTAGTTGTCAGAATGAAGTTTCGTAACGTTAATTTTCTGCTGCAGTACGCTTCCAGAATCTCCAAGGTGGTTGTATTCCCATGGGCAGACTGAGAAAGCAGAGGAAGTGCTGCAGCATATTTCATTAAGAAATGGAAATGCCCATACCATCTTCAAACTAAAACCACATGCTGGGACAACACGTACTAGTGGGCCAGCTCCTGGTCTTTTAGACTTGGTAAAACATCCTGTATTACGATGGCGAACGGTCATCCTGATGTATGTTTGGTAAGTAATAAAATAACAAAGGTTTGATGCTGAGGGTTACACATGCACTACAACAGCACATAGTACATTTGTACAGTGCCTTTCACATCAGGGGGACATTCCAAGACGCTGAACAGTCAGAGGGTTTGACCCGAGCAGGGGGTTGGGATCAACGGAGGTAGAGGGCAAGGAGGGTGTCCAAAGCCGTGGTGGTAGGGACAGGTTGATACAGAGTTAACAGGTCACTGAGGTAGTTAGGAGCAAGATTGTGGAGAGCTTTGAAAGTGAGGATGAGGATTTTTAACTATCCTCTGGGAGGTGGGGAGCCAGTAAAACCAGGCGAGGATGTGGGTGATACGGATCCTAGTGTAGGATAGGACATGAGCTGCAGAGTACTGGATGATCTGCAGCTTGTGGAGGGAATAGTTGGGAAAGTCGACCATGGCATGTATGTAGGGTAGAAAGTACACTTGAGAGTCAAATAAGACATCAAGGTTCGGTGGTGAGGTGGAGTGTGAATCTTTGGATGGTAATTCTGTCAGTACCTGTGATGTGGAACCACAGACAAGAGCCAGTCAGTAGGGCCTCAGCCTTGACATTCAGCTAGAGAAAGGTGATGCATGAGTAGGAAGTGGTTTGTGAGGTGAGAGGGGCATTGGCATCAAGAGTGGCGGAGAGGGAGTTGCAGAGGAGAGTGTCTGAGGAGGATAAGTTGTTGAGGTAGTCAAATACATCATAAGCAGCATTCCTTATGGAAGACATTGATTTGAAACCATGTAAAAGTAACTAGTGTTTTTTTTACTTCAATAGGTATGTTTGCAGCCTTGTATATTATGGCCTGACAATGAATGCCGGACAATTAAAAGGCAACCGATATCTTAATGTTGCATTGTATGGCCTTGTGGAAGTGCCAGCATTTCCCCTCTGTATGTACTTCATTAACGAACCTTGGTAGGTATTATACCAACTAAAGCTTTTTAATTAATAATTTGATATTGAAAACAGTAATTATATGAAGTTCTGATGAAGGGTCGTGGACCTGAAGTTTTGCCTCACATTTCCTTGCTCCATAGATCTGCCTGACCGGCAGAATGTTTCCAGAAATTTCTATGTTTGTTTCAGATTTTCAACATCTGCAGTATTTTGCATTTTGTTTAATTATATGAAGGTTTGCAGATAGCTAATTTGGGGACGGAATAATTAATCAGATCCAACAGATTATTCTCATTGTATCTGCATAATGGACTAATTCTAGAAACCAAGGATATGATGCCCCCAAGATTCATTGTTTGGGTTGTGCCCATATTTACATGTATTTTCGCTATGCGGAGTAATAGGGAAAAACATTATTTTTAGGCACGGGCACAGCTCAGAACAAACCAAGCAAACATATAGTTTAACAAGAGCTGACCAGTCCTCTAAAGTCAACTGCATAATCTTTTGCCAACTTGTTGCCCAGAAATGATGGCATTAATCATGGGGATTTGGTACAAATAGCATTAGTGTTACATTCTGATGGGATAATGTAATTATTGTCTGTTGACCCTCAGTGTTTTAAGTGCCTGTTGTCTTAGAGTGCTTACATGAAATCTGATAAATAGCTTGAGGCAATTCAGCTGCCTTCCTTAATACAAGATGTGTCACTGCGGAAATCTTTGTCTATAGCAGGTGCACTTCAATCAAACTTGTTCCTCGTAAGGGCACCTCTGAATAAAACAAATGTGCACACTACAGTAAACCTTACACATTTTAACACTCTTAATAGGTGGGTTTCAGTTCAAATATATATTCAGACAGTTATATTCCAATGTGACTCACAGTAAAATTGTGACGTCACTGCTGTACAAATCATTGAAGGAACAGCCTCTATTTGGCATTGATGTAAAGAATTCTGAATGACCATTTTATTGCCGACAAAACTCCTTCATATATGAAGTACAGTACTGTATATTAAAACGTGAGAATCAAATTTAACTTCAGATTTTGCATAAAATGTGTAACAATACAGTACCTAAAATATTAATGGTTTTTTGTCTAGACACACTTGATATCTGGTAGATAGAGCTGCAGTTTACAGACCAGATGCTAACTGTCTGACCTCCAAATCTGAGCAATAGGCAATCTGGAAACATCTTTGCATGTATTTGAACTAAAGTTTAAAGTGTGCTAAATATCCTGTCTACTTTATAGAAATATGCTGTCTCAACATTATTAATATTGCATACAAGATTGAATTGCTACATTTATTATGGTCTCAGGCATAGTTTTAATTTAACAGAATAATCTGATTCTTCCATTTCAATGGAGCTATGTATTTTTTGCTTCATTATTCAATCCTTCTGTGTATCTTATTAATGAAATTTGGTGTCCCTTTGGCTCATTTTGGAGAACTCTCATCTCTGGGTCACAGGGTCTTGGGTTTGATTCCACAACCTCGCCTTAGGTCAGAATTTAGGATGTCACCAAGAGAGCTGCACTGCTGGAACTACTGTCCTTTGGATAAGATTAAAATTCCGATTTTCAGTTCAAGTGGATATTAAAGACACAGTGGTTACTGTTTAGGAGCAGAACAGTGTCTGGTTAATATCCCTTATTAAAATTCAACCAAAAGCAAATTACTGTACTTTGTTATTGCTCTTTTTGTCGGATTTGCTGACATGGATTATTATTTGCTGCTTCTTTCTGCCTACTTAATATTAAAAATCAAAACACTTGAATTTCACGGAGTAACAAGCCACTATAGCGAAATGCAATTTTTTGATTTTAATATTACTATATGAGAGATAGTCTGCTGTTTTGCTATTTTGAATGTGAAATATTCACCAACAGATCAAGATATTTGCTGTTTTTATGCTATAATTAGGAGTATGCGGTTAACTCTGGTATGAATGCTGTCCACATTATACTACTTCTGTCAGTGATGAGCAATTAATTTGGTTCTTTTCCTGCCCACCTTTCGAGTGTACAAAGTAACCAGCAATTTGGATATTGATGAGAAACGCATTTTGCGTTTGAAACTCTTAGGGTCGCTTTGATGAATCCTTTGGGCAGTTACTTTGTAGTTGATCAAGGTCTTGAACATCAAGGTACTGTCTGAAAACTGGCATGGGTTCAGAGGTATGAACGCAAGGCAGATAACACATTTGTTTACATCCCTCTTCATAACTGCCCACAGTTCCTGTTAATGTTGCAGATTTAGGTCCGGCCTCCTGATAGAACAAATTAGTTAGTAGTATTCATAAGAATCCTTTATTGATATGATGTGAAATGTATTTGTCTAAGTAGAGTTAGCTTTTGGATTTAATTAAGGGATAGCTTCATCTTGGAGCAGATGAGTTATTATATGGCTACAGTGTACCATTGATCCAATAATGGCAGCTGTTTTATTATAGCGGACTTGCAGACAAGTGAGTTATCGGTGAAATGCTGTTTTTTATTGTACTACAACATTGGAATGATTTACTTGATGGAAAGTTGAATTCTAATGCTGATTATGAAGTCCTAATATTTTCTAGTTATGTGATGGATCCTATGTTGTGAATGGGCGACATTGTACAGTATCTAGTGCAAATTTGTGGTTCATGTGTTTCTCTTGTGTTTTGCTTTTATCTCACATGTCATCTTGTACGTTATGGTTGAGTAATGTACAATATAATCCTATCTAATTTCTCCCCTCAGGTCAGGACGATGTAAAACAATGTCTGCATTCCTGTTGTTTGCAGGGTTTGCCTGCCTAGGTACCATGTTTGTACCCAGTCACCCCGGTAAGAAGCCATTCCTTTTATGAATTTTAGTTCTCTGTAGCATAGTAAATGCAATCAGTTTAAAATTGATTTTCTTATCCTGAGATTATTAATGGCAGAACGCTGTTTTATACTCTGATTATAGCTTTTTAAATTAATGTGTTACTATATCTTCACAAAGTCTAATTCTGATTTCTGTTTTCATGGCAGATTCAGAGATTGGATTTCTGCTGAACATTACCTCATTGGCTTTATGTGGGAAATTAGCTGTCAGTGCTGCCTTCAACATTGCATATGTTTTCACAGCAGAACTTTATCCGACTGTGGTTAGGTACAATCATTTTTGTTCCTCATAAGTTGTTAGAAAGTGTGTTTCCCTTTCCAATTTGCGATCTTACAAAACGGTGTTTAATGGCACTGATTACAGATTGGCATTAAAGTATTTGAGGAGGTTTTAGACTTTTTACAATTTACGTAAGTAAATTCTGCTTTATTAGAATGTTTTTCAGACTATAACGCTCAAATCCAGTCTTTGCTGACATTTCTTCCATAGTTTGTAAGCAGTCAGCGAAATGGAGGTCAGCAAAAGAAATAAAAACCGAGATCCATTTATGTCGATGGGAGTGGTGATAAATATAAACACTGGCAAAGGGCATGTCTAGAAGTAATTGCCTGTCATTCAAATTACTTCCCACCTATACCTATTCTCTTTTTTAAGGAAAGATGGGTTTGTTGGAAAAAATATTAGGTTTTCACCAATTGAAAGGTCACTAATGTGCTACCAAGCTAATAGAATTTGAATTGTACCCTATCAGATATAACTTACCACCTCCAGGTCTCTGTGCTGTGTGTGCCATTATCTTATCTTGTGGCTGTGTAACATGCTGCAGGCCTCTTCTGTTCCAAGAAGCTAGTTTCTTAGAAGTATATACATTGGTCACCTTTATTTAAAATGTTTTACAATTCTTTGGGCTGAAAAAATGTACCATGTCTTTCATTCAGCACTTTCCTGATGGCCCAAACAAGAAAAGATGGATTGAGATTGTGCCCTTTCACTCTCTCTCATTGCACCTATCTCATTGTTTAATGCGCCCAGGCCAATTTCATTGGGTCATTTTGTAGGGAAGCCAGAGGCGTTTACATGAAATCAATTACAATTGTGGAGTCCTGTAGCTCAGTGCTTACCTTTCAAATGAGAGACCCGGGTTCAATTCAAGGTAGGGCAAAACCTTGGACAAGTTTCCTTACTCCACAGGCCTGATAATAATCCCTCAAAACAAATTTGGCCATTTCAATCCACGACTGCTTGTGGGAGACTACTGTGCTGCTGAGTTTCACTCACAAAATATACAGGCAATTCATAGCACTCCCACCCTTGCCCAACTCCATTGGCTCCCCATCCCGCAGAGGATCGAATTCAAGATCCTTGTCCTCACTTTCAAGGCCATTCATGGCCTTGCCCCTTCCTATCTCTCTGACCTGCTAACTTCCTAGGAACCTGCCCGTCCCCTCCTTTCAACGGGCTCCGTTCTACTGCAAGTCCCCTGCCCTACCATTGGTGAACGAGCTTTCACCCTTTCTGCCCTCACACTCTAGAATTCCATCCTACAGTCCCTCACTTTGCTTCCTCCCTTTCCTCCAAAGTAGGTCTCAAGACCCTCCTCTTTGATCATGCTTTCTGCCGCCCTCCCATCTTTCTCCCTCCACTCCCAACTCTCTCCCTCCACTCCCAACTCTCTCCTTTCCCTCTACCCTGCCCCTCCTGCTTGCTTGGGAGCTCCTGTGGCTTAGTGGTTAGAACACTTGTCTTGCAAGCTGGGGAGACCTGTGCTCAAATCCAGGCAGGTCAGGGCGAAACCTTGGGCAAGTTTCCTTACTCCACACGCCTAATAATAATCCATCCAAAAAACCCACAATAATAAAATTGGTATTTCAATCCATGACTGTTTGTGGGACATTGCTGTGCGCAATTGGCTGCCGTGATTCGCCCACGAATATATAGTCAATTCACTTTACAGTATATTCTGTGAAACGCTTTGGGACGTCGATAAGATGTGAAAAGCGCTATATCAAATGCAAGGATTATTGTTAATATTGGGTCCCGACTTGACTGTTCAGTGCCTTGTTGTAGTAGATGTTTGAAAAAAACATGACAAACTTTGTGTGATAGCAAAATTTATTGGATTGGGAGAAATGCAATAATTTGACTTGATTCTTTGTAGAGTAGGGTATAATGTTGCCAGAAATGATTGGTGATGCTGAATGATGATGTTGCCATGGTGCAAGAAATAATTTCCAAGAGGAAATTTATCAATGGGTTTGGGGAAATAAAAGTAGTGGTTCCCAAGATGTTTTGTTTTAAATCCCGTGACATAATTTGTTATCCAAAGTGATTTTTCTCCATAGTACTGTACATCAAGTTTTGAGTAAATAATTTCACACACCTCAGTGATAACCTGTGTGTGGTTTGCAGCAAATACAAAAGCAGATTTCTAACTTCTAATTCTGAAGAGTAATGTATCAGTCTTTAATTACTTGACTGTTGTGAGATCAGACTTTCTAAGGAATGCATCATCATTGCAAATCCTGTCAAGTGCTTTGCGACATACTCGTGGCGTGAAAGGCGCTATTTCAAATGGAAGGATTACTATTATAATGCTGTCAATGGTATGTAAGGTTTGTGCAGATTAATTATTCCATTAATAATGAATTAATCAGATCTCTTCGACACAGGAGTGCTGGATTAGGAGTATGTTCCATGTCTTGCAGAATAGGTGGGATTTTGGCTCCATTTGTGCCTTCACTGGTTAGTGTGAACTTTCTGTTCTTTTGCACACTATTATGTTCACTACACTTCCTATAAGATGTAACATAGATCAGCTTGACACAATTTTCCTCTTTTATTTAGATTCTGTAAAATTATGACAATTAATCTCTGCATATGGAATGGCACTGTTTAAATGTGTAAAGAATAATACATAGTACAAATTAATTTCAAGCTAATTTTATTAAGAGGTTCGCGCAACATCATAACATATTCATGAGCAGTGGATGACAAGGCTGAGATTGCGGGCCAGGATTTTTCATTCAGCAATGATCTAACTGAAAAAGTGTCAGGGAGATAATTCCAAAACTCCTCTAAACATCCAACCAATGCCATCACTCCAACTGTTGGACATTCACCACACACATTGTGAGTGACATGTCTGTTTTTGATTATTTATCTAAAAAATCTCCTCTCTGTTTTGGGTCCATAAAATTAAATCTCCTTTCTTGGCTATTATGAGAGATGGACCGTACTAAAGAAAACAAAATTTGCAATACAACCAAGTAAAGACTTAGCAACTTATAGTAATTATTATATCACATGTTTGTCTTTATTGAAGTATACTGAAAATAAGGGCCATTGCTTTACAGAGATCTCTGAATACGTCCATGCCATTTATTATTTTTGGGATCACTGGAATATCGGGAGGATTCGTGGCGTTCTTTCTCCCTGAGACATTAAATAAACCAATTGCTGAGACAATTGAGGATCTTCAATGCTTGTCCTATCAGAGACTAGAAGAGAAAAAGGGTAAAATCATGTTTAATTTGAATTTAGATGTATGAAAACCTTCATTAAAAATGTTGATGGTAATCTTAAATGATGTTAATTTACCAAACTCCATAACTTCCTCATTTCAGTACTGTTTATGGATACCTTTTAAAATCTCTTGTAAATACTTTACTGTAAAAATATAACTTAATTAAGTGTTGGCATCAATCCCTTTTTTGTATCACTCTGTGAGAGTTTAAAGTTAACATCCTAATGTATGTTTATTATGAGTATTAGCATACATTAAAGTGATGTAACATTAATGATATGTAACCTTAATTGGAATGATGCTAACAATGTTTTCATGGTCTATCAGATTCTTATTGGTCATTGACTTATTTTTTCATTCATTTGACAGGCAGCTGGATTACAGGAAAATTAAATCAGGAAAAATGAAAAAAGAAATACCATAATTGAAAGATTTATGATAATTGCTTATTTAAAGAAAATGTGCATTTTTATATCGAGTTGTTAAATAAGAAAATTTGCAATTTATTTTGTGAAACGGTGCAAATTTCCTAGATTGCAAAACAAACCCTTCAGGTATTCATGTGTCGAATATTTGTTAAGTAATTGAAGGAACAGCAAGGAATCCCTGCCTGTTACATTTTTTAAAATTGTACAGTACTGTATTGCAAACAGTTTTACACTTTTGTAAGAACCAGTTAAATATTTACTATTTTTGCATGATTTTCAAAAATATGAATTATTTGATCAAAGATTTGTGCTTTCAGTTCATCCGCCCATGAACTCTAGCTCAATGCTACAAGGGACCATGTACTGATTATTCCTCTAATATATAATATAATCTGAAAAAGGTGAGGACCAATGACCATTAGCCTTGTCACAGCAATTTCACAATAGGAGTAGGATACACTGAGAATATGGTGTTTGTTTTACTCACTTGGACCACTCTTGTGTTAGACAATCTGAGTTTAAGGTTCATATTATGATTTGAGCTCATATTACAGCAAAGTCAGAGATGTTGTTCCTCAGATGAGATGTTAACCTGAGGTTTCTGTCCACCTGTTCGATTGTTAAATCTCCAATGGCACTATTCCAGAAGAGGAGAGAATTTCTCTTAATGTTCTGGCTAATAATATCTTCATTGCACAAATACCCACAATCGCCTACAAGTACGCAATCACTTCACAGCAATTACTTGCAAAGCCCTTTGAAACAGAATATGTATTAGATGCAGCATTATAATACACTATGAACTTTTGAATAGGAGCACTTATTTTGACACTTGCAGACTTGTTTAAATTTGGTGTCAGGTAAGATTTGCCCCAGTTTATTCCTTGTCTCTTTCTTTGCCCAAATCATGCAGTATTTCCTTTAGAGTTGATGCCAGAGCATTGTGTGACATGAACTTCACCCATAGCAACCATTCATTAACTGACAAAATGCTCTTGCAGAAGGTCAAAATGATTTCCAATATTTCTTGTCCCTGATGGATTGCAGATCACAACAGTATTCTAGGTTCAGAAGCTTGCCTTGAAAACTGGAAAATCTTCCCATTGTAATTTGTAATGCAGTAAGAAGCTATTTGACCGTTTTATTAATAATGGTTTGGTTTTCAGTGGGGAAAATAATAATGATAGTAGCCTTTGCATTTGATATAACCTCATTGATATCGGGAGACATCTTAGAGTGCTTCACAGGATATACTGGAAAATGTATCGAGTATGTATTCAACTGCTCTGAGATGCCTCCTGACGTGGAGAGCACTATATAAATGCAAGTTGTTGTTGTATTTGTTGGCAGAAAGGACAACTCTAAATTAGCTAGATGTGCAAGTAGTTAAAGCCAGTCATCTTTTGTCAGTGTCCTTGTAACACAACACAAATACTCCTATTTAAAAAAAATTACATTATTGTGGTGCAAAAGTATTAGTATTGAAAGAATTAACACATTAATAAATATAAATGTCACATTACTAGACTGCTTCCTTTAGTCATAGATGGTTTATTTTCAATGAAAACATTATGTTTTTTTTTACGATTAAATATGTCAAGGTCATTCTACTTTGGGTATTCTTCCTGCAATTTTTCTGTTCCAAATATTTCTGTAATTATATTTTCATGTAGAAAATGCAGTGGATATACTGTATTTGCTATTTTTTGCTGGAAGTGGAGTGTCAGCCTGTTGCATACTTTTTTTGTTGGAAAGATTGTCAAATTACAGTCAGAATTTCAACCTGAAAATAAACCAATTTAGTATACCATCAGTTTTTAAATATAAACTTTGTTCTGTTTTAAAGATATTATTGCAATTACTTTCTTTAACCAATTCTAGCAAATGTATTTCACATTCAGATTGCTGAAAATAGAGTTTGTCAAATTAGGTATTTTTACTGAAGAGGAAACCTACCAATGTATTTGTTTGTACATGTTATTCAGTGGAATGGGGAACATGCTAAATAAAGTGGTAATTATTACATTCAATACTTGATCACTTATTTTTAGTCGTTGCATGATGTTCAAGCCCATTACTCTATATTTTTATATGCAAAGACAGAGCAAAACCTCAATACGGTATTAATTGGGACTGATTCAATGGATGGTATCTATTAAAAAATGAGCATCATGTACGCTACTTTCGGTATGCAAAGCTTCTAGTGTATTTAATTCTTGGTTTGGTAGATAAGAGTAAATAGTAATCTTAACAGGGTTGTTTTAAGGAATATTTAGTTCCTTTCTCCAGTTAGTTTTGGATACAATTACCCTGTTATGCCCATTCGAGGCTGTTATAGGAAGTTAACATTGCATTGTGTAAAACTACATATGCAAATTGATCAAGGGGGAAGGATACCAGAGCTTTGAGAACGTCTTTGGTTGTGGAGCAGCTTGCTTCAAGAATGTCATTGCCATCTCACCATGAAGAATTTTCACTGAGACAGATAGCATTTGCACTGCAATCACTGATTACGTGTTACTGACTATGAAGTCCTGTAGCTCAATGGTTAGAGCACTTGCCTTACAAGCATGAGATCTGTGTTTGAATCCATGGCGAAATCTTGGGCAAGTTTCCTTACTCCACATGCCTAATAATAATCCATCCAAAAAAAACCAATAATAAAGTTAGTCATTTCAATCCACAGTTGTTTGTGAGGATACTGCTGTGCGCAATTGGTTGCCGCGTTTTGACCCACAAATATACAGTTAATTCACTTTACAATACATATTGTGAAGCACTTTGAGACGGCTAGAAAACGTGTAAAGCGATATATGAAATGCAAGGATTATTATTGTGTGAAATTCCTGGTTCAGTGTTCTAGTTAGTCTCATCCGAATCAATTGAAATGAGAATAAAATGTTAAAATAGTTTAAACTTGCAAGCTGTTTCGTTAAGTTTAGATTCTCTTTGATTGCCTTGCGAAGTGCTTGGAGACATCCACAGTACAGAAACTGCCCTGGTCAAGGTCACAAATGACATCCTAACCGCCTGTGACCAGGGCTCCCTCTGCCTCCTCGTCCTCCTTGACCTGTCTGCTGCGTTCGACACAGTCGTTCACACCATCCTCCTCCAACGTCTTTCCTCCCACCTCAACCTTCAAGGCACAGTCCTTGACTGGTTCCACTCTTATTTGACCCATCGTTTACATTTTGTTTCTTCCAATGGCTTTTCCTCAAACCCCCGTACAGTTTCCCACGGCGTCCCTCAAGGCTCTGTCCTCGGTCCCCTTCTTTTCACCCTTTACACGCTCCCCCTGGGCGACGTCATCCGCAGACATGGGGTAAATTTCCACATGTATGTGGATGACACCCAGTTGTACCTTTCTGCCTCATCCCTCAACCCCCAGACGATCGATGTTCTGACAGCATGTCTGTCCGACATCGAATCGTGGACGAGGGACAACTTTTTGCAATTGAACGTGAATAAGACCGAGGCCCTCCTGATTGGCTCAAGCCAGCGCCTCCGCACATCGGGCGTTGCCAGTCTCAACAAGGCTGTACTCTCCACCTCACAAAGCCAATCAGGAACCTCGGCATCATGTTCGATCAAAAACTTTCCTTCCTCCCCCACATCCGCGCCTTGACTAGCACCGCTTATTTCCATCTGCGCAACATTGCCAGGCTCCGCAACTATCTTACCCCCCGCGCTGCCGAAACACTCGTGCACGCGTACATCACCTCAAGGCTGGATTACGGAAATTCTCTCCTAATCGGCCTCCCCAGTTCCTCCATTCATAGGCTGCAGGCCATCCAAAACTCTGCAGCCCGTGTACTATTCCACACCCGCCTCCGTGACCACATAACCCCCACCCTCGCCCGTCTCCACTGGCTCCCCATCCTCCAGAGGATCGAATTTAAGATCCTCGTCCTCACCTACAAGGCCTTACACGGCCTTGCCCCATCCTACCTAGCCGATCTACTCTCCCCCTACACGCACACCAGGACCCTCCGTTCAACAAGACTTGGCCTGCTCCAAGCCCCCCGCCCGAACCGCCCCACCATCGGAGGCCGGGCCTTCAGTTTCTCCGCTCCCACCTTATGGAATGCCATCCCTCAATCCCTCCGTTTCGCCTCTTCCCTTTCCTCTTTCAAGGCCGATTTGAAGACTTTCCTCTTCGATCGTGCCTTTTGTTCCACCCCGAACTCTTTTACCTCCCCTTCGTGTTTCACCCCTTCCCAAACACTCCCCTCCCAGCTCGGGTCACACGCCTCTTGTTTAGCGCCTTGGGACGTCCTCCCGACGTGAAAGGCGCTATATAAATGTAAATTGTTGTTGTTGTTGTTGATGGAGTGATAAGGTGCTGTATCAAATGCAAGCATTACAATTCATTTAGTTTCTGCAGTGGCAATGCACCTCACAGTTACAGTGATTTGAAGCAGGTTACAACTTGATTTAAATGTTCAGCAAAGGTCTGATGAATAATGAACTGGAGAAATATCAAATAATCTTATCTTAGAGTGGTACCTTTTGTTTGTTTTGTTC
This sequence comes from Hydrolagus colliei, assembly GCA_035084275.1. NCBI lineage: Eukaryota > Metazoa > Chordata > Chondrichthyes > Chimaeriformes > Chimaeridae > Hydrolagus > Hydrolagus colliei. The sequence continues at coordinate 9,881,940 of CM068748.1, forward strand.
TGAACATTTGTACAGATTCTTTCCTGCACAAACTACATTTTGATTCTTGTTTTTGTTCACTTCACTTGGGATTAAAACAAGCAACTGAATCCAAGTGTTAATTAAAATAGGAACATGACTGGTGTGAGCGAAAAGTTTGTGAAGCCTTACAGATAAATGCTAATGTGGAGAAGGGAGCCACTAAGGCAAGGCTGAATGAATACATGTTCTCATATCCCTGCATTTAAATTTCATCATCACTGTAATCCCAATTTGGCACAAGGCTGAATCTTCCTCCAGACATCCCTCAACTAGAATACTGTATCTGCAAGTGCTTGGCATGCGAGCTGCAAGTTTTGTCAAGTTTTGACATAGTCTGTATTTATAAGGTGCTAATAGAAAGTCTGGAAATGTCCCTGCTGTTGACATCCAATTGAATTTTTGGGTAAAGTTTGTTTTACAGTGTCAATATCTTTTCAATGTTTATTTCCCTCTGTGCTCCAAGGAGTGTAATATAAATCTGGGATCTCTGCAAAATCCCTCAACTGGTATGGCAGTGACATTAAATGCATTTCACGTTCCTCGAAGGATTGCTTTTCTTTTAAACTCGATATTTTGCTACTGCCCTTTCCATATTGCTTTGAACGTTTCATATCTAATCCGATATATCCCTTGAACATTACAGTGCCGATATTACCATTCAACAGGATTATGGGGGATTATTATTCTTGTGGGCAAATTTACCAACTGTGTTGTGCATTAGGATACAGAGTATGCCGGAAGGTTAACCTTTCAGAAGAACTCCAGACTCTGAATGCACTGCTCGAGTTTGTATTGGCCACCACTCCTTCCCTGATGGTATCCCCTGGACTCTGCATTAGTTACCTCTCCATAAAATACAGTATCAATATTCCATCCTGGTTGAAAGAACAATTTACTTAGTAAACAAAAAGTTAAAAAGCTCTTTTCAGTTTTATAAATCTACTTAACCTTAACATTGTGATAGTCCAAAAAAATTAATTGATAGCACACATAACTCTATTGTTTTAATCAGATGGTGCTTATTGCTGACATTGAATGTAATTGGATATTAACTGGATTGAATCTCATTCTTTTGACATTTCACTTACGATTTGTGTTACAGTTCCATTTGAACCAAACTGACGACAAATGCCTCAATAAAAATAATCACACAAGCTGGGCTGTAAGAATTTTAGATGTTATAAAAATTACGAACATAAATTAAGTGAGTCAGTGCGCAAGCATTCAATTCAAAATGAACTGTACAATTTTTCCTCAATAAATATAAATAATAGATGGATAGTTAAAAGGGTTGAACTCTCTCATGAAGCAGTTGTATTATTTTTTTGGCAGCTATTTTTACCCTCCAGGTTTTCCAATGTTTATTGTTCTTCAGGGTTGTTGTCACTGGGTTTGACTGCTGCTATCGTATCATCTCTATGTGACAATCTCTTAAACCCAAGCTATAATTTCATTACCATGAATTTAATGGTTTGAGGGAAAAACACATATTTCACAATCTTGCAACCTCCGTGAAATTGTTGATCTCGTACTGGGTAACACTGAGTGGAAGAATTTTTTGCTGAGACAGCAGTGACTACAGGTACACTTTAGAATAATCACAGCAAGCTAATGGTGTTTGCACGTTTTGCTGGAGGCAATCTCAGGCAAACAGCTGTTTAGTTGTGATAAAAATACCTTTTTGAAACCTTCAAAACACCAAATCAGATGTGCTCCAACTGGATCTCTGGAAAATCAACCTTCAACATGTATGATTTTAAGGGGTTTAATTGCTATAATATTAGTTAACATAACATTCAGAAGAAATAAGGTCGATGGTGAAATACGATTCTTGCTTGAAATACATATTTGGCACAGCATCAGGTAAGAATTTTCTGAATTTTACAATAAGAGTTTTAGGAAGGATTCCAAATTGTTTTGGGAAACCTGAAGAATAAATATATTGTATGGTTCTATTTATTACACAAAAATATTATAGTTGAAGCATTTTTCCAGAAGTTAATCTTTGGAAAAGGTAAAAATAATTGCTCAGTGTTTACAAACTGCAAACATATTTATTCTTGTTATGTTTTTGCCAACTACAGTTATACTATTTAGCCACGTATAGATGAAAGGGTTTAAAATACTATTGTTGCAAATGGGATTTATCTAATCGTGACTTCAGGTTTGTAATTAGCAAGTGGAAAGGTTCAGGCTTGACCAAATGTAAATTTCCAAGTCTTCAAAATCTGAAAAGGGGCAATTAGCAAACCACAGACAATGCTTGCTGCTATTTTGCTCCCCGGAACCGTATCCTGCAATCCGATGTCCGCAAAAAACAGGACTTGGCTAACTCTTGTGCATATTTGGGTTAAGACCACTTTTAGAGTTCAATATTACATCTTGGGAACAATAAATGAAGTCAAATTGGAAGACTTTCATTCAATTTAATTTGTTTTCAATACTACTTTCTACATGATGTTATGCTTATCAAATCAGATAAACTCACTAGACTGCACTCTTGCCTCTGGATCAGAATGTTGAGGGCTCAAGATATATATCAGGGCTTTGATATTATGAGAGATACAAGTGTTAACTTTGAATGAGATATTAAACCAAGACTCTACTATCATCAAGGCATTACTTGAAAAGAGAAGTTTCTCCCTGTATTTAGGCTAACAGTCCTCTGTATAAATTTAGCATTAAAGTCGTGGGTTATTTCTTCGCACTAGTATGTAATGCTACATTTGCCTATAAATACATAGGTATAACAATTCTCTATGAAGGTCTGATATTACAGGACCTATATAAAATGTGTAATCAAATCCAGACGACTGATCGTCTCAATCAAGCTAACAGTGAAAAGGTAATTAAGCAACAAAAAAAGATGATTTAGTTGACACACTGGCTCAAATCCTTAATTATTAAATGTTGTGTCAATGGCGCAATAATAAAACTTAAAAAGTTATTATTAATAAAGCATGAATTCCTTGTCCTCATGATGTAAAATGTGCTATACAAATGTAATTTGTTTTTTTTTAATTTAAAATGCTTGATGCACTCTGTGTTATATGCACTAGGTGGCAGAAGAGCTAAAGCATGGCCAGGCATTATATTCAACCTTTTGTAAAATGCTGTACTGGTACCTGAATTTACAATTATGGTGCATTCTGTAAAAAATAACTGAAATGCATCAGTCAATTATGAATGTAATAGCTCAAAATTACTTGTAAGAATTACATCCATCAGATTTTTAACAATGTGTGCAATGCGTGCGCACGAAGAAAATAATCTACAATGACTGTTTTATTTGTTCTTCAAAGGAAGAAATTGATATAAAGGTATATATGTAAATGGTAAGCATTAATGCAGGTGCTTTTCTTTATGGTCAGTTCCGCTAATCTAATTGTTGTTAAATTGGTGTTTGGGAAATCTTCATGTTGATAGTTTCCATGTTGAATTTTAAATGTTGAGAAAGAGAGAGAAATATGCTTGAGTAATTTCCATTCAATCATTTTCATTGAATGCTCATGCATTAGTAAAGATAGCACAATTGAACATTATGCGAAAAGATAAGTATCATCTGTTTAGCAGTTTTACCCTCAATGCATTCTGTCGCCCAAATTAATGGTGACCATAAGAATTAGAATTGCCAATGTCATTAGAATAAATAGATGATCCTCCATAGGGAATCGTGGGATACGGAATTATTCCATCAGTAAAGAAGAGATGAAGGAACACTAATGATTTCATTATTCGCAAGTTATGAGGGACTTACATATCCACGGAATAAATTCAGTGTTTCAGTTTTCAATAAATGTGTGTCTTATATCACTCATGCTCAATATTTTTTGCCCCTCCTTACATATATTCCCATGGGGTAGCAACTCAAATGGATACAGATTCATAGACAATAGCGCTCTAATAATTCTGTAAGTGACTATATTTTTTTGAGTGTTCTGAGGCTTATTAAACTATCTAGTATTGATCTGAGCTCAATCCTAACCTAACCAAAAGCCACTCATATACACTTAATAAAAAGTGGTTAATACTAAATTTGGAACTTTCCATTTTAAAAATATAAGAATTTGCTAGGCTAAAGAAGACCAAGGTCAATCTAGTTCGCCTTCCACCATCCTGGCTGTCACTTGACATGTTGTGCCCCAAACATTATACTGTATCCCAAGATATTATTTTCTAGCAGGAATCTATCTGATTTATTCTTGAAATAAACAAGGTTTTCTGCTTCCACTTTCTCTCTTCCCTTTTCATGTTTTGTTTTGTTCTCATCTTCTGACTCGGGGAACAACATTTTATGGACATCATAATAGAGGGTTACATTGAGAAGGTTTATCAGATCATTTGATTGCATCTTCCAGAATCCCAACATTACAGTCTTCCCTTTCAAAACCAAATGTCTTCATAAATGCATCCAGTGTTCTGACTTCAGCTACCCTCCTTCCTAAACCCATTCCAGTTAGCTATTATCTTCTGTGTAAATAAACGCTTCCTAGTGACTTCCCCTCACAGCTCCCAAACCATTCTATCTTGCCCCGTTTTCTGGCTCCCATAGCGGATTCAAAAGTAATGCTTTCTCTATCCTTTGCCTTATGTATCTCTAGAAGGACTGTCTCTGAGACGTCTCTTTTCAAGGATGAAGAGCTCTAGTCAGATTGGTTGTTTCTTGGTTATGACCTTTGTGGCATACTTAATACATATTCAAAAGGTTCTCATGTTGCAATACTCACACAATGTATATCCTGCGCATGAATGAAAATATTACTTGCAGAAAGTGTAGACAACAAAACTTTAATGCCTTCAGCTAAAGGTGCAACAATTGTAAGTTCCAAATCAATGGTGATTTGCCAATATCTGATGCAGAAATAATGTACTGAATGTTTTATTTACAGCTTATACATGACGTGTTTAACTCTTTTTAGTTTTTAAGTTCAGTACAAAATTTGAAAACAAAAAGGGTAAAACATTAATGATTATTCAGCAACATTCAACAACAGCAACATCTTCTGTTTATAGAGCGCCCTCCATGCCAGACGGCATCTCAGAGAGCTTCACAATAGCGGAGCTTGGGGGTGAGCCAAGGGGAGGGGGACTGTGACCGTAGGCACAGTCAAACAGAAAGGTCTGCAGGCGTGACCTGAAAATGGAAAAGGAGGGGGTGAAGTGAAGGGATTGAGGGAAGGAGTTCCAGAGCATAGTGGCTGAAGGCATGGCCGCCGATGGTGGAGCGGAGAATTTGAGGGACAAGGTGGAGGCCAGACACAGTAGAGTGGAGGCAGCGGGTACTGCTGTGAGAAGTGAGGAGGTTAGAGAGGTAGGGGGTGTAGAGGAGTGGAGGGATTTAAACACAAGAGTGAGGATCTAGAAGTCGATCAGCTCTGCAACAGGGAGCCAGTGAAGTCTGGCGAGCACTGGGGTAATCGGGGAATGAACTTTGGTTTGGGTGAGAATGAGGGTGGCGGAGTTCTGTATCAGCTGGATTTTGTGAAGGGGAGACTAGCAAGGAAGGCTTTGGAGTAGACCACCAGAGAGGTGTCAAAGGCATGGACAAGCATTTTGGCAGCTTTCGGGGTGAGATATTGGACCCCAAATGTGGCAACGTGGTGGAAATGGAAGAAGGCGGTGCTGGTGAGGGACTGAATGTGGGGGAGGAAGGATAATTGGGGGGTTAAACCTGATGCCTAGATTGCGTACAGGTTTAGAGAGTTTTGCTTCAAAATACTTCAAGGTATTTGCTAGCATAGGCATAAAAATCCTTGATGGAATGGTAGCTTTGCATTTTTTTAGCATACTATTTTCTTATGCAGAATACATTTTATTTCAGAAGTCTGCATTTCCAAAAGATATTCCATTGCTTAATATTTGTCTCGGTTTAACTCTTGTTAGTGGCACTTTTGACCTCTTTGTTACAATATTTTGGGGGCAGGTTGGATAGGTGGAGGAAGTGAGAGCCATGGGACTGAAGATGTTGATGAGAGCCAAAGAGTATGGCTTCATCTTGTCAATGTTTAGCTGCAGGATGTTTGCGCTCATCCAGCTCTTCAAGTCTGACAGACAGGCTAACCGAACATCAGTGGACTGGCGGGGTTGCAATTTAAGGTGGAAAAGTAGAGTTGGGTGTCATCCACATACTTGTGGAAGTTTACCCCTTGCCTACGGATGACATCACCAAGAGGGAGCATGTAGATAAGGAAGAGAAGGGGGCCAAGGATGCATCCTTGGGGTACCCCATAGGTGACCGGGTGTAAACGAGAGGAATGCTTGAGGGGCGCACGGAGGAGGTGGTGGGTGATGGAGAAAAGGACCTGTTTTTGGCCTCCAGAATGATAAAGCTGTTTTTGCATGTGATAAAGAACGGCAGTAGCTGTGAAGATGCTCGAGCCACAGCTGGTGGTAAACAGTGAGGCCGGTTTTCTGCCACCTGCGCTCGAGCAGCCGGGCAGCAGCTGATTGAACATTATTTGGATATATAAACTCAAACGTAACATCCTTCATGTTTTCACATTGAATGAGCATATCAATTAAGCTTCAAAGGATTAACATTTTCATAAACAAAAAAATCATTGAATTATTTAAATTAGAGTTTAACCCAATCATTTCAGATTCAGAATGTTAAGAACTTAATCCAGATGGCTGACATTTTAAAAATCATGCTTTCAGGTGATTCAGAATAAACTTTTATTACGCGGTTTTATTTTCTAGCTTATTCAATCGATTGTGGTTTTTGCAAAATTACGAATGGAATTAAAACGCATCCATTTTGTTCGCAAAGTGACATGTTATGTAAATCTGAGTTTTAAAATAAATAATGAAATCACAAGAATACAAACAACATACCAGCCAATGACACGTGAAGTCAATTTGGTCAGCTAGTTACAAATATTAGTCAAAGCCAATGAAGAGCTCGACGAGCACAGTTCTGCAGTTAGGCTGTTCAGAGCATTTGGACAGTTAAGCACAAACAAAAGCTGCCATTGGCCTGAAATCAGCTTCTGTGGGTTTTGCCAGTATCTGATGCATTTAGTGTGAAAGATCAAAGGACTGATTCAGTGATGTAACAACAACAACAAATTAAATATGGCATCAGTTGGCTTTTCGGTGCTTTTTATAACATAAAATGAATGTATTTCTTGGCCAAGATCTATTTTGAAATGCACATCCGTAACTGATTTAAAAAAAAATTTCATCCTTTCCTCAATATGTTTTCCTTCAAATGCTGGTTTTGTAGCAGGATTTGAAACCATCAGCTAAATGTCATGAAGGGAAGCCTGTGCACACTTACTCCTTCATTGAACTGATTTTCAAGGTATTTGCTACGATAGACATAAAAATCCTTGATGGAATGGTAGCTTTGCATTTTTTTAATATACTATTTTCTTCTGCAGAATAACATTTTATTTCAGAGATCTGCATGTTCTGAAACATATTCCATTGCTTAATATTTGTCTCAGTTTAGCTCTTGTTTCGCCCACAAGTATACAGCCGGCTTTCCGGCTCTCCTTCCCCCTACCCCCCTACCCCGACCCCTCCCCCTGCCATCTTCCCCCCACCCTTTTTCCTTAATCCGACTTCTATGACTGTTTGTAGGACACTGCTGTGCGCAATTTGGCTGCCACGTTTCGCCCACAAATATACAGTCAATGTTCCTACTCTTCTTCATCCTGCCCTGACCCCTCCCACCCTGCTCTAAATCTAGGTATTATTTGACTGTTCTTCAGGTATAAAAGGTCTAATGAAAAGAGAAGGAAGTTTTTTCTGGTGTTGTGGGTGATCATTCTTCAGATAAGTGTCCGTTCAATGTTTGTGGAATCTTTCTGAAACAATTGGCTGCTGTGTTTACCTACAAATACAGTCATTGCACTTGGCTGTAATTACTTATAAAGAAAGCGCTTTGTGATGTTTTGAACTGATAAAGGCGACAAAAATGCAACACATTTCTTTCTCATTCCCTGCAAAATAAAATTAATGGTGTTTGTAGGAATTTTCTCAAAACGTCACAAAATAACACTGATGAAATTTTATTGTTTACTCTGCTCACAGGCGACTATAATGCCATTTTTCAACTGTCAAGATAGTATGACAAAGCCTTGCATTGATTCAATGGTTAGTTATCCTTCCATCCCATTGGGGAAGCATTTCAGTTTTGACTCTGGGTGTCATGAATGAAGAAATATGAAGAAAAGTGTCAAGCTGTTGTTGATGAAACACAGTAAGGAGCTCCAGATGTTGAAGTTGCCCTTACCGCTAAGTGTAAAGATTGGGCTTATAATGGAAACGTATAAATCAGGCTTTCCATTCCACATAGTGAATGTGGGCAGGAGAGAAGCATTTTCAATCCTGAGGGTATAAATACAACATTAAGCATCCCTCCCTGACAGTGAAAGATTTTCTTTAAATGCCTGTTACATAACAAGTAAAATAGCACCCGAGAATCCATGGAATACATATAATTGTTGCACATTTTAATTATTATTTTCTTTATTTTGGGGGTGATTTAGTGCAACAAATAAAATGTTAATGATTTTACGTATCAGATAGGAACATTATACTCAAACTACACGTATATAGAGTAGTTATAATGACCTATTTTGTACAGTCCAGGGTATGGTGACCTAGAGGGATCGCACAGTTTAATTTATCGTGTGGTTACTACCATATTTCTGAGGCTAGTCAGAGTTGTCATAGTGATGAGTTAATGCGCTGCTCTTAAGTAGACATTACTATGGAAATCACCGACAGCCAGCGAGAAAACCTCCTAACAATGTACGAATTAAGATACAAAAGGTTGAGGCCATCAGTGTCTGACTGGATCATCCCCACTCTACATGAAATACCTCTAAGAATCAGAATGTTTGATTCTCTCAAGTTATACTTCACCCACTTTAAAAGAACTTGCTGTTAGAACATGCTGTTCTTGGAGACTCCAATGACAACAATGATTGCAAAAGTGCTGGGTTTTACTGATTTGTTTCCCATTCTACACTTGATAAAATATTCCTTTTGTTGTATTTTCTTTTCTACTTCTGGATCCCACTACATTATTGGCAATCCCTGGTCAGATGTGCTCTCAGGCTAACACCATTTGTGTTCATAAGTCATCTTCTAAGAGATGCTTGCTTACAGAGAGTGACTCGCGGCTGATTTCCTTGCCTTCCTGTGAGCAGCCGCTATTCTTTACTGAACACCTGTCTCAGGATTCACACAATCGCAAATATTTTGCTTAGGATTTTGTAGCCTAAAACCTCCACCCTATCACTGCAGAGGATCGTGTACTGGAATATACCAATGTTTGCTAAGGAATCAGGGTATTTGGGTTATATTTGCAGCTTTGAGGCATTGGGACACTGGGCTTGATTTCCAGAACCAGGAAAGATGCATTTTCCAATTTAAGAGCTGTTGCATAGCACACTTGAGACTTTCACAGCCTAGACAACCAGCAACGTTCTTATGTACCAGGCTGCTGTGCCAAATGGAAGGTTTGGGGAAGGTTTGGGGACTGGTGCCTCAGATTGAAAGTACTATTCTCTTAACATTCAGAAACATTCTGCAAGCTCAAATGATTTTATTAAAGTTTTCTTAAAACAAACAGTTTGAGGTTATCTTTGATTATTGCTGTATATTACAAGCCCCCTGGTGAGTGATATTTTGATCAACACATCAGTCATTGAATAATTTCATATTCATGACCGCCTGAAAAGAAAGTTTACCAGCTAAAGAACAGAGTTCCATGACATTAGAAAACCTAAAGATCTGATGTGTGTGGCTTTGACTGGCTTTGTCATTGAAGCGAAGTGGAGGTTATAGAAGATCACTTTGGGCCCTCTAGCATGACCTCTGTCAATGATACGCTGGTAGCAGAATCCCCAAATGTATGAAGCAACAAACTTGATGGGTTATCCAAGCTTCAGAGCATAAGCTGTCAACCGGTGACAAGCGATCTTCCTCCTGCACTGACACCTGGAGCAGCATGAGCAGCATTCAGCAAGGTGGAACAAATGATTCTTCTCAGCTCTGGATATGTATGTAGTGGCCCTGTCATCTACATATTATGTAAGGTTGAATGATCAATATACAGCACTGTATATGTTCCATGGGGAATCAAAATAGCTTTAAGGTGGACATAATACATTGCAACATGAAATTGTTTAGAATTGCTTCAGAGAAAACACTGCTCTAGTGATTAAAAAGCATGAGAAAGTAAACACCCCACAACTACAAGGTAGAATTAATAAGATCGAAATTCAGCATTGATTATTTGATTATTCTTCTGACATCCCCCTGACGTGAAAGGTGCTATACAAGTGTCATTTCATTGTTTGGGATATATTAAAACCGATTTGCATACAACGCGCACATACACATACAAAATCTAGCGATTTCTGCCACTCACAGGCAGACAGAGTGCAAAGAATCAACAGCTCAGCAATAGGATTATGAATGGCAAAAATGAGGGAAATGAAATAGGTAAGCAAACTGAAAAATGGGCAGAAAATTTTCATTCAAGCTCTAGCTCTGAAACAAAGCTTCAAAAAAATTAATGTGACCTTCTCCAGAAGTGGATAAAAGGGAGCAGCGTGCTCATGATAATGTGTGTGGTACTGAGCAGCAATTTCTAACATGTTTGTTTGATAAGGAACCTGAGCAGGGATTCTTCCTGGGAACTAGAATTAGAATCTGGCCAACTCATAGGAACACTGTTCCAGAAGTAGATTGCACTGGAGTGGAATTTCCATGAATTGTTCCGTACTTAAGAAACTCTATTAAAGATCACTGTATATTAGATTCCAACGTATCACTGATTATCCTAGAAGCCATACTGCTCATTCACAAAAGCATAGTAATCACCCTGCTGTTTTCTATGTCCTTCTTTGAATATTGAGGTTGATGAGATTAATGGTGAAGTAGTGCAACACGTTGGAATCCTAGTTTCAGTGAGCTTTGGTTCACAGGCATGTGCACACCAGCCAACATGGGCAGACAGCAGGCAGCATAGCAGGGAAGGTCTAGGAGAAAAAAAGTGGATAACATTAAGAAAAAAAATCAGGTATCTCAGTTGTAATAAATTGGGTTAACCTGGCATCCAGTTTGACTTTCACCCGTCCATTGCGGATATAGTTTTATGTGCAATTGTTTCGGAATTTCAGATTAATGTATTTATTTTTGTCTTATTACAACCATTAAACAAATCATTTTATCTTATTATTTGGTTGTAACCTTTTTAATTTTTAAATGTTATTTTAGCTGGAGCCTCTCTGGAAATATATAGTTTGTGGATTCCTGAGGATCCAACAAACATACCCTTTAAATCACTGACTCGACCATGTCATCAGTCATACTAAAAGAATGACTTCCCTCACACACGGGTTGGTTTCAAGGGGTTACTTTCTTGCCAATTTTGCTGAGGAATTTCAATTTATCTTTGAGGGAGAAAAACTGTAATTAATTCATTCTTGTGGACATGAGAAGGAACGAGATATAATGATATGTGACAGTGCAGAGCGTAAACTAAGCATAACCTGTAGATAAGGATGTTGAATAATGAACAATTACCTGAAATGTTTATTAAGAGCGTGATTAAATTCCAAGATACTGAGAATTATGACACAAATAGTGATTCCACTGCACTTTCATTTTCAAGCTGAGATGCTAACATATATTTGAAATTCAGCTTATCCCACAATCTATTGCAATTTCTATTAAAACAACTACTGGGTAAATAATTTATTATATAAATTTGCATCTAAATAAACTGTAAATCGGGTTAGCTGTTAATGCTTTACCTGGCTGGAAGTATATCTGACAAATATTGACTGTGGAGAATGAATGTCCTGAATACTCATTTGTTCAGATTCCTGCTGACTGTTATAAACAAATTGTGGTACAAAACAGCCTCTTGTGCTTGTGGTCAAATATACAGTTTGTGTTAGATAATATTAGAATATTCTTTATTAAAGATAGCAATAATATATAAAATCTTTAGTTTGAACTGATCATTTCCTAATTGCTTTTTTTGTCTTTTGCAATTGTTTCAGTCTTGTTGTGGTCTATGTAGTGGGATAAACAACTAATCTGGTTTCTAAAATGTGCACACTATTTCATAATCTAACTTAAGATATAAGCTATTTTATATCTATGGTATGCAGACAATAATTCTGTCTTTTCTGGTGGTAAATGCATTGTTTTAGATAAATCATTTCATTCTTTGTCAAAAATAATTCTGTGACTTTTGACTTTCTTGAGACCTATCTTTTCAGCTGCATTTTCTATCATTACCTACTCTCCCAGCCCAACCCCACCGCCCTCCTCAGTTCTTCTCAATAGCACTCCCAGTCAACTGTAGAAAGCTTTTTGAAATATTCTCCTAACGCGAAAGATGCTGGATAATGTAAATTGTCGTTGTGCCTAAGCTTTGTGGGGAAATAGGTACTGTAACCATTAGAATATACGTCCTAACCCATTGTTAATACATCACTGATGTCACATGCATTTTAAATAATGAAAGTACGTTTGAAAGGAAACTAAAGAAGCGCCTAACATGGTATTGTTTGGATAAACTCAAACATTGCAAAATACTCCAGGCTTTTATTTTTGTTTAGTTGTGCATTTTTTTTTAAACCTTATTACACGCCCTTGGTTTTCTTCCTCAACCCTCTTATAGGTAGGCTGTGTCCTATTAAAGGGATTGACTGGAGACCATCCTGTTTCTTGAAGATTCTCTCCTTCCTCCTATTTCCTCCCATCCTCCCCCTCACCTTTTCCCCACCTGCATGAACATATTCTGACCTTTACTTCATGATATCCTGCAGTGCAGAACAAGATGGAATGTCATGATGAACCTCATGTAACGTAATAATGTGAGTTGGAAAGTCTAGCACAGGTTAGTGGAACCAAATCAACCATTTGCAAAATGAGTCATTGCCAGATGAATTTCAACATAAGATTGTAAAAATTAAAAATTCTTGTGCAGTTTATTTGCATATTCAGAGCACACTGAGCACCAACCCTACTTTGAATATTATAAACTGAATGATTAATGCAAGTGGTAATCACTAAAGTGAAGTCCACTTTACCCTGAAGTAGGAACTGAAGTGTATTGTAAATTAGATATAGGTTTCAGATCCTGGTAAGTTCCATTAGTGTCACACCAATGAAATAGCTGAACTCCCATTCTCTCCATTTATATCGCCCACCACTAAACCTTATACTAAATTATAAAAATAAATGTGTATGTTAGTTGAAGCAAAATTCTCAGTTGCTTTTATGCTGGCCAAAATATTAGGCGAAGAATTAAGTGAAGTGATTTAATTGCTGCTCCATTTAAAGATAGGTGGAAACAGCTTTGTGTGTTCTGGGTGAAGAACACTTTATTTAAGATATCATATGACCAGCCCTTTTGTTTGGTTCAGCAGACAGCCTCAGTACTTGTCAATTGATAACATTTAGGCCCTTGGGTGTATATTAAATGATTATTTCACAAAGGTTGCACATCAGAAGCAGTCATTTTATGTAAAATCTAGACTTGAGCTAGCCTCTCTTTCTGGTTGAATAGTTTGTCAGTGGTCACTAACATTTCTAATGCCCAATTGAACAGAGTAGCCAAGGGAAAGAGAACTTTGGATTCTTCCCATGGATCCACAATAAACTTTATGCCACTTGACATATGAATTTGTTCAGGGCAACTATTCTTTTTTTTAAAAAAATCCTTATCTACCTCAAAAATGTACTTACTTATTACATATTTGTGGGCGAAACGGGGCAGCCAATTGCGCACAACAGTGTCCCACAATCAGTCGTGGATTGAAGTGATCAATTTTATAATTTTGTTTCTGAAGGGATTATTATCAGGCTTATAGAGTGAAGAACTTGCCAAAGGTTTCACCCTGTCAGGAATCAAACCCAGGTCTCTCTCTTGCCAGGCGAGTGCTCTAACACTAAGCTACAAGACTCCACAATATTAAAATGATGCCCTCTAGTTCGGATGCCCTTTGTCCTAAAAATAAGTGGTAGAAAGTCTGTGTTTTGGGATCAATGCTGGCTGATAATAAATGCTCACATTCTGTATCAAGATTCAATATATTTTCAGCTTCAGGAGACACATTTTGTATGTATCCACCAGCAAAACCTGCTTGATTGAAGTGCAGATTTTGAGTGAACATTAAAGTAAAATATTATAGCGACCTTCATTCCGTGAATTCAGCCAACTCCACAGTTTGTTTTACTTTATAAGAACTATTTAATGTGATGTATGTCCCCTTCGTCTCAGTGCACGAACAACACAAATGATGGCAAAGTGTTTTTCAATGCTTAGACAACCTAAATGAGTACCCAGATATTTGTGTGCTCTCCACGGAATGCAGAGTAGATTTTACTGACACAACATTCTTCGTGCATCTCATGGGGAAAAACTATTCATGCCATTGGTGGTAGAGGCTGAAAGTTTTGGGAATGTGAGTCACGAGATTACCTGCCTCAAATTATTTTGGCGTGAGCTGGTGCCATATATATTTACACCTTTGCCAACAGCAGTTTTCAACGCTGGAAGCTCTAATTTGGCGTATATCATTGCTCTAATAAGACTCAAGATTTCAAAATATTGGCCAATACATTTTCTCGATTTTCATTCAGGAACCGGAAAATGCCTTTCTCTTTCTCTCTGCATGTCCATCAATAAGACAGTTCCAATACCTTTAGATGTTTAAGACTTCATTTAATTCCATCATTCATTAACAATGAAAGAGATGGTTCCTAAAGATTCTAAAGCTAAGTAAGAGTTCTTGAGAACCTCATGCCAGTGTCTCCTCTAGGTTCTCATGGTCATAATATCAGTATTCCCATTATTGTTACGTTTCTATAGTAATGTACAAAGGTACAAGATCAGAAAAGACTACTAGGGTCCATCTGCTAGTCTCATTTCTAATCTATTTAAATGTAAGGAATGCTTTGTGATGGAGAAGTCAAGCTCTCTGTAATGAAAAACTACAGTAATCCTGCAGTGATAAAAGAAGACCTGTCAAGTCAAGTCATGTCACCAAATGGCATTCCCTGTGGTCTGAAGACAATTCGTGTAGATCAAAAGCAGACTTCAGTATCACTTAAGAACCATATTTACAGTGTGTTGGCTCGATGTGAAACACATGGCTGGAGAGGTATGTTTCTGCTGTAGTTGTGGTTTGATGAATGTGATGATACTTGATAGGATGGAGCTAAATTTCACTCCAGATTTACTTTGGAGTCAAATTTACATAATAAATTGGACTATACTTAAGCCGATTAAAACAACCATGCTGGTATTACAGGAGTTTTAATATTTAATTTTAATACTTAAAGATTCAGATCATTGCTGTTAGAGATGCTCCTGGGGCTGGGAACACATTTCCATATACTGTATATTCCTGGATGGTTGATTATATCGTTAACAGCAAGGATGTAGTTTGTGTTTGATCTGTATGTCTTTGTGCAACTATTTTCAGGATCTTATTTTTTCTCTATTTCCCAGGCATTTTTGTTTGACAATATTTAATCCAATTTCTTAAATGCTCCTTACTAAAAGGGTGAATATTTAAGTGTCACAAAGTGTACTCATCGTGTCCTCACACGCCTTTATGTGCGTAGCTTTCCACATTATCTGAAAAGTTCAGATACTGTAGTTGTCCAGAGGTTAGTTTTGGGGTAGTGTAATTTAAAATATTTTTAGTCTACCATTTAAGCAGATATAACACTCAACTATTTGTGTTGATACTATAGATATTTATTATGAATGTAAGATAGGAAATAAAGCTTTTATACTCTTCTGATGAATATTAATCATGGAACAATCTAAATTGAGAAAACACAATACAGTATTTAGTTTAAAATTTCTGGGTTGAACTCATTGAGATCCAATTCAATTAACCATATCAGTACAAACTCTTGCATGGACAAAATTCTTCCTAGAATTGTTGAATGTTGCTTTATGTAAAAAAGATACAGCAACAACAACCTGCATTTATAAACCACCCTTCTCATAGGTTAGCATCTCGGAGCGTTTGCATGTTAGAATTATAGAAAATAAAAATAAACAGCAATGGAGCATGAAGCCAGAAATAGAATTTCAGTGAAAAGTGCTCTTGAGACTATGAACACGTCAATAGAATATAAATCTAAATATATAAGCACCAGTGAGCAGCTTTATCTGATATTTCATATCTGTTTGTAAGTTCAGCGAGAAACAATGATTCACAATAGCTCACAACTTTAATTTAAACTATGATTGAGTGAGTGACATTTCTGCCAGGTCTCTGTTCTAAGGTCATCGAAATTGCCCACCAAAAGAAACAGGAATTAAACTACAGCCACACTGAGGTTGTCCTTGCTGGCATTTCAGCTGCCAATGTCGGAAGATAAATGAGATTACACTCAGTATTGGTTCAGCAAGCTAGTGCATATATAATGTATTTGCATAGGACATTTGTTAGGTCAGTGACATGCAGGCACAAATATAAAGATCTAAACACCGTAGTGTCACGTTACATTATTGAAAGATTTGATTTTCACTTTAATAGTTTTTGTTCAGATTCAACATAGTTCTCCTTTTGCAGGCTTTACAAATCATGTCAGTATTATTTATGTACTTTTGCTGACCCTTGTTTGTATAATGCTTACTGTGCTAGAAAGTCAATAACATGGCTTTTTTGACCTCAACTTTTAAAATCAACAGTGACTGCATTCATAATAAAGCAGTTGCTGAATCAGCGTCACACTTAATACAGTCAGTGACACTTCAAGAAAGGTTATCTGAACATTCCTTCATTGAACTGGTAGCTATGACACTGGGGTATGTATCCATTTACTCATCGCATGTGTCTTAAGTGATTATGAAGGCAAGTGTATTTGATAGGAATCTTTAACTAATGCGGTGCAGTGACATTCTTTTGAAAAATACAAAATCATTTCAGTATTGTTTTTGGGCAAAGCCTTCCAATGCAGTGATGGAATGGTTTAATTAATATATCTATTTGTTTAATTAATACATCTATTGAAGTCCTAATATATGTTGTTGACTTTCCATATTTGAAAATATCTATTTTATTTTCATGCCCAAAGCTGTATCTCTTCCTATCTATATACATTTTAAGGCGAGATTGGAATTGAACACAGATACTTGTAGTTCTGTCAGTAATTTGCCAAAGATATTTAATGTGTTAACAATACACTAAAAACAAGCAATGTTTTGGTTACAATATTTTAATTTGATTGTTCAACCTTCACTAAATGTATGAAAGCAAAGTACACAGTCACACAACATTACAGCAAATTCCTGTGATGTGCTTCGATACATCTTGGTGATGTGAAAAGGCGCAAATTCAAATGCAAGGATTATTATTATATAATCTTCACTGAACTGAACGCATTCGGAATCTGAAAATAATGAACATTCTGGGAATTAACAGCAAATCCATCAACATCTGAAAGTAGGTTAATAAAT
Source organism: Hydrolagus colliei (assembly GCA_035084275.1). Taxonomy (NCBI): domain Eukaryota; kingdom Metazoa; phylum Chordata; class Chondrichthyes; order Chimaeriformes; family Chimaeridae; genus Hydrolagus; species Hydrolagus colliei. Next base: position 9,899,422 of record CM068748.1, read on the forward strand.
TTGTCTTCATCAGAAATGCTCTATTGTGGAGGGTAAGTATACCTGACCAAAAACAACAATGTAAGGAAATTAACCATTTCCAACCACCAATATTTCGCACATAGATATAGCTGGTTGGTTGTTGTTTCTTAAGAATTCAGTGGTTCTGAACATTAAGTTGATATACATAGTTAGTAATTTGAAATTTCACCTTCTTTCCTATAATTTCTTTAATCCAACCTCATCTCATTTTCTTTTTGGACACTTTAGCTTTAGGGTCTAAAGGTTAGCTTTAACATCTCAAACCTTAGCTGTCACCTTCATTTTCAAACCATCCCCAACTAATTTTTAAAGGAAAAAATCATTATCCTGAAATTAAATGTTATTTTACTCACTTTTATCTTTTTAAATGTTTTCCCCAGGAGGTCTGATACTTTTTTTAAAATCTCAAACAAGGTTGTTTAAAAATGCATGCATCTCCTTTGGCTGTGCTGTCCAGCAGTCTGTGCGAGCCTCAAGTGACTGAGGTATTGAAGAAAGATTAGCCATCAAAATAACATTATCAATCAGAACTGTAAGCAGTGACCTTGGTTTGACAGATTTGCTACTGTTTTAGTGGCTTAAAGGCCTTTGCAGAAACGGCAATAATATCACTTCCCTTTTGCAGCAGATCTGGACCAATCAATGAGAGACCAAATGAGGTCTAACAATGATGATGAGGGTGACTACAGTTCAGGAGTCAAAGACAAAACAGAATAATTTAACTGGAGACCAATTAAGTTGGTCAACTGAGGTTATGATAATAGCATTTTATAAACAGTATTAAGTATGACGTTACATCTTGGAGTGCTTTCTAAAAAAATGTTGTTTTTTAGATGATTTTTAAAAGTGTTTTTAAAATGTTATTTATTATTGTAACACACTAACAAAACACTATTGCAATGTCCTCTGTTCCAAACATCAAGAATTTCCCCCCAGACAAGTGGTATGTGCATGACACAAAATAATCAATTTCAGCTCTTTGTTTGAAAGCTGTAAAACTCCACATGTGTAATTTGCATGTACTGTACTCCCTTGATTCATAATAATAATATTCATCCTTTTATTTGATATAGCGGTTTTCATGTCTTTGAGACGTCTCAAAGCGCATCACAGAATATTCTGTAAAGTGAATCGATTGTACATTTGTGGGCGAAACGGAGCAGCCAATTGTGCAAAGCAGTGTCCCATTGCGAAGAGGGAAAATGGCAAATCTGGGTAAAGGAAGAAATGCTCTGGGAGACGGACTAGGTGAAGAGGGAAGTCAACTCTTGTCCAACTGGTTCTGCTGTCACTGGGAACAGTTATTTTTATTGCAGATGGTGGAAATTCTAGGATAAAGGGAGATTTTCAGCCTTATTTCAGAATGTAAGATATAGGTACTGGATCCTAACATGGAAATAACCCAATTTACCAAGTATAACTAACCTTGAAAAAGTAGATACACCACAAGTCCTCCAAAATATTTCAAACGTTTAAATCTATAGAGAAGCTGTCAAACATAAATGTACAAAGTGTATGCAATTCAATCCACCTCCACAGCAAAGTAATGAAATGTAGTTGTGCCAACAGTTAGCCTTCACATGCAATTTACAAAATTTGGGATGAATTTAACAAGGGAACAGTTTATTTTTGCCAGTAATACATGTGCAACGGAGAGCCTTAGGGTGTTTCAGTTCAGTTGTTGCTGCCTATATTCCGATGGACCACTGGACGTAGATAAAAAGTTGTTTTTGTTGCAACAAAAAAGTAAGTTATTGATCAGTGCAGTAGGCCATATGTCAGGCCAGAATCAAATTTGCAATACATATAAATTGGGTCCAGCTAGATGGGCTTGGCAAAATGCTGAGCTGGACAACCTAAATTCAGTATGTAATTCAGTTTTGTGCACATTAATATCTTGGTTCTGGTAGATAAACTGCAACTGGTAAATATACACATACATCGTATTGGCTGGTAATATCTCTGAAGCCGGTGGGAATGAGCTGCTCACAGCTGGAGTAAAAGTGCCATTTTTCATCTCCAGTTCAATTGTATAATGTGGGCTGTCCATCACACACTGTCAGGGCGATCCCTGCAAATATGGTTTTCTGAAAAATATGGCAGAAAGTAAGATCACTTAAAGAAGAAAGATAGCCAATGGACTAAAGAGAATAGCATCTTTTCTTTGCTACGAAGGCTCACTATTATGAAGGAGTAGCTTAATTCAAGCTGCCATGTTTTAATACTACTCCCTTCTAAACTTTGTGGTTAAACCATTTTTACAATTTTCAACTGCAGGACAAGCAGCTAGAATGAAACATGTTTCTCTTGTTTGCCTATTCTCAATAAAAGTCTTTTTCAGGCTTTTTTGTTTGTTTTGTTTTTGAATTGAAGAGTATTTTAAGGCTGAGAGGGCACGATGACTTGTTGGGTGCTTTGTAAAGGTTATGATTGAATAGCCCAACTTAAATACCAATGCAAAAATAAAAGCATCTGGTGGATGCACTACCAAAGTACAAGAAAAGACGTGACGAGGCGCTGTATCAAATGGAAGGATTATTATTAGTATCATTTTCATCAAACAGACACTTTTTAAAAAACATCAACAACAACACCAAAATTGCATTTGTATAGCACCTTTCATGTCAGGAGGATGTCCCAAGGCGCTAGGCAGTCATGGTGGAGCTCCTGCAGCTCAGTGGTTAGAGCACTCGCCTTACAAGTGTGAGACCTGTGTTCGAATCCAGGCAAATCAGGACGAAACCTTGGGCAAGTTTCCTTACTCCACATGCCTAATTATAATCCGTTCCCCAAGAAAACAAGAATAATAATTGGTCATTTTGAATCCACGACTGTTTGTGGGACACTGCCTTGTGCAATTGGCTGGCGCATTTCACCCACAAATATACAATATATTCTGTGAAACGCTTTACCACGTCGACAAGATGTGAAATGCGCTATATCAAATGCAAGGATTTTTATTATTACTATTATTTCAGACCCAGGCTGAGGACAGGTGGGGGAGGAAACAGAAGTATTAGGAGTAGCCGATGGGACCATCGAAGAGGAGCGGAACTTGAAGGAGACCGGGGGCGGGGGGGCGAGGTGGAGGGACTGTGGGATGGAGTTTCAGAGGTTGGGGCCAGAGCGGCTAAAGGCTCACCCGGCAATGGTGGGGCAGGTGGGGCAGGGGTTAGAAGATCACGGATATAAAGCGGGGCGAGGCCATGGAGGGCTTTAAACATTATGCAACGGAAACAAACATCAAGCTCACTACGCATCTATTATGAAGTTATCATGTAAACTGCCAACCCACATACATTTTTAGATTATTTCTGCAGATCAGTTGATATTGACTAAATGGGATAAATATCTTTAGGACTTAGAAAAGTTAAACAAGGCACCTCAAAATTCCAGTTGCCTTTTCATGAAGTCAGATATATTGCCGCACTGATTGTGGTGGATTTGGATTTGATATAGCACCTTTTGTGTTGGGAAGATGTCTGAAAGCTCTCTTCAGAGTTTACTATCAAGTGACTTATTATTATCAGTGTTATAAATTTTGGAGTTGAATGGTGTAAAGACTAAAAGCTAGCTGGGTTATGTTCTAATTGGATTGCCAAGGATGAAAAGCACAAGGCTAAATAGTAAGAGGCAAATTGTTATTTTTCACCTTGCAGTTTATATGATAGTGTCCCTTACATTAAAAAAAGTAACAATAGGAGCAGCTACCACATGAACTCCAAGTTGAAAAATATTTATCTATGATGAGGATCTTAATATGTTTCCTATAGTGGTTTTAGGATAAGTGCAGAAGCCTTTGTTGAATGACATAGGAACACATGAGGAAATTAACATGATGTGCCTTGAAAAAGGGACTGATTCATTTCTATAGCTTAAGTTAAGTAATACTGCTTTCCCTCTGAATACAACTGTGCAATTTTTTTACATCTTTTACATTTTTTAAATCCCCCTATACTGTAGAGTGAAACAAGATTAAAAAAAGGACAGCAAAATATACATAATAAATCACCTGAATGAAGACACAGGTGGCTAGGAATAGAAGTATTGGGTTAGAGACCATCTGATATCTTGGTCTGCCTGACAGGTAGACCATTAGTCTTTATAAGCAGTGATTGGTTATTGCAGCTGAACTTGTTGTTTTCTCCACATCATGGAACAGTCAGTCAATACCAGTGAATTGAACCAGTGATCTGTTAATACAGTGACATTTTGATAAAGTGAAATGGCTTGAAAAGAAGTAAACAGTTTTACTGTTTTATTATGACCGAAGGTAACCCATAAACTGATTTTGGCATTTGTGTCACCATTTTCTGTTTCCATTTCTACCTTGTCGAATTGGTTTGGACTTTGGGTCATGATAATTCTTGCATTTGATCTAAAGCCTTATCATGTCTTCTAGACATCTGAAAGCATTTCATGGGATTTTACTGCGAAATATAGTGACTGTGTATTTTGTGGGCAAGACAGGGGCCAATTTGTGCATAGCAATATCTTACATTGTAGCTAGCTGGATGTGGATAGTCTACTTCTTGTGGCACAAGCATGGGGCAACAATTGAGATAGGAAAATTTTATCTCAAGTAGACTTCTGAGGCGTATCGAGACTGTAGTACATCATTTCAATGTAAGAGTTTCAGGTTTTAAAAGCCGCAGGATCAGATAGCTGCTTCCAAAAAACTGGCTGGGTTGTGTTCTCGTTGGATTGCCAAGGATGAAAAGCACAATGCATCTGCTGAATAATAGGTAACACTTGCATTGGACACAGATGTTACCATTTCACCATAGATTCAGAAATGTATTTATCACTAGATTATCCAGGATTGAATACACATTCCCTACAATCTCACTAACAATTGGTGTAATGTTACTCTACTAGATATTGAGTGCCTGCTGTGCCCATGGGATGTTCACGATTGCTTTCTCTCCCTCAGCTGTCAACAATTTTCCTAATTCGATCACGACGTACAAAAGCACAAAAATAAATCTAGATGAAAGTTTTTTAAAAAACTTAAACACTGTAGCTTTACACGTAGAAAACAGGCTATTACCCAATAAGATAATGGGAAATTAAGGTAAAACATAAAATAAGGGATATTTGTGCATCTGCTCTTTCTATCTATTGTTTGGTCAATGTAGTGGAACCATCAATTCCCTTGTGTTCATGTTCATGAAAGGCAAGAAAGTCTGAGAGGCTACTTTCCAATAGTTTTCAATAATCTTTTTATAGAAAGGATTGAAGTGGACGTATTAATAACAAAATAAAAGCAGGTGCAGTATTGATATTCTGCTGCTTCATGCCACAAGTACATTTAAGACATAGTAGGATTTCAAGTCCAATATTTGGATACTATATTTATATAGCTGAATTAACTTCTGTACCACATCCAATGCCTGGAGTGAAAATCTCTGAAAACACATGATTTTTCAATATACCTACAATAGTCATTAACTAACACAGCAGTTACAGTTATAATTCCAACAATAATAATAGGATTTTTACATTTTATATAGTGTCTTATCATGTTGAGAACATTTTGCAGCACATCAGTTTTCTATGAAGAATAGATGGCAAGAATTTGGATACAATATCTGCAGGATGAGGTGCATTCATTTTCCACAGTGATCTGTTGTGCTGTTGATTTTCGACAGTTCTGAAATAATTGATTATTTATGAATTATTATTGATAATGGATTAATATTGAACAAAACTTCTCATGTTCAAATAAATGTAGAAACAGAAAGGAACTATCAGTTGCACAATAGACATGCCTCCATATTAGATGACAACAATAACATTTGGGTCTTTAATGTTCAAGATAAAATGTTCTCATTCTGTTTAGGTGCTATAAAATATTTTATCATGGAGTCTTATCAAGGAATAATGCTATCCCTAGCATAATATATAACATTACTGGTAATACTATAAAATGCTCCGCAGTAATTGAGTCAATAAAAATAATCGGACCAACTGATTGTCTTTGTGAAGGCGACAATTGAATGGTAAGTTTTATTTTCTAAGACCTCAGTCTGAGCCACAACATCTAACAAATTGTCAGAGTTCTTGGCACTGCAGTTATGAGCATGAAAATATATTAGTGGACTTTCAATTCAATCTTGATATGGAAAATATGGGAGAAATAGCTATTTGTACAGCAATAATAGAACCAGGATAATTTGAAGAAAAAAAATGTTTCGGTGAAATTGACCTTAGAATGCATTCTAGACATTAACATCACATCAGGGAATGTGTCTAGAATGGTTACGAAATCAGACTACTAAACCAGTTTATTTACAGAATTTATCTTCCTGATTTCTGTACACTTCCAACCTGGCTCTCAATTTCAAAATAATTAAAATCTACCTTCCTGTACAAGCTGGAATCAATTCAATTTGCTGCCTATAGCAGACAGAATTTTGATGAGATGATTTGAATTCATTTTTCTCCACGCATCAGTAAAGAAATTGAGTCAATATGAATTAGACTATAAACCACCTTTATGGTTAGTTATAACAGATTAAGAAAAAAACAGTGTGTGTAATGGTAAAATACATTCTGTAGGTTTTACAACTTACAGTGTTTACAAAGGTTTGGGATGAGGGCAATATTGATTATTTTACCTGATGTAATTACTGCCAAAAATTACTCATTTAACTCTGTGAATAATTGCTTGATTCCTACCACTGATAAGGCGTTTCTAAACTGATAATTTAACAAAAGCCTACCTGTGTACTTTCATCATAGAATTCATTGGCCAATTTGGTAAAGATGCGGCAAATGTGAAACATAAACCTTCATGACTAAGTAAAAGGAAGTCATAACTTACAACTTGTTTGAGAGATGGACAACTGAATGTAAATGTAATCTGAACACATGTTGCATTCAAGTTCTAAATTGGCTATTGCCATTATTACCTGATGTACATTCTAGCTTAGGATGGATTCTCACTTTATTACTTATTCATTCATCAGAGGTTTTGTTGGTGTGGAGTCATGCTCTGCCACTGTTAAGTACACTGGAATGCTACCTGGCACTGTACAGGTACTGTACCTGGCATGGAGGGCGCTGTTGGCAAGTTGTTGTTGCCAACAGTCATTTTATGGTGAATTCTAATATATTATATTGATGTAGCAGCCCAGACAAAAATAAAGTTACAATACAGTTTACAGAATTACACAATTCATATTGTACCTTTTATGTCTCAAAGCACTTGACTTTGGCACTAGTGCTGAGCTACTGGTGGCTAAGCTTAATAGAAACATTTCACAATGTGTCAATGTTAAAACCTATAGGAAATTGTACCAAAATAAGAAATGAAATTGTATTCACAATACTGTAAATAAACAATGGACAGAGTAAATCGTTGATAAGAGTTTGTCTACTCCCTGTCACAACTTTGTCCATTGATCTGATTGACTAAAACCAAATTAAGATAGTTGAGAGCAGATTCTAATCAGGGTCACTAGAGCTACCGTTTAGCTCAATTCGTCTTTTCAGAGTTAAAATCTTACACATAATATGTAAAATATTAAAATTCCAAAACAATTGCTTGTTTTTCATTATGCATGTGTGGTGATTTGATTCATTAAACAGAAACGTTTCATCTTTTATAAATTTGCCCTACTGATTTTCAATGACTCAGCAAGTTAACCAATATCAGAAGAGGCTGTGATTAGTTAGCTACACGTTGTGGGAATGATTTTACAGCATATTTGGATGTGGATACAGTGCTACAAATTATTTAACCATTGTTCCTAGTAAAGCCACTAGAACTCACAGGTTTTGCAAATTTGTTGATTCGTACATTTAGCATAGGAAGTGTTCGGTCTAGATTTGATCCTTTCCGCTGTTTCCGCTGTGTGATGTCAGGTGAGGTTGGCTCAGCTAAAACTTGCTGTCACAGCTACTCAATAAAGAATGGTCTAGCAAACAAACAGTATTCAAAAAGAAAAACGAAGATTTTGCTGCTCTCCTAGATAACAATCCACCAGACAAAATTGGTTATTCACTTTATGGCTGTTTGTGTGAATTGGTGCTCGAATTGGTCAACATTTTACTCAGAATTATGTTCTATTTTCCAAAGATCGTGCTTGGGAGATTGTTCCCTGGTGACCTACCCTGCATAGAAGACAGATTACAATGCCAGCCATGCGTTACATTTTATACATTGTATTTTATGCTTTAAGAATCTGTATTTTTTTTTAGCTTTGAAATTGCTTTTCATACTTAGGTAACTGGTTAACTAATTCAATGTGGTTGTTATTTGTTATTAATATATAATGTCAATGCAAAATAAGGTAACATAGATTAGTTTTCAGTAGTATAATCTGTCGAGGGACAGAATAGCTAACAACAATGCCTACAGCAAATCCATCACTCTGTCACTAGTATTCTTGTTGATTCCCATCTCTTGAGACTGAACCTGGCGGTTAATTACAAGTTGTTTTTCTTGATAATCAAATAAAGATGGTTGCAGTTTTAATTATTTATTATATTTGAAAGGTAGAATTAATATTTTAGGATTTGAGCTTTCCATTTCTCTTGTTATTAATCTTGATTTGCATACATTTCCTGCAGGTTAACAACTACAGTAATGCAGTGCAGCTCCACATTACCATTCCTAGCAAGTGGATAAAAGATGGTAAAATGGATAATCTTAATAACCAGTAAGAAAATAATATTTTGAAATGAAATGAAGTTAAAATTGCTGCGTAATTAATTTCCCGATTCAAGATAATAGCCACCTAACTGTGGTTAGATGATTCTGGCCACTTTGGAGAGCCATCCCGATGACATTTTGATTGCTTATGATGGGCACAATTGTCTCCCTTATGATACTTTACAGAATACAAATTTGTGAAGAAATTTACAACTGAATGTTCCTCCAGGATGGAGTTCTTTTCCCACTGCAAACACATTGTAGTAGCAATATAGAACAATGGCATCATTAGCATTGGAAAACATTGTAGATTTTTATTCAAATGCCATAGCCATACGCAAACATAATCCAGTGAGTGAGTTTGAGTTTAAATTTGGATCTTGGGTGCAGAGCAAAGGCTGGAAGTCCTGTACCATTCACATGCTGAGTGCTACAGTCCACTTATTTTACATTTTCTGGCCATTGCATCACAGCATTGTCTGCAATAGGCCATTGACCATGAATGGTCAATTTACTCCCTATTTACTGAACTACCTTCTGTGTATTGCTATAGCTTAGCTATTAGGCAAAATTATAATGGATCCTTCATTTACTTCACTTGTATTGCCTGAAAGTACACAGTATAAATTGGGGCTGATAGGCATGATCTGAAATCAAATTACGCTGGAGCCAGGGCTAACTTGAGAAGGTGATTTCAATTGCACATGGATTTGCACTATTGCAATCTTTGTTCAGGCTGTGCTCTGACATAGTTAATTTAATTTCTTGAACAGTCCATTGAACCAAACAAGAACTTTAAGGGCCCATTTGTAATGTCATAAAATCAACTAATGCAACTTTAAAATATTGCAACAAAAACCCCCCACCTAGAAAAGCTATGTGCATGTCTGGGATGCTGAGTTTCATAACAAGAGGCGATCATTTAGTGATTATCCACCTCGGGAGAAAGGTAAGTGTTTCCTTGCTACTGAACCAGTTTCAAAGTGATGTGCTTGGCAGATCCGCAGTACTCCAGGATATTGATGATGGCAGATCAGGCAGTCTGGCTTGTTGGGAGGACATGGAAATGCAGGAATTCTTCACACTCAGCCTCTGTTAACCTTGAAAGCCAAATCCTTATTGGGCAGAGTGGTCCTAGCTGGACAAGCAGCAGGAACCTTGCCAGATAGTTCTCTCAGTGGTAAACTATACAGTTGTAAATGGTTGAGCTCCAGCAATATCACAACATATATTTGGGTATCCCACGCCTTTGTTCTTGCCAAATTGCATCTAATACTCTCTGGAATTATATAACATGTGGTGTCCTAACAGGAAGAGAGTACACATTTCCCTACAGACACAGGGACATTTTCATATGTAGGTGATAAAGATACTTAAAACTCTCAGGTAGGTCTGGGTTTCTGCACGTATCAGGTTCCTGGCAGACCAAAAAAGAATAACAAGAGATATTGGATCCAGAAGTAGTTTTTTGGTTGTACAAGATACTGGTATGAATGAATATTACATTGAAACTTTGGCCATCTCACTGCGGGAAGATATATATTGGTTTGATCACAGAGAAATAGCAAACCTGTTCAAGGGGGTGTTTATCGCCTAGTCGTGCTGGTTAAATAGGATACAGAGCCTCGATCTGCTACCATAATATTTGGAATCCACCAGAGAATACTGCTATCAACACACAATTTTGACTCTATAGTGGGATGGTACAGAATTCATTGTAGGAGAACACTTCATTCAGGCTTCATGTCCAATCTCAACTATTCTAAATCCTGCTTGTTGGACTGCACAGCTTCTCCTTATACAAATTGCAGACGCTCCAAAACATTGCAACTTGTGTCCTCTCTTGCACCAGTTTCCGTGAACTTACCATCCCATCCTTGTTTGGCTCCATTGGCACCTTGACAATTAAACAATTATAAGGCAATTAACTGTTATAGCCCAAATATAATAACATTGATTAAAATGAAACTACTTTTTCTCCAGGGTGCTGAGGGATTGATATGCATGGTGCAGCACATTTTGTGACCTTATGTTAACGGTTGCCGTGTTGACTGACCATCCTTAAAGATATGTTAAATATCTGCACTGCAAAATTAGTCCAATAAATCTGGAGGCTTCGCGAAGACAACCATTTGTCTAGGCTCATTAAATACGGTACTTGTTGCCCATAGATCTGATTATATTCTTAAAAACACACACAAAATACTGAAGATGCTGGAAATCTGAAACAAAAAGAGAAATCACTGGGACTATATTCTATATTCTGGAATTATATATCTGATTATATTCTGTTAACCTGAAAAATGATAAGGCAGCATGGATATCACTGTATTGCAGGTACAGTAAGTACAAATAGTTCTATGGATATACATTTTAACATGAACAATGTCGCAACCTACAAACCACAGGAAGAACTCCAGATACCTAATCCAATTATTGGTGCTGTGTTCAGTAGACAATACTGTAGTTGGCAATCTCTAATGCATTCACCTTTTAGACTGCAAGATGCCACAATTTCAAATGTAGTTACATGAAACAAATGAAATCTCTCTAAATATGTGGTCATCAGATCAACTTGAGGATCAACTTGATCAAACAAATGTGTATTGATTACATTATTCTATATAAAGAAATTGGAGATATTATAAATCAAAATAGTACAAATTGATTAATACCTTATAATCCACCCTTTCCCAGTAGCATTTCTTCACCAATATATAAAATATTCGAATATATAAGCAGAACCTATTCAGAAAGATCCTGCAAATTAAATTACCACCATACTTAATAATGTGTGATTTCATATCTCTATTTTAAATCATGCTGAAGCAGATTGAGTTTAGGAAGCTAATAACAATAGTTGTTCTGTGTTAATCTGGTAGTCAATGTACCCCTAAGTGGACAAAAATATTGACATAGCTGATTTTTCACAATTTTATTTTCACTGGGAGCATTGACAGTGATATAATTCTGTGTTAATCATCATAAATTTTACTAGGACCAGACATTGCGATACATTTGTAGTTTATTATGAGTCATCTTTACTGTTGCTTTAATTTATCATAAAGCTGCTCTCTCATCACTTATCAGTTTTGCGATTTTGCACGCGTGTGTGTGGGGGTGGAGAGGGGAGTGCAATTTAACATGGGTAATTCCTTGCACATATCCTGGGAACCTGGCACTCTGAAATGTAACACTCACACTTCCCCCATAAAATTTGCCTCCCATTCTGCCTCCGAATGCATTGAAATCCTAAATGTCCATACCTAGAATGGCCTAACCACTAGAGCTCAAAATTAATGAGTTAAATCTTACATCTGACAAACATTGTTGGTAATGTGTAGACACTAATAATAATGATAATTATCCTTGCATTTGATGTAATACTTTTCACATCTTCGAGACGTCTCAAAGCGTTTCACAGAACATACTGTAAAGTGAATTGTTTGTGTATTTGTGGGCGAAATGCGGCAGCCAATTGCGCACAGCAGTGTCCCACAAACAATCATGGATTGAAGTGGCCAAATCAGTGATTTTTCTTGAGCGACTATTATCAGGCTTATGGAGTAAGGAACTTGCCCAAGATTTTGCCCTACCGAGAATTGAACCCAGGTCTCTCGCTTGTAAGGCGAGTGCTCTAACCACCGAGCTACAGGACTCCATGCTGTAGTTCTACTGTAGCTATATTAAATAATTGTGGTCACAAAATTTAAAAATTTACCCTGCAGCATTTTAAGCAAAAAACTAAATTATACTATCAATTTATGCAACATGTTAAAGTAATTATTCTCCACCTCAACATGGGTACAGTATTACTACAGCTAATTTTTCAATTGCTGTGGCCTTGGAGCAATATAGCAATATCAATGTGGCTACTTTTACACTGTGTAATCAGCTTTCAAAACTCTTTTAGCACTCTTTGCTGAAGGGGGTGGGGAGACTAACAATTAAATACAACAATAGTATCGCTGAAAGAAATCAATAAAGTTTAGAGTTAAAAAAAATGAATTTTAAAACACTTCAGTGTCAGCACACATACGCTCTGTGAGGCCAGTATCATTAAAAACATTATCTTTCTCCAGCTTGGAATAAATAATAATAATAATAATAATCCATGCATTTGATATAGCGCTTTTCAAATCTTATCGACGTCTCAAAGCGCTTCACAGATTATACTGTAATCTGTGACTGTATATGGTAATGGTAATTACTGACTGGACAATTCTCAATTCTGACAGCCCATTTCCAAGAACTTTACGTTGGATGCAGCTCAGCTCCAAAGAGATCCTGCTTACCTTCCTCACAAGAAAGGTGGATCAAAAGGTCACTAGATTAAAATGTTACAATATATAGCCATGACTTAACAATCTTTAAAATTATTCACAATATGAATTGAAACTTGAACTTTACCAAGGTTACCAATGATAATTGTTTTCTTTTAATTTTCTTCTTAGTTTTAAGCTAATCCAACATTCTGGACAACGATTTCCGACACATTGAAGCTAATTAGAGACATAAATAGAAAGATATTTAATTAGATTATAAGACATGATGAAGCCAAGAGGAACCAGGGAGTCAGATATTTCACACTGTTTCCTTCAAGGAACTCTAAGTAATGTAATTCTTTAACCACATCATCCGAATTAAGTTGTACATGAATGGCACAACAAATAATCTTCAACTCAAAGAAACAGGCGGATTTGACATGATAATCTGAGTTTCATTATAATAATAGTGACTGTAATAATAATACATGACTGTATATGTGTGGGCGAAACGCGGCAGCCAATTGTGTTCAGCAGTGTCCCACAAACAGTCGTGGATTCAAATGACCAATTTTTGTTAGGGATTATTATTAGGTGTGTGGAGCTCTGCCTGGATTCAAACACATGGTCTCATGCTTGTAAGGTGAGTGCTCGAACCACTGAGCTACAGGACTCCACAAATTGTACTTCAATTGCTATGGGTTGCCACAATCATTAATCTTAAGTACTCTGCTTTATCCCTCTTGCATGCAAACAAGTTAATGTAATTTTTATTTTCTATATTTATACCAGCATTGATGTTTATTTGATTATGATGGTTATTGTGATGTTAATCTCCATTAATAGTGCCACTGATCTTTCTGATCAGAATACATTGCATTTCTTCTGAGCAGGCTTGGCATTTCTGATTGGTCCAATCTGTATACATTTTAGATGAAATAGTTGCTGTAATCTTGAGTAATCAAATCAAATCCAAAGCAAGTGGACCATTTATGATGTTCGGTATCTATGGAATGTATGTGAAAGAATGTTGACTGTGACATTATTTTATTGAATGACTTGGTTGTTATATTATTAGTTGTAAAGATATTACAGAACTAAATCGATTGTGTTAGATTAGAATTCACAAGAGTCTTCCATGGACAATCATGCGAAAATCTGATCTATTATTATAATGAAACTCAGATTATCATGTCAAATCCGCCTGTTTCTTTGAGTTGAAGATTATTTGTTGTGCCATTCATGTACAACTTAATTCGGATGATGTGGTTAAAGAATGACATTACTTAGAGTTCCTTGAAGGAAACAGTGTGAAATATCTGACTCCCTGGTTCCTCTTGGCTTCATCATGTCTTATAATCTAATTAAATATCTTTCTATTTATGTCTCTAATTAGCTTCAATGTGTCGGAAATCGTTTTCCAGAATGTTGGATTAACTTAAAACTAAGAAGAAAATTAAAAGAAAACAATTATCATTGGTAACCTTGGTAAAGTTCAAGTTTCAATTCATATTGTGAATAATTTTAAAGATTGTTAAGTCATGGTTATATATTGTAACATTTTAATCTAGTGACCTTTTGATCCACCTTTCTTGTGAGGAAGGTAAGCAGGATCTCTTTGGAGCTGAGCTGCATCCAATGTAAAGTTATTGGAAATGGGCTGTCCGAATTGAGAATTGTCCAGTCAGTAATTACCATTACCATATACAGTTCATATGGTTTGCCCCCAAATATACTGTCAATTCACTTTACAGTATATTCTGTGAAGCTCTTTCAGATGTCTATCAGATGTGAAAAATGCTATATCAAGTGCAAGGATTATTATTATATACGTTCCAAAAATCTGTAGTCTGATGAAAAAAAGGTTGATCCTTATGTAACCTTGGGCTGTTTCAAATAATTTTGGAAAGGTTTCAAGTAAAACTACTATTCCTAGATAATACATTTAGTCCAGCTTTATTAAGTATTCTACAGACATGTTTTGTCACCGAAGCTCATATTTATTCATTAAAGCTGAATGCTGCCTTTTCAATTTGTATTCATTCAGAATCAAAAATGAAATGTATAGTTCATCAAGTTCCATGAACAACAGTAGGAAACAAAGAGGCTTCATCCATTTTTGAGTGAAACAGACAATAAACATTCAGGAATTCCCATGATTTGTGGGAGCATACCGTTATGCACTTTGGGAATGTTCTTTGCATGCACCAATAGATCTTGAATGTTTCACTACCATAAAATCTGAAGTGTAAATATTTTCACTTACAGAGGATATGTCAAATGTATTTTAAAAAATATTATCATTACAAATAATAATTTATTATTTATTCAAATAAATATGCAGAGTTAATACATTACAAATATAATTTTCTACTTATTATTATGATGACGAGGTGTTTCAGACAATAGAAATGAAAGTCCAAAGTGAGTGAGCGTGCAGTTTGGCAGGGAGTTAAGGGGTCGCAAAGGTAGGATGGGGAGAGGCCATGGAGAGCTTTCAAGGTAAGGAACAGAATCTTGAATTGAATCCTCTGGGTGATGGGGAGCCAATGGATGTGTGAGGTGGAGGGTGCAACCATGGAGGTTGATGCTGCCAGTGCCTGATGTCGGAAGGCGTTGGCGCGAGCCAATCAGGAGAGCTCGGTCTTGTTGACGTTCAATTGTAGAAAGTTAGCTTTCAACCAGGATTTGATGTCTTACAGGCAGTCTGCCAGGGCAGCAGTGGTCCCGGAATTATTATTTCCTTTTCGACGTGTACTATAATGCAATTTTTCTTCCCCTCAGGTCTGTGTGTTTCCTCGTGCCAGGAGTTTGACCAACCTACCTGCTGAGAAAAATGAATCATACAATCTCAACTCTAAACCCTTTTTTCAGGATGTCAAGATGGTGGAATCCCCGTCTCTGTGTTCCCTCCTTTATGCTACTTTTCCATGGTGCCCTGCTGACGAATTCAATGATTTTCACCAGCTTCCGTGGAGTCAGCTGTAAGTGTAACATAATTATTGTAATCTATAATAGTATCCTAATATGTCTCACAGCCTACAGTAGGACTGTTCTTTTTATAATAATCCTTCATTGCATGTCAGGAACAAGTCTCAAAGTGCTTCACGGGGGTTAAAAATGTAGTAAAATGTAGTGTTTGTGTGTTTTACAGTCAATTTGCAAACAGTAATGGCCCAGAAACAGCCATAAAGTGAATAACCATCTTATTTGGGAGATTTCTCTTTTCGAATGATGCCCTGAGATCTTTAACATCCACTTTTCGGCAGATGGAGCTGCAGTTGAATGTTTCACTTGAAGGAAGGCACCTCTGACAATGCAGTATTCCCACAACACTGGATGCTCGGAGCTCATTCACTGTGTGAATTCAAAGTCCTGATGGTGGGACGCACATCCTTGTGACACAGAACTGAAAGTGCTGCTCACTCGAACAATTGTAAGAGAACGTCCACTGTCTAAATTTGTATTTTAAAAACTGTGCATACTTAGGATAAAAGATAATATGTTATTGTTGTGTTACTTTATACCATAACAAATACACCCATCCAGGTTAACGAATATAGAATTTGAATTTATTGTGTTAAAGGGGCAACTATTTTTTAATAAGGTTATTTGGATATACAGTCGTATGTTATTTCAGCAGATTTGGAATACTTCATTGGTATACTATAATCCCTAAAGATTATGTGTACAAGAAAATAATTGATTGACTTTTTGATATTATACATTTTTCACAGATTTTGAGGTCGATGAATTTCTCTGTGCGGAACCACTGCTGAACTTCTAACCGTACAATAATTCATATGTGCTGCTGCAAACTGCCATTCAGAGCCCAAACAATAAGTCTTGACTGTTTTACCATAGAGTAAATTTTAATTTATTTTTCTATTTATTTAGTCACAGGAAATAAAAATTGAGACCAGTGATGTCTCATTGCTGAGACAGCAGCTGCCAGCATATAATATGAGACAGAAGGTGAAATACAAGAATAATCTCAGTTCCCACAGATCAACAATTATGACATTGCTAATAGAGAAGTATGAAACACATTTCCACAAATTAATAGATTAAGCAACTCTGGAGTGATGAATTTCTAAATGCGACACCACTGTTCATCCATTCTGTTCAGTACTTACTGCTTACTGATGTAAAGAAACTGGAACAATAAACACATAAGTATATTTCCAAAGTTTTATTACACTGTTCTTATATGTTAAAGGCTCAGAAGTGACTATTATGGTGGTCTCAATAGTCCAGTTCCCGTGCTAGGCGGAAAGAGAGCCTGACCTTGAAATCCATGTAACTTATGAAAAAATTATAATATCACAAAGTCAATCATTTATATTTTTGTATGTATAATCTTTGGAGATATACCATATCAGTGAAGAATGCTAATGCAACTGAAATAACATATTATATACAAGTTACTTTACTGTATTGGAAAATACTTGAAAATTCTTTGACAAAGTTTGATTTGTTGGCACCAGAGAAGTTATAACGTTGCCTCATTTTTTTCAATGATTGTCTAAAATACCCAATCCTTGTGCTTTGTGACCTTCAAAGAGAATCTAGTCTTAAATCAACATGGGTCTAGATTATATGGGTGAGAGTTGCTGTGGGAAGCCTATAATTAAGCACTGTTGTAAAGGCTCCAACAACTCAGTAATATCTAATGTTGAAAGAGTTGATTGCAGCCAAATTACTTGTCCTTATCCTTGGAATGGGATGGGCGAAGCAGTGCCTGAAATTGAGGAAATAACTTTACAACTGTATTTGGTCTACAATCAATAAATACAGTACATTCATTTGCAAGCATTATTCATAACAAATACTGAAATTCATAAATACATCATCCATATTATCCACAAGAGTTTTTGAATATAGCAAAGCAATGGCATGCAAATAGAAACATAAGCAAACACAAAAAACAAACAGTACTTGTGATTATAAATAAAAAGGGAACTCCATAATGTCGTGCCAAAAAGATGGATGGTCTTAAAGAATTTTGGATTTGACTGGAGGGCTCTTTTGAAACAATTCTAAATGGTATAAATGAAATGAGAGATAATGCGTAATGTTTGCTACATTGCACGATTTCCTTCATTATCACATTAATTTTATTCCAGACACTGGCAGAAAACCAATGTGAGGTACATTTACAATGTAGTTAATGGTTAATTGTTCCAGATATATGTTCCAATTAATGCTTGAAAAGATAATCCATAGTCCAAATGTGGAGAGGTTATTGTCAGAATAGAAATCTTTGATTTATTGAGATTGTAAATTAACATGAGCCAAGAAAAACAACTTGCATTTATAGAGCACTCTTCATGAAGGGGTAGTGTCAGAGTGCTTAAAGATTAACCAGCAACTAATCTACATTCCTGTTCGGACAATGATACTTTTTAAGATGCTGGTGACCTAGCTTCACTCTGAACCATTCTGCCATTTTTTCCTTTTAATGTCATTGAATTATTTATTCATATGTGGTACTTGAGTTGCTATTTTTCCCAACACATTTACAAAGGATTCCATGGTTTCCAGTAGCATTTCAAAAGTTTGGTTTAAGTGCTACAGGTCTCTCAATTCATCTTTGCTCAGAGTGCCAGAGTTAGTCAATATGATTAACAAAATTCTTATTGATGTGTTTTAAGAAAAGTTGGATTCAGAGGATCCTCCCTCAGAAATAGAAATCTTCCCAAGTATCCATGATAGTCAGATCTGATCTCCAGTATCTTCCTCAGAACATAGGAAAGGCGTGACATATCCAGAGGGACTTTTCATAAGAAAAGTACACAGGCAGAATAAACCCTATGTACATATGTACATAAACCCTATGTACATATAAATAGGTAAAGGAAATCACAAAACTCAGAAAACATTTTAAACTGAATTAAACGCTTAACACTGTTTTCAAAATTAAAAAATGAAGAAATTTGTGCTTTTTTTTCCAAACAAACTCCCAATTCAACCCAGTTGAAAAAAAACATTTAAAAAGAAATTCCATCTGATTTCATACAAAAATAGAGCTTAATAATAAATTGGTCATTAAAAAAACAGCAGAATTTGAATACTCCAAAAGCAACAAATGGAATTCATCCATGAATAGTTAAGAGGACAAGAGTGGAAGAAAGGAGAGATGCAGGAAGAATTGTTCATAGTTTATTAAAGACATCATTAGTATCAGTTGATTGGAGAATATTTCACGTCTATTATTTAATGCTCTCCTTTTTAAAAACGTGTAACATGAATATGATCTGAGGGATTATGTTAGCTCAACAAATAGTTTGCAAAAATATCTAGTCTGTTGCATTTGCAGCATTTTTCGTGTATTTATTCAATAAAGTAAATAAATTCAAAGCAAAATGAGTTTATGCAAGAGAGATTTGGACCTAACTAATTCCTGGAATTGTTTGACTATATGGGAGATTTGTGGATAAGAGTAATATGGTGATTGCACTATTCTATGACCTTTAGAAGGTACTTTGACAAAGCATGTCCCTTCAGACTTGTGGCTGAATTGAAACCTCTTGGGATAATGGATGATGTGAACCTGAGGACAAATTGGCTGCTTAATAAGAAACAAAGGGTAATGATCAATGGTGGCATTTCTAATTGAACAGATGCGACCAGTGGGGAACTCCAGGAATTAGTTCTGAGACTTCTGCTGTTCACAGTACTGTATTTAGAAAATTATCTGGATGAAGATATTAGAAATAGAGGGCAACAAAATCAGTCATGTGTAGCATCTATAATGCTTTCATTGGTTGTTAATTAAGTAACAATAGGTGACAGCAGTTCCCAATGTACATTAATGTTTACATATGATTAACACAACAACAACAACAAAATTACACTTGTAAAATGCCTTTCACATCAGGAGGACCTCCCACAAATTAGAACCAGTGTGTCCTACCTAACAGGGGCAAATCCCTCTGTTGGTGGATAACATTACTGTTTCTATACTTAATAACATCAGAATCTCTAAATATGTCAATGAGATTTAGTTGTGTGGAGAAACAGGGTGTCATGAAAAACAGTTACAGATGTTTTGGGTGAAATTCCACGCGTTGGTAATTTTTGGCAGTGCATTTATATACATCTGCTACTGAAGCTACTACATTTACTGATCAGCAAATATCTGGAGAATAATAATAATCCTTGCATTTGATATAGCACTTTTCATAAATTCTGGAATGTCTCAAAGCACTTCACAGAGTATAGTATACTGTAAAGTGAATTGATTGTATATTTAAGGGTGAAACATGGCAGCCAATTGTGCACAGCAGTGTCCCACAAACAGTCATGAATTGAATTGACCACGTTATTATCGTTTTTCTCTTGAGGGATAATTATTAGGCGTGTGGAGTAAGGAAACTTGCTCAAGGTTCGACCTGGCGGGAATCGAACCCAGGTCTCTCGCTTGCAAGTGAGGGTTTTAACCACTGAGCTACAGGACTCCAGAATAAGCAACCATGGAAAGGAATTTAAAATGGGATTCAATATTGAGATATATGAAGTAATACATATTGGTATTGGAGATATCAAATATAATTTCAAAGTGAATGTTGAATTATTAAATAAACAAGCCAGGAAATAGATTCAGGTGCTGCAGTTGGCTCAGTTGGTAGCATTTTTGAATTAGAATTTTGAGGGTTCAGGTCAGGAATTTTGTCTCATTGTCTAATACTATAGTCGAGTGCTGGGATATGAAGCACTGTTTGAGATTCTGTGCTTTGGAGGAGGTCCCATATGCCTGTTAAAGATCCCCTAGCTTTTCCAAAAGGGAAGGGATAAGAGCTATTTGTGGGACATTGCTATGTGTAAATTAGTTGCCTTGTTTGCCAAAAAATACACCATCATAATACTAATAATCCTTCCATTTGATATAGCACTTTTCACATCTTCTAGACTCTATATTTCACAAAAACACATTGTGAAGCACTTGGAGAAGTTTCGACAATGTGATAAGGAACTACATGAAATGGAAGTACAGTAATATTCTTAATAATTGACCTAAAATTGGCAGTAAGAATATCAAATAAAATGCTGTGTTGTACAAGTAAATGGTAGATATAAGTTTAAGGAAAAGCTACTGGTATTCTTCAAAGCATTGTGTTGATCACATGTGAAGCGCTTATGAAACGATACAAAGGATTCTTATGAAAAGTACCTACATAGCCTGAAGACTATTAAACATATGTTTTTGCCGTGTATCTAATTTACCTGAGAACTTTACATTACACTTATTTTGGGCTCTTTACTTACCTGCTGTATAGTGCTGAATGTTTGCCCACAAAATATGCAGTCAAATCACTTTACAGTGTATTCTGTAAAGCACGTTGACATGTCTTGTAGATGTGATAAGGTGCTGTATCAAATGCAAGGATAATTGTTATTCTAAAATAAGTTTTGCTGTGTGTGTCCAACAGAATCTGCAGTCTGTGTGATGGTCGGTAGAATTGGCAGAAGGTGCATATCATGACAGACCTGGTGTATTGCAAGGAACTATTGACTGCTCGAAATGATGCGGACTGACAACAAACCTAGTCTAATTTTGGTAATAGTCAATGTGATGTGAATAATATTTGTAATAGTACCAAACCTCTAGACTCAAAGACTCCAGGGCAATAACAAGCAGGTTTTTTTCTTTTACTTAGAGCTTGAAGAGTAAAAGTATAATCATTGTTTGATATTACAACAAGAAATCATGCAATCTCTGCTATTGACTTAAATAAATGGAGAACTGTACCCTATTTCATTATTCTAAAGTACTGACATAAGAAGTTGAAGAATGTGGTTGTGTATTTTCAAAAATGCAACAGTTTATTTTGAATAGATTTTAAACGGATCGAAACATTACCATGATCTTAAGTACCTGGTATGGACGAGAAGGGTGCAGCCAATTGCCACCAACTGTTATTTTAATTGCTATCATTTATGCAGCATTCAATAATGCAGCAACATACATTTTGAAATGGCCTGGGGATGCATTTTATTTCTAACATGTGCGTTGGCATGGACTTTCATGTGCCGCGCAATTCAGTGCCTCAAGACATTGTTTTGTTGATTTTATTCACATTCATACCCCACCAAATGAATAGCAATTAAATAATTTGCATTGAAATACACAACTCTTCATAATTTGACACTAAATTGGCGGACGTTCAGAAAGGTCATAAGGGATGGTTTGTTTGGGAAATGGAAAGTTTTAGACAATAAAACTGAGGATACTCCTCTGGGGTTGGGTTCGAAGAAATAATTGTTGGTGCAGAGTAGAGAAGTTAAATGTTGAAGCTAAAACAATGCTGTACCAGGTATTGGCAGAAGGTGGCAAAAACACCTCCCCACTTAAATATCCATTTACAACAAGATACAGTACATCAAATATACAGTCAATTCACTTTACAGTATAATTCTATGAAGGGCTTTGAGATGGCTTGAAGATGTGATAAGCCGTTGGATCAAACACAACTAACTCGGCAGCCAATTGCGCACAGCAGTGTCCCACAAAGTTATCAAAGCGCTTCACGGGATATTTTGTGAAAAGTAGTGACTGTATTTTGTGGGTGAACATGGCAGGCAAATTAGACATGTCATTCACATAATTTTTTTTGTATATATTCAGCACATGTAAGGTTTATTATTATTAGTATCCAACACCTGTGCTGCATATATATTTGATATAGATAATAACGAGCTAGGCAATGGACTCAATTTAACCAGAAGCTGATATAATTTGGTATATTCCATTAAATCTGAATGATCTCATAATAAATCATCATTGCATTTGATTATATGTATTTTGCCATCGTTAAGACATCTCAAAGTACTTTGCAGGTTTCCTGCGAATTGCAGTGATTGTGTATTTTTAGTCAAACAAAGTAGCCAATTTCGTGTACATTAATGTCTCACAGTCATCAATCAATCTTGACCAAATAAAGCTGATTTAATAAAATTCAACCTCATAGTTCAGTGCTCAATAGCTAACATATCAGTTTGTCCCTATTTGTGAAGAGCTAGCTTACTGTAGAAACTTTCAACAAGAAACCCCTCAGGTGCTGTTCAATGAGCTCTCCTGTTCAGTCGGTAATGTACTGCAATGTGTGGTACTGAACCATGCAGACCAGAAAGGTTCCAGATTTTGTCTCCAGTCAGTGATCAGGTAGCTGATCACAGCTGGAGAAGCATTTGGACATTGTTAAATTGGCTCTAAAATTCTATGGGAGGAAAGATATCAACCAGAGTTTATGCTCCTGATAGTTATTCACCAACCCTTACTTTAAAGTGTGTGCATCACATCAATTAAGGACAGGACCAGTATTGTCTGTGATGTCCTCGGTGTGTTATTAGCTTACTAATTCTGACTGTTCAAAGTCACCTATGAATAATCAACAGTTCCTACTACATCCTGAGTCTGACCATGTAGAGAACATTTGATTCATGGATTCTCTCAGGCATCCACAAACAATATAATAATATGTGTATGCTTAAGAAAGCTCTTACTGCTGGAATTTATGTTATTCAAAGTAACTCTCATTTATTATAATAATAATAATCCTTCCATTTGATATAGCAGTTTTCATATCTTCTAGACGTCTCAAAGCGCTTCACAGAATATACTGTAAAGTGAATATTTGTGGGTGAAATGCAGCAGCCAATGGTGCACAGCAGTGTCCCACAAACAGTCGTGGATTGAAATGACCAACTTATTATTTTTTATAGGGATTATTATTAGGCATGTGGAGTAAGGAAACTTGCCCAAGATTTTACCCTGACCTGTCTGGAATCGAACCCAGGTTTCTCGCTTGTAAGGCGAGTGCTTTAACTACTGAGCTACAGGACTTTGTGATTAATCTCAAGATGTTCAATGGTTTCACAGTGCATGGACAATAGACTTCATTGCTGTCTTGTTAAAAAATGTTTTATTTTTCCAATACAGAAAACATGTTACATGTTGAATTGTACATCACATACTGATTAATACAATTTGGTTACATTTTATATAGCTAGTTCTCTGTGTACCAGAGCCTCGAGAATACGACCATCACATTTTCTCCTCCTGCCCACCTCCCTGGATCACATCTTGATCAAAGCCTCTTTACCACCAATAATAAAATTACCAATAATAAAAATATAATTTCACTTTTAAATATATTGATAGATATACAGTGGATAAAACAAAGACCACAACTGTGCTTTCTAATGTTTAGAAATCAGTGTTTATTTTTTAAGAACAAATTCTATTTTATTCAGAGGCTGTAGAGCTGAGATTGGTTCCGCTGGAGAAGAGAGATTTTATAATGTGTTCAATATACAGCAGTTGCAAAGTACGATAATGAACACAAAATTAATGTCAGAATCAAGTTCAAAAGAGAGCTAGTGAACAGACAGTTTAGATTGAATTACTTTGCACAGAGAGTGGTAAACATATGGAATGGCCTGTCTAGGGAGGCAGTGAAAGAAGATTGTGTCAGTAACTGTAGCTATTTTGTGAAGAAATTGACTTTGGCATATAAGAGATGGAGTAGGGTAAGATTCTATTTTATATTGGGACTGGCCAGATGGTTCATAAAGGCATTTTCCGGTCATGCATCTTTTCCAGTCCTTCTGTGATCAGTGCCATTTTTCTTTCACTGTTGATTCATCTGTTACCATTTCATACAGTCAAAGAAAAGTTTGCAATGTTAAGTAGCAATGTCAAATGCAAAGATTATTATTATTATTATCTCACGTACAAGCAATGCTTTAATGCAGTGTAATCAACTTGTGTCAGTGCATAATTTGTTTGCAAAAACCCAAATAAAAATTGTAATGGAACAATCTGAATAAAACGGTATCCCTGTAAGAAAATTCACGAGCAATTTATTTTGATCTGATTCATTTTGATTTGCTTATATTGGTGATTGTATCAAGAGTTATGAATCATCACCGAAAATGTTGTGATGATACAATGAGTAATGATTCAGGCAACGGCTAACTGAGGATTTATTTATTATCTTTCCATTGCAATGAACACTGTGAACAATAAGAGCTCTAATATGGAGGACACAGGAATACGGCAGGGCAAATAGTGCTGCAGAACAGAGAGAGCTCTGAATATGGAGAGCGATCTGCAAGTCAGATGTGGACGATGTAGTCACATTGCCAGAAGCAATAGCAATTATTTTTGCTACCTGAACTAGAGTGGAGCTGTGGTCCCTCTGGCATCAACCATCATCTATCCATGACAGAAGATTGGTGGGGGTTATGAACTGGAAGCCTAATCACCACTAGGCAAAACGGCTGCTGGAAATTGTTTTGAGCTTTTGTGTATTGAGGATCAAAACCCATTGTACAAGTACCCTATCTAAAATATGCCATATGATGCAATCATGCTGCAGGTACTTACCCTAGTCAAATAAGAATGGAATTGAAGATTTAAATTAATGCCTATGGCTATTCTGAAATATGAAATAATCTGATTGTTTCTTCTATATTAATACATTGATTGTTGCAGCGAGCCTTTTTGTACAGATCCTCTTAAACTTTTTTTTCCTTCAAGCAAAATCCTTCCTGAAGCTTGTGAGAATGGTCAATATTCAGGAGACCTGGATGGCACGCTTTGTCATGCTTTGAGGGTGAATCAGCACAGCATATACTGAATAATATCTGACTGAAGGTTTATCTTTTGGGTGGTCAAAAAGTTCATCGCTCAGTGATGTGTACCTTACTTGATCTACACCAACAGTAAAGCTGACATCTTACCAAAGGTGTAAATAAAGATCAGAATAGGATGTTATCGGATTGGAAATGCACATTACATATACTGTCATTATTTTCGTGTCTGTTTTCAGACTAACAAATATTAGCCACATTGCTCTTTAAAAGATAGGAATTTCCTCTCCCAAATGGCTTCCCTTGAATACACAGGCTGATTTCCAGAAGTTACAGTTAGTTTAGAACCTGGATTGGATCAAAGAAAAGCAAGATAAATACATCTAATCTCTTTATTGGGAAACAGGATAACACTAATCTTGCAGATGTGAAAGTTTTTCAGTCACAGGTTTTTTTTGCAGAATAACTTACTAAAATACTGCATACACTTTCAGAGTATAAATACTTTGATAAAAGATAGAAAATATAATAAAATAATTCACATAAGAATTTACCACTTTCAGAAAACAGTTCCATGAGTTGAGTTCAAAATGTTTTCTAAATTGATATCTCTCACCCAATGCAGATTGCCCTCGTTTAAACTCTCTAGTTCTAGCTTTCAGAAGTTCTTGTAAGAGAATTAGAAAATTGTCGCAAACACTATACATAATATTATCAGTCTTTTACAGTTCCTTTCTGTTAGGATTTGAGATAATGTTCCAAGGTACAGAGGAGAACGGAAGATTTTTGTTTACTCTAGGTGGATTTTCCTACTGCATTTCCTGAGTTGGAAGGTTTCTACACCATTGGTGATGAAAATAATTTAGCTAGCTTCCAGGAATTGGAGAAATTCATCCTAGTAAAACTGACCTTCCAATTTCTCTTCTCGTCCTCCTAGCAGTGAAATATGTGGCCATTGCTTCGCACTTGTCGGATGACACAGCTGAGATTGCAAACTCAGTAGGGTGAATTAGGGCCATACTCTAATGTTAGGGATTGTTTTTTTCTTTGACATTTATTCATAGAATCATTTATTCATAGATTCATTTATTCATTTATTCATAGATTCATTCATTCATAGATTCAGTCATTCGTAGATTCATTCCCTCACTTGCACACTCTTAGAATCTCTAATGAGCCCCCAAACTGAGACTCAGGTAATGTTGTGTAATACACAGATCACATAGATTACTTGTAAACCATTGTGGCAACAAATAGCTTAAAGTACATCTCTACCCATCTAATACTAATTATTCTCAAAGCTCTAAACACAAGAGTAACAAAAGGTCATTTACCCATCAAATGCCTTTTCTATATCAAGTAAAATGACATCTACAAATTCTCTAATTGCATCCAACACTCCAAGGCTGTTCACCAAAGATTACATTTATTCAATGTATCAAGACTAATGAAATTTGAAAAAAAAAATCAAATTCTGACTGTTGCGGCCTTTTGTAAAACTTATAATTTCTCTTGATTAGAAAAGTGGTCAGATTTTGTGACATTCCATTTTCTTTTGATTGTTTTGGGGGCGGGGAGCATGGTGTCTGAGTAATGTTTGAGGTTTAATTTCTCTTCTTAGCTATCTTAAGTGTTCTGAATGGTTTGGGGCCAAAATAAAACAATACTATTTTTAGTACTGGGGGAGACTTCAACAGAACTTTGTAAATTTGGTAAAATCACCTTCTTTCATTTTGCTTCTGGAATAACAAGAACAACTTGCATTTAGATAGCACCTCTACATAGCTCAGCTTCCCAGAGCATTGTAATATAAGCATAGTAATATAGCTTCTCAAGTAGCTCTTGCTGAGGAGTTTAAGTGTGTTCAAATGTAGATTACACCTGTTATTGAGAGGGAGTATTTTCATTTATAAAATTGTTTATAATAACATTAAATATTACATGAATACAACCCAATGTAAAAGCATAATATGAACCTTTAAAGTCCATAATTGCAATTCTATCATCAACTTTCCTAATATGTTCTGGCAGGAAACAACTGCTGTATTTTTAATCTTCATTTCCAAATGCTTTCTTCTATTAGAACAAGCTCAATTCTATCCCCCTGAGACTCAGAAATTTATAATGGTGTCATTGAAATGGAGTTTAGATGGTAAAATTAAGTATTTAGACTGAGAGTGAATGGGCTCTTAACTTTGTGATGCACTTTACAAGTAAAACTTCCTTATGTAAATTTCTGTCTTCGTGGTAAGTATGAATTCTTAATCAAGAGAAAACCACTGAAGCCTTAATGATTGTTTAACTAATATCAGTTGTATTATTATGGCAATGGTAATTCCACTGAAGCCAATTTATTGAACATTTTTCTCCCACTGAAGTAGACAAGATCATTCTAAATTAGTTCATAATTATCTGTATTACACCAAAGCTAGACTGTTTTGGATTACTCTGTTCTATAAAGATGTCTTTCCTTATATATATGGTCATCATTTGACCTTTCCACTTAATTAGTGATTTGCTTAGTGTAATAGAGCAAGTGCCTCAGCTTACTGGCTATCTAGTATTACTTGACAAACTCTCATTGTACCAAAGGAGAACCTTTGAAACTTTAATTTACAATGAGCTGCCAAGGAAAATAGCACACAAATTGTCTCAAGGTAAACAGAAAATTATTGTTTTAGCCAATAATAAACTCCAATAGTAAAGGCAATTGGGTTGTCCTCCTGCCTTACTTAGCTAAGATTATGGGAATAAAGGTTTATTAAGTCTTAAAAGTTGGAACGAGAATACAGAAGGAATTATTTAAATCAGAGTGTTTGTTCAAGGAAGAATAAGAAAGAGATTTAACCTCTAAACATTGTTGTGGAAGGTCTTTCTTTCTAAGGAATAAAACATCTGTCAAATTACCTTTAAAGAGAGAAAGGAGCTCAGAGGATAAATAAATCCTGACGTGAAAAGGGCTAATCAAATATAATTTGTTGTTGTTAAGCGCCACAAATTGCTGATATAGAATGTATCAACACTTACACCAAAACAGATCTGTCTTTGGTAAATTAGGAGAATCCTAATGTTTAGGAAAGAGCTGTGTAAAGTAGCATACCTCTAGCTATAATTTTGTATGCGGAACTGCAAGATAGGTAATAATGTTACCTGAAATTGCTCGGCCTTGGGATAATCCAAAGGGTGCCATGAAGTGAGGCTGCAGTTCTCCCCAGTAAGTTCAATAAAATATTGATCACATTCAAAGATTTAATAGATCAGAAGAACATGCCCAGAGATATAAATGACTTTCCACTGAACTGTATAGATTGTTTGAAATAAAGTTATCAGCATGGAGTTTACCTAATTTCTTTGTCTAAAGCACTCCAAGAAGCCATGTTGCATGAAGAGCAAGCACCTTGGGACGTCCTCCCGAGGTGAAAGGAGCGATACAATTCGAATGTTTTACTGTATTGTATACAAATGCGAGTTGTTGTAGTTATTGTTAAAGCACCATGCGATGCAGCATTTGAGAAATTTATCTCTACTAGGTTTTCAGCATCTGTCAGTATTGATAATCATGAAGAAAAAATTGAGTTATTTACAGAGTCTGCTTCCTACCATTAGAGTTTGAGTTAATTTCTGGAAGAACCACATTTCACCTAAATATCTTATATTGTAGGTGTACAGAAACTAGGAAGTAAGATGAAATTGCTCAGACTCATTTAAATAGGGCCTTAATGCCTTCAGTTTTATTCGTATTAAAGTAGGTGTCAGAGGTAAAGGGGTCTGTTTTGTCACCCAGTTCCTGTATCATATTTTTGGATATCAGCAGATAATGCAGCCTACTGAGCCATCACAGACTCAGATTGGTGGAATATTGTTATAGTGGGAATCTGAGGTTGAAAACAGAAGAGCAGGATTGATGGGTGAACTTGCACTGTCGATGCAAGGTCACTCAATAGTGTACAAGACTATAAACTCATCCATGGTCTTAATTTTAATGAATCATTGCTATTTGGTGAAATTGCCTGTATGGATATGGATGTACGGAACCATGAGAATGTATATAGCATGAATTTATCATTAGCCGGAGAGTTGGCCATTGCTGAGTTGACATAAAGGCAGAATTGTTTGGGTTAGGATCTATTGCAACAGGGCATGCTTGCAAAGGGGAGGCTGACAGCTTGCTTAGTTGGTGATAGACTCGAATTTGTAGATTCCCCATGAGAATCTGTCAAGCTCCTTCTCAGACTTAAACATAAATTCATCAGGGTCAGTTAACATACTGAATGTCCTGCTGAATAAGGACAAAGGTAAGTGATGTGAATGTTCCTGTCTGCATCCGTTGGCACATTAGTAATTCATTTGGGTTCTGAGCCATGAAGGACTTCAAACTTGGATAAAGCAATAACATTCCAAATGCTGAAATGTGGTAAGAACTAGTAGGTTTATCTTTGGTTTCTTAATTAAGTGGGACACTTAATTTTTGTGGAATGCTTTAACTAAAAGATGTCTCTTAAGATGTACAAGCTACACATATGTAATATGTAATTTTGTTGTTGTTGTCTCGATGATGTGATAAGGCGCTTTATCGTGCCAGAGGACTGGAGGATAGCTAATGTTACTCCCTTGTATAAAAAGGGGCAGAAGGACAAGACTGGTAACTACAGACCAGTCAGTCTAACATCGGTAGTGGGCAAACTTCTAGAGTCCATAATCAGGGACAAGGTAGATCTTCACTTAGAAAGATATAGGCTAATAAAGGACAGTCAACATGGATTTGTTAAAGGCAAATCTTGCCTTACAAATCTGATAGAATTTTTTGATGAGGTAACGGAATGGGTGGATAATGGTAGCGCAGTTGATGTAGTTTACATGGACTTTCAAAAGGCATTTGACAAAGTGCCACATGAGAGACTTATTATGAAATTAAAGGCCCATGGCGTAAAAGGGACAGTGGCAGCGTGGATCCACAACTGGCTGCGAGACAGAAAGCAGAGAGTTGTAGTGAGCGGCTGTTTTTCAGATTGGAGGGAAGTGAGCAGTGATGTGCCACAGGGATCAGTTTTGGGACCATTGCTGTTTGTAATCTACATCAATGATCTGGACTTGGGTGTACGGAGTACAGTTTCCAAGTTTGCAGATGACACTAAGTTAGGGAGAATAGTAAATAGTGAGGAGGATAGTAGCCATATGCAAGAGGATATAGACAAATTGGTAAAGTGGGCAGACACATGGCAGATGAAGTTTAATGCAGAGAAGTGTGAGGTGATGCATTTTGGGAGAAGAAATGAAGGGAGGCAATATAGGCTAGGTAGTACAATTTTAAATGGTGTGAAGGAACAGAGGGACCTGGGGATTTGTGTTAGTGACTCGTTGAAGGTGGCAGGACAGGTAGACAAGGCTGTTAAGAAGGCATATGGGATACTAGGCTTTATAAATAGGGGTATAGAGTACAAAAGTCAGGAAGTGCTGACTAACCTCTATAAGACTTTGGTGAGGCCTCAGCTGGAATACTGTGTTCAATTCTGGTCACCACACTACAGAAAGGATGTGAAGGCATTGGAAAGGGTACAACGAAGATTTACTAGGATGGTGCCAGGATTGAGGGACTTCAGCTATGAGGAGAGGCTAGATAGGCTAAGGTTATTCTCTCTGGAGCAGAGAAGATTGAGGGGAGACCTAATAGAGGTTTATAAGATCATGAGGGGTTTCGACAGGGCAAATAGAGAAAAACTATTTCCACTCGTGGGTGAATCTGTGACTCGTGGTCACAGATTTAAAATAGTTTCAAGGCGAAGTAGAGGGGAGCTGAGGAGAATTTTTTTCACTCAGCGAGTTGTTCGAATCTGGAATGCATTGCCTGAAAAGGTGGTGGAGGCTGATTCGATAACAACTTTTAAAAGGGAATTAGATCTTTATTTAGGGAGAACAGGTCTATTAGGCTATGGGGAGCGGGCAGGGCAGTGGGATTGAATCGCTCTTTTCAAAGAGCCGGCACAGACTAGATGGGCCGAATGGCCTCCTTTTGTGCCGTAAAATTCTATGAATCTATGAATCTATGAATCAAATGTAAGGATTATTATTATAATTAAAAACTTGTGTGCACGATAAGGGCACATCATCCATAGCATAGTATCTAATACTAGATTTAATTTCTAACAATGCTTAACTACCGTTTCATGTAACAAAATCTTGTTCAAAGGAAACACACATAAGAAAGTAAGATATTTTCCACTTCCCCATGAAAATCCAGCACCACACCCATTGCCCAAATAAACATGTGTGAAAGTAAACATCATTTTCTGAAATTGCTGATATACTGAGCCAGTGTCAGATATTGTCTGATGCTGGTACAATTTCTGTCAGCATTTGATTTTGCCTTTTGTTCTAAATGTATTCATATGCCTATAGCTGTGTAATTAAACAATGAAAAGCATCTCAGAATTAAGTTATCCTTTCCTTCAACCGCGCTCAGCTCAACCATTTCTCACCATTGAATCAGAACGTCATGGGTTCCAAGTTGGGTCATTGAACTTGCCGTCTTGGCTGACACTTCAATGCAGTGCTCAGGGTGCTTTGCATTGTCAAAGGTGCTATCCACCAGATGAGACATTAAATGAAGTCCAGTCTGTTCCCTCACATGGATTTTAAAGATCTTATGGTACTATTCTTAAGTAAAGTAAGTTTCTTCAAATGTTCTGGCCAACAATCCCCCAGATAAAATTGGTCATTCATTTCATTGTTTGCGGGACATTGCTGAGTGTAAATTGGCTGCCTTGTTTGCCTGCAAAATACAGAGTTTCTATATCTTGCAGGATATTCTGTGAGGTGTTTGGGGAAAATCCTTTAATAATAATAATAATCCTTGCATTTGATACAGTGATTTTCATATCTCAAAGTGCTTCACAGAATATACTGTAAAGTGAATTGACTGTATATATATGGGCGAAGCACGGCAGCCAATTGCGCACAGCAATGTCCCACAAACATTCTTGGATTGAAATAACAGTTTATTATTTTTTTAGGGATTATTATTAGGCGTGTGGAGTAAGGAAACTTGTCCAAGATTTCGCCCTGCCAGGAATTGAACCAAGGTCTCAGTCTTGTAAGGCGAGAAATCAAATCTAAGGTATTTTATTATTGCAATATCCATAGAATATGCAAAGATGCACACAGAAAACATTTTTTTGCCATAATAAATGTTGTCAATTGTGTGTAATTTATTAGATTTGTGATATGATGTGTACTGATGGCAAACTTTACTTCTAAGAGCAGCTAACTAGAAAATTGCTATAAATATTTTCTTTAATGGACGTTGGAAATAGTTTTGGGCAACATCAGGCATTTAACTTCAATTTATATATGATTCCTAATCTCAATTGGACATGACAAGTACTCTAAAAGCACCAACTTTAGTATCTTGAAATTGCTTATGTTTTAAGAATAATC
Source organism: Hydrolagus colliei (assembly GCA_035084275.1). Lineage (NCBI taxonomy): Eukaryota > Metazoa > Chordata > Chondrichthyes > Chimaeriformes > Chimaeridae > Hydrolagus > Hydrolagus colliei. The sequence continues at coordinate 9,932,398 of CM068748.1, forward strand.
CACTTTATTACCCAGCAAGATGCATAAAAGTACGCCTCAACTACCTTCATTATGCATTGGTTTATATTTGTCTCCAATAACAGATGAAAAGGGATGAGGAATGATATGGCATGGAACAACAGTAGTAATCACTATTGATGGTCATCCTAAATTATGTTTCAAAACCTATTATTTCCCTATACAATCCTTGTTCAATTGTCTGAAAATTGTCTTTGTTTGTAAAGCATGGTGTGTACAGTTAATAATTCTAGCTTACTTATTGATGATTAACAGAAGCTAAGATATTTAAAATTCTGATTTAAAGCGAGTATATAATTTAATCATGTGTAGCATTTTCATTGAACGGCCTCCAGAGCCTGAGTAGCCTCCTTATCTTGTTGCAGTGTGTACACAGTAGTCTGCCTGACAGAGTACTGTATGGTTTGAGCCAATTGATTTGGCAACATTGCCAACATCATACATGCCTTGTTGTCTCCCACTGTTTTGACATGGTGAGTGAATCTCTCTCAGTTTCTCTTTTGACGAATTCTATTCCATTAATGTAGCTCATAAAGCAAAGTCTATCACCTGACAACTGCTAATCTTTTCTTCCATTTCCTGTTAGAAAGATGCAATGTAAAGACTGACATATTTCTAATGTATAGGGAGAATTTATTTTGACTAAACTCAATCTGGGGTGATGCCTTCTGATTAGAAGATTAGCACAATAAAATAAATTGAAGCTACAAAGAGTCATTTAGCAGTTACATGACAAATGGCATAATTAAGCATGACAATCCCCCTAAACTAAAACATTAAAGACATTGAAGATGGTGCTTAGTTGATGTAGGTACTTGGGGGGAAAAGTCTGACAATTGTACACATGGTCTAACTGAATACTGATGAGTCCAAATTATGATGGATGACCTCCAAATTTGGATGTTGTTTGGTTAAATTTAGGTTGGGTCCCTTTGAATGCGCAATTTCCATAATTCCCTCTTGAAACATTTGTTTTCCCTCCAAATATAAAAGGAAATAAAATGATGTACATAGGGTTAGACAGGCATCTGGTTTGAATCATTTTGGAACAAATCATTTGGTCATCTGGTACTTGAGCAGAAGCCTGGATGGAGGAAAAGTGCATTAACTGTAAACTGGCACAACTTTACTTTCTAAACTACAGATTGTGTTTCATTACTACCCTCCTTTTTCATAAAATAAATTTCCCTTGAAGTCTCCTTGTGACCTCCACTGTTCCTTCAAACAACAGCCGTAGAGATCTTCACATAGTTCTTTGTTAAAGCTGCTGGGAGATGTATTAGAGTAGTTCAGGTGGCCTATTCTTGTTTCTCTTCCCTTAGAGAATATACCAGTCTTTACTTACTGACTCCTTCTGATAGTTTGGCCTACATTAGAACTGTAGAGGTCATGTGTTTAAGTCTTGCTTCATCACTAAGCAGTGTAGTGTATTTGATATATTGCTGCCTGATACATGACTTGATTGAGTCTCATAGCATATTTTTTCTAAGAAAGGCAAAATAATTAAGTGAGCAAGAAAATTTCTGCCTCGGAGCTTCTAAGGCAGAGTAAAACAGCCCTTCCTTCTCTTAAGTGAGTGTGTGGAAATGAATGAGGAGGAGAGCTAGACAGTCCATTGAGAACCTTTGGGAACAATTGGAAGCCTATGGAACACACTCTTTTTATTATTAAATGGCATCGGGAGGGTGCTTTTATCTGAAGAGTGGCGAGGTCTCACAAGATAAGGAATCTAATTGTACCCCTACATCAATTACTTGCAATTTGATTTTTATTTGCACCATTGCTTCTTATTATATTCATGACTATAGAGCTCCACAGGGGAACTCTTTGTACATCCATTTTAATGGAGTGATGCACTGAAATGACATGGGGCAAGATCATCTGAAGTTATGTGTGCATATATAAATGCATTACATTTGTGACTACCACACGCGGTTTAGAAATGAGGTCAGGCTGCAGGTGGGGAACACAAAAAGCTAGATTCTGCTCAAACCAACTATCTTTTAACATTGAAGTGCCACCAACAACTTCCCTAATAAGTATGCAACAACACAGTCAGAATCACTGATGAGCTAGCTATCCAGTGGTGGGTCTTCGTATACTATATAGGTATAGTGTAAGGAAACTGCATGTGTAAATCTGAATAGGCTCAATTGATCTATGCATTTGGCTCCCATTCCAAAAACAATAAATAGTTCTGTAGAGCTCGGAAAAAAATTATATTATTTTCAATTTGTGAATTGCTAGTGATGGAAGCCCAATTTTAGTAATTTCAAATCTAACTAGTAATTTGAATTATTTTCTCTTCCTAGTTCCAAATTAAAATGCTTCAAACAAACATAATACCTGTACTTTAAAAAAAAAAAAATCACACAAATACATTTCCAGTTCAGTAATGGGTTAATACGCACAAGCCTTAAGCCTGAACTTTATTTTACAGATCCATGTCTTCAATAATACAAATATTATATATCAGTCAACTTGTAAAAAATTATGTTGTGAAACCCTTTTCAAATATATGCCAAGGATGCTGAATTGTAATGTTGCCTTATTACAAAATGAATCAGGAATTAGACATGTTATACATCATCTTACATATTAAATAACATTCACTGCAATAAAACTAGCTTATCTTGCTGTCAAAATAAGAATGATATATTTTAACAGAAAGGAAATTGAATTGCTTATACAAACATTTCATTGCTTCTGCAAATGACTTCATCTCACATTTGGAAAATGAGTGGATATTGTCATTTAATTCTGTTTCTTAACTCTGTTGGGTTTACAACTAGTGATCATCCACTCACCTGTGTTTGCCGTAAGAGATCTTGACTTCACAGGTTTATAAAATACACATTTCAAACCTACAACAACAAGAACAAAATTACACTTTGTATAGCGCCTTTCACGTCGGGATGGCGTCCCAAGGTGCTGGACAGTCATTGCTTCAGACCTGAGCTGAGGATGGGGACGGGGTGGGGTGGGGTGGGGAAGGGAAGGGGGGGGATTAGTTGTTTACGATGAGTCCATCGAAGAGGAGAGTCTTGAGGCAAGACTTGAAGGATGCCAAGGAGGGGCCAAGGTGGAGGGACTGTGGGATATCCTACACTATTAGTAGCACATTGGATTTGGGAGAATGAGTTTACTGACTCTAAATGTTTGTATGAGTTAAAATTTCAAACAAGAAATGCCTATAATCTTATCAGTGGCTCTGTACCATTACTATAAAAATCCTAAAAGATGACTGTCATATGAATAAATAATTATACAGGATAGTTTTTAAGGTTGAAGAAAAACAATAATAATTAATTCAAATTGATGAACAGAATTTTTTATTTTATTCACTCTCAGGAATAAAAAATATCATATGGTGCAAAACATATAACTGAAATAATTATTATTATTTTTTTTAATTTAAAAATTCAGATCCTCAATTGGAAAATCATTATAGACCTGATTCACTTTAAAGCCGCATTGTTCCACTTTGGTGGGTTTTAACTTTCAGAATGTTTTTCCTCTATCTACCCATATTTGGATGGATACATTTTTACTATAGGTACTTCAGTAGCTTTTATGCAGTTATTGAGATATAAAAATATATTAAGAACTTTTATTCCATAATTTAGGAAGTAACATTGAGCCATTCAATTTGTGCCATTTTATATTCCAGTTTAAAAACCAAAATAGTGGAAAAACACAGCTTGATCAACATCATAAAAAGAAACTTTCACAAAACTTTTCAGGATTCCTCATCAGAATTCAGCTTTTAAATTACATGTAAACATAAATATTATTTGACTATTGGGAATGTTCAATTTGAATTGCTGGAAAAGAAAATGAATAATTGATGGGAATTTTTATCCTTGGGTACAGAATCTTATCTTTCCACATCAATTCAGTTATGAACCATCATATGTTTTGCACCATATGATATTTTTGACTCCTGAGAGTGAATTTCAAACAGTTCAAAATTTACACAAAATGGTGCTCTGCACACAGATGCAGAGTTGGTTTTAATCTTGGTTCAAGGTATTGAAGGTATGGAAGCAGCATTGTCTTAAACATTTTAGCAGAGCTCCAACATGCTTTTCACTGGCTCAACTTGCATTAAAATCTAAAAGACAAAGTATTATATAATCAAAACTGCAAAATACTGCAGATGCTGGAAACAAAAACAGAAATCGCTGGGAACACTCAGCAGGTCAGGCACCATCTATGGAGAAAGGAAAAGTGAGTCAACGTTTCAGGTCCACGACCCTTCGGCAGAACTGAAGGGTCCTTTTGGCAGTAAAGTATAAATCCTGGAGACAAACTTCCACTCATCCTTATCTCTGAATATATCAATATATCAATATACTGTATATCAATATAACACTCAATTCTGATGAAGGATCGTGGACCTAAAGCATTGATTGAATTTTCCTTTCTCCATAGATGCTGCCAAGTATTATATGATATTCTTTGAGTTTTATTTGGAGTCTCCTTTTTGAGATAACATTTTCTAACCCTTTTCCAACATTTACATTAAGTTTAAATCCTCTCATCTCTTCCATTGCATGGTGCGGCCCTAAAAAAAACTCGATGAATATCTTACAATACTGTACTTTGTTTTTTAGATTGTATTTTAAGTTGAACCAGTGAAAAACATGCTGCTGCTCTCCTCCTCACACCCTGTGTGGCTCTGATGGCAGCATAACCATGGGTACGTGAATCACACTGGATTTGCTCTCCACATCGTTCATTGAAAGTTCTCGGATGTTACATTAAATTATCTGGAAACTGATTGTTTTTTAATGCTGTTGAAGTGCAAATCATGCAAGATGCACTTTGATAACATGAAAAAAACAAGCACTCCATTTTGCAGTCAGTCACTTGTGCTCAGTTGAAATTATTTGCAGAATATCAATCAGGTGTTTTTTTACAACTGATGATGTGATGTGAATTGGAATCTTGAACATTTCAATAAGATCTCCATCGGGACTTCTTTATTCTGGATTAATATTCGTAATTCTGTTGACTCCTCTCCATGTGGCTCAGATGCCTCACCTCAATTTAGTTGCTTTCCATTGTAACATCTGTGACCCAGGATTACCTTTATACATTGTACACATTATTGCACACATTATTCCAGGTCAGTCTGGACTAATTTTGCATCTAACAAATGAACACAAGAACATAAGAATTTGCTTGGCGAAGGAAAACTAAGGTCCATCTAGTTTGCCTTCTACCATCTTGACAGTCACTTGACATGTCATGTCCCAAACTATTTACTGCATCCTGAGATAATATTTTCCAGCAGAAATCTATCTGATTTATTCTTGAAACAAACAACACTTTCTGCTTCCACCATCTTCCCAGGGAGTATGTTTGATACATTTACTATTTGCTCACTGAAGTTTCCGCAGATTTGTTCTGAATTTATCCCCCTTCAATTGCAGGCCATATCCTTTGGTTCTCCTGTTCAGTACAAGATTCAAACAACTTATCATGGTCTACATTATATGGTCCTTCAGAATTGTAAAGACTGTAATCATATTGGCACTCAACCTCGTCTTACAAAAAAATCAAAAGCTGACAATTAGTTCCTAGGATTTATGCTGTGTACCTCTGGTTATACATCCTAACATTGGCTTACATACATTTTTAATACACGTTCATAGAAACAAGGTTTCCTGCTTAGTTTCATTCAATGTTATCTTCCCTTTGTTCCACACCGCAACCATTAATATTTATAAAGATAATGTGAGTTCTGCTTGTTATGTTGGGAACTTCATATACTTTCTTCAATTGGGTGTTATTGGATGGTTTAAGTCACTTCCAGTAATAGATACCATGCAGTAATGTGCATGACTTGAGGCTTCTGAAATAACAACAGATAGGTTACACAGCATGAATCCCATGAATGATGAACTGTATTCATCATAATACATAATACATGAATGTAGTTCATCATTCTATAATGATGAACTGTAGATTTTTTATTCACCTTTATATGCAGTGTTACCTGTTCGGAGAGGGTGTTTATTCAATTTTTCTTTAATCAAGCTATATCCATCCAATGGGTGTGTCACCCTGGTTCAGCTTATGTCAGCCTGGCTCAATTGGTAGCATTCTCACCTCTAACTCAGAATCACTTGTGGGTTCAAGCCCATCTTGTTAACCCAAGTAGATATAATGACGCTCAAATGTATTGATCAGGTGTGCTGCATTGTCAGTGGTGCTGGCCTTTGGGTGAGATTTTACATCAGGCTTCCACCTGCCTGTCCAAGTGAACATTAAAGAACCCCGGGGCACTATTCGAAAAGAGAAGGGAGTTTCTTGCAATGTCCTAATCAACAATCCCCCAAACAAAACTGACTGTTTGTAGGATATTGCTGTGCGCAAATTGGCTGCCGTGTTCGTCACAAAATACACAATCACATAACTTTTCAGTATATCCTATGAAGCGCTACAAGATGTCTTGATGACTTAATACAGTGCTACATCAAAAGCAAGGATATTTATGAAGAATTCTAATCCAATTACAGTATTTCTTCATTGTGTCCCAAACAGTGGACTGTTGGTAAGGGTAGGGTTTCATTCTATTAATGTATCTTCAAAACCCAGGAATAATTTATATTGGGTTTGACTGAGAGGTACTTGTTTTGCAGAGAACCATAGTAATGGAAGTGAACAAAGTATGTTAACATTCTGTGTCAAAATTGCAACCATACACAACCTTTCCAAATCTTAATTTGCTTCAGTGATCAAGACTGTCACTGATGAAATGCGAGAAAGCTTGTGATGAAATGAAATGAGCTGCTTCTGCAAGCTAGTCACATACTGCAAAAGCACTATTATAAATATAAGAATTAGGATCAGTCTATTCAATCAACCTGCATCATTAAAAAGTTATGAAACTCCTCATGACAGTTCAACTGTCGCTACTTTGTCAGGCTTTATGAGCTGATGAGGGAAAGACATTCATTGCATTGATAAAAAGTTTATTGTGGAACTTTACATCAAAAAAGATGTCAAAGATGCTATTTATTTTCCTTCAGTCAAATAAGAACATGATAATTAGAATTCAACATCATCAGTGGATTATTAATCAGTGATCTTCTATTAACAAGATTTTATAGCAGTTCTAGGTTATTCACTTTTCTTGTGTAATACCCTTCCTGATTATTACTGTGCATGGCAATAACACTAATGTACCTCATATATTTTAATTAAAAGAGAAACTACACACCACCATTTTATTGTATGATGCTTGGGCATGTATTTCCTTATTCATCCTCAGATGTGTGCCACACCTAGGCGTAGTGGTTGTTTCCTCTTGAATGCTTATTGAGTGCTCATATCTAATGCTTTCTTGGCATAGTGCAACATTGTGGTTTCGATTTTCTGCACACCAATCTTCACACTCAGCCACAGGCAGGATTCCTTTCTGAGCAACGTCATCTCATTTCTGCTGCCTCTATGTCTTGAGAGATCATAACTAAAGTTCCATTGCAACAGATTTACATGGCACTGATTGCAGAATTACCAACTATAGTCACATGAGAAGCTCAAAGGATAATGAGACTGTGGAATAATAATAATAATCCTACACTTGATATAGTGCTTTTCAGATCTTTTAGATGTCTCAAAACATTTCACAGAATATACTGTAAAGTGAATTGACTGTATATTTGTGAGCGAAATATGGCAAGACACTGTGCACAGCTCAGTGTCCCTCACAATGTCATGGATTGAATGACCAATTTATTATTATTTTTGGAGCGATTGTGATCAGGTGTGTAGAGTTAGGAAACTTGCCCAAGCTTTTGCCCTGTCAGGAATCGAACACAAGTCTCTCACTTGCAAGGTGAGTGCTCTAACCACTAAGCTACAGGACTCCACGTAACTTTCTGCCTGAGGTGGTGGTTGAACGAAAAAGCATTCAAGAGGAAGCTAAACCTTCACATAAGGTGGAAGGGGGGGCACTGTTTTACTGTATTCTTACTGTGTGGAGTGTAAACACCAGCACAGACTGATTGGGCCAAATGTCTTGTTTCTATGTTGTTTGTTCTTTGTAAATTGCCGATGTCTGCTGTTACTTGAGGGCCATCAGATGAGAACTTATCTTTCTCTAGGGCTGCTTTTTTGTGTAAGATCAGAGAAAGATGCATTTGCCAATGTAACAAATCTCTCTGAAACACATTTCTGTACATTTCTAGAGACATTAGGTTATGTTCTAGTTTCCAACAGGTATTAAATGTGTCCATATCAAGAACTAATCTAATGGTTAGTTTGGGCAAAGAGGCAAAATGCAGTTACTCTCAGTAGGTGCCAACACAAAATTTCCCCAAAGTTCTTTCCTGCTTCTTTTGGACTGTCATGGAAATGAGTGCCTCTTTTAATTTATCCAACCCATTTTGAGTTATACATTTTACCTTTCTGATTTTAATAACCAGCAGTATTTAGAAGTCAGCTGCACCTGAATGTTCTACGTTCTAATATCCTACGATTCTTGCAGGATTTGGGCATGAATTTTGCTTGATACTAGAGCTAAATATTACATGCTTTAAAATGCAATCTGTTCAGTGTGGCTGCAATTGAATGAATTAACTGGAATAATAAACATACCGCAGATGATGCTTATTCAATGTTGAATTTTTAAAAGGGTTTATCGGATCTAATTACTATGTATTCTAAGCAGAAAATCTAATCTTGTTGGGACCATTTTGTATGAACACTTGAGTAATCTTTATGGATTAGCTTGTTAAGAACCAACTGATTTTTGCTTGCATGAAAGTCTATTAATCATATTTTGAATACTTCACTGTAAGACATTTATCTTACATGCTGGTGTCCATTCATAAATAAATAAGGAATTCTTTCTTGGGAAGTCTTCTGTGGAAAGATAAGAAAAACATTTCATTTTTTAACTAGTTTATATTTTGTTGTTTAGATTATGAGTAATAACTAATAAAAGTAGGAAATGCTCATTTGTTATAATTTCCAGATATTCTGTTATCATATTTCTAAAATAGCTCAGTAGAAGCTGCAGAATTAAGATTTCTATAATCTTTTGTGCAGAGGAGAACTTTTAATATAGCCAAATACTGCATTAAGTCTTACATATCTACTAAAAGGTTTTTACTACCAAAGCAGATTCTGAACATTGGAAATGTAAACAGTTGCATTCTTGAATGTCTGGAACAAAAAAGGGGCTTGTCTGCTGCAATATCAATCATGTTTTTGATTACCAATCTGATAATACTTTCTTTTGGTGAGGTAAATAATTGTACTGGAGGAAAAAGATTAATGTCATTCAAATATACTGTCTGAACTTCATCCACAGACAAGGCAGTGCACAAGGATACACACTTGTTGCACTTATTCATTTTCTAAAGAGCTTTTAAACATAGTCTTATTCTAAAACAATATTTGGCTTTAGTAAATGAAGTTAAGACCTAAGTATAATCCCAGGATTGTAGAAGAAATCACTTTCTACTCAGTCGGTAATGTAGATGGCTAGTCAAGATAAATTAGCCAATAGACTGAAGTGCACTTCACATTCAATCAATGTAATACTTCCTTTTCAAGGGGGAGAGAAAACACAGTTGAAAAAGAAAGTTTTCAGGCGGGATTTGATAAAGAGGAAAGAGGGGGCAAGCCAGGTGAATTGAGGAAGAGCGTTCCAGAGTTTGGGGCGTTTTGGCTGAAAGTACGATGTCTGATTGTGGGGTGGAGGATGTGAGGGATGAGCAGGAGAGGACTCGTCTTGCAGCGAGAGACTTGGGTTGAATTTCCAGGCAGGATGAAACCTTGGCCAAGCTTCCTTACTCCACATGCCTAATAATAATCCTCCCCCCCAAAAAAACAACAATAAATCGGTCATTTCAATCCACGACTGGTTGTGGGACACTATTGTCCGCAATCGGCTGCTGGGTTTCGCTGACATATGTACAGTCGATTAACTTTACAGCATATTCTGTGAAGTGCTTTGAGAGTTTAAGATAACTTTGAGAAGAGCTTTAAATGATGCAAAATAACAACAACAAAATTACATTTGTGTAGCGCCTTTCACGTCGCAAGGACATTCCAAGGCTCTGAACAGTGTTTCGGACCTGAGCTGGTGGGGCAGGTGGGTCAGGGAGCCCACAGAGCAGAGGGAATGGACAGATTGATAGGGGGTTAGGTGGTCACAGCGGTGGGGCAAGCCCATGGAGGGCTTTGAAGATGAGGATAGGGTCACGGAGACTGGTGCGGGAGAGGACACACTGCAGTGTTTCCGGATGATCAAAATAATTTGTGCAATTGAAGATTTAAGTGGATTTCAATAAAGATTATGTTTTCAATTCTTACTCTGTCACACGCAAATACATTATCCCCTCCAGGTCCATCTGTGAAGTGCTTTGAAATGTTTTGACCATGTGAGAAGGCACCAAATCCAAATGGAAAACGATATAAGTAATCTTGTACCGTTTACTCAATAAACTATTGTGAATAATTGGGATTAGGTTCTATTCTGTCATTCTCATTTGATGAACTGGAAGAAAACTCAAATATCAGGTGTTTGTTGTGAAATGGTGTGAAAGAGCCAGACATATGATATTTAAAATAAAGGTCCTTCTAAAGTTGTTGAGTTACTATTGAGCCACTCAAACACTTTTAAGAGACCGTTTCTCAGCAAATTGATCTGTACACTGTACAGTATATTCATGCCGCAACATTGTGAATCGATGCCAAACCACCTCTTCAAAGTGGCCAATCTATCAATGCTGCATTGATACTATTTATTATTCTGTATACTGAAAATTACAGAAGGATAGATACAGAATTGTAACAAATGCAAAATATCATTTATTGGTCATTTATTATTGAGCACACCTCTCTAGAAAGGCTACAGCATACAAACAACTCTTTACTGGATTAGAAAAAAACACAAACCTATGTTTCAATTTACTTGCCATGTAACCCAATAGGATTGCTCTGCCGTTAGAGAGGAACAGTAATCTATTCATAAAGAAAATCTGAATACTAACATCAGCTACATAGGCGATAAGGAGCAATGAAATATAAAGAGCAGCAAGGTATATCTTATAAGTCAGTACCAGTAGTCAGAATATTTCTAATCATATTTGCATGCCAAATAAATGGCTAAATTGAAGATTTTATACATGTTCATTCCAGTTAGCTGTAGGAAGTAGTGAATGTTGGCATTGCAATGTTTTGTAAAGTACAAGACTCACAATCTGAGAAAAGGAATGTAATAGCAGCCTTGAACCATTCCTTAAATTACCCCTGAGAATGCAGCCATTTCAAGTGTATTTCACTGTTTACTTATCAGAATTTGTTAAGTAAACAGTGAACTACATTTGAAATTACTACAGAATTTACAGAACTTGTTTTCTCATCAAACTCTGAATCAGCAGGGATCTGCGAGCCAATTGCTATCACACTGAATTGGGGTTTTAGGTAAACACAATTTCAATCTAAATGGATTTTAATCAATCATAATTCTTTGAACCATTTCCAATGATTGAATATCATTAAGCTATTATGAAGATATAGAATGTTGTGCAAAAGTTCACTCACTCCAATTTATGCTTTTAAACTGGTTTTAAATTGAAACACTGTTAGTCAAGGATGTGGTCTATTCCCTGTTTTATTTATAAACCCAATAGTTTAGTCATTAATGAGGCATGAGTAGGAAAATAAGAAAATACGTTTTTATAGTTCTCTATTATATCAAAACATCTCAAAGCATCACTGTCAAGTAATCACACTTGTAGTGATTGTATTTACAAGCTACTGAAGCAGCCATTTGTGCCTGCAAGATCCGATCAATAGCAATAAGGTGAATAATCAATTAATCTGGAGGACTGTTGGCAAGGACACTAGTAGAAACTTTTTTGCTGGATGCACAGCAGATACCAGGATCTCCTCATAAGCTACCTGATGAACAGTGCAATTCACTACAACAAATATGATAGCACATTAACATGCCCACAACACCTTTTGGTCAGTTATCACACTCACTGAGATTTTCAGGGCCCTGACATTGTACATGGTGCACATAAAATAGCAAAGAAGAGACTGATCAAGTGATGGAGGAAATAAATTCCAAAAAGGAAAATGCATATAGGAGAGAGGAGAATGGCTTCAAAATTAAATTGGTCTGAAATGGAGGAAGGCTGAAGTAATGAATCAATACCAAAGTAATGAATGTGTCTTGTCACCCAATGATGCCCTGATAAATGATAATGATAATAAAATTGCAAATTGTAGACAGTTTACTGCTATTGAATTCTAATTTTTTTTTTAACTTGACCATCAGGTTAGTCTTTATTTATTATGCTTGTTTTTGAATCAGAGTTGCATATGGTAACTTCACTAAACAGCCACATTCAATCATTTGCAACATGATATGCACACGGTAGTTTGTGTAGCAAACGTGCATGGAAATATATATTTGATCCATTGGCCCTTTACTTACTTTCAGATATACTTTCCAAGCCCTTTAGTTTGGGGATTATTTTATTTTAATGTGAATTAAAATAAAAAAATAATAATCCCCTTCGTGTTTCACCCATTCCCAAACACTCCCCTCCCAGCTCGGGTCACACGCCTCTTGTTCGGCGCCTTGGGACGTCCTCCCGACGTGAAAGGCGCTCTATAAATGTAAATTGTTGTTGTTGTTGTTGAATAAAATACTTCTAATTTAAACTGGTGCTGTGATATATAACATTCTCAATAGATTAACTATGGCAGTCGTTTTAATGTTAACATGGATTACCGGGTTTGTTTATCCACCATCTGTTTCGAAAAGCATCCTAACAAATTTCAACTGTCCCTTACTCAGATGTGAAAGGTGTTTGTCAAACCCCAAAACATTCAAGGCTGATCAGCTGGAAACTAAATGCTCATTTTAATGCTCCCCTTGAGACAAACACTGTGAAGCTCCAACTACTTATGTAAGTGTTCCATCCCATTTGACATGATATCAATACATTCTCAGTAACAAAGCAAAAGCTATTTATGCAGTATCATTTTTGCCCAATCTATCACGCTTTGTGAAGGTCTACATTTACATTTGTCAACTGTTCCTCAATGAAGGTTGAATTGCCAATATGAAATGCTGTTCTTTCCTGCCATATAGAATCTGGTATAGAATCAATGGGTGAACAGCATTCCTCTCTGCTTGCAGATAGTTAATTCAACCTGCTGTTCCTGCAGTAGAATGTCTGTATTGCAGGCTACACTTGCATGACCAGATGTCAGGACTCGTTTGTTAAACCTTCATCAACTGTAGTTCATAACTGTGCAACATGTGAAAGAAGCAATAAACCCTAAAACTTTCTTAACATGTTTGCTTGAAAATTTGGGTTAGTCCCTATTCAAGTCTATATGATAGGCTTGCTTGGCTGCCTTTTTAGCAAGGATTGAATGCACATTAAAAGCAGGAATATTGTTTTTGTGTAAGGTCAAACTCTCATATGGAATACTATCTGAAGTTCTGGACCCCAAATCATCCAAAGGCCTTAAACAGGTGTAGAGGTGAGCGACTGTATTGAATCTCAATCTACGTATAAATAACTAACTTAAAAAGAAATGGTAACCATTGGACCTTTCTTCCTTGAATAAAACCTGGCTGAAGTTTTCAGAGGGTTGGCAAATTGGTCACAATGGCAAAAGGCTCAAAGATCAGGGGACACAAGTTACAAATGGCAAGGTTTTGTGCTGCTTACAATTCATGTGCTGCTCACATGACCCACTCTGATTATCTGTTGCTTCTGTATTGTCTATTCATGGGTTCCATTTGTTCCAATCAAGTCTTATTTGTTTCTGTTTTTAGATTGCTCTGATTTGTATGGACTGAATTGGGGATAGGCTCCATCTGCTCTCAGGGCAAAATGATCATGGGAGAATACTTTACTTGTGCAACGTCTAACATATGTTATATGAGCTGTAAGCCTTAAACTTCAAAGGGGTTTACTCTACTTATTATGCCCTAAATACTGTAACAAAATTATTTGCAGGCTTTACCAATGTTATGCTCTATTCTATACATTTGATACATTTGCTTCAACAGGTTGGATGTAATTTTAAAAAATTTCACTTAGAAATAATATTGAGGTATGAATGTAAAACAGAACTCTGGACCTCAGGGAGCAAAATAAGTCTCAAAAAGTTGTTTTTAGTAATGATCACTATAATCTCACATCAATTTGCTGATCCGTGAGAGTTTTGAAGGGGGACCAACAGTTTGGTTAACCTTGCAGGCAAATAAGGTATTACGGAAGCCTTCTTTGCAGGATTACAGACTAGGTACCAACATGCTTTTTCGCTATGATTATATTTTTACCACTTTGGCATCAAAAGAAGCAAAAGCATGCTTTTATTTGATGGAGACACAGATCTAATTACATGGTGCTCACTGGTTGGTGGTTGACATCATCGATTCCCACTCATTTTCTTTTCAACTAGAGCTTGTTGTAAATTATTCACTGCCCAGAGCTTTTAGCATTTAGCTTTGCTCATATTAAATTCCACAGCAAAACTAATTTCATATTACAATTGCTCCTGGTAGCTTCATAGTTTTGGTCCCTCTTAATATGCCAGACTTGGTGTCACTGATATCGTGAGGTTAGTGTTGAACTGGCTGCACTGTGAAACCAGTCTATTAGAAAAGTCGAATTAATCGTAAGCATAACTAATGTAGAACTGCTAAAGATGGTTTTAAAGGGATAGTGTGTCAGTTGGCGCAGGAAGCAGCACTCTCACCTTTGAGTCAGAAGGTCATGGGTCTTGAGACTTGGAATCACATAGTCTAAGCTGACATTTCAATGCAATAGTGAGGGTGTGTTACATTGTTGGAGATGCCGTCTTTTGGGTGAAATGCTAAACCAAGGTCCCAAATGCCTGTTCAGAGGGATTTTAAAGATTATGTGGCATGGCAATGGCAATATTCAACCATAGAAGTGATTTTCTCCTGGTATCCTGGTCAACAATCCTCCAAATAGAATTGATCACTCACTTCATAACGTTTGTAGAACATTACTGTGCACAACTGGCCGTCACTTTTCACCCACAATAATAGGGAACAGGGACATCTTTAAATAATTAATAGGGTTTCAACAAAGGGTCATGCACCTGAAACGTTGATTCACTTTTCCTTTCTCCGTAGATGCTGCTTGACCTGCTGGTTTGTTCCCAGCAATTTCGGTTTTTGTTTCAGATTTCCATCATCTGCAGTACAATATTTTGTGTTTCTGTTTAAATAATTAAATCTAGCTTTAAAACAAACCAATGCTCCCCAGAATCTGTTCGTTTTGTAATGGGTTGTTTGTGGTGGATCAAATGGAGCAATATCAGTAGAAATCAGTAGAAAATCAGTAGAAAATTTAATTTACTTGATAATATATCTGAATTTGCATTGTGTAAACCATGTGTACAGAGAGAAACATGTGTCTTTATTTAAGCCTGTAACAAAACTCATCTTAACTTTTGAATTTTTAACATAGAATTTTAGACTTGCACAGAATCTTGGAAACTCAATGTTTATCTTCCTGCACAGAAGGAGGCCAATTGGCCCATCATGCCTGTGCCTGCTGTTTGAAACATATAGCCAACTAGTTCCACTCCCTCACTCTTACCCCATAACCTTGCAAATTTTCCCTTTTCAAGTACATATCCAATTCCCTTTTGAAACCTACTATTGAATCTGCTTCCAATTAACTGAACCAAGCCTATTTTATCGGTATTGCGCTATTACATTTTATGAGCCATTTGTTATTTTGTTTTCTTAAGATAATAAAAGGCATGTCACATTTTAGTTGTTTTTCAATTGAAAAACTTACAGATACACTCTTATAACATCCCACTGAATTGTAAGTCTGAACAAATGTAAGTATTATCAATATATCTCTGCTTTTATCATTTGTGTCATCTAACGAGTGAAACAGCAGTAATTGCTTTTATAATTAATTGAATCAAGCTTATTTTATATGAGTTACTAAATGTTATGAGGTATTTTGAATACTGGGTTGCTGTTGATTTTTCCAGGCATATTGAAAACAAACAACTTTTGCTGCTGATGATATCAATAAACTTGATAACACTAGATTACCGGCCAAAAACTACCATCTTGATTTAATTTCTGTCAAGTGATTTGAGAAAAACAGGTAAGCTTTTCAGTTTTAGTAAAAACTTCAAATGATAAAATGTGTACTGTTTTATTGACATATTATCACTTTTTAAAATATAAATTATGAATCGATAAAAAACATAAAATTTGTAGATTAAGAAATCATATTTATTTTCGATAACATTTTAATTATTTCGAAATCACTGTTATTAGCTGCCTGGTCTGCCATTTTTGCAGTCATGCCTTTGGTGCCTAATATTCTTAAAATATCCATGATGTATTCCATCAAGTTGGACCATTTGATCTATTTTCACCCCACCAGTTTATCAATATTTCCTCTGTTCATATTTGTAATTTCTACACTCCCCTGGTGGCTCAAGGCATCATGTTTCCAGCAGTGGGAAATTATTGTGCAAGCCTCCTTCATGAAGACTGAAGTGAAGAATTAAATTTAAATTTTGACTGTACTCTGATATTCTGAGCCTACTGTTAATCCTATCGTTCAGAAGACTAATCTGTTCCCTAATGCCATGCTTGCCATGAGCACTGGTGAAAATGTCTTCTTAATGTGCACTTCAATTTATTTTTTATATTTATCATCCACTCCGATTATTGTTTGGTCCTCAGTGGTACCAAAATATCTGATTTTCTAGTTTTGCTACCGACTAAGAAATACTCATGGCGGGAAATGGAGAAAAGATGGGAATAGAATTAGAATTACCATAGATTTAATGATGGAATGGGCTCAACAGGTAAAGTGCCTCCTGTTTATGTCTCTAAATGTAAATTTGCTTTGTACTGAAATGTAACATTTGCTGATGATTGTATGTTCTCTATCTTTTAAATTATTTGGAGTCTTCTATCTTTCTAAACTCAAGATTTCTTCGTACAGTACTTGTTTTCAAAACTCAAACTAATTTCTTTATGTTATTCTTCTGTGAATAAGTGCCATTTAATATGATAACCTTTTACATTCTTAAACAACAATCTCAATTCTACTGTACTAATTGGTATTTTAATTATGATAAGACAAAAGCTTATATATAATAATAATTTATGGATTGTGGAGGACACATAACATCCTTTAATAGATAATTGTATCATCCATGACCATTCAAGACCTGCTCTTATGTTTTATGATGTCTTCGGACCAGATTGATCAACTTAAAACCTGATGACTTTGCCATAATGATCTATTATTCTGTTTTTTATATTCCCCAGTGAACAATTTTAACATTATTATATGGTATAAATCAATGTAATGCCAGTACTTGTTTTAACACCCATTAGCACTTAAGTTTTGCTCTGCCTTATGTCATTTGAACTCTTGAATTAAATCATAGACTTTATTATTTACTTCTTTCTGTCTCCCTATTCAAATGAAATACATCTACATATTAAAAATAGAAACTTTTTTTTCTTTATAGAGACTGAATTGCTAAATTCAGTGGAGATATAAATTGGAGAATAACAAAGCTGATTCACGGTGTGAAATGGGTGAGTGATGAGGAATGACAACATAAGCCCAAACTCATTGGCTTTGAAAAGAGGAATCTTAGAGGCAAGGAGGAATGTAAAATATTTAATGAGATGGAGAATAAACACTGAACAATAATTGCAGATGCACCAAGCCAACAAGATAGGTGGGCACAGGTTCAGGATGCTAAGGACAAGTTTAGGATACCTTTCAGGAAGTATTGTTTTATATAACTGGAAAGGATTGTCAGACAGAACAGTTGAGAGAAGGGCACTGAATATATTTAAGAAATTGTTCGATTCAGTAACGGTAAAATAGTAGGCATGGAGACATTCTGAATGTATGAGATCAAGGGTCTGAAAGCCTTATTCATCAGAACATCTTCTCTTTGAAATATTTAGCAAATGAGCCATCTCATTTATACTAAAAAAAAGTACTGTATTGTGTATGTTCAGTCAGATCTGCTTTTGGAAAAATGCTGTTCCCACCTAACTACATCAAAACATTTACCACTAATATGTTAGAAGTGGATAATGGTATGAGTATTTCTCTGGTTTCTGATAAAATAGGAATAGCATGCCAAAATTGGTTGAAAATAATTGTGTATTCATTTGGTTTGTCAACTTTCAACTTCTTAAATACTGTATATTCATTCTTCCTCACAGATTCACAAAAGCTTAAGTGGATGACATTACTGGTCTTATTTTAAATTTTTGTCATATTATATAAAATAAGTTGAGCGATGGATATCAGAAAATAAATCACATAAATCCCCACGTGAAAATGTTAATGAAACTAGATTGTAATGTGAGTTTGGTATATTATTATTACTGTTCATGTGATATCTCCATGCTAAATAACGTATGTATTCAAAATCCTTCATAAATACTGAGACATTCAATTTTTGTAAAATAACCTGGTACTATTGTTTTCAGCAATTTCTAAATGGGAATGGATTTATTATTAAATATACAGTATATGGACATTTCAGTCAATAAGATGGCACAGAATAGATGGACTGAATAGCGTATTTCATTCTGTGCAAGCCAAATGTGTTGTTCTCTAACTTTAGATACTTATCCTGATTATTCACGTTGTTGTTACTCTGAGGGAGGGCATGAGAGAGCCTGAGTGGGGGCCTTTTCAGCCTCTGGCAAAGAATTGTACTGCTTTGTATCTGAATTTGTTTTGTCTCTTTTTCTCCACATTCAAAGATGGAACACTTCACTTGCACACAAGTGTTAAATTTAGACTGTGGTGTAAACTAATTAAACACAAGGGTAACAGAATGTTGGAGAAAGCCACAGCACTTATATCTGGGTGAAGGTTTCTAATGTAATGTTGACTAATGGATTTAAAGCCTCCTGTCTGATGCCATTTCAGTAAAATTTGTTTGTTCAGTCTCAACCCAACATTTTGTCGGCATGATTCCACAGCACAAAACTGCCAATAATTCGCACTAATAGACACAAATTTGCCAATCTCAGTCAACACGTTCAAGAGGATGGCTGACACAGAAAATGGAAACAACAAACTCATCCAGTCAGGAAACTGTTCTCAGGTTGGAGTGAAAGCATATTATTAGGACACAGAAGGAGCTTTCTCCTGCATCCGACATACGCAGCTTGTTGCTATCACTTAAATTAATGTCTGTTGAATTCGGTTTATTTAAGAAAAAGAAAAAAGACCTCCAATGAATGAAAGCTAAAAACAGTTAAGAATAATTTGTGGATTTGTAGCGCCACGTGGCTATCTGAATTTTTGTAAAGTGTTTGGTGCAGGCTTCACATTCCATTCTGGACAATTGGAAATTCCAATTTATCAATGCATATGAACTCTCCAACATCATGGGCTGAATACCAACCAAAAATAAGTAGTTATTTCCAATTAAACTGTACCCCTCCCTCACTGTAAGATTCAAGATCTTGCATTCCAGCACTAACATTTATAAATATTTTCTCTGACTTTAATCACCTCAACAAAATCCTATATGAGTTAATTTCAATGCCACATAATTGGTAGTATGTATTCAACACAAGTCCTTTCCACATACAGTGATATCTTGTTCCTCACTTACATTAAGAACATAACATGAACTTTGATGATCTTCAAAATTATGCCGACTTGTCAATCAATTCTAAGGACACTAATTTGCCCAAATTCATTCCACTTCTCAGTAAACTTAAGCTTTTAGATCTGATTCTCTTAACACTTAGTTACATTAAAATATATTCTCCCTTGGTTTCATATCACCAGAGGCTTTTACTTTGACTTGAATTCCTTACTTACTAAATGATTTATTATGATCCCAATTTTGCACTTAACATCCTACAATAGGATACACAAAATGTAAAATCAATTCACTTTACAATATGTTCTACGAAGTGCTTTGAGGACAAGAATATTGAATTGAAGCCTTTGTGTAATGAGAAGCCAATGGAGTCAGGCTTCCTCCATCGGCTGCAGATCATCCAGAATTCTGCAGTCTATGTTCTCTTCCGCATCAGGCTCTGTTCATCTATCATCCCATCCTCACCTGACTCCATTAGCTTCTCACTATCATTATCATCATGCCAACCAATACGGTTAGCAACTCAAAACTTGTACATTCCAGGTGGATGATAAATTATCTAGGTACTGATTTCCAGGTGGGCTGTTGATTTCCAGAAAAATTTTGATTCCAAGTTGAGTGATTTGGAAAACTGTACATCTTAATAGCAGCTCATTTATATTTCAGATTAAGTTTGGATTCTTCTTCTGTCTGAGCATTTAATTCAGCTAGTATGATAAAGTACTGGGGTCTATTTGAAAGACCAGCTCCAGGCTTATCTGAAGGCAGTTGTCTTTTTTCAATTGCTAGTCAAATTAATTCATTGCCTATAACATTCAGGCTTGACTTCTGAAATTTGGCCAAGTTTTCCTGGTCGAAGCAAACTTCACTGAATTTAAATGAGACCATAAGAATCCCTTTATGCATAGTCTGTTCTACAAACCCATCAGAAATTCAAGGAGTCCTTTCAGCCTCCAAGCAGCAGATGTACAGCCATAATTTTCACAGGGCAGTAAGCACTAAAGGAATAAAAATGCAAAGTGAAGTTATGAATTTATCAGTAAATAATAGTAATGTAATACTAATAATTTGGAAAGAGAAGGAAATTTCTCCCAGTATTTTGGCCAACAATCCATCAAATAAAATAGATCCTTCACCTCTTGGCTGTTTGTGGGGCATTGGTTTGCATCAATTGGCTACCGTATTTGATTTTAAAATGCACTGGCATTGCACTTTACAGTAAAACCTGTGAAGTGCTTTGAGACATCCTCCCCATATAAACAGTGCTCTAACATATTTAAGGATTATTAAAGTTCTCAAGCAATTCCCCATAATACCAATCAAAATGAAGGTGCAATGCAGAATGTCTATTTAACCTCAGAACCTCCATTACACAACACTGGCCAATTGCTTTCAACCGATGACATTTCCATGCTTGAAACTGTCGTGTTCCTTGGAGCATTTGATTATCTCAGTCTTGTCCCTATAAACTTCGATTCCGTTTTCATTACAGTTTTCTATGAAAACAGTAAGTCATTTTGAAAAATTTGGCAGTTGGCTCATGGATCAATGGGAACATTGAAGATTACTTTGCTAGCAGAATCATATTAAAGCATATGCCTTCTTTAAATACTCCAAAAGAAATGTTAATTACTGCAATGCACTAAATTTAAAAATGGACGAAGGATAAACATGCTCTTCATTTGTTTTACAGCTCTTGCACTGTCTCTCTGAATGGTTTAGCTGCAAGAACTTTGTTATAAATCATTCTACTCAGCACACATTTACTAGACAATAGTCATTACTTCAAGACATAACAATTCATTGTGTGAAATGAATACAGTCCGGTATCAATATCTCAGTACTATAGATAGGAAATTTCAAACCAAATGTCATTGCAAAGCTGCTTGGCCTGATTTTCTTACACTAGATAATATAGAAAATAATTCAGAAAATGACTTATTTTCAGCTAGAAATCAACTTAAAAAGTTATAAGTGGAAACTGCCAATTTCATTTTGGATTATGATAAACACTACCAAATGTAAAGCTGACCATGACACACTAGTTACTTCAGTATCATGAGTTATTCAGTTAGCCTCCTTTGTATAGTCATTTATTATTACTGTTCAGGCCATTACATTACACAGCTAACACGACTGGATCTTCTGCTAATACTTTTCCAGGCATGATTTCTCTGTGGGGCAAAGGTGTACACAATTATATTCAGGTTAACAAGATTGCTTACTAAGTGCTTTTTAACAGCAGTACTGATGGTGACAGTAGCTCTAACAAAACATTCAATTTAACAGTGTTTCTGTTATTTGTGCATCATTGAACACATGCTATCACCAAAATGGACCAAATACTGTTGCAACTTTATGTAAAATTGAGGTTTACATAAAAACTCCTAATATCTTCTATTTCATAACAAAAGTGGTGGATGAGGAATTCTGAAGCCTTAGAATATCCAACAAGATAGATTTACTCATTGGAGTTATTTACTTCATATCTCAAATTATTCTTCACTGCTCTTGTTATCCCTCACCAAAGTACTGCAAAGTGTTTAAAGAAACTGCTAAAATGGATTAAAGTGCTTGAAACTGTGGCAATATTTGGTCATTAAATTAAACTGTTGGGCCCAAATTACCCACCAATGAGGCAACTGCACCATAATAACAACAACAACTTTGATTTATATAGCGTCTCAGAGCGTTTCACAATAATGGATCCCGGGCCCGAGCCAGGGGGAGGGGGAAAAAGTTGTCTTTAGCTGAGTCCTGAAACTAGGAAGAGAAGGGGCAAGGCAAAGAGAGTGAGGAAGGGAGTTCCAGAGTTGCGGGGCATAGTGGCTGAAGGCACGGCCGCTGAGAGTGGAGCAGAGGATTCGGGGGCCAACGATGAGACCAGAACCGGAGGAGCAAAGGCAATGGATGCTGTGCGGGGGAGAGAGGAGGTCACAGAGGTAGGAGGGGTGCAGAGGAGTGGAGGGACTTGAAAACAAGGGTAAGGATCTTGAAGTCGATCTTCTCCGGGACAGGGAGCCAGTGAAGTCTGGCAAGGACTGGGGTAATCGGGGAGCGAAGTTTGGTGCGGGTGAGAATGCGGACGACAGAGTTCTGAATGAGCTGAATTTTATGGATTGTGGTGGAGGGAATACGGGGAAAATTCTATTTTCCATCATCAACCAGGATGTGTACCTCAGAGCTGAGCTGGCTTTCAAAAAAGACCACAATATTACAAGCCAAGATATCACAAAAATTTGAACAATGTATGGCACTATTCATATAAATCTGATATCCACTTGCCATAATCCTAACAATTTCACCTAAATGCCAGAAAGCAATTCCTTCTGACAGGATATATCCTAGGGATAAACCCACTCACTGAACATCACCAGCATTGTCTGTTCAGCGTTCACAGTAGAATTCTGACCTTTGGCTAAGTAACAAAGAAGTATCATGCTACAAATGCAGTATTATTTGATTGTAACCACTGTCTGGTCTGCATAATTCTTAAAGGTCATCCACTGTGTGAATACAGATAAAATCCAGACATTTCTCACACATTTTGCTTGCCCCTGCAACTGCTGTACTTGTCACCAATCCAAAATTGTGAAGTTTTGCAAATATATATATATACAGTATTTCAAAATACCGATGCAGATACTTTTCCAAATAGTACATCAGTTAAATTCCAAATGATTCTAACTCTAGCATGACTGGATCTAATTCTAAAACATGGATCTAAACTAAGCGGATAATTTGTTTACAAATAGAGCCACTGCATTAACTTGGCATACAAACTGTAGATCTGATAAACAGTGAGTTGTATAGCCCCTTATTTCTATGGTTTTTAATTTCTGTACTTGTATTATAAACCAAGCAAGGCAAAAATTGCACCAATTACAGATGGCATACAATGATCTGGAGATGTTTGCTTCTTGTGGAGCTCCTGTGGCTCAGTGGTTAGAGCACTTGTCTTGCAAGCTGGGAAAACCAAGCTGGGGAGACCTGTGTTCAAATCCAGGCAGGTCAGGGCGAAACCTTGGGCAAGTTTCTTTACTCCACACGCCTAATAATAATCCCTCCAAAAAAACACAATAATAAAATTGGTCATTTCAATCCACGACTGTGTGTGGGACACTGCTGTGCGCAATTGGCTGCTGCGATTCGCCCACAAATATATACAGTCAATTCACTTTACAGTATATTCTGTGAAGCGCTTTGGGACGTTGATAAGATGTGGAAAGCGCTATATCAAATGCAAGGATTATTATTATTATTATTGTATAAATAAACCTTATTTAACAAAACGGATTCTATTGTCAAGTGCAGAATTACAAACCTTTTTTCCATTGCAGGTTTCACTCAGTTTCTGGTCCAGCCATCAACCACTCCATCTGTGGCTTTGCTGCTGGTAAGACTCCGACCTCGTCACTTGTGCTCCAAATTTCAGGCATTTACTTTGCCCCACCATCCGAAATGATGGTTGTTAATGAGAACAGTGGATAACAAGCAAGGCAGATAATGGGGGGAAGGAGAGGTCTCAAATGATCAGTGTGCTTGTCTCTATGGGTTCCATAGATGACATGTACCGCCAGACATAAATTTTCAATTTATCTCAAGGGCAAACATAAGAGAATGTGCAAGAGCACAAGTAGATAATATATAAAGCAGACAGTAATAGATTTTGCAGAAGTACAAAATGCATATATTAGCATATATTTCTAGACTTGAAGTCAATTTATGTTTTGTTAATACATTTTCTTTCAGCATTATGATCATAAGTACTTGAAGCTTCGAAATGTAAATGAATAGTGATGTATAATTTATGAATGATTAAACATGTAGTATCTACCTATCTGTTTTTCATTTGGAATAATATATCTTGATACAGAATTTTCCATTCAAAGTTCTGACTAAAATTTATATTTTGTACAACTATATCAATGAGTTAGAAATTGACTTGCAATTTACATATGTTTAGTCCTGGATTACTCATGCTGTTTATAGGGAAGTTAAATGTATGTATGTTCATTATTCTCCAAATAAATACATACCGTATTTATATTCCATTCTTAAAAACAGAATATATTAATGTCTAAAATTGAAATCACGTTGATATTGCTAATGACATTTATATTTGTGTTGTTTCATATGTAAAATAAATCATATAGGAAACAAATTCAGTTAGTTTATATTTGTCTGCTGGAGATTATTATAATCTACATTTTCTTGGCAAATCAACATTACAACCATTTTCAACATTTAAGTTTGTGTTTTGTTTTCTATCATTTTTTTTACCAGGAAGGGTTAATGACAAACAGCAACAGATTGGTCCAGAGTTCGAGAGCACCTGGATTCAATTCCCGCAGGGCAAAACATTAAGTAACAGCAAACAACAACAAAATTACACTTGTAAAGCGCCTTTCATGTCAGTTTACTTACTCCATACACCGTTGTGTACCTAGTAATCAGTAGGAACCTGGTTGTTAGTTGATTGGTGGATTGCTTTTCCGGGGGTAATACTCTCCTTAAATTAGAAAAATTAAATATAATAACTTAGTCACTCAACCCACGACTGTTTGTGGGACACTGGTGGGTACAATTGGCTGTTGTGTTTCGCTGACAAATTATACAATCAATTAATTTTAGAATATATTCTGTGAAGTGCTTTGAGACGTCTCAAAGATGCGCTGTATCAAATGCATAATATTAATAATATTATTTGCACAAATAAGCAACTGGAAGCCCTGATGTTATTCATGGATCTGCTTGCTGCAAAGAAATTCCATTGCTTCTCTAGATTCTAAATAGGCATTTTTCATATTGAAAAATTATGAATATTATAAGGATCAGTTCTGGGACCACTTATTCACAAGATTCTGAAATTGCTTTGACAAGACAAATGTAAGCAGAATATCAAATTCTGCTTGTTATTCCCCCCCTGAAGGTAATTTAGAAGCTAATGAATGGCAAGCTCAAGGTCTGATCCCAATAGTACCCAATATGACAGTACTACTAAATTAAAAAAATGCCCATTTATATCACTTTAAAAAAAAAATTCAATCCAAATCTCCATTCAAGCATTACTCCTTCCTGAAACTGTGAATTAAACTTTTGCTAAAAGTTTCTTCTGAGAGACCAACCAGGCTGAAGTCTGTGTGTCAAATTCAGTGAAGTGTTCCAAAATCTACAGTTTCAGAGCATTCGTGGGGAAGAAAATGTTAATCGGAAACAAATTCAACTTAGGCTGAGGTGAATTAATACAGTAATAGTACGATAACTTGAATGTTTGATGATAAATTGATAAGAAGACACTGTATGCAAACTGTATACATTTAAATAAAAGCTTCTAAAAATGCTTCACACTACTGTTAGAAGTAGTGATTGTGTATTCTGCAGGCAAATGAGGCAGTTGATTTGCACACAATGTCCCATAAAACCCTCCACAAATTAATAACAAATTATATTTGGAAGATTGTTCGCCAGAACACTGGGAAAAAATGTCCTTCTCTTTTCAAGTAATGGGATCTTTAAATGTGTTCTGAAAAGGCAGATGGCAACTTGCCTTAATGTCTCATCTGAAGGACTTCATTCTGAAAATACAACAATGAGTACATTCACATACAACAGTGACAACAAAATTACATTTATATATACAACTTCTAAAGGTTTTATGGGATCTATGAAAAAAACCTTAAATGAAGTTAAACAACCAAAGATTAACACTTCAAGGGAACATTCTCTTTTATACCTGGATTGCTGAGATTTCACAAATCGTGCAAAAACATCCTTCTCTTGAAAATACCTCCTTTCCTACAGTATGGATTTGATAGTTCCCAAACAGATCCCAGAGAGCAATGGAAACATTTATAGTCAATATTTTCCTCAAAGAAATACCTGCTGATTCATTAACAATTTCCAGGCTAATTAACTGCTTAAAGTTACCAAGCATAACATGTATTACTCTGTGGAATTCCTCTTGGAAAGATTGTTGATATTAATGAATATTAATGAATATTAATTAATTAATGGCAGCTAAAAGTACAAGCTTATCAATTAGACATTTAATGCAGTAATGTGAATATTCTGGAAAATGCATTTTGCAATCTTATGTTATTGGCACATCCTCCCAACGTGAAAGGTACTCTACAACTGTAATTTTGTTGTTGTTGTTTTTATTATCTCAACAAGATTTCAATTTTAGCATGTTTTAAGCATAGTCATGGATTTTCCTGTGATAGACACATGGCTGGCTAAAAAAAACTTGATGAAAGTGGATACTAACGGAACTCAAGATTCTTAACCAAAATGTATCCTTTATGATGACCTCCTGATGTGGATGGTGCTATATAAATGTAATTTGCTGGAGTTGTTATCATCTCATTTCTATAGTCGCCATTTTAATTTCAAGAATTTGTCAAAGACCAAATCCTCAAGACAGCCACTGTTAATACTGATTCTATTTGATTGGACTATTGATTATATTTTTTTTGCTTCACCTTCCAGCATTACTTACGGTCATTTTCTGCCCAGTTTGTACTCCTGGAAGCAATGAGGTTTTGTAATGTCAAACCTGATTTGTATTTACTGCTCCAAACCGCTCAGAGATGGAGCTAGAGACAGCTTTGCAAATGAGCAACCAAGTCCACATACAAAGCTCCACTATAAAGTGTTAGTGCCAGTCATGCAACTGGCTCCTTAATAACATTATGATATTCAGTCTACCCAAGAGCTTAATAGGAACCATTTACGAGGAGAGATCGAACCAACTCAGGTCACCTACACTCAGATTGCAGCAGGGCAAAAGATATTCTGGCAAAACCACCTTCAAAACCTATCTTAGAAGCAGTCTTTTATTGCTGTGGTTCTGCAATAATTTGTTTGCAAATGGGGTCTCATGCAACACAAATCAGGCTAGAGCTGTGCTACTGAAATCATCAACAGGAAATGGTTTTATCACCAATGCTATTTACTCCTGTATGTGAATGCATTCGACCTGAATCATCATGGGATCACTTACTCAAAGTCTGTTCAAAGCATTTTTACTTTTATTTAACTGCAGCTGGAGCATGCACTGAACCCAAGATAAAGCTGAAAAGCAATATAAATACAAAATTACATTTTTATAGGGCCTTTCACATCGGGAGGACGTCCCAAAGCGCTGGGCAAGAAATGTAGGGCCTAAACCTGGCATCTTTTTCCACATTACTATACTGATAGGTTTTTGCAAATAGAATTCCTGTCTCCTTTTGGTTAGTATTTCCCTTAAACTGGCCTTGTTTCTTTCTTGTAAATTTGGACACCATCGATGTTTCCATTGCTTTGTGATCTTCGGGTATTCCCAGTAACTATTTTCAGACTTCAGGTTACCATTAGTTTCCTCTTCTGTGGTTACAACTAATATGGAACAGGAAGTTGAGTTTATACACCCAGCTTCATATCGGCGCTTATGCACTCATTGTCCCTGATTTGATTCTTCTCTGTCCACGAGAAAGGAACAAAAAAGCACAGTTCTTAATCACTGCATAAAAAAGGCCATTTGTTTGGATGGTAAATGAGTATAAGATCATGCTTTATATGATGCATCCATAGGCAAATAGCATTTTTGAGAGGCTATTTTGTGCTTAAGGTAGAAAAGGGCTGCCTTGGTGCCAATGGAACCATATTGTCTTCAGGGTGAGGAGGGAGAAGGAAATTGGAGGTAAATTTTAAATAAAATACACTGGCAATACCAGTGGATGATTGGAAGTACTGTATTTACAAAGCAGTATGAGAATACTTTTACAAAACACAAAATACTGCAAATGCCGGAAATCTGAAACAAAAGCAGAAATTGCTGGGAAAACTCAGCAGGTCAACAACAACAACAACAATGACAACTATGATTTATATAGCGCCCTCCACGCCGGACGGCGTCTCAGAGCTCTTCACAGTAATGCATCCCAGGACCGAGCCAGGGGCAGGAATAGAAAGGTGACCAAAGGTGCGGTCGAAGAGAAAAGGCTTTAGCTGTGACCTGAAACTGGAACGAGAGAGCGAAGGGAGTGAGGAAGGGAGTTCCAGAGCCTCGGGGGCATAATGGCTGAAGGCACGGCCGCTGAGGGTGGAGTGGAGGATTCGGGGGACATGGAGGAGGCGAAGGCAGCGGGTGCTGGTTTGGGGAAAGAGATCAGAGAGGTAGAGGGGTGCACAGGAGTGGAGGGACTTGAAAACAACGGTGAGGATCTTAAAGTCGATCCTCTCAGGGACAGGAAGCCAGTGAAGTCTGGCAAGGACTGGGGTAATGGGGGAGCAAAGCTTGGTGCGGGTGAGTATGCGGGTGGCAGAGTTTTGAATTAACTGGATTTTGTGGATTGTGATGGAGGGGAGACCGGCGAGGAGGGTGTTGCAATAGTCCAGCCAAGAGGTGACAAAGGCTTGGAGAGTTTTCGGACCAGTCGGGAAGGTGGGGGAGGTGAGAGCCGTGCGAATGGAGACGTTGATGAGAGCCAAAGAGTATGGATTCCGTCTTGTCGACATTCAGCTGCAGGAAGTTTGCGCTCATCCAGTTCCTGATTCTGACAGGCAGGCTGACAGAACATCAGGGGACTGGGGGTCGCAAAGTGAAGTGGAAAAGTAGAGTTGGATGTCATCAACAGACCCTCAGTTCTGACGAAGAGTCGTGGACCTGAAACGTTGACTCACTTTCCTTTCTCCATGGATGTTGCCTAACCTGCTGAGTTTTCCCAGCAACTTCTGTTTTTGTTTGAGAATACTTTTACATCGTATCAATATTTAGAAGTAAGAAATACCATTAGAGAAACAGCTTAATATACTCTTGGTAGCAACGTCTAAGTGAATTAAAATATGTTTGGCATTAAGATTTCTGCTCAGCCCGCTGGAAAACATCACTGGGCAGTTTGGTTTTATTTAATTAGCATCAAACTAATGGAAGTTCCTGTACCATTTCTTTTAGATAAGATATTTGTGGAAAATTTGTTAACATTTACATAGTGTATTAGCAACTTTGTTTAAAAGTTAACAAATTGTACATTTGCTGCAATTTAAAGTCATTTATACATTTCGCTGTGTGTAATTTAAATTGTTTCATACCTTGCCAATAGCATTAATTGAAAAATATTCCATTCTCACTAACTATGACTTTTGGGATCAATGATCAAATTATAATGAACAGCTCCATAATATACAAATATCTGAATTAAGTCTTCATTTCTGTATTTTTGAAACTTGAATTAAAATATAATTTTTCTCCCCCATCGGAATAAATATTTTAGTTCTGTCCTATTCAGAGAATTATGTTGCAACATTTTAGAGATAAATGAATGAAATGTCTATTTTAGCATATGTTATTTTATTATTGCAGCTCTATTGCACCGTGCAGTGCCATCTGGTGTATGCACAAGCAAACAAAAGTAAAGATAGGAATTACGTGCCAACAGTTCAAGATGGAATCAGAAAAAATATCCAATATGTATATATTTATAAACTTCAAAATTAGCTGCAGTGTTTTAAATAATTTTAAGTAGCTTGACATAGAATAACCACAACAATAACTTGCATTTATATGTACATTGATTTAAGAAAGGTGCAGAGGGTAATAGTATGGATTGATAGTGAAGTCGGAGGTTCAGATGAGAAGGAAAACATATCTCGTGATTTATCCTGCTGGGAGCAGGCAATTTTGGTGGTGGGGGGGCGATTAGCTGGCTGTCCGACACAATCAGAAACCCATTACCATGCTTAAGAGTATCCAAATCAACCAGAGTTCCATGCATCCCATTTATATATGGAAATTCCAGAGATGTTTATTGTAATGGAATGCACACTCTCTACTGGAGAGACACATCCTGCTTGCCTGATTCCAGAAAGTATTAGATGCAGATTAGCAAGAGCCCAGATTGTGTGTTGGGGTACTGCTGGAATCTCATAAATGCATAAGAGCATTGCCACCATCTTTCTGCTCACAGCTCGGACAGACATCCTTTTTCATTGAGCTATGTGTCCGCCAGTTAGAGGTATGGAACTTAAGCAGCAGCTGCAAACCAATCAGGGTAGATTACAAACACTGGATGCACAAATGCAATCACAATGATCTCTTTGTAATTCATACCCGCTGTGATTTTTACTATATAGGGGTGAATTGTACTATTCCCTATACCATTTTCACCCAGTTGTTTCAGAAGGAGACCTCATTTATACTTCACACATGTGTGAATCCTGCAAAATAGGCAACACAAACACAGTACGACTAGAATACATCCATTGTTCTACATTTGCCAAAGAATCTGATTCAATAATTTCTATGTAAAGGAAACATCTTTGAAAAATTCCGAAAGCATGCCATCCCATTCGATCCATCTTATGGAAACATAGTTCCTCAAAAATATTTTATTTATGAGATGAGCCAGCGTTTATGAACTGCAGCAGGTTGGAAATTGAATGCTTATTTCAGTGAATGGTAACAAAAAGGAAAGGCCTGTGGACTTTATGCTATATTATACTTATTTTAAAGGTTTCTAAATTGCAGAAAGACCAAAACAATTTTTTCAAATGTTTCATATTATTTATTGCAGCTGTGTAACCAAACAGTGAGAAATGCAGTGAGGGATTATAATGCCTACAGTTTGTCTTGTCAAAACCAAAACTGATTTAATTGGCATTTCATGATGCATAACCTTCATGCAATATCCATATATTTGTAAATTCTGTGCCATGCAATACACGCACTATTCTTTGCTCCACATCGATTAACTGCACAGATGCTACAGTCAGGAATTATGAAAAATTATAGCTAAAGGCAACACTTGGTCTACTCAATCTCAGTCCATATATGCCAATATTAAAGCTGATGCCTTTAAAATGTGCTCTAGCCTAATGAAGGTTTTAATTAGTTATATATATTTACCTCATAGCCAACTAAACAACAACAACAATACATTTATATTGGGCCTTTCATGTTGGAATGACGTCCCAAAATGCTGGACAGTTGAAGGTTTACATCCAAGCTGGGGATTGGAATCAAGACGGTTGGTGGGTTAGGGGGAGTGGGACAGTGGCTTAAAGCACGGTGAAAGAGGAAAGTCTTGAGAAACACTTCAAGGAGGCAAGGAAGGAGCCAAGGCAGAAGGATTCCAGGATGGATATCCAAGGGTAAAAATAGAACAGGCTGGTGTCTGCCAAGCAGTGGGAGTAGACAAGTTGGTATGTTGATAATAGGTCACAGAGATAGGGAGAAGCAAGATCGTGGAGAGCTTAAAAAGTGAGTACAAGGATTTTAAACTTGTAACTCTGCGGGATGGGGAGCTAGTGGAGATTGCCGAGAATGGGGATTATCAGTTACCAGAGCCTGGTACAAGAGAGGATGCAAGTTGTAGAGTTCTGAATAATCTACAGTGTTGGGAAGTTCATGGAGCAGGAAAGTAGTGTATTTGAGCCTGGATGTGATGAATATGTGAATGAGGTTCTTGGTGGCCTAAGGAGAGAAACAGTGGCAGAGGCAGGCAATGTTGCAGAGGTGGGGAAGACAGCGCACATTCTGGCATGAATGTATGCCTTAAAGGTTAATTGAGCATCAAACCGGCCACCAGAGTTCCATACTGCCTATGTGAGGTGGAGAGTGCATCTGTGAATGGTGATGCTGTCAGTGCCTGAGGAGAGGCGGCGCTGATGGAAGCCAAGCAAGAGGTCCTCCGCCTTACCAACATTTAACTGGAAAACGTTAGCTTTCACCCAGAACATGGTGCCTGACAGAAAATTCACCAGGATATCAGTGGCCTTGGAGTCAAGGTAGAGAGATAAGAGTTGGTGTAATCCGCATAAATGTAAAAATTAACCCTGTGCCTGCGGATGACATCACCAAGGAACAAGGACAGAGCCCAATGGAACGCTGCACACAGTGAGCAGGAGGAGAAGCCATTGGTGGGAACCAAGTCCAAATGATAGTAAAGGTAAAGATGAAACTAGGGCAGAACCAAGAAGGTGGAGAGGAGAGGCAGTGGAGAATAGATTAAAAGAATAAAATCTTTCTTTTTAAACTATACTTTACTTATGAAAAAAATTATAATCATTTGCATATCCCAGTCAGACCAAAATATGAATTCAGAATAAACCTGTTAAAATTCTCGGAGCTAATGTTTAAAATGTCAGCTCACTTCAACAAGGCTTGTGTGATTGGAATTTTTAGATATAACCTGGGATCAATAAAACCACTTTGACAATGGACATTTTAGATTACCTAATCACTTGCACTACAGATCCAGAAATAATATCTCATTAGTGATATCTAAGTGAATTTTGATCCACCTAACATTTCTGTATATTTTTTATCATTTGTTGCCTTGATGTATTTCAAACAGCTTGCAAATATACTAAAATCTTTAGGCTAACTCTTGCATTAAAATTTAAAATTTTTTACATAAATCACAAAAATAAAGATTTTTTGAGGGGAACCAAACATTCCAGAAGTCAAATTCAATCAAAATGCACATGTATAATGTTTTTATAATTCAAATGTCTATATAATTGAAGCACTCTGAGACGCCGTCCAACGTGGAGGACGCTATATAAATTGAAGTTGTTGTTGTTGTAATTGACTTCAACAGTAATCAAAAGTAATGCATGTGTTGTCCTGCAATACCTAAACGTAACTGTTTAAGCATTGAGGCTCATTTACACCCCCATATAACAGAAGGTCAGCTATTCCCTTCAAAGAAAATAGAAACCAGAATCCAACCTTACTATATTAAATTTGCCCCAAGATATATTTTGGAACTCCATCGCTGAATGAAATTTTTTAAATTTGACTTTATGTGGTGGGACTTTATGTGGTCTAAACAAAATTTTGAAATAATTAACAATTCAAAAGATGAATGATCATTGCAACCCAGAAATTCCTGACAACACCCATCAATAAAACACTGCATTTGGTTTATACATGTAAAAAAAAATCATAACTCAGTTAACTGCATTTTCTAGGCTTAACTATATTTGCAGCACCTAAATATATGCTCACTGCTTGAATTATTAACCTTGAGCAGACTGAAAGGTTTCAAGAAAGTACGTATAACTATTTCAAATGTATCACTGATTTGAAGAATATCCCGTGTCTGGCTCTAAGTCATTATATTTTGCTTCAGAAGCTTTAGATGCTAATTTTGTTTATCAGTACTCAAAATGTTTTGAAATGTTCTCTTTGTACAATGGTTGTGTTTTCGTAGCAAAGCTTACAAATTAGCATAATACAATTAATAATTCTGAATTATTAAAACAAATACAGCAACTGAACAGAGAGACAATGTTAAATTTAAATTATCTCAAAGTCAATAAATGATTGACATCCAGTGAACATAATAACAGTCTATAAATATATTAATTCTATAATACGTAAATTAATACATATTCATTCTGTCTTATAATATTCAAATGTTCAAAATAATGTGAAATCAATCATTGATATAAATCCAAATATATTAGCTTTGATTTTCATGAATGACTTGAGTTTTGCACAGAATATTTATAGGATCATACCTCATATACTACAGACATCCATTCCATCCCATTTTTATTCTATTAATCTGCCGCTAAAACACAATGTGGAGCAGAACATACGTTTAGTAAAAAGATGATAATCCAGAATACATCAATATAATTTAAATTGTCAGCATTAGTAAGTGATATTATTGCTTTCGCATAGCAGCTGAAAAATTCCATTGCCAGTTTTTGACGATGTCTTATGTGATACCAACGATAATTTGTAAAGACCGTATATGGCTTTTGGGATCACTCACAACAAATAACATCAGAAGAGCAAAAGAAATATAAAGTGTCAAAGCTGCTTTTCTGGAATATTACTCTGCTCTTTTGCCTTGGCACTGGAGACTCCCTGAGCTTGCACAAATCAGATTTTTACCAATTGTCCCACTGCTCATCTGTTTCTGTGCTTTTCCTAGATTTCACAAAGAATTTGTCCTGTCACATTAGTGGCTATGCTGACAAGGAATTCTTGGTAACACATCTGGAGGCCTTTTTGCAGAGATTGGATGTGAAATCTGATGCACCAGAAAGTCAGATTATATTTCCTATTCAGTTTCACTCCAGTCCAAGTTTGAGGACAACTCTGCACAGCCACTGGTCGATCTCTACTAACCAGCATTGAATAATTTGGCACTTATGTTTCCTCCATTTTCCAGCTACTTCTGAGAACGTTTAAATGTAAATTATTTTAAAAATGAATGGTTCTTTAAAAATTTGTGTAGATATATGAATCCTATTCCAAAAGTTGATTTATTGTGTACTGATTAGCGTCAATATTATGCAACCATATCAGTGCAACAATAGTAAAGATGCAGCATGAATGATCTATAAATGTTGAATTGAATGCTATTCACGTACAAATCAGCCAAATTGAAATATTTGTGCACCATTTAAAATAATATATGTTGGACTAAAGTGTGAAGTTCTTTTATAGTTTAAGAAACATTTCTTCCTCTGAACTCACTCATTGCTTTCACAGGATGGATCTTTTTCTTTGCAGAACCCTTCCTGACTGCAGCAGACATTTCTTCAGGCTTCTCTCTTTTAATCAATGGTTTCTTTTCAGGAGCTTTCATCCTCCACATTACAACAGAATGGTGTACGCCCGAAGGGCTTTGTAGTCGGATAATCTTGGTTGATGCAATGTAGGACATCTTCACTGTATAAACTACAGCATTCATCAGATTCTTGGCGGCGTGAATGAGTGAAGTAATGCTATCCAACTGTTTAGAAAAATGTTTTGAAAAAAAATCATTAATGTTAAAAATTACTAAAGAATTGCATTATTTTACACTTGTGCCAGAAACACATATTTAAATTATTTCAATCTCTGGGAACCTTCAGTGTATTTCTGTGATGGGAGCATACATATACAAAAGAGCTCCCAAACACAATTACTTTCAGAAAGCAATGTTTGAGGCAATTCTTCATAGTTGAAGAGAAAATATGAAGTGATGGGTTATTACTATTGTCAAGAAATCTTTCTTTGGATTTGTTTCAAAAACCTGTTCATATCTTCTCATTGCAGGGTTTTAAAGCTTAGTAGTTTTACTGAAAAGTCAGAATCGGAACAGTCTCCTCTGAAATAGTCTTGTTGCCCTGTGGGACAAGCTGGTGCTGCAGAAGATGCATTACCTGCTCCAGGCTGAACTCCTACAATAGAGTTTTTGTAAAGCTATGACAAAAATATATGTGGTGCAGGTGAGATTGGTAAAGCAATACTGTCATCTTTTACATCAGTGATCGTTCCTGTGTAGCCAAGCATGTAGTACAATACTGCTTAACCATATGTTGTGAACAAACATCTTAACAGGAATTGAGAAGAGTGTCATCAAAGCTATTATAATTATACTGTTGCCTTAAACACCAGCAGATGTTGCCATTTTGTTTTGGCAAAATATATAAGACATTTAAATGGAAAGATAATTTTCTTAACAAACAAAACAGCTTTTATATTCATATGAATGACCATGTTGTGCATATATGATTTTTTGAGTATTGGGAGATGGTAACACAGATTGCCTCCTTTCTTTTAATAGCCTCTTCGATAGCATAGATTTTAGGTTTGGGAGTTCAATGCATTTCATTATAATGGTATCTGGCACAATAGTATATTGTGACTTGGCTTGATCACTACAAAGATGCCCAACATCAACTTCGAGCTGGTCAACGTTGCATGCTCAACAGTAAAGATGGGTTTCACCTAGGCATCTTGTTTGACCCTCAACTGTGCTTTTCCCCCACATCCGTGCCATGACCCACACCACCTTCCTTCAACTCTGCCATTGCTTCACCCCTCAGGCTGCCGAAACCCTCATACATGCCTTCATTACATCCAGGCTCTGCTTTTTGGCTTTCCCATCTGCTCCCTCCATAGGCTGCGGATGATCCATAACCCCTCCCGTGACCCTATCATCTCCATCCTCGCCTGACTTCACTGGCTTCCCATCACATACAGGATGCAGTTCAAGGTCCTGGTCATCACTTTCAAAGTCTTCCATGCCCTTGCTCCCACCTACCTCTGTGACCTCCTAACCCTCTACCAACCTGCAGGCTCCTTCTGCTCAGTGAGCTCCGGCCCGCACCACCATTGGCCTTCATACAAAGCCTTCAGCCACTCTGCCTCCACCCACTAGAATCCCATCCCACAGTCCCTCCGGCCCCTCACTTACCTACTTCAAGACTCATCTCAAGATACTCCTCTTCAACTGTGCATTCGGCTGCCCTCCATCCCCAGCCCTGCGCTGCACCCTCCCTGATCCCGACTCCCAGTTCGGGTTGGAAACACTGCTTATCCAGTTCCTTGGAACTTCCTCCTGACCTGAAAGATGCTACATAAATATAATTTTGTTGTTGTTCTCAACAATAATTTTCATTTATATAGTGCCTCTTAAACAGGATAGCAACCCAAAGCACTCAAGGTCATGAAGTTGTAAATCATTTTTAGGTTGGTACAAAGCTCTGCCTTTCCTCATCAAGCACTTTATATCTAACTCTTGGAAGAACAAATACAAAACTCAAACGCATTTAAAGCCAAGCAATCATGATTATAAATCTAACCTTTTAGGAGAAAGTTTGTGAGAATTATTTGCACAGAAAGTTGTCCAACAAACTTCTTCCTATTAACAAGTATAACTGACTGCTAGTGGTACAGCTGTTTATAACTGAGGACAGGCAGTTTGATGGAATGATTCACTGTGTGAGTCCACATTAATCAAGCTACTCTGCTCCCACATGTTCAATTCTTATTGTTGTACAATAATTACAATTCTTTTGCTCAAGATCTATTTTGAAATAGTGAATTGTCATGATGAGCAATTCTATTTTTTAAAAACACATCCCAAAACTTGTCCATACCATGTTTTGTTACCGTTTGTTTTATTGAATATATATGAGTATTGTGACAGTTAATACTTGTGACATCATGTGGATACCTAGTTGGAGCCGCTCATGTCTGATGATGGAGGGAGTGGAATTAACGTGTGGAGTTGATGCCGATCCTGCCTTAATTAATGATCGTCACTGCCAAGGAACTCAATTAAGCCACTAAAGATAGGTATTAGCCTGGAGTACATCAGCTTGAATTTCAAATGCTAATTCTATTCCTTAATATAAACTTAAGTATCTCCTTCAAGCATTATAAGTTTATCAAATGACCCCAATGATACGTTTTAGGCTAAATGATACAGTTTAATAAGATAAAACTGTAGATTAAAGAGAAGGTACATTTTAATTCGATAAAATATTCAGAACCGAAATTTAGGATTATTTGGAATTTGGAAAGCTAGTAGCATTGTCTTCAAGTTAACACTGTACTACACTTCCATCTTTTTAATTGCAGAATAAGAAGCTGCAAGAACAGAGGTTGTCTGTGGCAGTATAAGATTTATGTTCTAAATTCCTACAGTAGATCTTC
This sequence comes from Hydrolagus colliei, assembly GCA_035084275.1. NCBI lineage: Eukaryota > Metazoa > Chordata > Chondrichthyes > Chimaeriformes > Chimaeridae > Hydrolagus > Hydrolagus colliei. Next base: position 9,970,517 of record CM068748.1, read on the forward strand.
TTTAAGTTTTTTTTAAAAAAGTCACAGTTTTATAGTCACGGTTAAAAAAGAAATGCTTGAATGTTGAAGGCACTCGACCCATTTGCTTTCATGCTTCCAGAATGTTCTTCAAATTAATTCAACAACCTGATGACAACCAGCCTGTTTGGTTACCCAACAAAAACAGAAGTTGCTGGGAAAACTCAGCAGGTCAGGCAGCATCCGTGGAGAAAGGAAAATGAGTCAACATTTCGGGTCCACGACCCTTCATCAGAACGGTTTGTTTAGTAACCCGTTTCAGTTGGTAATTACCCTCTGGGTAAATAAATACTTCCAGATGTCAGTCCCGAAAATGCTCTTTGCAACCTTAAAAACCTGTGTCCTCTTGTTCTGCTGTTTCAGTGTATCTGAATGTAACCTCGGTGCATCCGGAATTGTAGTCTATATTCTGGCAGCAGTTCTGTTTACAATTATGCCTTGAATCACCCTTGAAAGAATAGATCTTGTGAAGGTTGTAGCCACAATGTATTTTAAGGTGAAACAACAATGCTACCATCAGAAGCAACACAACAAAGGACAATTTCTGTGTCTGCCCTCAAAAAGCTGGTCAGTGAAATTTGTAAAGCACTCAATCCCCATGAGGTTGGCAGTACTATCTTCTAAAAACTAAGGTGGAAAATGCCTACACGGAAAGATACTGTGCATGTATCTATTGTGCATCTTAGGGTAAGAAAAATATCAGTTGTTAAATAATGTCAGATCAAGAATTAATGCTATCAATTTATGTGCTAATTGGTAGGCTAAAAAGGCAACAATAATAAATTACTAGAAAGGTTGTATCCAGAAGAACACAATATAATTTATTAAGAAGATAGTGTATTGTGTAAATGTTAAAACTAGCTTATATCAGAGTCAAAACATTAGGCATTAAAAGGGCAAACAACTGCCCTTTGCACAATGTTACGAATCACAGAAATACAATTCTTGCAGCAGATTGCTGGTTTAATCATTAAGTAAAATGAACATATGTTGAGAATATATAATTATACATTGGCTCTTCCAGCCCCACATATGACTTATTCCATCTAGGCTTCTGGTAGAACAGCCAAGCCAATTTGTCTGCCTAAAACATAATCTCTTTGGAAAGTGACCTGTTTTATCAACAATCTTAGGAGTTCTAATATCGACTGAATAATACATAACTTTGGAAATGGATTATACGTGTTCCACTTACAAAATAAAAGGTGCATCAAACAGGCACGAAAAGACTGGAATTAAATTAAATTTTGTAAAATAAAAAGTTTAAAAGGCCAGAATATCTTATACTAGGATGGTCCAAATAGAGGGCCATGGGTCATATATGGGCGGGCGAATGATTTCATCTAACTGGAGCACAGCCCTATTCAGTGTTTCAGACACAAGGCAGAGGTAAGCAGGAGAAGCTGTCAATTAGTTTTCAGACTGGTAACAAGAGAGACACAGAGTGATATATTTATATATAAAAAGTGAGAAAGATCTGCATACACAGATACAGGGACATAACAACAACAACACATTTATGGAGCACCTTTCATGTGGGGAGGACGTCCCAAGGCACTGGTCTGGACATACACTGCCCAAGGAAGTGAGAGAGAGATATATAGAGTTGCACACAGATAGAGAGACGGGGGTGTAGGAAGCAAGAGGGGTCTCCCTTGAACTGAAATGGCTCCAAGATAACATGCTTGACAATGAAATGTTGGAGTCGAGTTAGCCTTCTGTGGCTGTCTTGGTAGTACTGGTTCCTGAGCCAGGTAGATCTGCAATATTCTAGGGCACTGCTGATGACAGCACAGCCAGCCTGGCTCAAGTCCTGGCTCATTGCCAGGACTTGGAAGGGCAGACCAGTCACTGGGGGCAGGGAGTCATCCCATTCGGCTTCTGTATTTATGAAGCCATTGGAAGAATAAAATTCATAATGGTGAAACACACCATACAAATATCATTTAGTTCATCGAAGCAACTCCAATTCTGTCTGAAGGAAGTGTAACCTTTATGGTTTAAATGGTCCCTAGTTCACTTGCAGTTTTACTACAAACTGCCTATAATACAGCATTAATTAAAGGGGAGCAGTATGCCTTAGGCAGGCTACATTAACAGCATTGTCGCTTTTAATATTACCCTACTGCTAATGATCTGTCAAATTAACTTTTTCTCTTACAATATTAATTCCTTCAATCAAGATCAGTGCTCCTGCTACTCTACTGCCATTGTAATTGGAAGAAATTAAGAACCACAGTGTCATGTTCTTGCTCATTTACTGTTTGAACTAATTTTCTATTCAATGTATGGTACCAGAATAGAGGCAACAGACTCACCATGTACAGTTAATTAAAAGCACATTGTTGTACAAACAAGCAACTTGGATTCATATAGAGCTCTCCGCGCCAGACGGAGTCTCAGAGCGCTTCACAGTAGCGGAGCTCGAGGCCGAGCCAGGGGGAGGGGGAAAGGTGACCATTGGCACGGTCGAATATGTAATGTAATTTTGTTCTGGTTGCAGCGACTTCGCTTTTTCTGTGTTCTTTAGTTTATTCCCACTGCTTGGGTACATGTGCTTTGTGATGCACGATGCCACAGTGCAACAGCTAGTTGGCGTGGCCACCAGGTGTAACTGCTGTGTATGTCCGCTGTGTGCACCAAGCCACTGACAAAGTCAGCCGGCGCGGACAGCAGGTGTAATGGCAGTGTATGCACACATATGTAGGTGCTCTGCGATGCACAATGCCACAGCGCCAGTTCGACCTTGCGGCCACCAGGAGTAACTGCAGCGAAACACACAAAATTTTAACTAATTCTAGAACGATAGGAGATACCTGAAAATAAATGTGCCCAAGTCACTCCCAGATGCAATACCTCTCCGATGAGGTATAAATGTCTCTACCTCAATCAGTTATTGAGATCCTTCTTGAAGTGCAGATAGACATTGCCATTTTATCAGTACTGTATAGAATAAGAGAGAAGACTAGAACTGAGCCATTCATGATCACCAGTGCAAACCTAATGCAAAGGCTTCATATGTGTGCTATAAAGGGAACAGTATATTATATCCTGGAACAACCAGATGTCACATTCAATTAAACTGAAATGAGCAGAACTTTTGGTCCTCTTCTGACACTATTCAACGTATGTTGATAGTAGGGTGAAAGGCATAAATGTCCCTGTCAGATAAGCGTGAATTCCTCTCAATAATTTAGAATTCTCTCCCACTAGTTTCACTTTATCACTGTTTCAGAATGAATGAAAGGTAATGTATTCTCCAGCAGAGACAGGATAACACCAGTTTTCAGTTGGTCGTATGTGCCTGGCACAATTATAATTGCTGTACTACAGGGAAAGGGGAATAAAAAGGAAATAAAAATTGAATGACTGGAACACTCCAGCTGGCCCAACTCCGTCAGCATGAAAATGCCTTTTGCTCCTTTGTGTTGGGAGAAGGGGAAGGAACGCCAAGCAGAGTGGCAAACAAAAGAAATGCATTTGCGCCAGCACCCATAATTCATCACCTTTGGTACAAACTGTACTTTTCAGCGCTTTTAAACTTCCATTCATATCACATCTTTTACTTCTACTGCTTTAAATCCCATCTAAATATTAAATTTACATACGAGGCGCATGAATTACCCATGACAGAACAGATTAAAATCGAAGAATAATGTTGCATTAGTCTAACCTTCCGACTCTCAGTGCACAAATACCTGCTGGTAGGTTTCTGAGAAATTTATGAACCAGACTGGACTTCTCTAGGCTACAATTAGTTTTATTCCTTTTTTTGTGACCAATACTCTGCCCTCATCTTCCTGTAAAGGTGCTGACAGGTACTAGACCACTGCAAAATCATTCAGACAAATTGTATCAGCTCTTCTATTGGTGCTGCTAAGATCAGCTATTTCAGCAATGAAACCAGGGATGGTTTTGCATGGTAAAAAGCTGCACGAGATGGGATGCAAATCGTTTGTTCAACTAGAATTACATTGTTTTCCTTTTCACAATGATTAATGTAGCAATGATTTTAATAAATGCCTGAGTTAAAATATTACTACACACTGTGAATAGCATTTGGAACTTCTAAGCAAGTATTATTATTGTTACTGGGCCAGTTTGCATTCTATAATTTGTGTCATGGAGATATATTGTGTACTATATCTATCAGTTTATCTCTGGGTAAAATCAAAGGTGAAGGAAACACTTGTTATAATTCCATCCTGGGGCATCGTTTATCAGAAAGGTTTTTTGAATATTACTATTTACCGGTAAACCTGGTTAGAGCAACTGAATACGTCATTCAGTTGAGATATTAAACCAAGGTCTCAGGTATCTGCCTGTTCAGGTGGACGTTAAAGATCCCATGGCACTATTTGAAAAGAGAAGGGAGGTCTCCTGGTGTCCTGACCAACAAATCCCCTGGATGAAATTGGTCACTCGCCCCCTGCTGTTTCTGAGACATTGCTGTGCTCAAACTGGCTACTGCATTTCACCCGCAAAATACAGTCAATCCACTTTACAGTAAGAGTTTAAGCACTCAGAGATGCTACCCAGCATGGAGGGTGCTATATAAATGTAAGTTGTTGTTGTTTTATAACTTATAAGGGAGCTCCTGTAGCTCAGTGGTTAGAACACTTGTCTTGCAAGCTGGGGAGACCTGTGTTCGATTCCAGACAAGCCAGGGCGAAACCTTGGGCAAGTTTCTTTATTCCACATGCCTCATAATAATCCCTCCCCCAAAAAACCACATTAATAAAATCGGTCATTTCAATCCACGACTGTATGTGGGACACATTATATGTGCAATTGGCTGCCGCGATTCGCCAACAAATATATACAGTCAATTCACTTTACAGTATATTCTGTGAAGCGCTTTGGGATGTCGATAAGATGTGAAAAGCGCTATACCAAATGCAAGGAATAATATATTATATTATTACTATAAAGTGCTTTGAGACATTCTCAATGATCTGATAAGGTGCTATATAAATTGCAAGGATTATTACTATTATGTATGAAATAATGATTCAAGAGTAACAAAAGTTGCTTCTTGGATGCATCTTAGCTTAGAAATGGTATTGTTCCTGTGATCCATTTAGTTTGCATGCAGTGCACCTAAAAAGTGATGACTTGTGGATATTCCAAAGAATTTGGTTGGAAATGACACAGTCAATTGGATTGACAAATTGTCACCTGGTTGCAATTGTTACATTCTGATTCTTCATTCCATACCACTGAATAGAAAGGGGAGAACCAGATTTTCGAGAGTTCTCCAGTGTCAGCTTTTCCACTTATACAATAATTTGGTGAAGAAAAAAATGTGAAGATGCTACAGAAGAGACTAATGTGAGGCTCAAACAATTAAAAACACGACCATGATAGAAATACAAATACACACACAATTACACTCCAAAAGTCTAAGACCATCTTCCCTCCAAAATCTTATCACAACATGGAACACGAATGTTCCTGTGATGATCTGATCATTTGTAAAAGTTTTGAGAAATTCCAAATAGTAGAGTTCCAATCCACACATATCAACTAATTGGTTTTCTGCAGAGACTGTTAAACAGTCCATTAAGTAGGTGACCAAGATAAAGGGTATGTTCTGTAGCTGATAGTGGAGGTATGCTTTGTCGATATTGCTGTAAGTGAAGTAATGTTGCTTTCTGCAGTAAAGCAGAAAACTGATTTATGTCTCCTGTTTTGTATTAATGAGGAGTTTCAGAGTTTCATGCATGGTTGTTTGTTTATTTTACAGAATTCCAAAATCAAGTGTAGAATCATTTTTAAAAAAATGTTATTGAAGAAGATGCTTATCTAACCAGCATTTTATATAACATAAAAAGTTTTATCTTGAATGTTTCTAAGCCACTTCCTCAAAGTGGACTCTTTGAGGTGCTTTGCATGCATTGCAGAGTTGATTGATCACAGAAACACTAGTGTTCTAACCTAATATGTATCCAAGAAGCAGCATTTGTCCCCGTTGAATTATAATCTATGAATTCTGAAATACAAGAATCTACAAGGAATCCACAGAGCTGACCTGATCAGGTATCAGGTCAGAACAACCTTAGCAATATCCAAAACACCGTTCTGAGAAAAAAAATTATACGCTAGGAATGGATTGTAACAAGTGTTCCTTTCACTCACTGGTTTTACCCAGTTCCTTTACTACAACAAGATACTGTACAACAAAATTTCACTTGTAGGGCGCCTTTCACATCAGGAGGACGTCCCAAGGCACTGGACAGTCATTGTTTCACACCCGAGCTGGGGTCAAGGATGGGGAGTGTGGAGGGAAAGGGGGGGCATTTGGGGTGACCGATGGGAGTGTCGATAAGGAGGGTCTTGAGGCGGGACTTGAAGGAGGCCAAGGAGAGGGCGAGGCGGAGGGACTGCGGGATGGAGTTCCCGATGTTTATTATTTACTTATACAGGTATCCCCCGATTTACAACATTTCTATTTCCACGGTTTTGATTTAACAAACATAATTTTTTAACACCTTTTTATCGATATATGACATTTGGTTTTGTTTAACAACAAAACATTTGACCCATCTGTTTTGCGCATGCACAGTACATAGTGTATTTTGTGGGATCGCATGGGAAACCACGTTTCGATTTCCGATGTTTCGATTTGCGTGACATTTTTCAGGAACGCAACCCTGTCGTACATCGGGGGATATTGTCAATGTAGATGACTATAGTTTCATGCTGAGAGTATATTGCATATTATTTATTGTTTTCTGAAATTTACAGCTTTCCTAACAAAATAATGTGTCTGATAGTAATTTGGGATGTATTATAGAATCATAATAATGTATTGTAGATGAATTGTAAACAAATGGTTATTTGATATCAACTGTTTTGGGTTAAGTATGTACAGAATGCTTTTTGGAACAGGCCAGATTCTTTCCTTTCCCTATATTTCCTCAGGTTTATTTCATCACGTTATCGACCAGTGAATAGCAAACTGCTTTTTCCTGTGTCAAAATAAACAGCACATTGGGATGTCCTCCCGACGTGAAACAACAAATCAAATTTTGTTGTTGTTGTTGTTGCTTTACTCTTACTCAACTGTACACGGCAATCTGAGATTTGAGAATAAAGGGAGAGTACATGGCATTCTATTTACTGATTTCAGAAATGTGCAGCTCTGTAACAAAGTCATGTGTAGCAATGTTCCATCATGATGAGAAAAGTATGTTTGAAGTCAAGGGACACCTATTATCTTATCAATCTTTAAATAATAGTCAAAAACAGAAATATACAAAATAGCTTGTCATGCATGCATCGTGCATCATCTTTTGTTAACTCAGTTTTTCCATTGAAGCATTTGCTGAGATGTAAACTGTGTGTTTTTATAATGAATTGTAAATGGCAAGAAGTCATGGTTTATTCATGTTTGGCAATGCAGTAAAGTAAATATTGGCAAAAAGTAATGGCAGTTGTAGTGTCACTAGCTTTAACAGAACAATAAAGGCTCTCCTTATTTTGGAGTGCTCTGGATGTACCTCATCTGTCACCAGGTGCCCTTCAGTGCCTTTGCCTACGCTGTCTGAAGCTTTTGTTCCTAGCTGACAATCACTGTGTTTGCAAAGGGCTGAGAGCAGACTGGCATCACATTCAAGCACTGCTATGTTGCGTTTGCACCACTTACTGCCCTCAGAGGTTTAAAATGAATGCAGAAGGATTGAGATGAATGTAAACAGTGTCCATGCTGGTATATGAACAATATACTGTATATGGTGGTACCAATGTTCACAACACCATCACCAAATTAAATTGCATGCTTGAAACCGACAGAATATAATTAGTGCATGGTCAGTGACAGCATTGCCATGGATGGCGTCAGGTTATTCAACTATGCATGGCTGGGCTAAATGCTGTGTACTAGTAGGCTCTCTGTTGGCATGGAGCCTGGTGCAGGAGAGGACACAAGTTTCCGAGTTTTGGATGATCTGCAACTTGAGGAGGAAAGAGTTGGAAAGGCTGATAAGCATGGAGTTAGCATTGTCGAATCTAGATGTGATAAATACTAGGTTCTATATTTAATAAGAGTATCTAATGTATGTTAACATCTAGCTGTAACTAATTATTCAGAATAACTATTTCTTATTTTATGTATGGATAAAAATGTTATAGTTAGCAACAACGCATGTTATCTATGGTATATTTCTTAGTTTGTTCAAAAGTGGAAGCAATCCCAGAATTCTGGGTTGTCTTAAGTTGACCAAAGAAAATCACAAACACTCATGGATTTGTTTACTTCATAAAAGCTGAGTATATGAGGCAAATCAATGGATGCAAGGACAAATAGAAGATAGTGTTTCTCCCTGCTTTGCAGTTGATAGTTTTAACAACACATTGAACAGACTGGTGGACGTGATCGAAAAAGTATAAAGAACCAGAGATGTTTGGGTTAGAGACAAGCTAAGTATTGGGAACAGAGCAACCAATCTCGGGGAAAGAAGGATATACTGCAATCAAAATGGATTGACGTACATTAACAAGTCGATTCCTCCATCAAAGCCACTGTATTGATCCGATCAACCCATAGCAGTGAACTTTAACCTGTCGTAAGCATTCTTTTGATTACTAACACATCGTAAGCATTCATTTGGTTTCATGAAACGTATATCTTTGGTATGAATAACCTTGCTAATCTTATTATGAAATTTTACTACTTAAAAAGAAATGTGTGCCAGTTCATACTTGACTGCAGGGTCACAAATTTAAACGAGCCTTGCAAAAGCTACAGTCTCGAATAGAGATTTGAAACATTAATCAATGGTGTGGAGTTTCTGCCACAAATATAATTTCTGTTTTGTCTATTCGTTTTGCTTGTTTCCTGCTTGTTTTCTGCCAGTGGATTTCTAGGATACTTTGACAGGCTTAGTAAGCCTGTCACAGAGAGTTACACAAACCCAGCAGCTGGAATGCATTCGCAGATGAAATCCAGGATTTGTTAACCTTCCTCAATGGTTTCCAGTATCTTTACAGGGCAGCAGACGCCACTGGATCAAAAGGTATAAACTAACCACGATTCAAAGAGAACAATTTAAGTGGGTTTCCCCAAGCCTTATAGATAAATAAAAAGATAAAGTTCCTTATGGTTGTTCAGGGAATATACATGGGTAATGCCTGGATGTAAAATGTGCAATTGGTTGTGGAGTCCTGTAGCTCAGTGGTTAGAGCACTCGCATTATAAGCATGAGACATGTGTTCAAATCCAGGCAGGTCAGGGCGAAACCTTGGGCAAGTCTCCTTACTCCACATGCCTAATAATAATCCCTCCAAAAAAAACACCAGAATAAAAATTGGTCATTTCAATCCACGACTGTTTGTGGGACACTGCAATTGGCTGCCGTATTTCGCCCACAAATATACAGCCAATTCACTTTACAGTATATTCTGTGAAGCGCTTTGAGATGTCTAGAAGATGTAAAAAGTGCTATATCAAACGCAAGGATTATTATTATTTTATTATTATAAAAGATAGGGAAGAATCTTAACTTTCTGATTCCTGATCCTTACAGGGAGGGATATAGGACAAGGAACCATTCGCCATGATTTCGCCAAATATTATGAAATAAGGATAGCTAGTTTCACACAAAGATGTGAATTATGATTGACCGGCATATTTAGGTAGTTTGGATCCATTAAAATGACATTTTATAGTAACCTGAGGAAGTCTAAAGGTCATGACTCCTGCCTTGGTATAATTAATCTTTTACATTGTCAGAACACCATTATGATTACATTTGGTATCTACCATACGGTACAAAACTGTTGCAAGGGTGACTCGTCCTATTGCAGTAATACCCATTACGTGCATCAATGTATTTTGGACTTATACAAATGAAGCATATCTGAACTTTGATTAAATTAGAAGAAATAACTCTAATAATTAATTTTGAGGTATAAAATTGTTAATTTTCCCTATAATTGTTATTTAAGTAGGAAGTAGTATATAGAATAACTGATGCAGTATATAAATGATTGTGACCTCTGCAGAATTTTTAAAAAGTAGTTTACAAGTAAATATTATCAACATAATGCTATGAAACAGCCATTTCTCTGTATTTATATTTATCTGTATTTGTATCTGTATTTATAGATATATATTTTATGTGTATGCTTACAATAATTAATATACACATCAATAAATGATATACTGTACTGTAATAACATTTCTTGCATTTGATATTGCTATAGCGTCTTCAAGACGCCTCAACGCACTACAATGCTAACAAGTACAGAATAGTACTCTCCAAATCAGTTACGTTCTGCCAGCTAAAGTATGGCAAACAACTTCCCTCCACTTTCATTCGACTGCAGAACTTTAGCCCGACCACAGCAGTCTTAGGATTCTGTGTCATCACAGCATTATGTGCCATCCTAGTTCACAGAAAACATTTGCAAAGTGCAGCCTTTCATTTCTGAATTTGCTCTTATAAGAGACTAAACCTTCCTTCTAAGTAACCAAGGTGGAGGAAGTGATACTTTAAACAACTAAAAGTTTCCTGACATTTGTGGGAAAGCTGATTTGATTAGTGATCAACAGGGAATTCAACGTGTGATGTTGATGTTTGGGACTATCAGGCCTAGATAGGTTGAAACTAAATCTATGGTCCTTATGAATAAAGCTTTGCACATTTCCCAAATGATTGCTTTGCTAGCCCTCAACATCTTTGTGTTATTAATGTGTCAGTCTTACTCCACATGTCTAATAATAATTCCTCAAAACAAAATTGGTCATTTCAATCCACAACTAACTATATTTGTGGGACACTGCTGTGTGTAAATGGCTGCTGCAATTTACCCACAAATATACAACAGTCAATTCACTTTTCAGTATATTCTGTATATTCTTGAGACAGCTAGAAGATGTGAAATGCGCTATATCAAAGGCAAGGATTATTAATATTATTATTATTAATAGGCAAACTCCGCAATGGGTAAAGTGATTTTTAAAATAGTGTGTTTGTTTAGGTTAGGTTCAATGCTGTACAGGCTCCCAATGTCTCACTAAAGTACAACGATTGTGAATCAACTAATGTTATTTTCCATTGTCATACACTGAATGGTATCAGCAAGGCCCTCACCTTTGCTTAAGATTGAAATGGAAATGTACACCTAACTTCATAGCATCCAATTACATAGTTGACTTATCATAAAATCATAGAATCTTACTGCACAAAAGGAGGCCATTCGGCCCATCGAGTCTGTGCCGACTCTTTAAAAACAGCAATTTAATCCCACTCCCCAGCTCTCTCCCGATAACCTCGCAAACTGTCTTCCCCAAATAAATGTCTACTTCTCTTTTAAAAGAACTGTGTTTGGTTGTGCAAAGCAGGTCATTTTAAAAATAGACACAAAACTGACTGAATTTCCGCTAGGCTGAGCAGTGTCAGAAAGAAAGAAAAATCACTTCTTACATGTCCAATTCTGAAAAAGAAAGCGAACAACATCCTGGTTTTGAGTCCACTATTTTTTTTGGCTGTGACAATAGCTGCTGCTAAGCTGTGGCTATATTTGCCCGACACTATTGGTGAGGCTATCTGTGTCATGCCGCAGGAAAGGAGCACTAGGCATGCCACATTAATTTACAATATTATCTGTTCCATTGTTCTTTCTGTCTATCTGCAGACAAGTGCTCTACTACAGCTCTTTATACATCAAATTATGCAGGGGAACCTCGTTCTAATGCAATACTCTGGGGCCAGAAGCTCAGAGGCTGCATTATAAGCAAAACATAATGGCGGACTCATGGGTTTGTTAAATTGCCACAACTGACATTTCCTTTGGGTTGTGCTCCATGTGCAGGAAATATCTCTGAAGTCATTCTGTGATGTACATGCATCAATTCCTTTGCAAAATGACATCAGTGGCACTATACACAGGGAGCAGGTAGTGACATCAGCGATGCTTCATGCTCTGTGCACTTGCCAGCAATGTTTCCAAAGTGAGGTCAGCGGTAATATGAGTTGCGAGTTCAACCTGTGAGTTGGACATTTCTGGAGTGGAAAGTCAGATGTACCATGCTTCTGATTAACATGGGCTCACATTAGACCCAAACGTTAGTTGAAACAGCATCTAAAACACTCAGTAGAGGGTGCCTGTTGTATCATCATTACCGGTAATCAGATCCTAAAAGAGGGCTTGAAGGGAAAATCAACACAGACTATGGAGCTTTATGACTGAAGCTGGAAGAGTTGAATGGTTTTTACTTTTATCCTTTATGGTGCATGTCAATTTCAAAAATCTGTATTTAAATAAGCCCTTTCCAGTATAACCTGTTAAATATAGTAAACCTGCTATATCTTTGACAAATTATTTTATTGGCATGATATTTAATATTGGCTGTGAGTGAGTAGAAACTGCAGAACATCCTTATCTTACAGTAACGCTGCATTTCTTTACATACAACTTCTGACATTGTGTTATTATTATCTAATCATATGGTAGCTTTTCATTGGTGGATAATGATATTTCACTTTAATATTTTGCTGAATTTCCAGAATGCAACCACATGACATTATTTAAAAAAAATACAAATATCATTATTCAAAATAAAATGTCCAGTGAGTATAACTTTTTTTTGTAAAGCTGTATTGAGCTAGCTCTGGAAATGAGTACATATGGACCAACACTAAACCTATAATACAACAACTCAAGGTTAAAAATACTAGCTGTCTGTAAGATAAGTATGTTCTGCAGTATTAACAAATGTAATTTTGTAAAAAGGCAAGCCATGACATCCCCACAGTCAAATAGTTTCCTATTGCTCTGTTTAAATGGAATAAAACTGCCACAGTCTGGAGAAATTATTGTTAAAATATTATAGTGAATATAATACAAAAATATTGGGTACAATTTATGGTTTGCACAAACCATATGTAGCTGTAGGTAGACATAATTACGGATGCCCTTATTTACACTGAAACCAGCAAACAATGAAGGTAATTACAAGTGAATCCGTTATCTGAACATTACCAGCAAATTGTGTGCTTCATGTTTTGGGTGGGATTATTAATGAATCAGTTAAGGTTTCCACTTAAGTTTTAAGATTGTGAGCAAAGAACTAAAGATAAAATATTAAAAAACTTTTAAGCAAAATTAAAATTTGGAAGAATAGAATGTGTAGCAGATTTGAAGGGTCAATCAAATCTTTCAAATATAACTATCTAGTTAATGAATATTCCATGAGGGGTAAATACAGTAGAAGGAAAGAATGGAAGGGATCAGGCATGTTTACGTAATTATTGACCTTGGTAGCATCTACTTGTAACTGGTAAATCTCCTCAACACACAAAAACAAAGGGAAATACATTTCTCAGAAAGAGAATATTTTCTCAATGGACAATACATAAAATTTACTGATAAGTAGAGAATTAGTCCCCCATAAATATAGTCAATTCACTTTATAGTATATTTTGTGAAGCGCATTGAGACGTCTAGAAGTCGTGAAAAGCGCTATATCAAATGCAAGGTTTATTATTATTATATTATTATAATTACTCGCTCTGTCTCTAAACTGGATGGGTAATGTGACCAATCATAATGATAAAATAATATGACTCAGAAGTCTTTCAACAACCACCCATACCTTTGTAATGATTTGAAACATTTAGCATTAAAGTTCAAGTAATTCGTTTATGAATCCTTATATTTACAAATTATGTTTTATGATAAATCCAGACTGGGAGCTCTCCCGAGTGTCTGTTATTCTGATAAAGTAAGCAATGTTTAGATACCAATTAGTAAACATTTTGTAGAACTAGCCAAACGACCCTAGGAACACCATTAATAATGAAATATCTTGGCAGATCCGTAGCTTAGGAGAATGAGCTCTTGTCTCCCTACCAGAAGGCTTTATATTCTTATGTTAAGTCCTAAAGCTGTCTTTTATTGTAAATTGATATGGTTAACTGCACTTCATCAATTCACAGCCATTCCACCAGATATGATATGAAGAGCAATGAAGTGTTCCATTTGTGAAGGAAGGTAAAATTCCGAGAACTAGACCAATGACGCTTGACCAGCTGGGCCATGGTAAAGTCTCTTCTGTCATTCAAAGTGAAGCGGATTGTACAACAACAACAACATGACATTTATAAAGCGCCTTTCACGTCAGGAGGACTGGATGATTGATTGTAGAGCACGACCATGAAAAAGAAAAGATAATCAAACAGGGTGAATGGAAGTTTGCCCAAAGCTAGCTGAAATGTGTGGTGTTCATTGCTTTCAAGGCAATATCTATCAGCTACAAAGATCCCTGCCTCATTTTTGAAATACTGTAATATGATGCATTGCCCTGTTAGAGGGCATTATGAATACATGCAGTTTTTCTGCGAGGATTTAGGCCATCCGACTAAGGACATTCTTACCTTGTATCTCATTGTGATAAGAAGCTAAGCAATATGGACAGAGAGGAATGGGTGATGTGATAATATGTATAAAATCCTTTGTAATATGCTCATCATGTGATTCTGTACTGAGTAGATGCAAAACTGTGGTCTGTGTAATTAGCCTGTTAGTGTTGTGTCACTAAATAAATAATCCATTGACTTGATCTACAATAGTTCAGTGAACATTTTAGAATTATTGAAGGACAACAGTAGGGATTTAGATTTGTGGTGAACTATTCATTGGAATCAGATGGACTTTGTTGAAGCAGAAGCATTAATGAGGTGTTCTGAATCAAGAGTTCAAGCCTCACCTGGTAATAAGGTGATCTTGCTAATGTTGAAGTAAACCACACAGATTATTACATTCTTTGTAGATTATTCATTGATGGAACCTATCTGATGGAAAGGTTATGAAAATGATATTGACAGTGGCTATTTATTATTTAAGAGTCAATCTGACACAGTTGCTAGCACTCCATTGCAGTGATGAGGGAGAACTGCTCTATCAGAATTGCATTCCTTTGGATATGACATTAAACTAAGGTCCCATCTGCCTGTTCTGCTGGATGTTAAAGACCCTAGAGTGCTATTTGAAAAGAGAAGTGAATCTCTCCACATGTATTGGCCAACAATCCTCCAGATATAATTGGTTATTCACTTAATGGGTTGTTTGTGGAATACTGCTGCACATAAATTGACTGCTGTTTGCCTACAATTGCATAGTCACTACACTTTGAGACATTTCAACAATCTGACAAAGCATATATACTATATAAATGCAAAGAATATTATGTCATATTATATATCATTCAGGTAAAATACTACTTGTTCCTACAGCTCAATTTCATTACCTACATACGCAAATGGAATCTCCAGGAGTTCTGGTCACTGGAATAAGAGATTCGGTCTCTCACCAAGTTGGAATCCAAACCTCAAGTATCTTTTGAACTGTAATAATACTACCAACACATTCCATCATTAAACTAATAGGAAAGATAAATAGAGCATCAAGGAAAATATTAGTGACTACTTAACCTTTCAGAGTACTCTTGCATCCAGCCACAGTTGGTAGCAGACACTTAAGGAAACTACAAAATGGCATTACATATACACATATAGGGGCACGACATGAACAGATTATTTCTATGTACATATATGACACTTTTTTGTTTGCCAATTTTCTCTTCTTTTCTCCTTTTACTCTCCTGGAGCCACTCACAAAATGATCATTTTTTATGTGCAAGTCTAGACAGTGAGTATTGACAGGCTGTACAGAAGCGATCATAACGTGATACTTTTCTCATCCAATACAAATGTACATTTTCTATCAGGCTTCAGAATTTACAATTAACTGTTACTAAATATTAGTTTTGAATCTAGACATTTTAATTCATGAACTATAAGCAATTAAAAAACAAGTACATGTACTATTATTCTCAGCATGATTGTTGCAAAATGTATTGAAGATTACATAGACATGTACATAGATTTGAAATGACAGGGAGATCCAACATAACGATACATTGCTTTTATAATTGTCTTTCAGTGGCATGGTTTCACTTACCGCAGAAACAATCAGTTCTCCACCAAGACTTTGAATTTCAGCTTTGACCTGGCTGCAGATTTTCAGCTGATGGGAGTAGAGCTTGATCTGTTCCAGGTATGCCAACAAGTCATGTTTACAAGACAGATCTTGACACTGAAAATACAAAAAATAGCAATGATTGATATACTTTTTTTATACTACTGTGTTGTAATAAAAAAAGAAAAAAAGTGAGCTTCAATGGGATCTCTATATCAGAAAACAATATTTAATTTTATAGTACAGTATTGGGATACCTTTGCAAAACTATAAAGGATGTTTCTCATATTTTTTAATTGAACAGAGGCTACTATGGCATTCAATATGCAGGGATGCATTTTCTAGTTGTACTAAGAAGTGCTTCTCTATAAATAAAGAAAAATTCCCAGAGGAAGAACCTTGTAAATTGCCAATAATAAAAAGAATTGCACAGAATATGTGAATTCTAATATGAATATTTCAGCAATCCCAGTACAGCAAATGTAGAGGAATGCTTTATGAATATGATAATTAAAAATAGTTAAAGACACATATTCAGTATAACAGGACAGTGGATGTTAACTACAAAAGTGATTCACCTGCTGGAAATATAGTTCTAGAGTTTAAAATAGGTTTGGAAGATCACATACTGAGCAAGGGTCTTGTCTCAATAATCTAGAAATACCAAACTATATCGCTCAAACTACTAAAGAAGTCAATCAATGTTAATAGAATTTTATTTTTATTCAAAAGAAATTATTAACTATGTAGCCTGTACTAGAATACCATGTAGGAATAGATCTCCAGAAAGAATCAAATCCAATATTTTTATGTTGATCTAAATAGACAAAATGTTCCACCAGAGAATGCACTACAATTTTTGTTACTTAGTTCTTTCAGCAGCTCATGGCTTGCCTGTGATTAGACTGATCATCTGTGACTTATCCAGCTTGGTCGACAATGCATAGCTGATAGTTTGGCTGAGCCTGGCTTCATATTGCATTCATTCCTCTACTCAGACATGATTTGATGTGGACCATTAGTGAAACAAATGACACAACAGAGGAATTTATTCAAATGCAGTGACACATTTTGAAGAATTCAAAATATAATTTGTCTGACTGCTTTCATAATAATCTGGTAAATCTTCTTATCTCACACAAATTTTAAATGTTTGTACACGTCTTACATGTTTAAGTACTCCTAATTTTCAAAAATACAGATGGTAAACTGATGTCACATTCTTATTCAACATTTGCAAAATTCAACATTAAATTATGATACTAAGAGAATACATTCAAGGAAAGAAACAAGCATTTAAATATTCTGCGAACAATTTAAATTCTGAGTACAGCTTACTGCAGCCAAGGAGCTGTCTTACTTTAGATGCCCATAGTGCATATATTTTACTGTACTGTTGTGACAATTTGTTCTGAAATTCATGCAGAATCAGTGTAAAACACAGTATAAATTGGGTTTAAACTCTGAAGGTTGCCTGCCAAGATCGCTTTGACCTTTAATTGACTAACTACCCAAGAGCATTTTAGAGACTGTTTTAATGTTAAGAGTTGATTGCATTTCCAGCTGGTTAGTAAGAGGTTAGGTTTTGCTTAGGTTGTTGAGTGGAATCTTGTGCATATCTTTATTTGCATACAGTTTCTTATGGAGTTGCATAGAGTTCACCTCAGCTCCTACAAAAGCGATTCAGATCGGGAAATATAGATCAGTTTTCCCACTTCAATTTGCTATTGCTGGAAGCGATTTAACATCAGCTCCAGCAGAATAACTGGTTAGTAGATAAGTATTAATACAGGACATAGATATGCTGAATGTTTGTTACAAACACAAGCATTATCAATATAGATTCACCCTGTAGCTGCTGTAAATTTTCATGCTCGTTAAGCTATGAAATAGTACTACAGACTCTGGGTTTGTACAGAGGATATTAAAATGTTACCTGAAGGACCTGGACTGCTCTATTTTGTTTTCTGTCCATCAATAACAGCAAGTTACCCACTGCCAAACAATCAGCAGAATTGGAAAAACTGCAGTTTCTTCTTTAAACTACAAAGTATGAATCAATTATGATTGATAAAGAATGGATCAAACTAATGATCCATTAGTTTGTGCACACTGACAGAAGAATTAGAAAAAATGCCTGAAAATGCTCTTCAAAATGAGCTGATCCATGGTGCTGACGCTTGTGGATACAGTCAAGTCATCAGAGACAAGCCATGTGAAAAAACAGTTGCATTAGCCATCACCACCATCATCATAACAGATCAATAAAAATATTTTTTGCACCAAACTTAGTTAATAAATTTAGCAGTTTTTGCCATTTTTCATAATCTCCTCTCCCACAGATTAGCTATCTTTCCTCATAGTTTTACACATTGCCATGCACAACAGCTATATTTATCAATCGTCATGCCACAGCCTCATCAGGTGCTGTTGTGGAACAAATGTGATTTTCTTTCTATAACAGCCTATGCCACAATTCTACTTATATTTCATATTTTTTCAGCAGTAGATCTAAATCGTATCAGGTGTTGACTTTCTAACCTCATAGCATTCAGGATCATATTTGTAGTCTGACATTTTCCTCATATTGAATTGTTGGGAGAAAAGCACAGAAAGAAAACATCAATTTCAAGAGTTAGTCTCATGCCACTAAAGAAAAGGTAGTTTCTCCTGATGTCATGGCCAACAATTCTCCAGATAAACTGGACTTTCACTCATGGTGTTTTGTCGGACAACAACAACAACAACAAAATTACACTTGTATAGCACCTTTCATGTCAGGAAGGACCTGTTGGGTGTAGATTGATTGCCATGTTTGTTTATGTATACAGTTACTACACTTGACAGGCATTTATTGTAAAATGCTTTAACATCAGCGATGTTTGACATCATCGATGCTGTATAAAATGCAAGGATGATTGATTCTGATTATTATGCTAACAAACACTTTCTTATTAATGACTGACTAAAAGAAATCTGGCAACATAGGACATTTTGCAATACGTTTCGTATTTTTATAATCCAATTTGCATTCATTAACAGTATAGAATTGAATACTTGTTTAGCAGATTCAGATTCTCTTGCAACTGCCAACTCATAGACTTGCAAAACATTTCCAAGTGATATAAACAGAATCAGATTCTTATCTGAATTCCCAGTGCACTTAAGCAGCTGTTGATAAGCCAGTACTAATCATCCATCATGCTTTGTGACACAATAGGTGTTTTCTGACATGAATGCTGAATTCTAGCTAACCCTTGATGTAAAGTCACAATACTATTGATGAACAGAAGAAAGAGCAATATGTGGGTCATGGACAGATGCTATCAACTGAAACTGTTGTCTTTCAAATAAAAACAAATCAAAAGTAAAATATTTTGAGCTATCTGTTATTTAATATTCATGTTCCCATTAAAGATGTACTATAAAAAGAATGTTGAGGTCAAGATATCTATTGATTTGAATACTGCATACTGGATTGGTTTCCAACAAGATGGTGCAATTTTAAGTTAAAATCTCGGCTGACATTAAATTGTACAAGCACTGTGTCATCTGCAAAACGCAGAAGATTGTCAATGCTCCACAGGGTTACAGAGTTGAAAAACATAATTCCTCTGAAAGGAAGAAATTACATTCTTTATTTCACCCAATATAGAACATTTAAGGATTGATATTCATAAAGCTACACTTGTTATCACATATTTACATGTGTGAAAGAAAAACAAAAAACAAACCTGGTTAGCAATCTGACGTGCTAAAATATCCATTCTGGAACCCGACTCTGAGATTGTTTTTGCTGCATTGATAACATCAGATATGTGTTTCAGCGGTCCTCGACCTCTGTGGGAAGCAAATCAAATTGGTTAGCTGCAATACACGCCAAATTATGAAGACATTTAGACATCAACCATTTCAAAAGTATAAGATTCCACATTTATATTTGTAATGTGTTTTTAAGTAGACCCTCATACAGTTGTCATTATGATTTTAATGCTTCCATGGAACAACCAACACAAGACTAAGAGAAATAAATTTTTCTACTGTTATTCGGTGTTTATGAAATCATGCCTTTGTCTATTATATTATATTATATTATATTATATCGTACAGCAGAAGACAACACATCATCTTCAACAATAAGTGTGACCAAGCTATAGGTCTTTACAAAGCAAGGGTAAAATATGTAGTAGAATAGCCATTTAACATAATACTCAAATTTTCCACAATTTTCTTGAAGAAGATTATTTAAAGTCAGGCAGATTTGACCCATTTCTAAAATAGCCTATGTTTATAATCTGCCTGTTTTCCTAGTCCAACTGCAAGGAATGATGCAAAGAACATAATGCGAGGCCAAATACTGTACTGTATTTGTTAAAAGTAAAGCAAAGAACCACAGTAAAATAAAGCATGGCCCAATTTTAGAAAAAAAATTAAAATCCTAATGGTCTTCATAAGCAGCAAGTGTGTCAGAATGTGCTTCTCCTAATCATTTTGCATTTACTGAACTTCTAAATTGACCGACAGAAAGATATTCAAGATAGGGTCATTTCCCATCGCATTTAACCTTTTTCTATTTTGCTAGATATACTTCAATTATTAGATTTATAATCTTCATTAACATTGCCATTAACTTGTTATGATGTTATTAAGGTTATGCTGTTATGCATTGCAGATAAAATAAGTTCACATATTTGGATTCTGCAGTGCAAGCTTAATGAGAAGCTTTATAATATGAATTCTAGTCTACAACTGTAAATCAAATTTCAGTCTGGAATTAAATCACTCTAATGCACTAACTTCAACATTTATCCTATCTCCGAAATGTGAAAGATAAATTCAAAGTGAATTTAGTGCACATTTTGCACCATAGTTTTATTGGATGCTGACCTCTAAGAACATTAAAGCAGCAAGCACAAGATATGCTGTACTAGTAGGTCCTCTCATCATGATGAAGACAGACTGTTCTTCCAATATCTGATGAGGAAACTCTAAGGCTTCACAGGAATTGATGGAAAGTATATAACCTGGGTTCTGGGAGTGTGAAAACATTTTCATGTATCCAGGTCTTGGAATCCATATTGATTGGTATACACAGAAGTAAACAGCTGCTGCTCAAGCCCTGTACTACCAACTGGAGGCACGTTATATGCTTTTAGTTGGTCACATTCCAACAGCACACTTTAGGATCTCCAAGGCTTCACTCTTGCCAACATGCGTCTAATATTCTCTGAATTAAATAAACAGGATGAGAATGAACATTGCATTCCAAACACAGGAGTGTTTCAAGTTGTAGATGGTATACATACATGGAACGCTCAGTCTGGTTTGAATACCTTCAAGGCACAGTCCTTGACTGGTTCTATTCCTATCTGACCCACCGTTTACATTTTGTTTCTTCCAACGGTTTTTCTTCAAACCCCCGCACAGTTTCTCATGGCGTCCCTCAGGGCTCTGTCCTCGGCCCCCTCCTTTTCACCATTTACACGCTCCCTCTGGGCGATGTCATCCGCAAACATGGGGTAAATTTCCACATGTATGCGGACGACACCCAGCTGTACCTTTCTGCCTCATCCCTCAACCCCCAGACCATCGATGTTCTGACAGCATGTCTGTCCGACATCAAGTCCTGGACGAGGGACAACTTCTTGCAATTGAATGTGAGTAAGACCGAGGCCCTACTGATTGGCTCAAGCCAGCGCCTCCGCACATCGGGCGCTGCCAGCCTCAACATCCAAGGTTGCACTCTCCACCTCACAAAGCCAATCAGGAACCTCGGCATCATGTTCGATCAAAAACTTTCCTTCCTCCCCCACATCCGTGCCTTGACCGGCACCGCTTATTTCCACCTGCGCAACATTGCCAGGCTCCGCAACTATCTTACCCCCCGCACTGCCGAAACACTCGTGCATGCGTACATCACCTCAAGGCTGGACTATGGAAACTCTCTCCTCGTCGGCCTCCCCAGCTCCTCCATTCACAGGCTGCAGGTCATCCAAAACTCTGCAGCCCGTGTACTATCCCGCACCCGCCTCCACGACCACATAACCCCCACCCTCGCCCGTCTCCACTGGCTCCCCATCCTCCAGAGGATCTTCAAGATCCTCGTCCTCACCTACAAGGCCTTACACGGCCTTGCCCCGCCCTATTTAACCGATCTACTTTCCCCCTACAAGCCCACCCGGACCCTCCGTTCAGCAGGACTTGGCCTGCTCCAAGCCCCCCGCCCGAACCGCCCCACCATCGGAGGCCGGGCCTTCAGTTTCTCCGCTCCCACCCTATGGAATGCCATCCCTCAATCCCTCCGTCTCGTTTCTTCCCTTTCCTCTTTCAAGGCCGGTTTGAAGACTTTCCTCTTCGACCGTGCCTTTTGTTCCACCCCGAACTCTTCGACCTCCCCTACGTGTTTCACCCCTTCCCAAACACTTCCCTCCCAGCTCGGGTCACATGCCTCCTGTGCAGCGCCTTGGGACGTCCTCCCGACGTGAAAGGCGCTCTATAAATGTAATTTGTTGTTGTTGTTGTTGTTGTTGTTAAATATGGTTTCTATATGTGTCAGACACCTGGACGTCCTCCCGATGTGAAAGGCGCTCTATAAATGTAATTTTGTTGTTATCGTTTCCCCTCGAGGATCATGCCCTGTGGCCAATTTTCATGTGTGTCCTTGACAGCACCTTGGGACATCCTCCTGTTATGAATAGGTGTTTTACAAATGTAATTTGTTGTTATTTAGTTGGTGACAAGACATGCTATTTAGTCATCTGGATGTCGCAGCAAAGTCCAATTCTCTTTTCATCTGACTCCACATGTGATGACTTTCTATGTTCATTGGATAGTGAACAGGGGGAGAAACTTTGATTATTTTTTCTCCTTCACAACCAAGGCCACTGTATCTTAATGTCACGCCTCATCTGAGATTAGCTAAAACAATACAGATCTATTTGGGGCTATATATTTGAACTAAATCCTAGCAGACAGATTTACTGACTCAGTCACATGAGGAACTTTGATTGAAAAGTTCTAATACCTCAGCAATTCCATCAATCTATAAAGAAACGGGCTTCCCTTGCATGGATGGTTTCGATAACAACGTTTTCCCAGTGAAGATTCTATTGACTTTAGCTTCAGGATAGACTCTAGCACACTGATAGCCAATCTGCCGATGAGAAGCACCACCTGAATATTCCCCTGAATATGTTGCCTGAGTCTAGGTAAGTCCGCATTTCAATCCGTCGTGGGTTTTCAGTTTTTTCTTGATTGAATATCTCTTTATTTATGGCATAAATCAATAAATATTCAACCAAGAAAATGTATTTAGTTGGCTAACCATAAAGGTTGGCCACAACTGCTCCAGTAGATACATTTATGTTAACAGGAAAATCGTTACTTGCTTCAATATCATCTCATAATGCAGGACAATTGGCCAAACCCTTCCTGGGTTCTGGCATTGTCTAAAAGATGTGAAAAGAGCTATGTCAAGTGCAATAATTATTATTATCCTCATTATTGTTGTGTTAGAGGATTTTTAGGTACATATCTAAAACGCAGTAAACTACAGGCATATGGGGAAAATGCAGGTTAAGAGACTGAAAGACTTGCTCTTTGAAGGGCTAGTATAGACAAGCTGAGTGAAATGGTTGCCTTTTGTGCTCCAAATGTCTGTTTCTATCCTAAGAGACCAAATTCCAGTGTTGGGACTATGGCAATTATTTGTCAACATGGGCACAGGAATATTGGGAGAGTAGCAGGCCGTAATTTATTTTTCTTGAACTGGGAGACATAGTAACATTTTCAGACAGGCATGGACTGAGATTGGATTTTCAGAAAAAAAAGAGCAAAAAGGTTATTCATATTGTTGATTCTAAAGAAGCAGCTGTGGCCACTGATGAGTGTGGATATTCTGCTGTTCAGAATATTTATTAATAATCTTGATGATTCTCATACAAGTACCAAATCAAAGTTTGCAGTTGCCTAAAGTTATGTAGAAAGCAAGATGTTATAATGAAAAGTATAATTTAATGGTATTACTGGACCATGTGGGGTGGCATAAATAATTTTATCTTCATGTCCTTATTACAGCCCTTATTAATGCTCCTGCATGTTCCTTATTATTATCTGTACGTCCTTGATGCCACTGCATTAACATACGTTTGCCCAGGTAGACTATTTTAAAATGCTATAGATTTATAATAAAGAATGTTGCAAAGGGAACGTAATACATGTTTACACTTGAAGAAGTAAATAAATGAAATGTCTGAGTTTTGTATTTCCACACCTTGTTTTGTACTTAAGAGGCTGTGTTCTGTAAGGAGAACTGAAAGGATGTCACTGAATAGACGTGTGAAGAAGAGACTGGCCTGATGAGAGTACAGCATTAAAGCATCAAAAGTAATAACAAATTGGATGAATGCTTTACAAGATACAAGATTGCTTTAGCCTCCAGTTAATTCACGATTTGCTGGTCGATTGATTGCAGCCAAAAAAGTATAGTTTGAGCTGAGACTGA
Organism: Hydrolagus colliei; assembly: GCA_035084275.1. Lineage (NCBI taxonomy): Eukaryota > Metazoa > Chordata > Chondrichthyes > Chimaeriformes > Chimaeridae > Hydrolagus > Hydrolagus colliei. The sequence continues at coordinate 9,995,022 of CM068748.1, forward strand.
CAGAGCACATTTCCATATAATTGTGTATTGCAGGAGTTAACAGTATATTTTGTATATATGATTACATTTGTAATCCAAGCATGCACCAAGTAAGTGCCAGTAAGAAAATGATTTGTACTATATTTGTGTCAATGCTTTGCAATAGAAACCATATATACTGACAGAATGCTCATGGCAGTCATTAGACCAGGAGATAAATATTAAATGGCCTTCCATACTGAAAAAAAAGGTAATGGATATCTGTGCTAACATTGCAAATATAATTACAAAGAGAAGGTAAATCATTAAATGAGTGCAGCAGAAGAACTTGTTACAAATAGAAAATATGCGTCAGGGTACAATTGATTACAATCTTTATGTAACTCATCAAGCAGACATTACAACACACTTGTGACCTTCTCACTAATATGGGTTGTTTAATCATTCATAAAATATCCAGTGGGGCCCTGCTGTGGATTCTCTGTGGGTTTTGTTCATTGTCACAACTGAGCAGACAAATCATTGCACTGTAAATTGCTGTGTACCATGGCTTACAGTATCCATAAATCACTACTTGAATGGGGGGGGGGGGGGGGGGAGGGAGGGAGAAAGTTTAATTTGTTCAACAGGGAAGCTGTATGTTCCTAGTCACGAGAGCACTGCTCTATGAACTGCTCCAACACTTGATTTTGCAAAATATACACAGAACTTACACAAAATATATTTATTAAATTAGCCCAACATTTATCAATTTTTTACTGAAAAGACCCGTTGAGGATGAATATATAAAACTTTTAAGTGCCAATTGTGTTGTTTTGCTCTGTTTGGGATATGTAGGTTTTTAACTCATGCATCAAAGCCACATCAAAGCAGGCCTATCACAAAACTCTGATCTGCATCCAGAACTATTGGTTTGAATGCCCTCATCACCAACATTATGGACATTTTGTAAGAACTGCTAGAACTACCCTGTTGTATCACCTGGTACTAGGTCAAGGCACTTAGGTGATGTGATACCAGGCAAGGGTGATACTGGCTCCAAACTGATTTAAGTCTATCACATGTTCTACATTGTACAGTACCTTGTTACCCATATAAATGGCTTCAGGCTTCTTGGTCTCCCTTACCAAATGCTATTTTCTCTACCTAAGTGCTGCGGTAATTCCTATTGAAATGAGGTGTATATATGTAGTTGTGACAAGCCATGGTAATTATCACCTAATTGATAATAACAAACAACAAAATTACATTTCTAGAGTGCCTTTCGCATCGGGAGGAGGTAACAATTGCTATAGATAGGCTAGGTGACTAGGCAAGAAGGTGGCAGATGGAACATAATGTGGGGAAGTTATTCACACTTCCCCACAGCAAAAACAGAAAAGGCAGCAAAAACAGAAAAACTGATTATTTTCTAGAAGGGGAGAGACTTGATAGTGTTCGTGTTCAGAGGGATTTGGGTGTCCTTGTATACTAGTCACGAAAAGTTAGTATGCAGGTACAGCAGGCAACTAGGAAAGCTAATCGCATGTTGGCGTTCATTGCAAAAGGGTTAGAATACAAGAGTAAGGAATTCTTGCTGCAACTGTACAGAGCCTTGGTGAGACCGCATCTGAAATATTGTGTGCAATTTTGGTTTCCTTATTTAAGAAAGGATGTGCTCGCCTTAGAGGGTTGTGCAGCGTAGATTTACATGGTTAGTTCTTGGGATGAGGGGGTTGATCTATGAGGATAGATTGAGTAAACTCGGCCTAAATTCTCTAGAATATAGAAGAATTAGAGGTGATCTTATAGAAACCTATAAGATTCTTAAGTGGCATGCTAGAGTAGACAGTGGGAGACTGTTTCCTGTGGTAGGAGAAACTATAACTAGGGGTCAGTTTTAAAATTAAGGGTGAGCCTTTTTGAACAGAGTTAAGGAAACACTTCTTCACTCAGAGGATAGTGAATTTATGGAATTTTCTACCCAAAAGGCTGTAGATCCTCAGTCCTTGAACATATTCAAGACTGAGATTGATAGATTTTTATGGATAGAAGGATTAAGGGATATGCGGATGGCGGGCACATGGAGTTAGATTAGAAGATCAGTTATGATCTTTTTGAATGGCAGGGCAGGTTCGACAGGTTGAGTGGCCTACTCCTGCTCCTTGTTCTTACGTTAATCAAGCTACAGAGTTTTGACATGGAAAAGGCTTACAATTCACTACAGTGCTGCTGTTAGTTTTGTAACCCTCCGGGGATTCACAAACTGGAATTACTGTGTGTAAGGTATGGGTGCAAAATTATTGAAAAAATTCAAATAACATCCAAACCTATTTATTTCGATACTATTCAACAATCTATATTTTGACCCGAAACAAGCTGACATGAATGCAATCTTGGGACAAATCATTTTGGCTTATTGATTCTGCATCCGTGCTTCAAACTGAACATAGAAGGGGCTTGTTGGTCTCCTTTGTTATTACCGTTAGAAGTCGAGGACTAAAGTCGATCACTCAAATGCATCCTTGAGTTGATAGGCACTTTGGCAATCAGGGAGATAAAAGCTGTTGCTTGCAGTTAATGTTTGAAAAAAATCACAGCAATCATTTCCTCTCTTCTTGAAAATTACAAAGCAGTCTAAGAGTATGTTACACACTGTGAACTAAGGCAAGATGACACTTCAGGTCTAAGTAAAATTCAAAGAACCAATATCAAAAAACACATTGATAAATGAGACTTGATGATAAGTGAACTAGTGGTGATGTATATCAGGTCTAACAAGATATGAAAAAGGAAAATGTTAAAGCTTGTTGGAAGCTGATGATGTTGGCCAAAGAAGAAGGCTATACAGATAATAAAAAACATAAGGTTAAAACCCACAAATTGCTGAATCTAGCTTAAACTTGTCTTTTGCAGGGACAATGATGTCCTATATACATCATACCAATTTATGAGAACTTTACTCCAATGAAGCAAAGTTATCCTGTGGAAAACTTGGAGCTCTTTATAATAAATAATAATCTTTGCATTTGATATTAGTGCTTTTCATGTCTTATCGACGTCTCAAAGCGCTTCACAGAATATACTGTAAAGTGAATTGACTGTATAATTTGTGGGTGAAATGCGGCAGCCAATTGAGCACAGCAGTGTCCCACAAACAGTCGTGGATTGAAATGACCAATTTTTATTATTGTTTTTTTTACGGATTGTTATTAGACATGTGGAGTAAGGAAACTTGCCCAAGGTTTCGTCCTGATCTGCCTGGATTCGAACACAGGTCTCACGCTTGTAAGGCGAGTGCTCTAACCACTGAGCTACAGGAGCTCCACAAGGAGCTCCTGTTTTTATGGAGAAGACGCACATTATGTTAATTATGTACCTCTTTCTGCAGGAGACACACATTATGTTCTGAAACATTTTCCCAATGTGACATTCTACAGGTAGTTACACCATTTTCCTGTTCATAGGCATTTTCAATCCGAATAGCCAGTCAATAGAGTAAACTATCCTACCAGGAAATATCAAGAAAGTTTAAGAGGATACCTTTCTTGAAATTCACCATATCATAGGATGGTGGGTCACATTCTCATGTAAACAAACAGATACTGTTTATAGGTTTGTTAAAGGTTTTTATATAATCTCCCAAGTCTTGGACTTCACTAAATACAAAGATCTTATTCACTTAAGTGCATCTTGTTCTTGGATAAAGAGGTCGTCTTGTCTGCTACCCTGATCAAGATTCAAGGCATGAATTTCAGCAAAGGGCAAACTCCGGTCCAGGAGATTAATTGACTGAGATCATGTTTCCTAGACCTGAGGATAGCTAAGATTAGCAACTTGGTATTTTAGTTCCAGTTATTTTATCTTCTTCTCCAGCCACGCTGGAATCCAACTTGCCCACTTTGATAATTAAAGTACTTGACATGAGCGAGAATTATTCTGTGGACAAGCATCAAGTCAATCTGAAACTGCTGCAACTGGCGTATTATTAAACCTTGGGAAGTCTGCTATCTGTCTGCACATCAGCTTGTTAAATTTAGTGGTAGGGACTCACAACATTGTCATTTTGGATGCAGATAACTCTTTGAATCCAAGCAAAGCTCCAGGCATGTTCTTGTATGATCAAAACATAAAAAGTGCAAGGACAATAGCAAGAAAAATCTGCTGTTCTAAAGGTTAAGGAATCCCTCTCTTATTGAGCCTCTTCTCCCCTCCTTTATTTGTTCCTTTCTATTATCACCATAAGAAACATTTCTTCACCCATTCCAAATTGTCTGTTTACTCCTCTGCTACTCTTTGGATTTGACATTCAGAGCAGGAGCCATCCATGAACTAGTCTTGCACAGTGTTCCAAGCTCCATTTAGAATGTAAGCGTATTACCTAGACTTGCCAAACCCGCTATTGGTTTCCTATACATGAAGATTTAACTGGGGTTAGGGCCATAAACAATGAAAATTGCAATATTCTGCAACGAACACTGCAAAACTGTGACAGCTCTCAATAGAGAGGGCTCAGACGAGTTTTCTTTTCAGAATCATGGGTGAGTATTCAAAGGTCACTGCATTCTCTCAGACTACAAACTTCTGGATGACTTTAACATTTACCCTTGAACCTGATCCTTGGCCATCATATTGGGTCAGTTACATCTCTTCAGTAGAACATTTAAAAGCAAATCTAATTACAGTCATATGTTGATGCAGTTATTATCAGATACAAAGAGCAACACTCAGTGTCTGCAGGTATGTTAGTTTTGTAGATGGCTTATTTTTGAGGGTGCCTTTTGTTTCAGCCACACTATTTATCTAGCCATACAGCCTATTTAGCCCCACTCCATCCCACAGTCCATTTACCTCACCCCTTCCCTTGTCTCCTCAAGGTCTGTCTGAAGTCCTTCTTTGACCATACCTCCCACCTTGCTTGGGTTCCCCCCCCCCCCACCCCATTTGGCATCCAACCCTTCGATCCAACCCCTTGTGTTTGTGCAAATCTTGAGTTTATTTTTGTTGTTGCTTTATACCCCGAAGAACACAGCATTCAACCTTTCCTCAAACCTAACTCAATTAAGAACTGTACTTGAGCAATTTTCTCTTTAATTTCCTGCATTCCTCTAATAGTCCGGTATTAATAGAGCTTATAATGTCCTGATATTTTAAGTTAAGCTTTTTTTTGTAATGTTTACAAATTGCTAATCAGTACCACTTTTCCAAGTTATATCTTACATTCTAAATAGAGTATAGTACCATCCAAAACAAAAGATCAGGCAACACACAAACTAAGGGAAGCCAAACTTAATGCTGAAGTCAACGACAGTGTGAATTGAGTTATGGGTCAGTGAAATAGAGAGTTCTGATTATCATGCTATTCTTTCTCCAGGCTCAATGGAAAGGCAGAATTTAAAATGTCATTGTGAACCCATCAAACAGGGCATTCACAACTGCTGATGGTATTTGCGAGTCAGAATAAATTCAGCTCTTTTATTCTGCGGACAGATTTTAGAAACTCATAAATAGCTACTATTAACATCCAATAAATACATTTATTTGTATCAACCCTCCAACTCTCATATCACAAAATAAAAACATCTAGAGAAAGGGCAAGCCAATGCTCTTATTTGGCTCCTCTTCAAATTATTAATTTCCTTCTATAACCTGACCAGTTCAAAGAGGCAGTGCTTCTAAAACATCAACAAATATGTTTTTTGTATCTTCAGGTAAGCTTATGGTGTTGCAATTACTTTTCCAATTTTCTGCATCATCAAACTTCCTTGTTATAGGTAACTGTCCTGCCCGAACCATTTTTCTATCCATTGTGTCTCTTCAATTCTCCATCATAAAAATTCAGCCATCTTTTCCTTGCATTTTTTTTTCATTATTAATATTGTTTTCCACCGGCTTCACAAAAGAACTTCCTCATGGTTCATTATTTGTTCTACTTTTACATCAGTTTTTTGCCTTATCTAAAGAGCCACAATTTAACTGATTTGCTAATCTCTTCTTTGAACAGCCAATAACTTTTCAAGAGAGGTCACTATGAAGAGTTTTAAACTTGACATAATAAAGTTCGCTAAAACTGCCACTGTTCTGTCCCTGTCACATCTATTGTCTTATTGCAGGTTGACCCCATTGGAACTTGAGCTGGTTGAGTCTGGGTTCACTTATACCACAGGTCTGCTGTGGACTTGAGGTATAGACTGAGCTTCCAGCACTGATTAGTCAGTTTTCCTTCTGAAACATTACTGACCTCGGGGCCATCAGGTCATGGTGAAGCGACATTAGGCAACATACATATCATGCAGTAATTTAAGTCACGTGTGTGGAAGTGGGACTGGCAGCTATTTTTTCCCCCAGAGTTGCTATAATTTGGTGTCTATTTTTTTGTAACATTGGTTTATAAACATGCTGCCCTCTACCACAGGAGAGTTCCCTAACTTTGTAACCAATAAACCACAGTCTGGAAACAAATCTTATCCTTCAAAACCAAATCTTATCCTTCAAAAATTGCTCCAGAATATAAATGCGATTGCCACGCTGAACATATTTAAACATTAGTGTTCTCTCTCAGTGACTCAGTGAGTAAATGAGTGTTGCACCGTTGAATTCAAAAGATTAGGCTGCATCTGTATTCAAATCCAGGTCTAAGCAGGTTCTAACTTCAAACCATTAGGCATTTGATCAGTTGTGCCCAGGAGCCTGTTTACTCCATATGAAAATAAAATAATGCACAAAATAAAATCTGAGTTTGGTACCTTTTGCTACTTTCATTCTTTGTATCACTGTCTCTCACTGAAGCTGAATGGCAACTCTAGATATTCCAATTTTAAAATTCAGTACATACACACGGTGTGTAAATAAACTTTGTTGTCCATAAAGAATCAGTTTAGTTACCTGGTAAAATCAGTCATCTCCATCATGATCATACACATTTTCTTAGCGAGTACAATGATATCATTGCTGGTATCGTCCCATATTTCAATTTCTGCATCAAGTCTGCTCTTTACTTTCTTGAAATCAGCCACTTGCTCAGCAATCTTGGCCTTTTCTTCTTCTGGCAGCTCAGTCATCTTAGCCTGAAATATATCAGGAAGGAAAAAGGATCATAGAGGGAGAGATATACTAAATTTGAGAATAATTCCAGAATAAATTACTGCATCTGTCAAGAAAATTGTCATGACTTATCATTGTTCCTTAATTTTCATCTACTTTCAATCTCTCATTCTCATCTCATCAGTTACCCACTCTCAACCATTCAGCCAATCTCTTTAATGATTTATCAGATGCCTCACGTAAAGGTACATGAAGCATCATCACATTGACAGGAAGAAGACAATGATTTTTGGTTAAACATAATCTTATAAATGGTTAAAGTCAGTGACAACACACAACAGGAACTAAAATGAAATCACAAACCACTCTCAGTTTGATCAGTGTCTCATTATCCAGACTATTCCCAATAACATGGTTATACGACTACATAAGCTTGGTGAGATTGTGATGCCTATCAATTCAAAATTTCTCCATACCTCTAAAACAGAAGTAGGCCCATTCAGCCCATCGAGCCTGTTCCGCCATTCTATTAGACCATGGCTGTTCTGTACCTCAAGTTAATTTAGCTGCTTTTGCTCCATATTCCTTGATACCCATACCTAACAAATCTCTATCAATCTCAGTCTTGAAAATTTCCAGGGTCCACTGCTTTTGGAGGGAGAGAGTTCCAGATTTCCATGAGCATTTGTTTGAGGAACTTGTCGGATGAGAAGCTTGATTTTAGAAGGAGATTAATGGTATAGGAACTTAAAACCCTGCCATCAGTCGCCTGTTTGTAGATCAATATTTCCTATGCTGAAAAGTATCCTTTTAAACTCTTGCCTTTAGAATAATTACAATTCAATGTAATTTAATTTCTTTACTGGTCACGTACTCAACCAATGCAAAGCTTGTTTTATATAAGTGAAACATACTTGTCACAGACATTTGCTTTTCAGCTATTTAGTATTCTGATAGTACTGTTGTTTGATTTGGATGTTTTGTAAGTTAAATTCTATCTTATTTCTTCAGTTTATAAATGCCTTCTCTGCGTGTCAATAACTGCTGTTCAAAAAGAATATGGGAGGGTGACATGTGTTCTTGCAAAGTCTAGTGCACAAAACAAATGAGGGAATTGTTCATCCCTGAGGCGAATTTTCCAAAAGAGCTGATGGACCCAAGCACAATTTACAAGATCACAGCAACAACAAAATTACATTTGCATAGTGCCTTTCACATCGAGAGGACATCCCAAGGTACTAGACAGACAGTATTTCGGACCCAAAGCAGGGGGTAGGGATTGGGAAGGGTGGAGGGTCGGGGGGAAGGAGATTGATCAAAAGCATAGTCAAAGAGGAGTGCCTTGAAATGGACCTTGAAGGAGGCAAGGGATAGAGTGAGGCGGAGGAACGCGGGATGGAATTCGAGACAGTGGGGGCAGAGTGGCTGAAGGCATGCCAATGGTGGGTCGGGCGAGGAGGGGGAAGTGAAGCAAGCCGGAGCCCGCTGAGCAGAGGGAGCAGACAGGTTGGTAAGGGGTTAGAGGGTCGCAGAGGTGGTGGGGAACAAGGCAAAAGTGAATGCACTTGCAGGATTGTTATGAGAGATGACAGAATTGACATAATTTGAAGCAAGTTCTTTGATTGATAAGTTAATTAAATGCAAAGCATTGCTGACATTATAAGCATGCACCAAAGAACAAATCCTTGTTTTTATGATTTCAAGATGAGCTCATCTTCTTTAGACCGATAATTCAAGCAACATCTCACATTTATATTTTGTGATAAATTTAAGATACTTATGTGCAATCCTAGATTCAATATTTCCTTCTTTAGAAATATGTAATCCTTGTTTATAGATAAGATGTAACATTCATTTGCTCTTTTCAATATAGGGCACGTGAATAATAATATTATAATATAACTTATTTTTAACAAATAAATGAATGATACCTGAATCTAAAGTAAGTGCTTCTATTAATTGCACTGTAATATTCATTCATTCACTTTAATACACCATATCACTTTGTCTTTCCACATTAACATCTATCATCATTTCATACCCTGTCAGTTTTTCCTTCTGTTTGAACACTGGTACGACTGCGGATGTCATGGTCTTCCTCAAAATCAGACACATCTTCAAGTTCTTCAGGTGTCTGGGAGAGAGAAAAAGTAAACGGAAATGTTATTAAAAAATGAAAGCAGAAACGGATGAGAACTGAATTCTCAATGCATTTGAAAGTTTAGCCACTGAACCTATGACCATGTTTCGTGTTTCATAATAGTATTAAATCCCAAATCTCAAGGTACCAGTGTAACCTATTACTGTATTTGATTAGTTTAGCATTGAGCTTTAAGCTACTCTTCAAAGTTTTACTATATGGTATTATATGATTAATCTTCTCCAATTTGCATATCCCAATGTAAGACAAATGGAAAATCGTGTATGTTTTATAAAGTACACTTCCAGTAAAGATTGGGGTCAATAAGTGCTGAATAAGACATAATGCTATTCAATATTGTATCTTCATCCTATTATTAATCTTAATTCATATGTGATGGTACAGACAGGGAACCCTGAAATGCACATTATTATAGTCTTGTACGTTTACAAAGTTGAAACCTTTTGAGTACTATGAATTTTGAAATTTCACCACAAGGATGCAATAGAGTAACTGAGAACTTTCCAGAAAGCGACAAAATGTGTGTCTTGAGAATAATGATAATAAGCCTTGCATTTGATATAGCGCTTTTCACGTCTTGTACTCCTTCATGGAATATACTGTCAAGTGAATTGACTATATATATGTGGGCGAAATGCGGCAGCCAATGGCACACAGCAGTGTCCCACAAACCATTGTCGATTGAAATGACCAATTTATTATTTTTTTTGAGGGATTATTATTAGGTGTGTGAAGTAAGAAAACTTGCCCAAGGTTTCACCCTGCCTGGAATTGAACCTAGGACTGGTTTCACCCAGTCAAGTGCTCTAACCCCTGAGCTTGAGGACTCCAAAAGAAGCTGTTAAACAACATTCATGGTGTCACATGTAAACTATCAAATTCTCAGAAAGACAGATTTATATTTACCTGAATTTATTGTCTCTTAAACATTAAGATTAAAAAAAAAGTTTTGATGTGTTCCACAGTACATCTAGTTAATGTTGACACAATTGAATATACTACTTAGCCATGTTTACTGTGGAAAGACAACCATCTCCGCAGGATAAAGATACTAGAGACCCAGCTGTGGATTTCTCAAGCAACTAACCATGTGCAAATAATACTTCTCCCACCAGGACTAGCATTCGTAATCTCAATAAAATCCTGGAAAAAAAAGGCTATTAAGTCTACTAAACTTGCCCTTTTCACAATCCACTTGAGGCTATACATACTGAATTCTGCCTCCTCCCCTCTCATTTTATATTCCTCTTATATGCTCACTTTTTGGAAACTTACACAAAGAAGAGAAACTTGCAGCATCTCTTTCACTTATTCATACACACACAAACATCAGTGAAAAGCAACAGCATAGGGCAAACGCCCATAAATCACCTTCAAAATCAATAAACTTCTTCATTAACCTTACCAACATTGATTGGACTAGTCAAAGTCATCAACTAACCTAGAGGAAAGCTTTAACAAAAAGCTAACAGAAAGAAAACTGAAACACACTCTGACAACTGCACAAGAGGTTTACATTTCTGATCAATTGTAACTACTTTTAGCTAATATAATCTTTGCATCATCTTGTCACTTCTCAACATGCGTTACTGGCATCACACAAGTAGAATATATACTACATACATTAAATCATTAGAAACAACTGCACAAAATCAAGGTGCCAGAAGAGTTCTGACAAAAGGTCGTCGACCTGAAACATAAACTCACTTTCCCCTCTCCATAGATGCTGCCTGACCTGCTGAGTGTTCCCAGCAATTTCTGTTTTTATTTCAGATTTCCAACATCTGCAGTATTTTGCCAGTGGAGTATTCGATTTGTGTTCCCACAGCATTGACAGAACCCTGTTCAGAGTTGTACACAGTAAGTGGATGTCAAAGATCTCATGGCATGAGGTGAACTCAGTTCTCAGCATGAGGCAGTTTTCTCCAATGTCGTGGCCAGCAATCCCCAAAACAAAATTGGACAGTCACTTGATTGCTGTTTTGAGATGTTGCTGTGTCTAAATTGGCTGCATTCAACGCCAATAAATCCTGTGACTCACTTTGAGATGCCCTCCCGGTGTGAAAGGCACAAAATCAAACACAACGATTATCATAAACATCATCCATTCTGTCTGTAACTATCGCTTCTTGTTCTCCTTGATCTTTATTGCCTTTGGCACTGTTGACCACTCCATTCTTCTCCATCTAAACTCTCTTTAAATCTTTCATTTTGGCTGTGACCAAGATTGTTTTCTTTAATCCTGACAACATCAGTTGGCTTCTTAACTACTTCAACTAAAGCAGCCGAAACCCTCACCCACACCATTGTCACTTTCAGACGTTGTCCTTGTCCCTGAACTGTGTTGTGCTGACTTCAGGGATAACCAAAGAATAAGTGTGGGAACACCCAGAAAGAGCAGAAGCAAAATAAGAGTATCAATTAACATAAGCTATTTTTGTACAATTCTTACTGGGTTACTGGGTAACACGGGTAAAAATTTGAGAATGAGTAACTTATCCGCTGTCTCGATTGTGGATTGTACAAAGCATGAGCGCATCTCAAAGGGAAAAATACAAAATATAAGCTACACTTTTATGCCACTATAATAAAATCGATTGGCAGTTAGACACAGGTCATCTAGCTCTCTCTGAATTCATCCATTAGCTTATTACAGATGGTCAATAAAAGTAAATGACTGAACTGGTAGATCTGGTTACATTTCACTAATTTTATTTAGGTTTTAGAATTTGGTTTTGAAACATAAATGTAAACCATGACTACCACAATTGTTGTAACAGAATGACATTACTTGATCAGGAATTCATCACAAAATTGATGAGAATGTTTTGAACACGAAGCAGAAACTTAGCTGAGACCTGAACTGTGTTTGCAGGGGATTGGTTATCACTGTAAATCTATTTCCCACTCTTAAGACAAATACAGGTTATGCCACACCTCGATGTGTAAAACAGCTGTAATCTTGATACAAAACTGTAAATCTAGCACAAACAACAACAACAACAACAAAATTACTCTTGTATAGCACCTTTCACATCAGGAGGATGTCCCAAGGCGCTGGACAGTCACTGTATCAGACCCGAACTGAGGACGGGGTAGGGGAGGGAAGGGGGGGATTAGGAATTGCCGATGGACCATTGAAGAGGAAAATTTTGAGGCAAACAGGTAAAGATGTATCAAATAGTTACTTTGATTACCTCTTGCTCACTGGGCTATACTATGTATGATATTACATGCTGCAACATTCCTGATGAATCAAAAGGTGCTTATTTGGTTATGGTGCAGTCAACTAACTATTGAATCAAATAAATAATAATAACTTGCAAAACATACCAAATAACACTTAAGAGATATAACTTGATATAATATTTCTAACATTTTTAATTTTGTCATATTTGTCTTTCATCTATTCAATTGGTGACTTTTGCGTGTTTGGGTTTAATCACAAAGTGCTTCATCCATCATTTTGGATGATTAGGACAGCAGCTCACACTGTATGAGTCTTTTGATCAGTATGACTCGGTCACAGTGGATTTGTGCGAATGACCCATCTATCATCTATTTTCATTGTAAGCCTTATTCTAATTTGAACAAGATGTTTTGTGGCTTCATTATAGTGTAAAATTCAGATAGCCATTTGTGTCCTGAAACATATGAGTCAGAAAACTCAACAAACGAAACAAACAAATTACCATAACTTATTTGTTATTCCAACTGTATCTGTTATTGTATACCCATTAGAACTGTATTGAGATTGTTCACTAAAATTCTTTAGTTTGATATGTACTTTTTGCATATCTCCAGCACAGACTTGATGGGCCAAATGGCCTCCTTTTGTGCTGAAAAATTCTATGATTCTACTTTAATAATTACATTGGACAAGTGCTTAAAGGCTTCAGAATCCATTCTACAGTATTTAGTCTTATAGATCACCACCACATGGTTTTAATCTCAACTCTTTCTGCTCTGCTGATGAAATATCCCACCTGGGTACAATCTCACTACTAAAACTGCTAATGGGTTCATTCATCAAGTGACAACAGTTTAATCTCTAAAAAGCCACAACTAAGATTAACTTAATCACTTGTACAACTATATCAGACCTTGATAGCTGCAGAAGTAGCTCTTGTGACAGTTTTCAACTAATAGACTAATGTATTTTCTTAATGCATGCCAAGTCCTAGGAAACTAGTTAGGAAATAAACTATTTTAAACTTTGGAACCAAAATTAGCAAAAGAATACAGAAATAGTAGGGAGGACCTTACTAAATAGTTGGGAATGTGAACTGTAAAGACAAAATAATAATTCGTAAAGCTACTGCTGACAGGTAATAGCTGCATATTTTTTATTCTAAAGTCACACCTGGAAGAATTACAGTAAACTATACTGATGCAAAAGCAGGCATGCTAGTACTCAACCAGCATTTGCTGGCAAAAAAAAATGATTTTGACACAATTCAAACTTTAGAATCATAGTCATAAATAATCCTATTTGCATTTAAACATACTCTAGTTTTCAGTTTGCAATGGAGCTTGTAATAGAATAGTTCTCAATGGTGTCATATGATACACCTTTCAACAATGATACATGAAATACTTGAACACGCTGGAACAGGGCATTTAATTTGGTGCTTTTGACATGATCACAACAAAACACTCTATTGAATTCTCAATAGCTTTGCAAACAATATAATGCGAGCAGATTTTTCAAAACAGTGAAAATATCTCTGAAATCCTGCAGAATGATCAGATGAACTCCAAGTTGTTACAACTACAACACATCTGTTGAAAAGGCAATGTAAAGACTGCAACTACAACACATCTGTTGTAGTTGCAGTCTTTACATTGCCTTTTCACACCTCAGTGCCCTTTGCTTTCAATTTTCCATCTATTGCAAATAAAATCTAAAATGTTGTCAATGCTACTAATCTTTAGCTTCAGAAAATTAATGGAGGGAAATGAACGTAATGGAGAAAAAAAAGGTTAGAATTGAGGCAAGGATTATCAATGGAACAACATCAAAACTGCTGCAGTAGGTCCATAATGTTATGCCCGATCTGATCTAAAATGAAATAAATTCTATGCCAATGTGATATTTTTACTGAAGTAAAGATGAAACAACTGAGGAAAATGTTATTTTGATATCTCATATTACCGTTAGAACTTTCATATCACATCCCACATGCATCTGATGGATCCAAGATGAAAACCTACCAAGGTGAGGCATATACAGACCAGGATAAAGAAAAACTCAATGTGATTGAACAACTTACGTGCTGTTACTACTGGACTGGAAGAGAAGCTGATAATGCAGTTTGAGAAAGGGAGCAATGTTTGAACAATGGAGATTTTGAATTTCTGCTTGAATAACATGAGAATCCAGCAAATTTATGGCAGACATCTCTACAGGAATGGGTTGGGCGATGTGGCTTTTGTTTTGTCTGAGGAACAAACAGGCTTAATGGATCGAAGGTGGATCTCGTACTTCTTACCATAGATAAATGCACCAGCATAACTACAGGTACTTTGAATTCATCTCTGTGACAGAACAATAGATGGCTTCTGATGGTAATACGGATTTGAAAGTAACCACTGTCAAGCCCTGCTGTAGTTAGTGTTCTGAGGAATGGTATTATTGTGCATAGCTTTGTTCAAGATATTCTGTTGTATACATCAAACAGGCGGTTCCGCATATTTAGGGAGTGAGTTCATCCCAACAGCAAAAAAAAACACATTTATTGTATCCAATTCATCTTAAAGACCTAAAATTGTCAGAAAAAACAATATATATTCGAGCAGAAAAACAAGGCAGCCATAAGAAAATTTCAAAAATAATACAACATTACAAGAAAAGAAGAACTCTGCAGGAGCCTATCATTTTGAATAAAATGTTACTTGTGACAAACAAGATATATAGTCATTGCTTTCAGCATAGTGCCCTGTAAATGTTCATATCCACTTGAGCTGTATTTTAGAAATGGTATAATAATTTTTTGACTTTAGAAAAAGAAGAGTAAAAACATTGTAACTTACTTTACTTATGGTTATTTCTCAGCTGCTGTCTCATCATATAAAACAAATAGAATAGTAGAAACTTATCTTTTCCATCAACATCTTTGATGAACGGACATCTTTGATGAACAGAACGGCTGCTTCTTGGTCAGCAGTATTAATGACATGCAATCTTGCAACTACATCTAATATGTAAATTACACTTCATAATTACCAGAGAGTATGTATTTTTTTAACAGCTGGCACATTTCCAGAACTGCATACAATTTGATAGCAAAATAATTCTGCTTCAAATTGAAGGGCAAGGTCCATTACCATTTTCCCCAAAAGTATCTTTCAGCAATCCAAAGGCTGTCTACTGAAAGTACCCATCAATAGTGTAAGAATGCTCTGCCAAATGCTAATTGGTCCAGTCATACCAAAATCCATCATGAACAACGTATAATTGTGAACATGATCAACCAAAGTCTGATTGTACAAAATGTACCAAGTGTGCATTTACTTCAGCATTTGTTTTCCATTTACCCGAAGACCAAAAGGGTCTTATTTTTCAGCTACCCTAGTACCTGAAAACCCCCATTATTTCTTTAAGCATTATTGGACATTGTAATAGACTTTTTGGTCACTGTGTATTTACATTATCAAAGCTATCACAATTTCTCTACCAGGTCTACAAGTTTGCATTATTGTATTTTATAGTTCTAAAATAGATATTGGGGTTAACAAGGAAAAGTGTTCCTATACCACATTAAAGCAATATTTATTCAAATGCAGTATACGCCTGCAGAAAAACATACTGGCTTAACTAGATACTAGCACTTAAGTACCTGTCAACATCTTGGCTGCTTTCCATGCCAAATGTTAATAAGAGAATCTGCTTTACTTGTCACTCTGCTTAACACATAGTTAGTCACATTCTAAATTTTTTTGTGAAATTGACTAGAAACTAGTCTTCTAAAATAGTCTCCTTGCAGTACAGAGGCCTCCTGCCCTATCTTGTTACTGGTGCCAGTGCATAGCACAGGTTTTGTGCACCTGCATTACATAAGCCCCTGGTCCATTGAAAGGACTCCTGCATCATTCACATTGTATCCTTGGACATGATAAGGTCATTTTGTTAAAATCATTTCGATAACAGCTTTTAAAAGAGAATCAGATCTTTATTTAGGGAGAACAGGTCTGTTAGGTTATGTGGAAAGAGCTGGGCAGTGGGATTGAGTTGCTCTTTTCAAAGAGCCAGCACAGACTAAATGGCTGATTGGCCTCCTTTCGTGCCATAAAATTCTGTGATTCTATGATGGAGGAGGTTACAGCGAGGCCTTCCGATAGACCAGAGGCCTTTAAGATGCTCATCTTAATGAGCGTATGTGCTTTATGTCCACTGAGTGTCAGCACCGGTTGCGGTGTCTTGCACCTTGTGGCCCAGGGGGACATTTGTCGAACTAGCCACTCTAAACAACTAGTTGCTGAGCTCTTTTCTACAGACTGTTTGCTAAGTTATCAAGCATTTAATGTATAATCAAAGTGCAGGATACAGGGTATTAATTTGAATTCATATCTGCTCTCAAAACTATCTAGAGAAGTGGTTATATGAATTGAACAGTTGCGTAGACTCCAGTAAAAATCTGGTTTGTGCTGAAGCCAAGTTCAAAAGAACATTTTGATTTAAAGTGTTTAAATTTAGAAGCTTAGGATGGTCCATCAGACAATCCTACACAATAATGTTGCCATGTTATTTCTGTCTATTCATATTTTGTTTCTAAGCATAATTAATAAAGCTGCAAATCTTATCAACGTAAGGACGTTATTGACAAATATGACTCTGGAATTATTTGAACCGAGTTGGGGTGCATGACAATAATAGATTTCTCTGATTTGTCTGATAAGGATTATTCTGATACTAGGAGGATATTACAGAAGAATGGAAAGTCCGCAAAGCTAAATTTACAAATTCCAGCTAACAATATAAAGCATTTCCTATTAAAATGTTTAAATGCAATGGGATTTGGGTAAGGAAGGCAAATACTGTAGATCAAAACAGAAGCAACAGGTGTGTGCCAGTATTGCGTACACACTAAAATTTGGAAAAGCCACTGGTAAAAGTTAGAAAAGTCAGATACAACTTTAGAAAAATATTTAAAATTTCAACATTTTCCTGATAGCTTTGGTTACAACAACAATTCAATGTTGAAAGAACAGGATCGCAATATATTTAATGAATATGCTATCACATAGCACCATTGAAGCAGACAGCATAAATGATTTGAAGCAATGCCCCATATAAAATCAGTGAACAATTTTATCTGGAGCATTCCTACCCAGGTGAAACTCTGTTTTATTATTTTTAAATGCAGTGGGACTTTTAACATCCATCTGAACAGGCAGATAAGACCTCAGTTTAATATTTCATCTGAACAACAGCACATCTGGCAGTCCAGCGCTTTCCCATCACTACATTTGAGTGTCAGTCTAGATTAAGAGTTCAAAGGCCCGATGTGGGCCTTATATTCCAACCCTTTGATCCAGATTTGAAACTGCCAGCAACTGAACCAAATAACACCTTTTTTGTTTTACAAAAAAGCAATATAAGCAGTTCATTATAAAATGGCAAACTAAATAATAACATTTCAAATGCCATAGGTATAGCCAGGTGCAGAAAGCCAGTTAATTATAAGTTATAAAACTTAATGAAATAAAAGTGAAATTACAAAGTAGGCCACATAACACTGGCAATGATGGCTAATACTGTAAATACCATCAGAAACTAACATACTAGTGGTCTGCCAAGTAGAGAGAATTGCAAATTGTGAAGGTACTATAAAACAAACCAACTTCTATTTACAGCGCTGCAATCTATATTATATAAAAGCCTGTAGGTATGTTTCCGCAATTGTGTCCTCCTGACGCGGACGGCGCTATGTCAAATCTATCTTATATATATATAAGTATATATATTTCGAAACTTTTTAAAAATAATGTATTTGTTGTTTACAAAAAAAAAGGGTGAGCTTTAATCACTGGGTTGTTTTTCTTTGTTGTTATATATATATATATATATATATATATATATATATATATATATATAAAAGCATTAGGTATGTGTCCGCAATTGTAACAATTAACTTCTAAAAGGAAAACAAAAGCCAATACAGCGTAAAAAAAAAACCCAAAACAACAACAAAGAAAAACAACCCAGTGATTAAAGCTCACCCTTTTTTTTTGTAAACAACAAATACATTATTTTAAAAAAGTTTCGAAATATATGAATAAATGTGTTCAAAAACACTAGGCCACGTATATTACGCGGGGGTATAGCTAGTTTCAATTAATTCCTTGTGAATGGCATTCTTGAGCTTTATGCTAGATCCCAAGATTTTCTGGAAAGTATTACAATGGGCAGAGCATTTCTAATGGTTTTTTCGTGCCATGGAAGTGAATGCTTCAGAGCGGAAAATAGTTATAATTTCTTCTGTGAGAATCACTTTCACCTGGAGTTTCACTTGCATACAATTTTTCCTGCAGTTCACAGCTGAGCCATGTAAGCAATCTACCAGATTTATACCTCCTTCTCCACAATATTTTGCACTAGCCATATATTAAAAAAAGGTTCAGAGAGCTTTTAAAACAATTACTGCCACTTCAGAAGTATTAAATAACCATTCACGTGATTGTTCTTTAATTCTCTGTTAAATGTTCCTTTGGAGACTTCCAGGTTATTTAATGGAAATATCCCCTTTCAATGAACCATGGGTCCTAGTTTGATTTGCATGAGCTTCTCAGTGGGAGAAAAGTGCACTACTCCTAAACGCAATATTGTCCAAATGATGTGCTCCAGATAGATTTACAGTAATTCAACCCCAATTTATACGACATAATTGGTGCACAGAAATTCCCTGGATGGTCCTGAATGCTGGTTAATTTTCACAGTTATTAGAGAGCTGCGAGCATGCCCTTATTTCTATAATAACATTAGAATCTTTAATGCCTTACCAAAGAACTTTTAAAATTATATTTTTATGATGTATAGTTGCTTTAGAAAGGACTGCATTAAAACTGGAGTTATACTGAGTTCCTTTGCATTGATTCAATTCCAAAAGTATTTCCTGGAAATATTGTTGGAATGAGACAGTCGTTTGATATTTGACAGTGATATGTAAAAAAGGAATTTATTGCACCGGGCGGGCAGAATCTGGATCGAATCAACACTAATGTGGAAAGACAATAAGAACAGACAACATAATTTGCACATGATCTAAATTAATGATATAAGGTGACCCACTGACCTAGAAAAATATTCTAGGGCAGACAAATGTATCCACTTATAAAAAATAGCATGTCATAATAGATAATCTTCAATAGACTGCAGCCTTATTGGAACACGATTTGTTATCACAAACATTGTCTTTACTTCTGGCTAAATGTCTAATGAAGACAAAATGGGAGGTCAAATAATAACAAGATTAACTTGTTATTTCCATTGCGGTTCTAACGATGAAGACTGGTTATAGCTTCTTACAACTTAAAATTTCTATTTGACATTTCCCCCTCTGACACTTAATTGTTTGCTGTTGTAATGACTTTTGATCATCATGAGCAAACTGACGCGCCATTTGATCAAATTTCACACTGCATCAAAATGAAGATTAAAACGTCAGTGAAAAACAATCAAATGATCTAACACAATTATTCCATGACACAAACTTTACTTTCATGAACCATACGAAAATTATTTATCAAAGATACATCATAGAAAATACCATGCTAAATACAAAGAGTGTACTAAAGTGTACTAATCATCAAAAACGGAATGAAAGGAAGACCGATGCAATATCCTCAGCCTGCAATATACCTAAAAACAGCTCTGCAGAGAAACATGGGATCCGAAATTACTGGATAACTCTCCATGTATTTTATATCTTCAATTTCAGTCAACTGCCCATTGTAGTTAATTTTGTTCTCTTTATTATTTAAAGCTTTAAAAAAGCTTATAGATTTCAATTATTAATTGTATATACAGTATTTAATACTTCACAGGCTCTAGTATAATGATACAACCAGAAATAATGGGCCCAACCAGATGTAACAAACTAATGAGTTCCATTCATTTTTATTCATTGTATAAAGATTATATCAAGAAATGTGGTGGTATCAATCATTTGTTCAATCATGAAGAGCAACTGTTTCCTTGCCTATTTATCCATATTTAGCAAAACATAAATCATTCACTTTGCATTAAATTAACATAAAAGGCAGTTATTTGGTTATCACTCAAACATATCTCTGACTCTACCAGTAGATCTCATAGGGCTGGTTATAGGGCTGGTTAAACTATTTGCTGTAGAATGACTTTATTCCCAAAGTATCTGCATTGCTAGCAATCCATTTTTCATTTATTCAAGTATTTCTTTCTGTTGGGAATTAAAATGTCAAATTGAACAGTTGCTCTACAAGAAAATCATTCCATGGTATTATGGAAAGTATATTGTTGCGCTGAAGGCTGCACACATACACATTTCCCTTCATGATCGGCCAGTTTTCACTTTCATGTATCTGAAATTCCCACTTGTCATCTTGCTTTACATTTGCTTTACTTGCATTTGTCAAAATCCAGTAAGTCAAATTGAAAAGCAGGACACAGGCAGGAAGCAGAACTGAGCTGAGTAGAACAGAAATATAAGTATCTCTGTACAAATTTTGCCCACAAATTTACAGTCAATTCACTTTTCAATATATTCTGTGAAGCGGTTTGAGACGTCGATAAAATGTGAAAAGCGCTATATCAAATGCAAGGATTATTATTATTCTGCTGAATTTTAATATGGTAACTCTTCTACATTAAGATATAGTACATCATCATACACAAAGCACTGTAGTTTGCTGTGTGCATAGCTAGTTTCACTAGATCGCTTGGTTAATCCTAGATAGACATCAGCATGACCACTTTAATTACATCTTTATTAGCCACATAATTGTTCAACTATCTTTCTTTACATCATCTAAAGAGCATTTATTATTGGACTACTGTGTTAAAGGCTATCACACCAAAAGTACACTAAGTGCAGTATTTATTCTATCTGAAACAAATAAATAAGCTTTATAACATTTCCTTAGCCTACTTTAGATAATACTGTACACACATTTTGAACAGCATGTTGATCAGGAAAGAAGTCCAGTGTAGGACAGTTCTCTTGCTGAAAAATGTCACCATTTTGATGCTGGGCACTTATAATATTGTGATCAAAATCATAATATTTCACATACAAAATAAACTAGTGTTTATAATATATAAATCTAAGAAACTTAACCAAATAATATTTGTGAGGAAAAAAGCAAATATAGTACTTGGCAGATAGAATAATAATAATCCTTGCATTTGATATAACACCTTATCACATCTTCTGGACATCTCAAAGCGCTTCACAGAATATATAGTACTGTAAAGTGAATTGACTGTATATTTGTGGGTGAAACGCGGCAGCCAATTGCGCACAGCAGTGTCCCACAAACAGTTGTGGATTGAAGTGACAAATTTATGATTTTTTTTAGGGATTATTATCAGGTGTGTGGAGTAAGGAAACTTAGGTTTTGCCCTGCTTGGAATCGAACCCAGTTCTCTGGTTTGCGAGGTGAATACTCTAACCACTGAGCTACAGGCCTCCATGGTAGGATCAAAAATATAAAACAGCCAAGTCACAGAGAAATATTCTACAATTGTAAACAAATGAAAGACAACATTCTTTTCTCTCAAGTTATATACCCTGAAGGACCAGTATTGTATATTGCAGCTGTAGAATCTGAAAGTGAAGCCAGATGTTATAGTGTACAGTGAAATCCCAGAGATCCCACAAGCAAATGGCAACTGAAAATCAGGACAGAATGCAATGACAGCTATGGACATTACAGAAGCAAAGGAAATCACTTTGGAGTCATGGCTCATGTCAATGTTTTGACACATTGTTCCTGCGTGGGTTCTATTATATTGCTGGTATAGTAGATGTAATGTCAATGAAGACATCTCTCTATCTGCCTGCTCTGAAGTGTTTCAAATATTATTGTTTCTAAGTTTAAACCTCCATTTTTATAATAATGAATTTATGATCAATACTATTGTCAGTGGCCCTTCAGGTATCTGCTTGTTAATGAAGGTGGTACTCTGAGAATAAGGGAGATGTTTCTTGCTGATGGAAACTAAACTCCATATGATAGGTAACTGATCGGGAAGAAATGTACAGGTCTCCTGCTGGTTACCATATATGCTGCTTGTAATTGAGAGGTAGCAACCTCTCAATTTGTCCCGTGTCTAATTTCCCCACAGTTAATAGTTCTGATAGTAAAGTACTCTTAAGCTTGACAGTTAGAAACGTAGGGGATGACCATGAATCTCCCTCAGGAAGAGTTGTTATTATCAGTTAGGAATAATGAGGCTGCTTGTCATATTTTGCACTTGTGTTATTTAAATTAGTCAATACAAAAGCAAAAATAGAACATTGTGTATCCTGATTTAGAATTATGGTAAATTTGAGAAAACATAATGTCCCATAAGCCCATTTTTTTTTGAAAACAAAATGTTCATTTTTAAATTCTTCATTTAACCTTAAATATACTAACGATACCTCATTGGCTGAGTGCTACAACAACAACTACTACAACAACAACAACACTTTGATGTGATGGTATATGTGAAGCGTGACATAACCTCCTGCATGTTGCATGCATAGAACCACAGAAATTTATAGCACTATAGAACACCATTCGATCCATATATTTATGCTGACTTTGAGAGAGAAATCTGTTCAGTACCATGTATTTTCCCCAAACCCCCTGCAAATTGCTCCTTCTTAGACGTCTGCCTAATTTACATCCTACACATAGGTGCTAGATGCAGGAAGGTGCTACTAAAATCACTGTGAAATGGCTGCTAATGTACTGTTATTGACATTTCCTGGGTGCTGTGCAGTGGCTCTTCACTTGCATGATCATTGTGCAGGAAATAACACAGCAGTGATCTAACAACACGAAAGCACAGTCATGCGTTTTGTGTGGGAAGCTCAGTCAGCATTGGAAGCCAGTTGTACTGTGTTATTGGTTAGTGCAGTTCCTCAGTAGACCTGCATCCAAGGTGAGAATGCATTACTGTATATTGACAGGTGTATGATGGTGTTCTCCTGTGTGAGTACGAATGTATGTCTGAGACTGACCTCCAAATATGTTGTGAATACCTGAAGCTGTTGGTAAAACTGCACTTGATCGCTTGTCTGTTACTTGCTACACATTCAGATCTTAATATCACCAGTCATTCAAGAGAGGCATTTCTTAGAGTGAGAGAAAATTGTTGCATATCAAACTATTGTGAACCACTCTTATGCACCTAATAATAACAAGTTGAAGAGATATTTACTACCTTTATACTGTACTCTTGTCAGAGAATTTTCATAAATTGTAGTAGGAGACCCATTAGATATGAGAAAACAACATATATATATGTTGTGTATGTAAACATATGTATATATCTTTGCTTACCCTTATCATCAAAACTGCACTTCTGACATCGTGAACCGAATCATAGACCTTTTTGGCCGCATCAACAAACTCATTATCATCAAACTGGTGGGCTGAGTCAATGCTGAGTGCTTCCAGCGCAATATTAACTTGTGTGACGAACTCTGGCATTGCTGAAAAAAAGCAGTTAAAATAAACCCTCGAAAATGAATCACATTAGAATAAACTTCAATTTCTGCATAAGCAACCAACGTTTCTCACCATAAAACAAACCACACGTGTAGAGTTCATAAATTATATACTTGCATCTTTTTAACTTTGTGAACATGAACTGTATAATGCAATATGGTTCCACATTTTCAAATGATATTTCAATTTAAATAATGTAAAAACTTCATGAGGAAAAGTACTGATATTTTATTCACAGCACACATTATAGATTAGGAACATGTGTTATAATATTGAAGTAACACCTTCAATCAACCATTAGAGGTACACTAGAGTCAGGCAACACATCAATTCCTGCATAAAATACCCATCTATAATACAACAGAAACACTGAGGAGATGTCACTTCAAGCATATTTTGGGAGATCTGCCTGGTGTCTGGCACATGTGAAAACCCATCACATTGCTTAAGAGTATCTAAACCAAACTAACAGTTCTACGTATCCCAGCTAAACATAGAAATTCCCGAGATATTTGTTGGAATGGAATGTGCATTTTATCCTTGGAGTGCCGTATCTTGCTTCCCTAGTTTCAGAGAATATGAGGCACAGATTGCCAAGAACCAATCTTGGGGTCGCCAGAGGATGCTTCGGAGTATTGAGACTTCGATAAGACATGGAAAGTGCTATATAAATGTAAGGATTATTATTATTTATTATTATGGCTGGAATCTTTTCTTCCTTTGTAAAAAAAAGGAGCCTTTCCCCCAACCCCCCACCCCATACTAGTAGTTTTTATCATCTAAATATTATTTAACCCGATGTTTGAGAAAGTGATGTTCAGTCTTTTTTGCACAAGGGAATACTTGTGGCACCTATTCACTTCACTACCCTGGACAGTATTTAGCCTAGTTGTTTTAAATTGAAAAATACATCCCTGACATATTGTTGCAATATTATAAAATGTCGTTAACTGCACAGCTAAAAATCACAAAGCTCCTAACTATAAATGGTAGCATGCACAAGGTTACAAGATAAGTTTTTTTTAACTTAGCTAACAGTATTATTGTTACCTATAAGACACATTTTATATTGAACATTGTCAATTTCAACAAAGTAACTGAATACCAGTTCTATAAATAGTTTCTCTACCTTAGAAATGTAAGCCGCAATAATAATCACTAGGTCTGGGGAATTCTAAATAAACCATTGATTTAAAGACTTTGATGGAGTGGTTCTGTCCTTTAAACTAGTGAGTTATCATTAATTCAGATGCACAATACTGTACTTAAATACAATGTACATATAAAATAACTAGTGTTATTCCAGCTTTTTTTTAACAATATGAAATATTTCTATGTGTCAGATTATTGGGAACCAGTACACAATACAATCTCATATGTATAAACTATGTTCTTAGCAACATCTACAAGAACTAGTCACAGAATGGAACCTTTATAAGATTCACAAATGGTGCATTTGCCCTGCATAAAATATGGAATTGTAGGAAAGACAGCAAAAATCAACGAGATAATCCTTCATTCCCAAATCTTTGCTGAATATCCACTTTAAGATTAGTGCATATATTTTGTTTAAATTTAGTTTAGTGTATTGTTAAGTATTAAATTAATGTGTATTGTGGGGGTCAGCTGGATGTCTGACACATCGGTAATGCCTCACCATGCTTAAGAGTACCTAAACCAAACAAACCAAACATGCATCTCACCTCCACATGGAAATTCCAGAGATGTTTATTGGAATAAACCATGCACTCTCCTTCGAAGGATGCATCCTGCTTACCTAATTACAGAAATTATTCGGGAGGTTGGCAAGAGACCTTGGAATGTGCATTGGGGTACTGTTGGAGTCTAACCATCTAAAACTGCATAGTTTGCCATTGAGATTACTGCCTGGCAAGCTTACCCGCTAGTATCACCCTAGCTGGACAAGCTGTGGGAAAGAGGGCGTCCAACAATATATGAGAAACAGGATGAGTGAGATAAAAGGTGTTAGAAAGTGTGGGGAGAATGAATATGAAAGTAGTGTGTATGGAGAGAGAGAGAGAGAGAAATAAAGAAATAAAGAAAGAAAGAAAGAAGAGAAGAGAAAGAGAGAAAGAAAGAAAGAAAGAAAGAAAGAAAGAAAGAAAGAAAGAAAGAAAGAAAGAAAGAAAGAAAGAAAGAAAGAAAGAAAGAAAGAAAGAAAGAAAGAAAGAAAGAAAGAAAGAAAGAAAGAAAGAAAGAAAGAAAGAAAGAAAGAAAGAAAGAAAGAAAGAAAGAAAGAAAGAAAGAAAGAAAGAAAGAAAGAAAGAAAGAAAGAAAGAAAGAGGAGAGTGAGCATGAAAGGAATGAAAAAGGTCAGTGTGCGAGTGAGAGAGTGGGGGGAGATTGAGCATAACATGTGTGATAAAAAGGAGAAAGGAAAGTACAGTACTAGAGTTACTAAAGAGTCAGCCACACAAGGTGCAGTTGTGCAGTAGTCTCACATCAAGTGTTTATTGTTAACCATATACAATGTGGAATGGTATGAGGCTGAATAAGGACATACAGAACAACAGAATAGAGCTGATAAAATTATACCTTCCATCCTACTTTTTTTTAAAAGCCAGCAATTTCACAATGCAATCTGTACCAATGACAAATAGACAAAAGGCATAATTTTCATAATACAATTTCAGCTCTCAGCAATATTAATAAGGCCTTGGATGAGAATATGTCAGCTCTTATAGCCCTGATGCAAACAGGTTTTACTGACCTGTTCTGGTAAAGGCAGCAGGAAATAGATTTCTTTGACCAGCTTTGTTGAATGCTGAATATGTGTTCTTAAATCAAGAGCTGGAATCAATTGCTTTTATGATTCAAGGGGAACTCTTTCTTTGTCTGTTCTTCCCATTCATTTGAGAAGTTCAAATTTGTACAATATCATTTTGGTAAAGACATGCGAATAGGATTAAAGCAGCAAAATCAAAATAGAGATGAGAGTAGACCTATAAGCAACCTCATTAAAGAGAAAGAAAGCACAACAGTATTTGACTTTGATAAACGGATTTATCATGTTACTTCGGGAAATCTTCAATTTGAATGAAAAATGAAATCACTCGTCTGTTATGACTGTACAATAGATATGGACTTTAAAACTGTTGTTATTTCTCAAGTAGTGAATTGCTCAACCATCGATGATCTTTAAAGATTAATGTGGCAGTGTGATAAGTAAAATTACAGTACTGTAACTCTCAAACACTTTGTCCCTTACAATAGCCTAAATGATAATAATAATAATCCTTGAATTTGATATAGCGCGTTTTACTATAGCGTCTTCTAGATGTCTCAAAGCACTTTACAGAATATACTGTAAAGTGAATTGACTGTGTGTTTGTGGATGAAATGTGGTAGCCAATTGCACACAGCAGTGTCCCATAACAGTCGTGGATTGAAATGCCCAATTTTTTATTATTGTGTTTTTTTGGAGGGATTATTATTAGGTGTGTAGAGTAGGGAAACTTGCCCAAGGTTTTACCTTGGATTTGAATACAGGTCGCATGCTTGTAAGTGAGTGCTCTAACCACTGAGCCACTATTGGCAGGAGAGATTTTAGCCATTCTGCCCCCAACCTCTGGAACTGCATCCCACAGTCCATCTACCTCGACTCTTCCCTGGCCTCATTCAAGTATCGCCTCAAGACTCTCTCCTCTTTGATGTGCCCATCGGCAACTCCTAATCACCCCCTTCCCTCCTCCTCTCCCCCACTCCACTGTCCTCAGCTTGGGTCTGAAGCAGTGACTGTCCAGCGCCTTGGGACATCCTCCTGACTTGAAAGGCGCTATACAAGTGTTGGTGTTGAGCTACAGGACTCCACATAGTGGATAGTGTCTTACATGAACACAATTACAGTATTGTTTTCATGGCATTTTTAAGAAAGGTCTTTCTAGATGATACTTTCAACAAACAAATTATTCAGTAATTAGAAAATTACAAATACTGTGACTACCGGTATATGATAATTGATTTTACTATTAATTTTACTGAAAGGGCTCTTTTAACTTATAAATCATTTCAATCGCAGGATATTTAGTTGCCCTCTGTAAACACTAAAAACACACAATTTTTAAAAATAAAATGCCAGCATGCCTTCTGGCAAATCTTTCAAATTTAGCAAAGGTCAGAGAGTCATTTACACGACATTCTTGTGAAATTAAATATTAATTTAATGAAAGCAAAATGCTAGATTGCTGACATTTATCTTGCAACAGGAAGCAAAATAAATTGTTGCCACCTAAAATGTGAAACTCTTTAATTATATCAAAATACCAATGGACATGGATCATTGTCAGGAGTAAAATTAGTTTACAGCAATGTTAAACCTTAGCTAAAAGACTTTCAATCAATAGGTTTACCAACCTTTTGATGAAGAAACAATTTTTTTTTAAAAAAGCCTTTGCTGCCATTAGATTATTAAAAAAATAATCGTTGCATTTGAAATGGTGGCCTTCATGTTGGCAGGACGTCTCATAACACTCCACAAGATTTACTGTATACTGTAGTGACTATTTATCTTCTCAACAGTACTCTATGAGTACTCTATAAGCAACAAAAATGAAATGCACTCAAAACAGCATGAGCTAATATATTTTTACATGCATTGAATATTCTTTGATGAAGAATTTGCAAAGTTATGGACCTGTATGTTATTAGTTTCCTCAAAATTCAGAACACAAAGATCATCAAACAAAACACAAAATAGTGCAGATGCTGGAAATCTGAAACAAAAACAGAGATTGCTGGGAATACTCAGCAGGTCAAGGCAGCATCCATGGAGAAAGGAAAGTTAGTCAACATTTTGGGTCCACTACAGTCAGAACTGGTCTCAAATATCACAAATATCATCATATTCTTTGTTTTTAGTTCACACCTACCTCTACATCCTCAATACATTATCTGTACATTATCCTCAACACATAATTACTATAATCAGTAAAGATCTATAATCGGTAAATAAATCTTCCTTTCTAAAGGAAAAGCTCAGCTCTTCGAGTCTTTTCTAACTTTCAGTCTGGTATCATCTATATTGGACTTCTCTGAACTCTCTCCAAAGCATCAATATCTTTTGAAGGTGAACCAATTAAACCTGCACCTAATATTCCCAAATTAGCTCTACCAACAATGAACACTATTTTTAATATTTAAAACAAACATGTTCTATGCTTTTTCACTGAAATTAAATGATACTTAACATTTAAAAGACATTTCAAAGTAAATGGGGAAGAGAACTAAGGAAGCATTAAATAGATTTCTGAACTTCAAGAATTCTTTCCCTCTTTGGTTGCTATGATTTGGGGAAAAAATTGTCAATATACTCTATTATTATCATAAACATGTCATATAAATAAGGTCTCAGTGAAAGCAAATCATGCTGGAACTGTGCCCCTACAACCACCATTACTCCCCCGAGCTGGATAAGTACAACATAAAAGCTATATATTTTTCTACATTACTCTCAAATGTTCAATTGCTTTCAACGTTTATACCAAAAAAAAAGTTTGAAAGTGAATTATCCCATTATTGGGGCTTTTGAAGTTCACCATTTTCCTTAAACACTATCAATAATAGTGAAGCAATTCAGAGTAGCTAGATCAGATCTAGTTCCCATGTCAATGACTACATTGCTCAAAAAGTGTTTGTTAAGCAAATTTTGTGGAATTCGTTTGATGTGGATTATTGTAGATGCTATATTTGATGTTAATGAGTTAATGGGTAAATGCCTTGAAGGTATCTGAATTTAAGTATTGTTTGGCTGGTTTCTTCATAGGTTATTTTGCAATGTCGCAGAGGTACCATTTTTGTTACAAAATGTGTTCATTGCCCAAAGTAATGTGTACTAATAATTTCAGTTACACTCGTTTTATAGTTCTGCAATTCTTAATATCCCCAAATTGTCATGACTGATTATTTAAAATGCATAACAGATACTGTACTCACATCAATTTACTTCAAATCATGGTATTGTGATCGCAGAGCTTCCAAAAAACCAAAGGATTAAAATAAGTGCAATACAAATTCCAGCACACAAAAGAATATAAATCAGCTTCCATCATTAATTACAGAAAGGAGGCTAGGAATAATGGATTACTGCTTGTAATACTCAAATACATAAGTACAGTAAAGCTCCTTAAAATCAAGATAATTGTGGGTTCAGAATACCCTAGCCCTAGCCTGCTTTACAATGGGGCTCTTATGTCTGGTCAGTGATTCCGCATTCATTTCACTTCCACATTGTCAATGGACTCCCATGCTAAAAAAAAATGACAACCTTCCCGTTCATCAGGTTGCTACTGGCACCATTGCATTGTTGATGTGAATGGGAGTCCTGTGCATACAGGAAGTAATCCTGGGACCATGTGATAATTGGACATTGTTAGCGACTGGGAAGTCAGGATGGCTGATTTCTGGGTCACCAAAGATCACCAAGATTACATCACTTTCTTTATGGTGCATGTATGCATCGTGTAGAAAGCGATGTCACCAACAACCTAAATACCTAAGCTCTGCCTTTCTTTTAGCATGGGAGGTTGGTGAATACTGAGGCTCTGAGCAGCCATTGCAGCAGAGACGTTTTTAATGTCGGTGCAATGCACCAACGGGCCCCTCATATTGCGGGCCTCCAAAGTAATGCAAAATATCATCAAAATGAAAGGATTTGAGTGTGCTATGCTCTTGTCTTTTGTTAAATATCTGTATAGCGAAAACCAGAGCTCTCCCCAGCCTGGCGGAGCAGGCGGTCTCCCTAAACCCAGGTAGCAAGCCCATGTGGGGCCCATATGGGCATGGATCAACCCAATTTGTCCCATATGGGGCCCATATGTGCTTGCTACCTGGGAAGAGGCATTGCATCCCCCAAAAGTAAATTTTGTCATAAAATAAAATTGCGCATGAGCACTTATTAAATTTACCGTCAGTGATGGGCCCCCTAAGAAAATTGCACCGAGTAGCTTGAAGTATTAAAAACGCCTCTGCACTGCAGTGGATTTGTTGTTTATTCACTTGCAAGCATTGCATTTTATGTGACTCTACTATACTTTATCATTAATAATTTAACGATTACTATCATGACAAACCTCATAATTTTCGCTCCAAGGATTATTTAAACCATAGTCAGATGTATACTAATTTCTCATTTATTTTACTCCAAAGAGAAACAGGTTCAACCTCAGTGAAATATCTTTAATGGCATCAGTGTATTCATGCCAAGGCACACAGCGATTTCAAAACAAGTGTGAGGATCTAGAAATCATATCATTTGGAGATAAGGAACCTATGGAGCCTGGTTAGGACTGGTGCGGTGGGGGTACAGAATTTAGTACAGTTGAGTATACAGGTGACAAAGCTCTGAATCAGTTGAATTTTGTGGATGATAGAGATGGGAGACTGGCGAGGAGGGGCATTTGAATAGTTGAGGTGGGAGGTGATGTACATATGGATGAGTGTTTCGGGGTCCGGGGTAACTGTTGCCAGGAAGCAATCAACTGACGACTCAATTGCATTATGGTCTAAATTTCTGTTATCTAATAACTGTATTAAAACAGTGTTAAATACAGTCCGGATTAATTATGTTTTTGTTATTGTAGCCTGAGTACTTGAATTGTTAGCAACATATTTCTGCCATCACTGACAAATAACAATTGTCGCAATGCCTATACCCATATTCATCAACTCTACAATGTAAAAATAAATTAACTGAATTACACATATAAGTTTTGGCAGCACAAACAAATTATTGCTAGTGATATGCTGGTCAATTAGATGGTTTGTAAACAATGCATGAATCCTGATTATTAGCTTGCTGGAAATTGGAATGAACAGAAAGAGAGGTATACGTAATCACAATTTACATGTTAGAATAGAAACATTATAAATCATTTAATGCTGCACAATACAAATTAAGTTAATGGATGTATGTGTCAGCAGAGTGCACATTAAAAATGAGTGATTATATTGTTCAGCAACAAATACATAGTGTAGCAAAATATTTCCGTGAAAATAAAAGACCCAAACAAAAGATATGTTTTGCTATATGTACACCCACTTAACAATTTCAAGTGAATCACTGCAAAGTGGTAACATCCACATCAATCTTGCTCTACAGCGATTAGTGCAGATCTGAGGATGCAAATGTTACGGCTGCCATCAACATCAGATGCTGATTTTGCCATGGTAGAGAAGCTTTTCTGAGTACTACACATTTGCATAGGACACACGTGTATAACTTGCAAAAGCAGGGGAGATTTCATTGGGTTGCTGGTGTCTCCTATGCAATTAAATTCTATACTTAGTTTATTGACAACATCTGTCACCTAATGAAAAACTTGAGCACCATATCTATCAGAATGAGCAAGAAATGGACTTTCAAGAATCAGTGCCACAGAAATGGTTAAGCTGTTATACCTGTGATTGAATGTCTGTCTCAATAGGAAATGGCGTTACTTTAGTTAATTTACTTGTCGTGTCAGTCAGGAACATAACATTTAATTTAATTCACACAAGTGCGAGGTTGCAGATAAACTTGTATAAATCATATGAAATCCGATTTAATCAATAATCTATACTGTGCATGTGTAATTCAATGCAGCTTGTCCCATGCGCTGATGGATCAAGACTATGTTTTGGATGATTCATTCCGTCTTGACCTGTCACCACATGCGCGCTTACCTGCATTCTTTGGAATCTCATTGAATCTTGGGAAATTAAGTTTTTTATTGCATGGTCGATGGATCAAGACTATGTATCCTGTGATTCAATGCAGCCATTCTGGTAAGTGTGCATAAGTCGACGGGTTAGAATGTCATTTTGCATGCGATTCAATGCAGCCGATAAGTCGGGAGTAATGGAGGCTAAGGCAGTTGCATTACGAGTTAGGGGTGACTTGTGCAAATAAATCCAAGTGGTTTTGATAGATAACTGAATGGGACTCAGGTGGACATATGACATATGATTATCCAATTTATAAAGATAAGACTTCTGCGTGTTTTGCAGTAGTACTGAACTAATTTCCTCTTTTTAATGAGGAAGTTAGTTCAGTAAACATTGTACAAACATTGTAACTTCCTCATTAATACATTCCATGGATAAATGCACCAAATACAAAAGCACCATTATGGTAAATGTTCCTTTGCAATATTTCCACATAATTGAATATATTCTTAGCATTGGACTGTAATGCCAAGGACAAGTGCAATTGAGAAAAAATGTTATTGGTTACTAATGTATGTAACTTTAATTTGTTTTAATCAGCCTAATTACTTTCCATCACATCCGTTTTATGAGATGAATTAGAAAAGACGTACAAGGACTTTGCTGGTGAATCAAGTTGTTCAAGGTTAACAATACTCTTGTTACCAATTTATCTGTTAGGACCATACCATACCATGAAACAAAATGAGTACAGTACATAGCAGAAGCCACTAGGATTTGTCACAGGTTTATGTCTTTCAATTCTGGTAATAATACATACCAGGAAACATAAAATTTAAGTTTGTTTTGGGAGGGCAAAAAGGCCACTTGGAATGAACCATTTTTACTTGGCACATTTAAAAAAATATTAGTACGAAACAATGGAAATCTAACAGAGAAGCTTCTGTTGCAAATATGTGTGATGACATTGGAAAAAAAACATGGAAACATCTAATGGTAATAACTTCAACAATGAAGGCAAGATTCTCTTTTTTGATTGTGCGTTTGATCACCTCCCCTTTCCCTCTCACCGTGGCTTGATGTCAGACTCCTCCACTATTAAGCGTTCCAGGATGCTACCCTGCGTGAAGGTCGCTATGTAAATGCTAGTTGTTGTTTTTCTCCACTCCACTGGTATGCTATGCTCGGAATGCATCAGACAAGCTTTTTTCAAATTAAGATGCCTATAAGATTTTGTATCAATTATCATTTTTTTTGCATATAACATTACGGTTGGAACTATGGTTGGAAAATAAAGAGGATACACACACCTCCCTATAGCTACGAAGTATATAATAATAATAATAATAGTACTACTGCTACTACTATTAATAATAATCCTTGCATTTGATATAGCACTTTTCATGTCTTCTAGACGTCTCAAAGCGCTTCACAGAATATTATATTATATTATAAAGTGAATTGACTGTATATTTGTGGGTGAAACACGGCAGCCAATTGTGTACAGCAGTGTCCCACAAACAGTCGCGGATTGAAATGACCAATTTTGGGGGATTATTATTAGGCATATGGAGAAGGAAACTTACCCAAGGTTTTGCCCTGACCTGTCTGGATTCAATATATGGGATTTATTTTTGCTATGGGCAGCAACGTGTGGATGTAGACAAAATAAACTTTATTAAGTTGACTATTATGCAGTTGTACTGCTATGTATTTTGTCTATAATGGAAAATTATTGAGCATTTATACTACTATACCTTGAACTGAAATTTTGCTGATGATTGTACTCGTGTGTTTTTGTGATCGTGCTGGAAATAATGTTTATCGTTTCCTTATCCAATGTCCTTGCCTTGTCTGGAGAAAAGGATGTGTAACCAGATTGTGTAAGAATGCGAGATGTATGCCAAGGAAGTGGTATCTGTGCATTAAATAGATGCTCTTCCTGACCTTACATAATAATAATTATGTGTAGAAGGAATGTTGAAATTAGACGGTCTTTGTTCGGTGAGGAGTAAAGGCAATAAAATTATATCTGTTAAGACAGTCCAGATGGTCTTGTAGTTAGAGTTGAAGGAAAGGTCGCAAAAACATGTTTGTTGATGTATATAAATACTGTGTGTGTGAGAGATAGAGAGAAAGGCTCTTGTTTCCAGTATTGTTCTATGGAACAAGATTCATTCAACATTATACCACAACTAGAAAATAGGAAATTCATCAATATCAACACATTGATGCATCAAAGGTTTTTCAAACAAAAGCCATGGGTGGATTAGTTGTTTAAAGAAATCACTTACCAGATTCTGCCAAAATTTGAACGCTTTTCATCACTCCTTCAGTATAGACACCGGGCTCATAGTTTTCCATCTCAGCAGTGGCAACATGTGAAACTCTTGCAGCTCGCCCATGAATAGCACCAGCTGCACGATCCAGGGTGTCCACATCCCGTTCCCTCAAAGCAATAATGCACTTATTCACATCTTCTAGAATGTGGCTTTCTGAATGAAAGAAAGAGACTCATGATAGATTTCCTTACATTTTAATGAAAGTAACATTAGTTTGCAAAGCTGTGACCCATGGAAGAACAGAAACAGTTTAAATTGTGTTAAAGAGTGGAATTTTACTCCATCACTGGTTTATTTTATTATTTGGATCTTTGTTGTGACCCATGTGTATGAGGATAGAAATGCAGAAATCCGAATAGAGTGAACTTTGCTGGTTAATTTGATTGCTTTCCTTGGCAGCATGTCCAAATTATTGGATATCTACATTACAAGTGTAAATCGCCTCACTTGATAACTCCACATTCTGTGCAATTTCTCTCATCTTGAGTATGTGGCCCTTGCTTAATGGACTGTGAGAAGCCCAACACACAAAACAAATTCTCCTAAAGTCAGCAGAGTGTTCAATCCCCAAACTGCCATTAAAGACAAGTTTAAAATGATGTGTCTTAACCAGGATTTCTGTACCAAACCTTAATTAATGTCAATGACAAAAATGCAATTTTTGTAAAGATTCTTTCAGGGCATTGATTGAAGCTTTGTTTTTTAGCGATAACAAAGGAAATAAAACACAACAGCTTAGAAATTGTGAACTGGGAGAAACATTAATGTAAAATTGTTATTGATTCAGACCATTCGTACCATGCTAGAATCTTTAATTTTTAAAAGAGTCTTGAAACAATAACGGTTTGTTTTTAGACAAAAGTTATCACTTTCTTCAATCCAACTCAACTTTAGATTGATGGAAATAATGGAATGGGAGAGAAAATCATTGATATATTTAACTGTCATAGGAAAAGGATCAAGCTATTCATTCCATCCGGCCTATTCCAGCATTTTATTAGATCATGGCAGATCTCTCAATCTTATTTCCTTGTTTTTTCTTCATATATCCTAAAACCCTTACTTTTCAAGTATTGTTCTATCTCTTTCTAAGTCAATTGTTAGCTTTCTAGGATAGCACATTTCTCGTTGTCACAAGTCTTGGTGTGAAGAGATGTTTTTCTAACTGTCAGATCTAATTTGAAGAATTTATTTATGGGTGGTGAAATGAACCTGTTAACAAAAAAAAACTCAATAAATTAGATGGACTTTGAAAGACTTGTTGGGACAATGGATGTTCCCCTTCTAGTATTTTTAGGGAATTCAAAGTTCCCTCTGGAGATAAGGGATCAAACATTTCTTTTTCTGGCTATTCTTATTTTTACTCTTTGCCAATTTTCCTTGTTGCCTTCATCTTCTAATTTTTGTGACAATGAATTTTTGGGGACAAAACATTGGAGACAGAACATTGCAAAAATCACAGAATATCTTTTGCCCACTTGCGACTGCCTACATCAGCAAACCGCTTCTGTCAACAAAACTGAAATGATACCCGAAGAATGCAATTATGCAGCTCACAAATACAATAAAAATCTTCCAAGGGATCGCTCAAAAAATGTAAATTGAGGTGAAACTTTGTTTCAATACAAGTTAAAACAAGAAAACTAATAAATAATTGAAGCTCTGTACAATAGCCCAACTTAATCAACGCAGAAAACATGTGCTGCTAACTTTATTATGTAAAATGAATTAATCTCAACATAAAAATGAGAACAATTGTTCCAATTTTGCCTATAATTTCAGATCTCCTAGAGTCTGCAAATTTATATCAGCAAATATTTTAATTTTGATTTTATATTTACATTCACTGATTAGCAATAGAAATATGGGATAACTGACTACAAACGAAAACCTGCAGGAATAGATCTAAATTATTGCAATGTACACCTTGGAAATAATAACATTTGCAAACCATTATCTTCTCAGGAACCTTTCACAAATATTAATTTGTTGATTTTCGAGATTTGTGAATGTTGTGGCAATCAAATGTGACAGCTGTGGAATTAAATATTACTGTCCTTTTGCTAGACATGTCAGTATCAACTACTGTCAGGAATATTTGAGGATTAAATCCTTTTTGCTTCCCCAATATTAAGCTTCACAGAAACACTTCTAACTGTATCCATCTACTCATTTGTCTTCACCTTTCCAACCACATTTAAATAACCACAATGATTTTGTTAATTTAATGCCATTTAGCACTGAACTATGGCTAAACCTTGTGCTCTGTATTGCTGATCAATACAAACTGGTCAAAACTAGTTTTTACAAACAATATCTTGAAATAGGAGCTATCGTGAGATAACCAGTTCAGGTTTGTGAAGGGAAATTTAGGTCATTTTTGTGTGTGTGTATTTGTGTGGGTGTGCTATTCAATTGCAGTAACTGCAAAGCATTTTGGAACGTTAGCCAAGCAGCCTAATTATGTCTCCATTATGCCAACGTTACTGCAATGGAAATAAGGAGTAATAGATAATTTTCTGAAATATGTATAGAAATAATCTTGCAACATAAATAATATGGAAACACTGCACCATATGGTGTATAGCAGGTCACACTCAAATGTATGGTTGCAAAAAGCTAAATATTGTTTAAATATATGCAAATCCAAATGAATATAAATACCTCTGAACCAGCATAAATCTGAAAGTTTTGCTGTTCACCATTGCATGCTTTCTCCTTTGGATATAGGGTTTCTTTACATCTCAAACTTTGCTTTCTAATTCATTTGTAATCTCCATTTTCTATCACAGTAAATGTTTTTTCTCTCTCTCCATTTCTAGTTTACTAATAGATTCAATACTTTCTGCATTTGCATTTCCTAATCATTTCCCCACCTCACAAATTACAAAATGCAAAACGTATAACATTTGCAGATTTACAAAGAAACCGCACCTCCCCATTTAACTGAAACCATTTCAAGCCACTGCATTCTTGAGCAACATAGAATATTGCAATTATTTGTGCATGGAAAATACACAGTGACTACACTTTAGAGTAAATCCTGTAAAGTGCTTTCTTTGAGATATTTTGACAACATAGTAAGGCTCTATATCAAATGCAAGAATTATTATTACTTGATTGAAATGTATGTGGTGCACAAACCTCAGACCACCATAACCAAAGATATTATTCTCAAGCAGAACCATACCATCAATCTCAATATATACCGAAACAAAATAGGAACAAACCTATAGTCCCCAAGCACAATAAATCATTAGGTATTTTGTAAAATGTTCTGTGGTCCTGCAATAAGAAAGAAATAGCTCCATAAACTTCATGCATCATGTGAGGACATTCCTCCTTGCAACTGTAATAATTTTGGTTGCTCTGCACAAAAGTAATTTGAAATACATTGGAGTGAGGGAAAATCATTTAGTGTAACTTAGCATTGCTGGTGTACTGCTGAAGCACTGCTTGATCCAGCATTAGCATCAGCAAAAAGAATGAAATAAAATGTATCCCTTACTAAGTCATTTCTATTCACACGCAAACACAGATCACTTTCTTCTTTCTTATTCAACAACAGTAATCTGGAGAAGCCTGCCCCAACATATAAACAAAAGCTACCTTCAAACACAATTAATCTGATTTCCTTCCAACATATCATTGGGGTCAAAAATGTAGCATTTTATAACTAGCTTCACTACTAATGAATCATTTACAGGGAGTCCTGGCATGATAAGTGATAATAATTATTGTCTCTGATATAGCGCTTTTCATGACTTCTAGACATCTTAAAGCGCTTTACAGAAAGTACATGTACTGTAAAATGAATAGGCTGTATATTTGTGGGTAAAACGAGGCAGCCAATTGTGCACAACAGTGCCCCCACAAACAGTTGAGGATTGAGTGACCAATTTATTATCATATTACCTTCACTCTTTGTTTTTGAACTATTTTTCCCTCATTTCAAACACTGCACTGATTGAATTTTTATCCTTAAAGGAGTTTTTTTTATTTAGAACAACTTGAAAGGCAAATCTCATACATATAAATGACTAGTTTTAGCTTGCAATATTTAAAAAGATCTAAATAAGGCTTTAAAAAAAGCCTTAGATGTTTCATTCAAGATGTAAGATGTTTTCAAGCTGGAAATCAGTGCAACTCGCTTTTTTTTTACTAAGAATAGAAAATGGATACAGAAGATTTGACCTAGCATTTACTCACATTTTATAAAACAACAGCAACCTGCAAGTCTGTAGCACCATTCACACAGGGTAGCATCTAGAAGCACTGAACAGTGTCAAAAGGCTTGATGCCAAGCTAGGCAGTGAGGATTGGTGACTGTAAGAATCAAAGAGGAAGGCTTTTATTTCTGATCTGAAGATGGAGAGGGAAGGAACATGATGGAGGGATTGAGCCGGGAAGTTCCAGAGCCTAGGGCATTGTGCCTGAAAGCATGGCCGCTGATGGTGGAACCAATAGACAAGGGACATGTAGGAGGCCAGAGACCACTGAGCAAATGGAACAGGTCAGAAAGGTAAGGAATTGCCAGAGTATGAAATGGTTTGTTCGTGTGTTTGAGGATTTTATTCCAAATTTACATACATTTCACATCCAGAGGACGAGGCATTTGAGCGTCCTGGCTTGGCACCAAAGTTGGGGAATGTTTCACGATGTTCTGCTCTCTGTCCGGCACCTTGGGACATCCTGCAGACGTGAAAGGCGCTATACAAGTGTAATTTTGTTGTTGTTGTTGTTCATAATTCCAAGCTTAATATCACCATGTTCATCAAATTCATTTTTTCCCCATGTTTTACTAAAAAAAAATACACAACCTATTGCAATACCTTCTGGTTAAAACCAAAAGTATATATTTTTAAATATATGATCTTTGTTGCTTTTTTATTTTAAGATACACTTTTTGTTGAAAGAAAAATTGATTTGAATGACTGCAAAAAGTAGTGATCTGCAATGCTGATCAGGGCAAGCAGTCATACTGTTACTTCTTCATAAGCGTATGGAACAGGATCCTCAGGGAGAAAGTGGAGGCAGAAAATGTTGTCTGTTTCAAGAACAAATTACCTGTAAATAGATTTGGGACACAATATGTTAAGTGACTGCCAGAATAGTGCAAGGAAAACTAGAAGGACCTTGGTTTTCTTTCACCTAACAAATTCTTATGTTCTTATGTTCTGATCAGCAAAAGCAAAGAACTTCAGTCATGGAAAAACTTCAAGAGTATTAACAAGTGCTGAACAGCCTTTTGGTCTTCTAAATATTTCCCCTTTGAGGTTTTATTTTAAAGTTAAAGGGAAGATGTTTTGTCGTATGTTTTTTACAAGTGTTGCATAATATATTTGCCAGAGCTGATCGACGACATCAAAAGAAAGGAGCATGTGAGTGAGAAAGTTAAGCACTTACATGCAATCGTGTGGCTTTGTTAAAATGTTATTTTCATAGAAGGCAGCTTGA
The DNA here is from genome assembly GCA_035084275.1 of Hydrolagus colliei. Taxonomy (NCBI): domain Eukaryota; kingdom Metazoa; phylum Chordata; class Chondrichthyes; order Chimaeriformes; family Chimaeridae; genus Hydrolagus; species Hydrolagus colliei. Next base: position 10,035,345 of record CM068748.1, read on the forward strand.
AGTTTTCACAGGTAAAATGAGATAACATTTGAGGTGAACATATGTCGAAAGGCATCCAAAACTTGATAAGATTATTTATGTTTTAATATGGGTCCAGTTCAATATAAGGAAACAAAATACGCTGTTAAGGTCAAAATCCTTTCTCATGCAAAATGTTGTTAGCTTCAAAGCTTACAAGCAATGCTATCAGTTTTCACAATTTCGGGGGGAATAAGTGAGGATTTAAGGCTAGAAATCTACTCCAGCGATTCAGAGTACTCCTAAAGGATATCAAGAAGGTTCATTCAACATTATTTGAACAGTTTGAACCTATTTCACCATTGGATGTGAAAGGAAAGTGATTTTTCTATGATTCATTAGTGACAGAGAATGATTTAGAAAATATTGCTGTGGTAAAAGCTGGAATTTCACCTGGCTTAATGTTTTGCTGATACCAATTCCTTGAAACAGATTCTCTATTAGAATCTATATGATCACACTGCAGAGATTGAAAATCTGTGTACAGATGACTTACACCATCTCCCAGATACTAGTTATGGTGGGAAATGCAGTTTGTGATGCATAATGTAAGTGGAAAGAAAAAATGGTTATATAAGTAAAATTATATTATTATCTTCAATTAGAGTATTCATAGATTCATTCTAATACAGTAGTTGGAAGTGAGAAAGAGTTTGCTGAGAGAGTGTAATAAAAATTGTATTAGGCAATAACTTATAGAATAAAATTTATTTTCTGTCTGACACTTACCTCATCTTCCTTCCTCCCTTCTCCTGAACTGGCATTCACAACCACCAGCTGACCTCCAGTACTCATTCAAATGTTCAATTTACATGTAAAATGCTGCCTATTAGAAAATGTTTTACTACGAGATACAAGAGAATCTGAAGAAGCAGCATGACAACTATGTTTGACTGCTCTCACTAGTTAGTGTCAAAATATCTATATTGGTCTTTATCAAAGTGATTTTGGAAAGACAGTCAATAGGAATAGAATTATTAACACCTGACTTCTGCAATCAAGGTAAACAAATGCCTAATTTGAAATTAAAAACCGTGGGGTAAAATAGAAATAAAACATCACCATATCTCTTTCTTTAGGGAATTTTGAATTTCAACAATTATAACTGAAATATTAAGCCCTCTTTGCTTTGTCATTACTCCTTTATTGCAGACTAGCTGTAACCAAAGGATACAATATGGAATGTAGGTTGATACACTGACAAACACACAGGCAGACATTTCATTAGACATTATACTCGGCTAGGCTGTGGGAGGACTCCTTCACTATATTTTCTCTCAGTCTCTTTGTCTCTCTCAGTCTCTCTCACAATTTCTCTTAGACTCTCTCTCTCTCTCAATCTCTCTCTCTTCCTGTCCCACACAGAAACATCTAGCTCCATGACAACCTGAAAATAATACCATGCATTTGTTGCAGAATATAGATGTATCTTGCTGAATGCTGTGTGCATTCCACTGTTGCTATATAGTTGCAGAATAGATGCATCCCTTATCTTTTGGGGCTTGATGAAAGCATGTATTTAATATGGCTCCTTAACAATAGGAGATCCCCGCCAAAAAATGATATGCCCATGACACTGCTGGATGCAATACCTTTCTGATGAGGTACAAATCATTGTCTCTACGTCAATCAGTTATTCTGTAGTTGTCGGATAAACTGACACACAGACAGACAGTTGTTATGATGTGGCCCTTTCAATCTTTCATTGTTTACTTTTCTTTTTCTGCAAAAGTACAAGCTTACAAATAGATACTCCTATCTTTTACAAAGGTACATGATGGGCTTTAAAGTTATATAAAAGAATTCTCCAATGGTTCAGTGCAGTGGCAAACTTTTCAAATACTTGAAGATCGTAAATTCAAATAGCAAGCTGATCTAATAAGTGGTTTCAAGAAATCCTGGCCTGGAGATTGCCACGTAGTGACTCATGTTGACAAATACATGTGTGAATGTCAGCTGAGGACAATATCAGTCTTGGTTGTGATAGAATAGTCTGTTGACACTCATTATCTGAGCTCACACATGAGGAATGACCACTTTGGCAATGGGGAGCTTAGAATTGTACTCCAGAAAACATCAATAGTCTTCAGGAGAGTGGAGAATGTGTTTATGTTTAAAAATTAGAACAACAAATTGAAAATAATAGAAATTGTTAAAATCCAGAAAGGCAGCAAGAGAAAAGAAGCAATGTTTGATAATTGGATGAGTACGTGGAAGGTTTTTAAAATGTTTCCTTTTTATTTGTCTCGGAGAGGATCGATTTCAAGATCCTCACTCTTGTTTTCAAATCCCTCACAACAGCACCCATTGCCTTCGCTCTACCAGGTTAGGCTCTTTCTTGTCCCCCAATTCTCCACTCCACCATCAGCAGCTGTGCCTTCAGCCACTATACCCTGAGGCTCTGGAACTACTTTCCTCACTCCGTTCACCTCGGCCCCACTCTTCCTATTTTCAGGTCTTGGCTAAAGATCTTGCTTTTCGACCACGCTTTTGGTCACCTTATTCCCCCTCCCCTGGCTCAGCCCCAGGATCTGTTATTGGGAAGCGCTCTGAGACACAAACCGGTGTAGAGGGCACTATATAAATCCACGTTGTTGTTGTTATTTAAATTTATATAGTTGGTAATTATTTACTGGATCGAGTATGACAAATGCGATACTTTTAATGGTGCAACATTTGTATTTTGTCAGCTAAAATATAGTATATAAAACTAGTCAGGCTTCAGTGAATGGAGTCTCTATAGACTCGATGAATTCTAAAGGTTAAAATTTCACTATAAGTTGTGAACTGACATAGAAATGCCCAAAGTATTCTGACTTCCAGGCTAGCCATTTGTTGCACAATGATCAGTGGGCATAAAAACTGCTGATGGTTCTGAGCGAGGCTCAGATATTATTGCTAATGGACCTGAAGTATGTTTTGAGTGCCACTTGGCCACAGCTATTCATCAGCGTTCCACATTCTTTACAGAAGTTCACCCATTGTGCAACAACCAAAAGTGAACTGAATATTGCATTTTGTGAGCAGTCATTAATTACATGAAGTAATCTAAAATTCTATCCATCATATATAATGGACAATGTTCAGAGAAAGCTTGTGCACTGAAGTCATTCTTCAACAATCTTAAGCCCCAAGAGCAACATTATACGTGGGCGAGATTGCAGTTAAATGTTAGAAGAAATGCGCTTTATAATCTTACTGAAATTACTGAACAATGAAGGTGAAATTCTCCTGCAGCCAAGTGTAGCAGCTTTGATGATATAGACATATAATTGGAAAATCCCATTACAGTCACACTATACACAGACACTGTATTTTACAGTGGAACACGGGCCATCCTACCAAGGTGAAATGCACAATATCATATGCAAGAAATATTAAAATTGCTGAATTTTACAGCTGTTGGAATAGATAGTCTGAAAGTACAAAATCAAATTACTTTAGTGCAGACAACAAGTTATACTTGAAGTGGATCTGGAATTAAAATTTAATTTTTACATTACAAAAACAAAAACATTACATGTACTATATACTGCACCTTCATGTCTGGAGGATGAGTGCAGTTAGTTCTGTATCAAGCTTAATTGTGCACTTATTTCACAAATTACATTGAGAACTTTCATAAATTTATTTAGTTTCAGTTCAAAAGTAATATTCTTTGGCAGGAAATACTGCAGTTATGCCCATTTAACTGCCACATGCTGGTAATGTCATCCAAGCTGATACAGAACACTTGGGAGCTTATTTCTATCCTATTATCAGAGTTTTTAAGTCTCATGTGGGGGAATAAGTAGCATTGTCTGGAAACTTGGATTTACAGAGGATCTTTCCTGCAGGGCAACTTCTTGAAATGCTGCACAGAGACGATGCCAAACACCAAATTGGAGTTGGTGGGGTACAGGCATGGAGGAATGGAGCAGTGCAGGGGGTAATGATCCCATGTATAACTCACTCCTCACAACACTACCTGTTGCCTTTGCTCTACTGGATCTGGTCTCCTCCTTGTCCCCTGGATCCTCTGTTCCACCGTCAGTGGCTATGCCTTTCAACCACTACACCCCGACGCTCTGGAACTCCCTCCCTCACTCCCTTCACCTTGCCCCCTCCTTTCCTATTTTCATATTTGCACCTGAAGTCTTTTCTTTTCGACCTCGCTTTTGGTCACTTTTTTCCCCCTCCCTCTGGCTCAGCCCCAGGATCTACTTTGTGAAGCGCTCTGAGATGCCATCTGGCGTGGAGGGCGCTCTATAAATCCAAGTTGTTGTTGGAAACAAGTAACATTAAACTCCTGCCACTTATTTAATGACTTGAAATGGCTCTTGTGGTATTGAGTTCTATCAAATAGTCAAGGAAGAACATAATACAGTACTCATTTAACTTGTCATAATTTACAAAGCTACAAATTTAAATTATTCCTGAAGCTAATCCAAACCCTACTCTTTGTTGCTACTTCCAGTAATCATCAATTCTAGGAAAACTCAGGGGAGATGTATTTTTATTATACAGTACATCAGCACAAAAAAAGCAGACTAACATAAATGAATATCAAACTCAAGCACATCTCTATATTAGAAGCACTGAACTGTGGCCAAGCTTTCTCTGTGGCGACAGTGAATGAACCATTTTGGTGTCACCCTTCATTCCACTGAATTCAAACAGTGCACCTTTTCGACCAAAATGATTGTTCTTGCAGACCCTGACAACCCTAACAATGTACTGAACAAAGAAACCATAGTGTTAATGCCTCGTTTCCTAGCAACATTCCTGAGAATTGGAAGAAAGCCTGGAAAATAACAGCATTTCCCTGCTGCTTTATAACAAGCCTACAGATGCTCCAAGCAAAATCAAGCAGTCAACTAAAAATATTAATAAATACCTGTGTTTATTAAACCTAGTATCATGTTAACTACAGTGGAGTTATATGAATATAGAAAGCTATTGCGGGAACACCTACATAATTTCCAAAGGAAAGCAAACTAGTTTTATTTCTGTCATTTTAAAACGCAAAAATATAAAGGGCTCACTAAACCACATAAATCAGAGCAATTGACACAAAACTACAGTTGTTAGCCTGCATATTCACGACCATGTCCTAATTCATATCGCTCTAGTCATTATATTTATATAGTGAAATATTTCTTATCGATTAAAGGAATAATCATCAGTATCTGTATAGATCACAGGTATGTTTTTGTAAAGTGTTCACAAACAATATTTTAAATGTATTTTACTTTCATGTATTTCTCATCTTTGTCTGGTTTATTTTACCCTGCTATCTTGCCCCTAAGAAACCATCTACATATCCAGCCATTATAACTACAGCATACCCATGAACCATAGAAATTCATCCCAAGGCAGATGAGATACACAGCACTGATCAACCGTAGAAAAAATCAAGGGAATATCATATCATTTATATAACCACAGGCAAATACGGTTTTTAAATGCAATAATTTTTCAATATAAAAGGTGTTTTTTTGGTGCAAAGGATTAATAATAAAATAATAAAGTTAAGGTTGACTGTCCGGAGGGCTTGTTGGACTCCATCACTGTCATGTGCTCTGGAATGCCACACCATGTGTAAAAAGGGCATTATATAAATGCAAGTTGTTCCTGTATTAATCACATCAAGATGCTTTACACACACCAGCACAGGTTAGTTGGTGTACCTCAAAGTCTTTGTTAAACAAACAATTATCGAATAATTATCCTCCCAACACAACAACAACAACAACTTTGATTTATATAGCGCCATCTACGCCGGACGGTGTCTCAGAGCAGATATAAAAGCGATATACACTTGTAATTTGTTGTTGTTACAGAAAAATAGAATATGTTACATAAAACATGCATTGAAAAAAGAAAAAGAAAATAGGAAAGGACAATAAAATTTACAATAAAATTATAATGAGAATGATTGCACTTTAGGAGCTAAATTATGTCAGCATTAGATTCAGTTTCAGTTTCTCAATGTACAAGGTGAAAATTATAAAAATCAGATCACAGACCCTGAATTGGATAGCCTAAGAGTTAATTATCAAAGTGTAGGTGGCTCGTTCTCAAAATGTTACTACCTAGAGACCACGTTACAACAACAACTACTACTTGCATTAATACAGCGCCCTCCACACCGGGCAGCGTCTCAGAGGACTTAAATATACAAATGTACAGACACAGCATTATACCATGTAGCCAGCTTAAGGAACTGAATCATATCTAGCCACTATTATTTAAGCACGATTTAAATCTCTGTGTATTTTTTATTTCTATTAACAGTAACCTGGTTACCAAAAATAATGTATCTTCAGTTAATTAAGGATTGTTATGTACATTCAACATAAATTAACAACTGTAATCCATTACCCAAATAAATATTTATTGACAAATTATGCTATTCGTTTTAGAAAATCAAATCAATAAATGGAAATGCTCCAAAATGTTTGTGCTGTGTATGTCGTCCATAGTATTGGATAGTTTGCTATTATAAATTTCATGCAAATAGGCTATGTTATATAAAAAGAACCATTTTTTATTTTTGAGATGTACTTTCTTCATTCATGAATAAACTGATGATTTGTCATTGCAATAACAGAAGGAACTACATTGCCCAACCATAAGCAAGTAACATTCCACCCTGAGCCCAAATCTACAAATGAAGTGGAATGCAACCTGACAGAAAAAGCACTTGAAATATTCATAAATGCACGTTATCTGCATAACAGAAATAGATCAGATTGCAAAAAGACAGCTTTCAGAGAACAAACCACTCATGCAGTGGATTTTACTTACTGGTGCAGTCAACCATGTTTGACGTCTGCTACCAGAGGTTGCTCTGGCTTGCTTAGAAATATTTATTTGAAAAAAATTGCAAATGAGTGTGAAACTGGAGTTTTATTAACACCATTCCTATTTCTAGATGGTAAAATAGTTACAATGTGCAATCCAACTGTGATTGCTTCATTTCTGGTCTTGTTTCTAGCAAATGTAGAGCAACCTAATTAAGTATATTTAAAATAAATGTTGATTATCTTTAAGCGTCAATGCTGAAACAGTACTGCTAGCATTTGTAAGGAGATGAAATTGGAATCCCAATGAAAGCTCACTTTTGCCAATAGCAGAATACTGGAATCATTATTCTTGGGTACCATTTGGGGAAGTCTTACATTAATCCTGGAACACAGGATAGAAAAGCTGCTTCTACATCAAGATAGCTAAACACTATTTTGCTGGTCCTTCAATATTTATATATGGACAAATCAGATGTATTTCTACAATGTTTCCTAATGAGATACTGTTTTGTATCGGGTTGTCCTCCCGACATGAAAGGCGCTCTATAAATGTAATTTTGTTGTTGCTGTTGTTTTGGAGATTTCTTTTAATAATTATTTCAGACCAAATGACTTCTCTGACCTGCTGACCTGCTGACCTCCTATCAACCTGCCCGCTGCCTGTGTTTAGCAGGCCCTGGCCTGCTCCATGTCTTCCTCCCAATCCACCCTACCATCATCAGCCAGCTTTCAGCCTCCCTGCCCCCACTCTTTGAATTCCATCCCACAATCCCTTCACCTTGCTCCCTCCCTTGCCTCCTTCAAGGCCTGACTCAAGACCCTACTTTTCGACTGTGCCTTCAGCTACCAATCACCACCCCCCGCCCCGGTTCCTGACCCCAATTGTGCAGCGCCTTGGGACGGCCTCTAAACGTGAAAGGTGCTCTGCAAATGCAATTTTGTTGTTGTTGAAAATTCCTTTGGAGGATTTATCATTTTGAAGTAAATTAGAGATTCTAGTAAAGACATTGTTGGCAATATTTCCACCAATTGAAAACAATAGTACAAAAATGTAATGGTAGTGTGACTGGAATTTGAATTGGTGCACTGAAACCCATCGATTGGTCGCTAATCAATTTAAGTTGAACTATTTAATTAGGGTACAAAACCATTAAAGTGAAGTTAAAGTCTGCCTGAGGACTGTTTATTCCTGTGCAATACAGACTAGCATGAATCTAAAAGGTAATGCAATGTTTTAATTTGCAATTGGTGGCTATTAACTTCACTCCAAGAATCCATTAAGACATATTTGGGTAAAATCTATAGAAATACAGAATTCATGTCAATCTCCCTTTGGTAAAAGCTTGTCAGCATTTTTAACTGAATTATAAAATGTTAATGCCCCAACTAATTTAAATAACTTTTCTCTAAAATGATTTCAAACAAAACATGCAAAGGGCTATTGATGCAGAATGAAAAGGATAGATGTGCCTTTGGATTAAGTAGCACTTAGAGGTTCAGAGAAGATTGAATTTGTTTGCATTCTTTCTTCAATAGAAAATGGTTCCTTAAATGAGTCTAGTTTTCTGGATTTAGTCTCTCTCCCCCGTAACCCATTCCAGTGACTTATTAACCTTTTGTAAACTTGATCCCACCACTCTAAACCTGTGGCCACTTGTGCTACCTTGTGCTGCAAGGTTCAGTCTGAGACCTATTTTGAAGCCTAGAGAGCACGAGTATATCTAGTCATTCCTCTTAAGTCATCCCTGTTACTCAATTTAGATTTTGAATGTCAGTAACAGCATTTTAAATTGAACAAAAATTTGTCCAACGTTTGACCCTGCCAGGAATCAAACATCAGGTCTCTTGCTTGCGAGGCGAGTAATCAATGAGCTACAGGACTCCATGGCTTGTCACTTTGAAAGAAACTATGGATGGGCCTAAAGCAGATCAGTAAGCATGATAAGTCAATGACCAAGTGTCATAGCTTTCTCTTTTCAATACTACAAAAGTGCACGAAAATGAAGAAATACGGTACAAGGTTTTATGTAATAGCTCCAAAGGGTTATTGTCTTACTTAATATGCATTAATCTATTTACTGTGGTGTCCCAAGCACATTTGCCAACTGAAGGACCCATAAGTGTTATCCAACTCCCGATTGAATCTGCCACTGATTGCGACACCAAAGTTGACAGATAAGTAAAATAAACAAGACTGTAGTAATCTCATTGACAGTGTAATACATCCATTCCTCTGATCGTAATGACACTTATGATGTCAACATAAACATTTATACTAAAATTAGGCATTCATCCAGTGGGCTGAAACACACACAGGTGTTTCATTCAAGCCAGCAAAGTAGTTTCATTCCGGCTTGCCTCCATACACCCATCTTTGGCACTGGAGAAAATAAATGAATAAATGACAAGATCCAATTGTTAAATGCAAGTTTCATTAATTAAAGATTCTGATTAGAAATTCTTCTCCATCACTTCAAAACCACGAAGCAATTATAAATGATCATGAAGTTTAACAATCATGCTGTTTACAATAATCCTTTGGAGGATAAAACTAAATAGACCTTACATTTTGTTTGTTAATTGATATTCAGAAAACTTCCTTTATAATTCAAAGCCTGTAAGTTCCTCTAAAGGTCTTAACTGACTTAACTTGAAAGAGGCAATAGTGTTTATACATTCTGATACCAAATTTACTTTTACTTAAACCTGGTTTATTATAGTTAACATATCATTACTCGTGTTAGAGTAGCAAACACAGTTTGTGTGATCTCACTTAGGAATCACCTTGGTGTAGTTACAATGATTAGAAATTCTAGTGGCTTGTAGTGAGAGCTGGCATTCAATCAGGAAATTGAGAAACACAAAACTTTAAAAAACAACTATTATTGGAAGAAAAGTAATTGTAATTTTGTTTACATACAGGTATTTGTAAAGTGAACACATTGGCAGAATTGCCAAGAGGATACTGAACCAAGTGGGTGTTTCAACACTGCATTTTAATTCAGTTTTCTCATTTCCCAGGAGTTTCTATTTCCCCCAAGTCAGTTACCCCAATGTCATCATCATTTCTCACTGATTAAAAAAAATCTTCAAACTACAACATTCCACATAAAGTATTCTAATATGACAACTAATGTTAGTTATTAACAAATCTTAGAACAATAATACTTTTAAAGCACGAACGTTAATACTCCTGAACCATGTAAAATTGGTTTGATAATAAGTTATCAGGAGACACAATATCCAATATAATGTATAAGTGGAAAGACGAAAACTTTTAAGGCCAGAGATGAGAATAGTTAAACAAATTGAATAGGACAATACTGTATTAAAGCGTTGTCCAACACAAGCTTTATCATGCTAATGAACATTGTACAATTCATGTTTGTCACTTATTAAAATGAAATGTGACTATCAATTCATGGAATGATACATTTTTAAGTGCCAAGGAAACATTAAGTAGCAACTGACAAAAAAATGCCTCGAGTTATTGCAGCTATCACTTTATAAATCATATTGATTGCCCTTCAGCACCACAAACACATTACAATAAACTAGCAGTGACAGCATGAAAATTCATCAGTGCCCTGGGCTACGAAAGGGTATAAATGGAACCACACACTGAATATAATATATTGCAGTTTTTGCCTGGAGATTTTTGGAAATTATGCACCTTCAGGTCTATGTACCTTTAATTATAATACATTATACTATACAGTACTATTGTAGTCGGTTTCAAGTGAAACATAAAATAATAATAAATATAATTGTAATCTCTAATATTACTTTTTAGAATAATTATTATACTTCAAAATAATATTAATTCCATTAGTTTGACACAAACCATTTGTGTACCTTATTTATATTTGTTTGCCAGTTTTATCTGTTTCCCCTTGAACCTTATCACCCAATTCTTTCACCACAGCTGTCACCAAAACTGGGAGAGTGGTGTTTCAATTTGCAGACCATTTTAGAAGAATAACAACAACTTGCATTTATATAGCTCCCTTCAAGCAGGAAAGCATCCCAGAGAGCTGGACGAAAGCAGGTTAGATGTTGAGCAAGGGAGAAGGGGAAGGTGACCATAGGTGACCCTATCACTCTCTGATCAACAAGAGAGGTAGTTGTATAGGATAAGGTGAGGGTGAAGGACAATAAAACATGAAAGGTTGGATCAAAGGTTCAAATTTAGAGTGAATAAAATCACCTAGTATCTTTGTACAAGCATGAATGGGTGTTTCCTTGTTAGGCAATAGGATTAGAATTATTATCTATTGATTTAATATTCCAATCCTGCTCATGAACAATATTCCACATTCCACAGATTAAAACATTACAGTGAGATTCAATTTCAATTATACCATTACTGCTGGCAGAAAAAGAACATTGTCGTGAACAATGTGATTTTCTACAGGTATTAACCTTTACTATCTATCTCCTGAAAAATATCACCAATTAAATATAAGGATCCCACATATAGATGACTTATTAAACAGTATAAGAACCTCACAAACTTCAGGTTTAATATGATAACGTGCTTGAAATCTTATGGTGTAATTATGGTGCATTGCAAAACTTCCAGTTTAAAATTTTGGTCCATGACAATCAAGTAAAAGGATCTTACCAGATACAGCGAGAAAGTCATCAATGCAAGTAATGTCATCCACTGCTTCAATAAGAAGCTGAACATGAGTCTCCCAAGCTTTTTTATAAATCTCCATATTGTTTCTGATGGTATGACTTTTTGGCATGGCAGCAAAGGCTAATGCAGCATTTATAACCTACATGAATCACAACAAAAAAGTATTTAAAAGTGCATACTTAATACATTCTCTGTGTTATGCATAATAGATAAAAGTATAAATTTCCTGATGAACATATTTGAACTTCATGAAAAAAAGGTACAAGGAATAGGTTTAATAAAATAATATGTTCGCAAATGTGAAATGCGGCATTGCAACCTGAAAAACACAAATAGTAATTACAAATAGCTTCTATTTGTTTTAAAGACAGCTTCATTTAAATTATCATTGCGGATAAACTTGTAAGGTTATTTATCCTCTAATTTGTTTCCACACTTAGACAAGAAGTTTCTTCACATCGCAACTAACACCTTTGGACATTGTATGTGACATAAATGGAATACTGAACCTAATTTCAAAAATGACTTAGGTTTTCACTGGGTGGTTGGCAAGGGCAAATAGTCATCAGCATAATTTCATCCACAGCAGTACAATAATCAGGATCTGTTTAAAACAATGCATACCTGAACAATGATAGATGTTGAGCACACCTACTTAACCGAGTGATAACATCGCAAGTATATAATGTGGAAGCTTCGCCCCAGCAAAATACAAAACAATAACTTGCTCAGCACATGGGCAATGTGGAGTCCTGTAGCTTATTGGTTAGAGCACTCGCCTTACAAGCGTAACACCTGTGTTCGAATCCAGGCAGGATGAAACCTTGGGCAAGTTTCCTTACTCCACACGCCCAATAATAATCCCTCCAATCCAAAAAAAACTATAATAAATTGGTCATTTAAATCCACGACTGTATGTGGGATACTCCTGTGCACAATTGGCTACCGTGTTTCGTTCACAAATATAGTCAATTCACTTTACAGTATATTCTGTGAGTTGCTTTAAGATGTCTAGGGGAAAGTGAAAAGTGCTATATCAAATGCAAGGATTATTATTAGTATTATCAAGAATGCTTCCAAAATCATACACAGATATACCATATGCACAATTCATATGCAATGGGATTGCAAAATTACACCAGGATATTTTTCAAAATCAATTCTAATAGTAGGATCAATCATTAATTAATCATTAATAATAATAATAATCCTTGCAATTGATACATCACCTTATCACATCTTCTAGACGTCCCAAAGTGTTTCACAGAATATACTGTAAAGTGAATTGACTGTATATTTGTGGGCGTAACGCGGCAGCCAATTGTGCACATCAGTGTCCCACAAACATTCGTGAATTGAAGTGACCAAATTATTATTGTTTTTTTCAAGGCTTATTATCAGGTGTGTGGAGTAAGGTTGTCATTTGCTAACAATTCTGTTTTAAAATGCATCAAAAGTGTTTTAATTTTTCTGGAGCTCAAGCAGTTTAAATGAAAATCCAAAGCAGACCTTAAAGTTTAAAAAAACAAAGTCACATGTCCAATAGCATTTCTAATGGAATAGAGATTAGAGAAATCATGTGGTGCACAGCAATTGCTGAAAACACAGATGAGTATTAGCACTTTAATAAGGGTTTGCTAAACCACATTAGTGGTTAAAGGATTCAATAAAGTGTATGTCTATGTGATGGGAAGGGGAGAATACAGTAAATACAGCAAACTGTTCAATATGGTTTACCAATCAGTTACTACCAAAGTAGTCTCAAAATTAACAGGAAGAATGCACTAAGTTGTTCATTTGTGGGATATTGGACCGGACTTTATCATACTTCATGAAAATTTGCCCACAAAATCTACAGTCAATTCACTTTTATAGTATATTCTGTGAAGCACTTTGAGATGTCTCGAGCATGTAATGAGGTGCTATATCAAATGCAAGTAATATTATTATTATAAATCACTGGTGCAAATATGCCTGTAATCAATATAAATTAACTTGAGTTTGCAGTGAGCTTGATCCATGCAGAAACCCATCTTCATGTTTAAGAGTATCTCAGCCAGACAGAGTTCCATGAATGCTACCATCACATGGAAATTCTAGGCTAAGTAATGTGTGTAGATTTTTAAAACTATTTTTCTCAAAATTAAATTTTTGAAAACTAAGCAAATCTAATTTAGAGGAACATCTCATAATTAAAGTATTACAGATCCTTGAGGTTTAATACATTTTAAGCATAAGACAATTATAAATTATTTAGCATTGGAATTATTCAGATAATATGGTCACTTAATAAATCTTAATTTAATAGTAAGTAGGATGAGAGAGAGGAAAAATTCATCAAGCATATCTGTCAGAAATATATGCAAATGAGTCTGTAAAGTTGATAATAATCTAAATTAAAATGTAATCTATGAAGTACCTCACATTTTTCAAAGATTATTGTTTCTGAAAATATTTTTCAACTTTATTATAATATAAAGTAAAATTATATTGATGATTAATTCAATACTGAAAAGATTGATAATGTTAATGTCCCTTGTTCTAAAATGAGCTCTTTTGTATAGGGTAAGGAGGATATAACTACATTTGCCCCAACTGCCCCATTTATACTCTGAATGAGCTTTCTCTCCTTCAAATTCCCTCTTCCATATCATGTACACATCATGATTCTTCTTAAGCACGTTGATGCTTTCTGCTTCCACCATAGCTTTCAGCATTTTCCCACCCTCTGTGTAAAGTTTTTCCTAAACTCATTTTTAGATCTTCTATTGGCGATCATAATTATGTTCCCTTTTTTTTGATTTACTAACAAGTGAAAACAGTTCACTTTATTGAATCCATTCAGAATTTTAAACATCTCTATCAGGTCTCTTCTGAAATCGTCTAATCTCCAGAAGTAAAAGTTCTGACCTGTCCAATCCTTCTTGATATCTGCAGCCCTTCATCCCTGATAACATCCTAGTAAATCTACGATAGACTCTCCATTGCTATTATTATCAAAATGGATTATTGATCGTCTTCCTGTAGAATGGCAACCAGAATCGCACACAGGATTCCAAATGTGGTCTGATCAAGCTTTTATATAAATTGAACATTTGTGCCAACTTTTGTACCCAAATCCTTGGGACATAATACATTGGTCTCTACATTCTTTAACTAACTGAGTTGATGAACACCATCCTCATTAATAAAATAATAATAATCCTTGCATTTGATATAGGGCCTTATCATGTCTTCTAGACATCTCAAAGCGCTTCAAAGAATATAATGTAAAGTGAATTGACTGCATGTTTGTGGACAAAACATGGCAGCCAATTGAACACAGCAGTGTCTCACAAACAGTCATGGATTGAAATGACCAATTTATTATTTTTTTCTTTAGGGATTATTAATAATAATAATCCTTACGTTTTTATAGCGCTTTCCACGTCTTATCGACGTCTCATTATTATTATCAAACATGTGGAGTAAGGAAACTTGCCCTATGTTTTGCCTTGCTTGGAATCGAACCCAGAGTTTTCACTTGTAAGGCCAGGGCTCTAACCAGTGTGCTACAGGACTCTACCTATTCTTGAATGTGATTTAAGAATATGAAGAATTGAACAGAAAATTACATTTCATCCATTAATTCTGATCCTTTCACAGAATAAAGCCTCTCATGATGTTTATTCCACACTGCTCTCTGTCTATGACAGAAAATTCTATACAGATTGTCCAAGAACCCCAAAGGTCATCAATCAAAATATCTAGATGATTCTTCCCTCCCACATTTGTTCCATTCAACCACTGACTGTTTTGTCTGCAAAACAACATTCATTTTCCTACATCCCCAGCAGCATAAAGCATTGTTCCCTTATTTTCAGTTTGCACCCACTGTATCTATATAACCACACATGAACTTTTATTGGTTTTGCAAATGTTCTGTGACAAATGCCCATTCCATTATCTTATAAATTGTCCAGAGCTAGTTTCTGGCATTTAGCAGACTTTTGTACAAACTTTTGCTGTTACAGTATGATAATTTCAGTCCCAATAAACTGAGTGTATATTTATGACCAATGGTCAGTCTAACACTTTTATTGCTTAGTCTTATTCTCTTGCTAGATCTGGTATTAGAATACTTTATCTACATAGATTTCATACCATCTGCTTAATAAAAGTGACTGGATGAAGAGAGGATTGTTGCTAAATGCATTTGAGAGGTCTCTACTCTGATTTTAAAAATCTGTATATTAATTTAAATCGTTTTTTTGTAATATACCCAACACATTTTTTTAATACAATAAACAAGAGGATTGATTATTATTATTTATTATAGTTAATTATTAGTAACAGTGTTCATGTATGATTTGAAAGAGCTTTGCCCATACCATGCTGGCAGGTTCAAAGAAACAGCAGTTAACAAAAAATGTAAACATCAGTAGAAATGGAAAATAAAAAGAGCCAACCTAGTACATATTAGAAAGAATACAAAATGGCTGGGAGTTTATTCAAAGTTACAAGACTCAAAAAGGTTGAAACTATTTTTTTAAATAGTTCAGCTGAGCATCCATTGAATATTTATGACAGCTTCTGAACCACTCTGAGATGCCACTTATTCTCTCTGTATTGCGGTGTATGGAATTTGTTTACAGGTAATTCCCACAGCTAAAAAATAATTTATCAGAGGCAATGAAAAATCCAACAGCTGAAAAATAGTATTATCCAAGACAGATGCTAATATATACCTTCAGGTCCTGTATTATTCTCAGTTTCAATACCCTTTCATTACATCAACTAGACGAATCAAAGGAAAAACATATGCAAACGTCTGATGTGAGGTGATCTCAGTCATGTAGGTTCTCGTAGGTCAGAGTTATGTACAAGGAGTTTCTTGGAGGAGATGCACTTTGCTATTTTAGTATGAGGCTTTCTTCCTATTGAGACATTTTCCTAATGTGAAGGATGCTATGTCAAATTTGGTGGCCTTAAAGTCTTGTAATTTTATATTATTTTTATATTTATATATACAAATGATCACAAACCGTGATTAAAGTAATTAAACCAGAAGTACACATTTCCTTAAAGGTCATTCCTTTAAAGTTGTTTCAGAAACAATCACATTCATAAACTCTGACATACCTAAATCAAATGCATAAAAGATTGATCTATATTTATGCTATATTCAAAATAATTTGATGGATAGTTGTGAATTTCATATTACAATTGAATCCTACCATGACATGTGTACATACTATTCCTATTGGAGAGCATTTAAAGAGCTATTTTATCTTGTGAAGGAGTCAATTGTTATCAACCATGCAGGTCATACAATTTGTTCTAATATTCATAATTATGTTCCAGAACAGTTTCTGATATACAAACCATACTGTACATTTAATGCTTTAAAAATACCATTAATTTAAGTATGACTTTTGTTCCTGCCACTTTGTATATCAAATTGGATCAGTGGAGTTTCGATTAAAAAAATATCCTTTTACATGCTTCTTTTTTAGTTTGTGGTTGAAGTTTGTAACTTGTCCAATCTTGTCTGATGCGAAACTTGTTGTATATTGAGTGATTTCTTTCCATTTTCAAGAATATGAATTTATTGTAAAAGAGATCCTTGCATTTGATACAGTACCTTTCACATTGGTAGGACATCTCAGAGCACTTCATGGGAATTTGTTTGGAAAATGGCAACCAATTTGTGCACAGCACTGTCCTACAAACAGCCGTGAATTCACAGATCTATTTTATTTGGGAAATTATTGGCCAGGACACCAGGAGAAAATCCTTTCTCTTTTTGAATACTCCCAATGGGATCTTTAAAATTGTTCTGAATTAGCCATAGGGACCTTGGTTTAATATTTCATCTGAAGGATGTCACCGCCAACAATCCGGGACACCAATACATTGGAATATCAGCCTGGAGTATATGTAAGCCTTGATCCCACAACCTTCTGATCCAAAGGCAAGAGTGCTACCAGCTGAAACAGGGCGAAACACCATCTCAGCAAGGCTGATACATTTTAAGTACAGTTCTATGTATTATTTTCCATCCATGTTCTAGTAAACAAGTACTGTATTCTTACAATAAAACGGCAGCCTCATTACCCAGTAAAAGAGAGATGACACGAGGCATTTACCCAAATATTGTAGTGTGTTGGGAGGAGTGGGAAGTGAAATGAAGGTGCTATTGTTTAACCAAACAATAATAATAAATGTAATCCCATCACATACACTAGTACCTAATATTTAGAAGAGTGCAAATAATTCGAATGGAAACTATCAGTGATGGGAGAAAGGAATGAGAGATACTTGTTTTGGCACTGTTCTTTAAAAAACACTACTTGAACTACAAAGATAATTGCTTGTACCCGTAGGCTTAGTAAAAAAACATTTATTATAGTAGTTTTTCTTTTTGCACAGCAATGATGCAAAATGGTCATCTATAAAACAGATAGGTAAAAGAAAACAAAATTGGTAGCCTTCTGGCAGAAACAGTAGGGTTGAATGACTGATATATAGATTAAATGGTATTCATTAAAAAGTTAGTTTCCCCTGAAGCAACCGAAATTTCTGTTGTGATGAATGAACATATAAAACCATAGTTCATTCTATAACCTTGAAGTGACAGTTCCGTTGATCACTGTAGTCCAAAAATGTATCACATATCTCATCATCACTGTTTTTTCTAGGAGGTTTACTATCTTCATAAAATAAAAGCCTCTGAACTGGGCACACAGCTCATCTTGTAATTTGCCATATGAGGGGCTCAAGGGTAGTATGTCTTTGGATGTGTCATTGCTTTCAGATTTGAAAATTCTATGAAGTTAAATAAAACCAGGACTTTAGGAGGATTATTAAAATTGTTACAGAAGTGCAAATAATAATAATCCTTGCATTTGATATAGTGCCTTAGCACGTCATTAAACACGTCTCAAAGCACTTCATAGGATTTAGCATAAAGTGGATTGACCGTATATTTTGTAGGCAAAATAAACATTTCATATGAAATGTCAGTGGCATGAAACTTTATTTATAATGAGTACATTTAGTCTGTATGGCCAAAGAGAGCAGACATTGAACCCAAAATTCAAACATTGTGTGTAGCTGCAATAGATGATACCCATCACTGTAACAAAATTCTTTCCTGCGGTGATTTTCTATTAATGTTGAACAAGATGCCACATTGAATCATTTATTGTGTTTAGAAACCGATGAATTTATTGCTGATTAATAATATTGGTTTGATCAAGAGTACAAAGCAAAGAGAAGACACCCACTTAGGATGGGAATTACATATTTACTGCCCCTTGTGAAAACAAACAGCAGCAAAACGTGGCTTTTTATGAACTGCACTGTTTAACATGTAATTGATATATAGTGTAATAAAAGAAAATGTGGGCTGAGAAAAAGTAATTCAATCTATGACACCTACTCATTCTACTGCCACTGAATCTATTACACCATCTTGCATTTTATAGCATTCTTCATGCTGGGTAGCATATTGGGGCACAACACAATGAGGAGATATTTTCATATTGCGTTGCGGTGGGTATGACTCCCAACATGAAAGGCACTCTATAAATGTAATTTTTCTTGTTGTTGTATGGAGGTGTCGTGAAAATGTTGATACCAGAAATAGTTGGTGCACTGCTACGAGATGTCTTCAGCATTCTTCCAAATGACCTTACAGTAATATATATGCAGATATATAATATTGACTAGAGCCACCTTGTGGCAAAAATAAAAGATTTACCACAATCATTTTTCTTCTAAATTCAAAGAAAAGAAGGAATCACTTAGATTACGTTTAGGCTGAAATGAAAAAGGATCTGTTAAATTTTTAAAAAACTTCAGCAAGTTCCACATTAGCATAAAATTGTGTGCAGAACTGAGAAATATATTTATACTGTTTTATTTGTATCTCTCTTTAACAAGCAGCCTTGAGATATTCTACATCAGCAAAACTAGAAGAATTTGAGAAATTGCTATTGCCCTGTGAATAGATGGGCATTTATATATAAAATCGATATTTGTACATCTGCAGTAAATCTCTTTGAAAAGTGCATTATCTGAAAATCCCCTTGGACAGTCAAACACATCACCAAGTTCCTTCTACTCTAATTGTTAAAAAAATTCTCAGCAATCTATTGGAATGATCAAATGTGTATTCTGTCTGGCATTTGTACATAATGTACTATATTAGGTGTAGACGTGCAATTTCCAAGTTTCTGCACAATGCTTAAATGATGATTTAAGTACAGTAATTCCCAGTTCATCTGTAATGTTTAAATAATGATTTAAAAAGAGCAATACCAGGAATTCCTGGAATTAAATGGAATGCATCTGCTGATCTTCAAAGAAATGCAAAAGGTAATAGACAATTCTCTGGTTAATAGATTTAGGAACTCAATGAACACCTGCAGACTGGAAGATAGCAAATAGTACATTGTTAGGTAATAATTATTAAAGGCTAAGACTCATGACATTGATAACAATTTAGCTGGGTGGTTTGAAAACTAGCTTCACAATGACGGTTGATGAGATTTGATAGGGATTTAGCAGAGTTGTCTGTTCAATATATTAATTATAATAATCTTTGCATGTGATATTGCATTTATCACATCTTTGAGACCTCTCAAAGCACTTCACAGAATACTGTATAGAGTAAAGTGAATTGACTATATATTTTGTTGGGTATAATGTAGGGTTATTTTGCTCTAACCCTACATTATACCCATTACAAATTGCTGAATAAACAAACAAACGTATCTGCTGATCAACCT
Source organism: Hydrolagus colliei (assembly GCA_035084275.1). NCBI lineage: Eukaryota > Metazoa > Chordata > Chondrichthyes > Chimaeriformes > Chimaeridae > Hydrolagus > Hydrolagus colliei. The sequence goes on from CM068748.1 coordinate 10,055,567, forward strand.
GTTGTTCATTTCCAGAATAACAAGCTTAAACTCCTGCCCAAAAATTGAAATGGAAAGGTATCAGCAATACATGAAAAGGTGCATTGTGATAAGAATTTTGATTAAGTTTGAGCTCACTTAATATTTCAGAAGACAAAATCATGAACCTGTTATATTCAGCATACATGTGCTATATAAAGCATAGCCCAAGGAAGCTCATTACACATTCCCTTTATAGCACAGACATAATAAAAAGAAACACATTTATTGATTGTAAACATGACCAAGATTAATTCACAGATTGCAAAGTGGTTCTAGCCATATCAGTCTTAACAGGTAAGTTATTTACAATCTCTTCATGTAATACTTTAAAAGATACTGAGTATCATAGAGATGAAAAAAAGTGTGTTTATGAATTTCCTACTTCAGTGATAGCGATGTGGATCCTCAAATTTTAAAGTTTAATGGCTTATTCGACTTCTAAGCATTCAATACCCTCATTTTGGTATTGCAGGGGTCTACATAGTCATTAGTTATTTTTCCAAGATGTCTCAAGAGGGGAAAAAGCAGTCTGCGAAATGTTGCTCTACATTGTTCCAGAAAAACCTGCTGCCATGGAACTGTGGATCAAAAAATCTGTTTTTTTTTAGGACTTGGGAATTATTCAAGAATAAATCAATACTTCTGATTCACAGACTTTTATTGGGAAATTGAAAATGCCTCTGTATTTTCCTTTTATTCTACGTCCAACTATTGGCCTCTTCTTACACTCTTTTTCTAAAAGCAAAATATAACATATAATGGAGGCGGTGTGAGGTTTTAGATGTATTAACTGAGATGTTAAACCACATGTAGAATTATCAGCAGAGCTTTCGTGTCACCTGGGTTCAATGTATAAAATAAAAACCTGCATCACCAGAAGCTGGGTTTAATTTGCTGATCATAACTAGGGGAGCAGTTGGGAGAGTAGAATTAAACTTACTACTCATGTGTTAAAGGTGGAAAATCAGTCAGAATACTAATTTCCAGCACTATGCAGGGCCTTTGCCAGTGTAAAGTCAAATAAAAGCACACCAAGGCTTGGCTGCAGTACCCTCCACAGGCAACAAGGCTTTCTCACACTAAAGACAAGGGCATACGGGTGAGCTTTCAAGGGATTGTGAAGCATGACTTTAGAAACTGTCCAAACTTTTAGGACGAAAAAAACTTTTCTCTGTGTGGTTATGATTCTGAGGCAATTAGACAACCCTGGAGCAGTGATTTAGGTACAGGGTCATTTACTTCTTATGGTATTATCAATTTTATGCACCACAAATGAGCCTTACTGCCAGTAACTGTGTATTTCCATTGATTTGACAGGAGCAGTGCAAAGGCAATGCATAACAGGCATATGTCTTATATAAACATAAAATAAACAAGCTAACTACAGGGTGGTTCAATGTTTGCATCAAAGAGCAACAGTCATCTTCAATTTGAATCAGCTTTTTCCAGAAGGGCAGCTGGTTCCATACATGCACCAAATACTGTACTGCTGCAGTCATATCCATGTCGATTCCAGTTGGCATTCAAGCCAACTGTGATTTAATAAAAAGTGATGAAATTAACTGACAAATTAAAGATAGGAACATAGGAATAGGAGTAGGCTATTCAGCCCCCACAACTCTATACTGCCATTCTACACTAGAAAATGCCTGAAAATGAACAGGTATTGTGAAGAGCCAATACATTGCCTATGTAAGAGGTGATGGGTGTTGAAGCAATATGCAACCTATATAAATAACATTCTGCCTTTTTTTCTTCAAGCCAATTTACTTTTTCAATCTGTCGAATAACAACAACAACTTTGATTTATAAAGCGCCCTCCACGATGACGGATTAGATATCATAGAAGCCCATGATTGCATTCTAACAATAACTTAAAAAGAGATCTAATGTTAAAAACATGTTTTGGGCAAAGTAGTGTACCTTTTATGCCTAATTAAGATTACAAATGGGTGTGAATTTCATTGTATAAATGTCAACTACTGAAATATGTTTGCTCAACTTTATCTTTTTTTTCATATTTTTGTAGTTTAGAAATTCATAGTAAACTAACACAACTGTGACAAGTTAATTGCCCTGTTTATTGTGCTGGACTGTGCTTTTCAGGATAATCTATCTTTGGAAGAAGAGGAATAAAGTGACTGTCATCTATTTTGCAACCTGGACCTTATACCTGTATTAACATTCTGTGTCTTTCCTTATTCCGTCTTACTGAAGTTTAAAAGTTAGCTCTCCGGGGAAATACTTGAGGAAAGAAAACCAGTAGCGTTCTTTTTATCATTTGTTCTATAAAATAAATATTTATAGAAATAATAGAATAATGCTTTGGAAGTTAACATTTGCTCCAGAATAATGATCAGTGGCAATTCTTTTGGTATTAAATTATTCAATGGGAAAGATTTGTTTGAAGTATTTTAAAATAACTAAATAATTAGTGCGTCATTTTCTTTTCACTCACCCATGAATTCATAAGATGCCTGCAAGCACAGAATAAGTTTATGCATGATTTAAAGAAATGGTTTTGCATAGATCATGTTAATTAAAATGGAAATAGTTAGGCTAGATCAATGTTCTTTCCTTTACAGTTAAGTGGTGTAACTACCAGGAGTGTTCCACCACAAATTTTCAGTGTCTGCTATTAGCACTCTCCATGTAATTTTTCATTAAAATATTAAGTATATATTTTAAATTATGCATTTTAGTATTCCATACCTGAGGACACATAGTTTCAATGCGGTTTGTTGCTATCTGAACAATCTTGATTCCTTCCATATTAGTTGACATTGAGCAAGCAAGATTAGCCACCTGTAATAAAAAACGAAGAAACCATGAGATAGAAGGTCATAGAAGGCTTTTGAGTAGTTTTAATACATTTCACATTAAAGAATTTACTTATGGAATTACAAACTACCGTATTTCAAATTAATCCTAACCTGATTTAAAATCAGATTGAATCCTAATATTTTATAGACTGTACTTAATTTTGAAAAACAATATCTGCACAGCAATTTGTATTATTAACACTTAATTATTCAAACGTGTCTTTGGGATGTTGGGGGGAAGGGCGGGGTAATCATACTGTCGTTAATCTAATCTGATTGAGCCAATGAAGCAGACAGCAAAATCTCTTTTTGTGTTAATTACTTAATGAAACCAAAGTAATTTTGCCTCACATTGCCTGAAATTGAACCTATTCTGAATAACGTATTCAAAAGAAATAATACCCTCATCCCAAGTGGAAAGGACAACTATGAATGTCAAGCTGTCCTAACTAGTGATGCTACTTTCCTACTCTTCTTCATCCTGTCCCAACACCTCCCCACCTGCTCTTGTCCCTACCTGACTGTACAGCGCCTTGGGACGTCCTCTCAACGAGAGGCGCTACATAAATGTAAGTTTGGATTGATTGATTAATCAATCAATTGATCAATTGATCGATCAATTGATTGATAGATTGATTGATTGAATACATCTCTTCACCTGCTACAGAGAACATTTTCAGATGCAACTTTATTAAGGGTATACAAAAGCCCAATTCAACCATGGAGGTGAGTTTTTAAAATTCTGACTCACAAAGGTAATTAATCGTAATATACTTCAATAACATCTTGAACAAACATGTTCCATGTCTCAGAGACACAATGGAGTTCATAATTCAATGATGTATCCCCAAATCAGATTTGTTGCGTTGCGTTACTTGCAACTTGCACTTTTGTGAATATCAAATTGTGAAATTCACGGTTGGCAAACTGGGAATCTAAAGTTATCAATCCTAAGATTCCATCCCCTGTTTTGCTCTTTAGACATTTATTTTTATATTAACTTTGCCAGTTTGGAAGTTGTGGTTTGTCTACTGAGAGTTTCATAACCCAATATTCACAATCCTATTTGCTAGAAGCACCACCAATAAGGAAAGCACAGTGGGAAGAACAAAATAATACCATCTGTGATAACACCTGAACTTCTCCTTCATTTACCCTTCAATTTAGTTCTCATTTAAATTCCATTTAGCCAACAGACTATTTTCTCTAAATGTGTGTGTAGAATAGAAAGTATGATTCAGAGATGTGGAATGTCCACCTTGAGAGGTTCAAATTGTATTTCACACCTCCTGTTTGTACACTCTATTTCCTGACTATGTTTGACAAGAGTAGTTTTTTTTTCAAGGGCAAATACTGCCTTATACTGTATTTGGTTCACTTACTCAAACTCAGAAAGACAACATCAATTATCTTTTAAGTGAAGTTTATGTCCAAATTACACTTGAAACCAAACAGTACCCCTTCCAGCAGTAAAGTAACATAGACTAAGTAGCCTCATTTATATTTCACTCTACTCGTTACTTCAGTTAGATGGTGTTAAAATCAAATGCTCTTGGACACTACCCCACTGAAAGGGCGATATAAAAATGCAAGTTGTTGATGTTGTTGTAAAATAGTATATTGGAAGTTAATGTGATTTTCCTTCAACCTGGATTCACTTTCATCAACAACTATCTATACGAAAGCTGTTGTAATTGTTAGTAGGCCATTCTACATCTTATTTTGGTTCTAATTAAATCGAGGGCTCAACAGGACTCAAAAAATGCAAGAGTGGCTCTTAGGTTACATTGATTGTATGTGGCCTTGACCATGAGGTCAGAGGTATTGAACTCTGATACAACACTGCCTCCAATTATTGAACAAATAAAATCACAGATTGTTAATGCTCTGTCCCTAATGCTTCAGATGATTCAAAAAAATCTTGGGTCTGTGGTCTAACGATTAGCTCCTTAATATTTTATGGTCAAATGATATCGTAATTCTAAATTCCAGATACTTTTATTGATTAACTTATCATCATTTGCCTGTGGTTTTGTCCTTTGTAAAATATCCTGATTCAATTAACCCCAAGCTGTTTGTTGAATTGTTTGTATCTCCAAGCAGACAGAGATGTGTGGACATCTTTGTATTTCGTGAAATTGGTCTCTTATCTTGATGGAAGCATTGTGAAAAGGCATTGCACATTACACAAGTTTGCACAGTGAGGCCTATCTGCTAATAGGGAACATGCAGGATGTATATTACTGTTTGTATAACATAATGTTTGTCTAGGAAACAATTGGGTTTCATTAACCTAAACCAATGTTTTAATATCTAGAAATTTGTCATTTGCAATGTTTTAAATTCACTTCCCACACTGAAGATCCAAAGTCTCAAATTATTCAATCCTGCAGATGTGCATTGCAAATCTTGAATTCTTTGCAAAAAGAGATTAAGAGTTAGATTAAGCATTAAAAGTGCCAGATTCTATTTGTATCATTACCGTGTCTCCATAAAATAGTACAGTACTTCTATTAATTATTCTAATGTATTAATTGTCATTTCTATAATAATGTAGGACAATTATTTAGAATTTACTTATCTTGAAACATCAGACGTTTCTGGAGATCATTTTACATAATGTTTCTATATGTTTCTGTAATTCATCATGTGAAGTCCTGTAGCTCAATGGTTAGAGCACTCGCCTGACAAGTGAGAGACCTGGGTTCAATTCCAGGCAAGTCAGGGCAAAACCTTGGGAAAGTTTCCTTACTCCACATGCCTAATAATAACCCCTCAAAAAAATTAATGAAAATTGGTCCTTTCAATCCATATCTGTTTGTGGGACACTTGGCTGCCGCGTTTTGCCCACATATATACAGTCAATTCACTTTACAATATATTCTGTCAAACGCTTTGAGACATCCATAAGACATGAAAACGCTATATCAAATGCAAGGATTATTATTGTTATTATTGTTATTTCTAGACTACGTATATGACAACTACATTTATTCTTTAACTGTCAGCAGCCAAGAGCAAAGGCAGCTGGATATGATTGAAGGTATATGACAACATCACTGAAGTCCATTGCCAGATGTGGGGCATTCAGCTCGGAGAAAGTAAAAAAATTTAGATCCCATTATGCCTAAACCTCAGTGACAAGTGTGCCTCCATGAAAATAGGAAAATAACTTTTAATGATTTATATTTGCAATGTGGAAGCACCTTGAGCATTTCCTTTTTGGGGTGTCAGCTGGGTGTCTGACACACGGGAAACTTATCACCAGGCTTAAGAGTAAATGGTTTCAATGGTATGCACACTCTCTCCCTAGAGTGACACATCTAGCTTATTTAGTTTCGGAAACTATTTGGCACAGATTGGCAAGAGCCAAGGCCAAAGACCCCATAGTGTGTGTTGCGGTACTGCTGAAGTCCAACCAGCTAAAATTACTTAGTTTGCCATTGAAAGCATTGTCTGGCAAGCTTTCCCACTGCATGTCCAGCTTGGACCCCTTTACCTTTTAGGGCTTTGGCTTGCAGGATTAATAGGAGCTGAGTAGCAGTAGTCTCTGCCCTCAGTGACTGGTCTGTCCTTCCAAGTCCTGCCGATGAGCCAGACTGGCTGTGCTGTCATCAGCAATGCCTTGGATTACTGCAGACCCATCTGGCCCAGGACCTGAACTATTGAACCTACATACAGTATTTCCTATCAATCAATCGATCAATCTCTCTTATCTCAATCGATTTCTCGATTTCTCCATACGTCCATGTGTCTGCCCGAATGAGTTCAATAATTGAGATTAGGTTGAGTTAAAATTGTGTCATTATACAGTATTTAAATGTACCGGATTATCAATTTATCAATCCAAAAGTGCTTATTTTTCCTGAGAGGTTGTCTGAACACATCATTGACCATTAGCTTAACTTTTAAACAGATTTCTGAATCAATATTCTTCAACCAAGAAATAGCCAGAAGAGCTCGAGAAAATTTGTACTAAATAATGAACTCTTAAGAATGAACACTAATCTGCAACTCCATGCAATGTGCCTTTCAGTGCAATGTATAAATACTCCAGATAAATGCTGGATTGTTAACATCATATATTATACAAGAACTGGATTTGCCATTGTGGTCTTCAATTAAAAAGTTGTAAAATTCTCTTACATAAACCCATGGTCCACCTTGAGGGGTCTGAAAACTCACATCAAGGCAAAGTTTGTAAAATAAGTTTGATCACAGGGGTTTCAGAGAACTAAATTAGAAGAATCCGATTCTATTAGATGTAAAATCAGAAATCGACAGCAAGTTTCATCTTGAAGAAGTGACCAGTGTAGTTCCACAACGGACAGTTCTGGGTCCCCTGATTTTTATGCAATTGATAAAGGATGTGGAAAGCGTTTCTGGAGTTGGTGGGTAAAGAGATTGGTGAGGTTACATCAGTAGGAATTCAGGAGTTCAGGAATTCTTAATTCTGTGCTTTTCCCAAGAAACAAGGTGAGGTAATGTTGATAGCTTTATGTGACGTGGAAGGAATGGGCTTGATAAACGGAATAGATTTTTGCAGTTACATTTCCGAAAGATTTTACAATCTAAATGGGTGGTGGATTGTTTTTCTCCTCCGGTGAATATATAATAATAATCCTTGCAATTGATAGAGTTCTTTTCATGTCTTCAAAGCGCTTCACGGAATATACTGTAAAGTGAATTGACTGTATTTTTGCGGGCGAAAACAGGGCAGTCAATTGCGCACAGCAGTGTCCTACAAACAGTCGTGGAAGGAAATCGTAAAATTTCAAGGGATTATTAACAGGCATGTAGAATAAGGAAATTTGCCCAAGGTTTCGCCCTGCCCTGCCGGGAATCGAATCCAGGTCTCACTTGCAAGGTGAGTGCTCTAACCACTGAGCTACAGGACTTATAAAATATATATAAAACTGAAACAGTAATGTGAAGCTTGCACATTCTGCTCTGAGCATTATGTTTTACATTTGGACAAAGCTGAATAATTGACAGTACTGAATTGCCAATCTGAATCTATATCTATTATATCTGATGCAATGAGAACACAGCATCTCCTAGCCAGTGAAATAAAGATGAGGAAATTAAGATGACATGTTGAGTTATCTTGGGAAATTTCATGGAATGTTTAATTTCAAATATCCTCTTTCTGTGCTACTAATTTTGATGCCTATATTGGACATATTTTGGTTCATGATAGCAATTGCTGGAGATGTAACATTGCTTCTCATTGGCAATGGAATGGATACATGACATTCCTAAGATAGACCAGTTTTCACTATTTCTAGCACCCATTTAAACAATAAAAATAATTGCAAGATTTATTTACTAAATTTTGCCAAACTCTCGACTGTAATTTAGGGAGAATTTCCAGACAGCCTCCCTGTTAATACAATAGCAAACTTTGAGAGAGGATTGAAATAACATAGAATGTGGCAATTGTGTGCTACTGAAATTTGTAGTGAAATCATGCACTGTGGTTAGGAGATTAACAAAGCCATGCATTGCTCTGAAAAAGGGATCAAGTAAGATTGGGATAAAAGCAGAGAATGAACAAATAAATAAAAGCAAAAGGAACACTGGAAAAGGAAGTTACAAGACAATCATAAAAGCTAAATAAAACAGACACCATAAAGACTCAAACTATCTGCTCCTCATCAATTTTTCAAAAATCCAGAACAAGTGAAAATAAGAATCTGAAACAGTTTTGTTTCTATCCTTGTCTTTTTATCATCTAGATTTGAAGTGTGGGGTGGGGTGGGGGGGGGGTGGGTGGTAAGGATGAGGGGAATGGGGGCGGGGAGCTGCAGTATACCAATGTGTGGTGCATTCAAATCAAAAGTGTGAGTTGGATCAACTTGAACAATGCATTAAATATACTATTATAATAATACAATAATCCTTGCATTTGATATAGCGCTTTTCACATCTTATCAACGTCTCAAAGCGCTTCACAGAATATACTGTAAAGTGAATTGACGGTATATTTGTGGGCGAAACACGGCAGTCAATTGCGCACAGCAGTGTACCACAAACAGTCGTGGATTGAAATGATCTTTTTTTTATTATTGTGTTTTTTTTGGGAGGGATTATTATTAGGTGTGTGGAGTAAGGAAACATGCCCAAGGTTTCACCCTGATCTACCTGGATCCTTGCCTGGAGCCTAAATCAAATATCCTTCACAACAAGACAATACTCTTTCACCACAAATTAGACAGTGAATCAAGATCTGACTCTTGGTTTATGACCCATTTGACTGCATTACTGTCATCAGCTACAGGATGATACAAATAACAAACAACAAGGGGCTTATAAAAGGCTGACACATATTACTTTTTCACTGCTATACAACAAATACACTCAGTTTCTGAGCAGTCTGTTATAAAGATGTTGATTGCATTGGAATAGTTACAACAAGGTACTATGTTTTCCTTAAAACTGAAGACAACACAATTAGATTTTAACAGGTTATAAAGATTATTAGGGGGTTATACTACATTGTGTGAGAACTTTATTTTTGATTAATATCCAATAGTAAAATAATGATCTTTTAAAAAAACTTGTTAACAATTATATGAATTGTTAACAAAAATCAAATAATCTCATAGTAAGACATATTGTATTTACAGAAATTAGTTTTAATCTTTTTGAACTTGATATCATTATTAGTTGTTAAAAGACTTGAAATATGCACACAGTAAATATAATTGCAAGCAATCATTAATCTAAATGTTTTTGATAATTGACAGAGAAGTTTTCCAGAAAAAAAATGGTTTTAGGTTATGGTTTGAATTGAATAATCACAACGTTCTACCATAGAACCTGAGAGACAAGCTTGAATGATTTGATACTGAGACACATCAGTATTATTGATCAAGTTTTATTTCACATACGCAACATTGCTAATCTAAATTTGGTTATATCCTTGTATATAATTGCTATTTAATATCATTACTGAGACAACCTTTAGAACCAACAGAATTTCTAATCATGCCTCCATTTGTACCATGACTTGCTCCCTTCCCAAAGTGAAACCCATATATGAATTTTCTAATTGCTGTACTTCTGTTTGAACAGTTGTAGTTTGAACTTCCCACTCTTTTAAGAGCAAGGCTTTCTGAATTTTATTAAAAGAAAATTAAACCTCCCTATTCTTAGAATGTTAATTTGAATTTGTACTTTTAGTTCAATTATGCTCTGACATGCTAACAGGCTGCTAATCCCGAGAGTTCATTGAGCGATTGGCTGAGCGGTGCAGGTACATTTGTTCCGAAGTTATATCTGATATTTTACTTACTGGGATATATAGAATGGCTCTTTGTATGTTGTAAGTAAGTGATGAAAAAAATTATGTCCCTTGTTGACATTTTGCATGGGAAGCAGCCAGCATATTGACAGCACAATGATATAAGCCAGGCCTTATTATCATGACTTCCTTGTATTTCCATAATTTAAGTATACGGCTCATTTGTGAGTTGCAATCCAATGATGAAAATAATCATTTTCAAACAGTAAAATGTAGGTATTTTTAATCCATGCTTTAAAGCAGTCATTATTTTTCTAAAGGAAAGATAAAAAGGCTTTCCTTTTTGAACACCCAGATTGTGGATCAAATGAAATAATTTTTTGTACTGAATATAGAAGAGAGAAAGAGAGAGCATATAATATGGATATAGACCATCTGCTAACCTGGTAATGTGGTTAATTGGGAGAGAACCCCATAAAAAAAATGTGAGACATATGGAATCTAATCATCTCCATGTCAACAGATATGAGAAATGGCATTTTCAAAGTCTGGTGCTAGAATGATGCTCACATATATTAGTCAAAGAAACTGTTGCAATCATATTTTCCTTTTAAAATTGGAGTTGTTATTCTAAAGTATCATTATTTATTAAATAACAACAACAACAACTTGTTATATTCCACGCCGGGCGGATCTCAGAGCATTTAACAATGGTGGAGTCCAAAGCCAAACCAGGGGAAGTGGGAAGGTGACCATTAGCACAATCGAAGAGAAAGATCTTCAGGCACAACCTGACGATGGAGAAAGTTGGGGGTGGGAGGGGGTGAGGTGAGGGTTTGAGGAGGGAGTCCAAAGTTTCAGGGCATAGCGGCTGAAAGCACGGCTGCCGATGGTGAAGCAGAGGATTCAGGGGACAAGAAAGAGGCCGGACCCAGGAGAGCGGAGGCAGCGGATACCGCTGTGAGGAGAGAGGAGGTTAGAGAGTTAGAGGGTGCCATGGAGTGGAGGGATTTAAATACAAGAGTGAGGATCTTGAAGTCGATCTACTCTGTGACCGGGAGCCAGTGGAATGTGGCGAGGACTAGGGTAATCAGGGTACGAAGTTTGGTGTGGGTGAGTGTGGGCGGCGGGGTTTTGGATGAAAATTATATGGATGAATAGATTTATATTAATTTATCTTGTGCATAATGAGTCTCATTAAATATATGAATTATTCAGCACTCCATGCAAGCACATTATATTAAAGCTTACTATGTTTAACTTTATTCTGGTTCTGTTTACAAATAGGAATTAATGAACCTTTTTCACAAAAGACCACTTTTCAATCAATAACCTAGTTAGGATATTAGCCTGACTCAGTTGGGAACAATCTTGCATCTGAGTCAGAAGATTGTTCGTTCAAGCCACACATCATTGCTTTAAACCTTCAGTCTCCAGGCTGACATTCCAATATAGTGCTGGGGGAACGCTGCATTGTTGCAGGTATGTCCATTGATGAGACAGTGAACCGAGGTACTGTCTACCTGTTTAGGCAGACTTTTAAAAGATCCCATTGCAATATTCAAAAAGACAAGGGAGTTTCTACTGACGTCCCAGTCTACAATCCTCCAGGTAAATTTATGGTTGTTTGTGCGAAATTACTGCCAGCACATTGGCTGCTGCATTCACCTACAGCGTACACAGTTCCACAGTAAATCCTGTGAAGTGCTTTAAGACACCCTACAGCTATGAAACGATCAACTGTAAATATTATTAATTGGTACTAAATTACATTCTCATTACTATTAATGTTGCTAATTCTTAATATAGCATTATATAATAATTAACATTATGTATTTAAATGGCGATATATTTAAATGACAAACATGAGGGTAAACAAAAGATCAGTGTTGTTTTTAAAATGTTCAAGATTTTTTTTAGAAGCAAAGCACTCCAGTAGGAGCAGATTAAGTATTCGAGTGTGACTCTTTACATTTTAAGTGAGGAATACATATTTTCTGGAAATCTGGTGATGAGCCAGATTATGTCATTCAATGAAGTGTGTCTTGAGTCATCCCTATTCCTCTCATATAAACAACAATAAGATCATTTCTCCACATCCTTTGCCTCCCAGAACTCTGGAAATAAAAATGTCACTGGGTGATGAGATATTACCAGACATCAGGAATACTCATTTTGTTGAAACTTGTGCAGAGGATTGTAATTCAATTGCAGTACTTGACTAGCCTAGTAATAACAATGAATCTTTGGTTTAGTCTGTTTGTTGTTCACAACAAACCAAATTCCACTAATCGATCACAATAGTTCATTTATTACTTCAGTCCCTTTCCGTTTGTTTGATGTAGAGTCCATCAGTTAAACCAATTTGGGGCTGAAAGTCACCCTAAATTGAAGCACTATTTTATTATTTATTAATTTTTAATTAAAAGTTTTTCAAGTCATATTGCTCTAAATTTAGAATCATTATAATATGTGAACCCATAACGGCTCCATGCATTAGGTCTTATCTGTGTACAACCTAAATCTTTTGGAAATGTCAGATGATACATTCAACTTACATTGCTGAAAATTTCAGAAATGTAGCTAGTGACCCATTTATACATTCAAATTTTATTGATGGAATACAATAAAACCAGTCTAATATCTACTTTACTAATGGATGCAAGAGCATAATTATTCAGAACACAATACTAATTATGATAAAAGAAAGACAACTGTGCAGTTAGTTTTATAGTTTTCCAGAACATTGCACATTGAGACAATAATTTGACATCTATCTGCACTGTACCTTCCCAAACAATAAAAATGTCAGATTATGTTTCATCATTATTATAAGGAACCCTTCTGCCTTTCATACTGTGGCTATATTGCTAGGAGCAAATCAGCTTCTTTCAGGAAGGAGAGCAATGTGGAATTCAAAGCTGGGTTTACACTGCCCATTCCAAACCAGTAATAATTTTGCTGGAAAGCAAACACACAATTTAACTTTTGTTCTAAAATTGTGTTTTTCAATACAGTATTATGTTAAGAAAAGCTGTCACACATCTGGGCTGTTAATAATGAAAAGGATGTATTCCAAGTTCCTGTGCTGGAGTATCAAAATTGGGGAGCTGCTGAAACCATCTTTTCCAGTAGATTTACAACAATAAATATTGGCTAATGATTTCTAGTTGGTTGTGTACAAGGATTTTTACCAATCTTGCCTTACTTGTTTGATTCTATCCAGTCCTAGTGAGCCACATTAGTGCACATCATTAATGTGCAGATCATCAAAGTGCAAAATGCTAATTTATTTTGATTGGTGGACAGAATAAAATTAGTTGCGAAATCAGACCCTCAACACAACGTACACAGCAAGCTAGTCTGCACCCGCTATTCAGAGATTATGAACAAAATATAATCAATTGATATAAATATAAGGTTTACACAAAGCTTTATGCAACTCTATTTGCTCAGGTACAGATTACTCTAGAGTATACCGAGATGCTACTTAGCATTGTGATTTTGAAAATACAATTGCAGCCAGCCCTCAAGAAGTAGACTGAGAAATTAGCTGGTTGTACAATTTTCACATGAGCTTGGGATAAACATCACTTTTGATATTTAACTGGCAGCCTTTTGTTTATTTCTCATGGTAAAAATAAATTTATATCTCTGAAATAGGTATTTAAATTATAATCCACCATTAGTGAAAGAATAAAATATCTTTATCTGGCATTTCTTAAATGTTCTCATTGTAACTCTAAAGAGTAATCTCTTCTGAAAGGGAAGAAACAAGGGGATGGTGCACTTCACAGCATACATCCACTTACAGCAACTTCCATGCACAAGTTGTACAAAATCACAAGGCGACAGATAAGTGCAGTTACTATATTTTGGGAGATCTGAATGGTAACATTCCCAAAAGAGATTCAAATTATTTTAGAGTAGCCACAATAAATTAGATGGTTATTTCTGAGCTAACATCTAGAACCTACAACACTGTCACAAAATCTTTGTTTTTCCCAGTCTGTCAAATTACCACGTGGCAAATAATGAGTCCAGAGACTGCCGCAAGTAACAGCAAAACAGTGATTTCTTCTAATCCCATTTAGAGACAACCTGGAATAGGAATATTCTGAGTCCTTCGTAGGACTGATTAGTGAAGAGGTGAAAAAGTCACAATTAAAATCTTCAGATATTTGCTGCCTATCATTCTTCTGATTCAGCAAAACTACTCTTCATGAAAGAAAGGTCGTCTTGGATAATGTACAAATATATGGAATATTTTTTATGCAGAAAAATAACCTACACAGATAACATAGCTGAGATTGTCACCTTAATTCGTGAAAAACTGTGGGTGTGAATCTTTATCTGACTACTCCATTTGGTACTATTACTGTTTCCTAATTATTATAGACTTAGAGATAATAGGAATTGGGTTGCTAGTTAATTATTGGGCTTTCTACATGTAAATTAACTCAAAAGAAAGTAATATAATTGAGTAGTACTTGGAATGTGACTATGCATCGATTTACCCCTCATTGTGATATTTAAAGGCACAAAGTTATGTTAGAGTAAGGATTTAGGTCAAGAGCATGTTTCACCCACAAAATGTAGTCAATTTACAGTATTTTCTGAAAAGTGCTTGAAATGCCTTGAAGATGTGATATCAATGCAAGGATTATTTTTATTGTCAGTGTATGAAAATTTCATGCAAATTGCAATGATTTCCCAATTGGAAACCAAAGTTGTGTCAAGACAAAGCAAAATCTCTTTATAGGTGTAATTCTGCTCAAATAACATGCATAATAATAATGCTTAAATTTTATATAATGCCTTATCACGTCGCTGAGAGGCTTCAAAGCGCTTCACGAATATATTGTAAAATGGATTGACTATATTATGTAAAAAGCAGCAGCTAATTATACCAGCAGTATTCCACAAATAGTTGTGGATTATTACCCCCGGAAAGTGATCTGCCAATTCACTAACAACTGGGTTCCTACACACTGGTCGGTAAACATGCATGTGAAGTAAGGAAACTTGCCAAATGTTTCGCCCTGTATGGTAATCGAACCCAGGTCCACTTCCTTACGAGGAGTGTGTGCTAACCAATCATATGGTCATTTAGTGGTCATGTCAAAAGTACTCATTAGGAAATGGGAAATCTTAAATAAAAAAGACTGATAGAAATAGCTTGAAAATGTTATTGACCTGATTAGTGTGTTGCCTTGATTACTCCAGATATTCATAAAGGTGACGTCTATTAGACTGAGGAATTCTAAGATCTTTCTTTTGCTCATGCGATAAGATTTTATGCCATATAAATGCTTAATTATGGAATGATATTATGTTTTTTTTAAAAAAAACAATATTTTTAAATCCATTAAATCCATTCATCCTTGTAGACTCTATTTGGATGAGAATCAGAAATAGTCATTAGACAATCTCCTTTACTGTCTTCTAAGTTTATTCTCTCACAAATAACATGTACACATGATATTTCTCACCCGAAAAAATAACCTTTTAGTAATGAGCTGGATATAATTGGTTACGAAATACATTGAATATTATACAATAGCAAAGTAAACCTAATTGGTTTTCTAAACGATTGTTAAGAACCTTATTATTTTATGCACTGAGGATGACATATGAGAAAATGGGCTCCTGACTTCTCAAGAGTGCTTTGTGACAACTCTTCCAGCAATTTCAATTCACTGACTTGAATGTTCAATTTCATATATAGCTTCAATAAAACTCTCAAATCTAGGAGATCATTTATAGTCTTCTACTTTGCATTTGGTGTTTCATCTGCCTACTGAATAAGCTGCAGGGGGAAAAAAAAGGCTTCTATTTTCTATAGTCTGAATATCTCAAATGCCATAAGTAACTAAAATAAGTTATTTTTAATTTTTAGATAAACATTAAATTATAATGTGCTTCCACAAAATAGGATCAATTATCACACTTAACTGTGGTCACTCAGATTGTGTGTAACAAAAATTTGAGGTAATGTTGAAAATGTTGAATATTTTAAGCAAAATGCATGGTTTCCTCCCTTCTTTCACTTCCCTACACAAGAAAAAGCATGGAATAACTTCCTAAATTCTTAATAAATAATATAATAATAATCCTTGCATTTGATATAGCAATCTTCACATCTTCTAGATGTCTCAAAGCGCTTCACAGAATATACTGTAAAGTGAGTTGACTGTATATTTGTGGATGAAACAAATGCAGCAGCCAATTGTGCAGAGCAGTGTCCTGCAAACAGTCGTGGATGAGTGGCCAAATTGTTATTGACTTTTTTGAGGGATTATTATCAGGCGTGTGGAGTAAGGAAACATGCCCAAGGTTTCACCCTGACTTGCCTGGAATCAAACCCAGGTCTCTCACTGTAAGGCGAGCGCTCTAACCATTGAGCTACAGGAAAATACTATCTTGCACTTGAACCCAGCACACATGATAGCAATAATTTGCAATTGATTGAACCAACCTCTGTAATAAAGTGACTTCTAAGCTTTGATTGCTTCACTCTGTATACCTATCATTTAATCAGCACAAGGTTCATTTACTGTATTGTAAACTCCTGACAAACTGAAATTATGACTTAATTAACTCTTATTGTACAGCCTGCATTGTAAGGAGTTCATGTTTGCTTAATCAAATGAGGCCCAATTCATTTGAGCACTGTACTTGTCTGCCAGAAATTCCACAATAGAGAATACTTTTTCTCCTGTCATACATTAACATGCAGTTACAATTTACAAAGAGTAATGTTGAAGTAAATAACAATTTTCAAACTTGGGGACCACAAGTTATTCACATTTTAGGATTAACGCCATTGTCAAAATATTTATTGTTCTGTAGAATTTTGGAAAACCATCTTAAATTAAGTTTGGATTTGGAAATGGATTTTCAGAATTCTTTCTCAACAATTGGGAAAATTGGTATCCAAATTAAGCTTCAATTTGAGAACGTTCTCCAAAATTCTGCATTTAGTTACAGCCACAACTAGACCGAATGTTGTTACCAAAAATGTTACTATGTCACTAGTGATATCAGAAAACTAATCTTTTGTAAAATCCAATAGGTCTGTGATATACAATATGTTCAGAAACATATACAATTGCAACAATTTACCATTAGTTGCTGAGCAGACATTTGGATTCACAGCAAAGACTTACAGTATTTTCTAATTATATTGAAATGTCCAGATCCTGGGAATGCCTTCAGGTATTTTTACAGTTCATTAAGAAGTCTGCCCTATATAATGATAGCCTCGTCCAGATAATTAATACATTTGTCACACACTTATGGTCTGTTACCTTGCTGATTAATAAATCTGCCCAGCATGTATGGTCTCTTCCTTGGTTCATTAATAAATCTGATTAATCTGTCTCTCCTAATAATTTAGTAAACTTGCTTCAAGCTCAAATTCCTTCTTCCAACAGAAAACAATATCATCAAGCAGCAGGAATGTGCCTTTACTACTAGGTTGTCTAGAATACTAATATTGTATTTAACACAGGTTACACAACATTGGAAGTCTCATTGGAACTCTTAGCCTGTATGTCAAATAATACTCAAGGACAATGACATTTTTTCTTAAAAGGCAAGTGTTTTTCTGAATGGTTTAGATACATACATACTCAGAGGAAAGACAAATTTTGGGTACGGAAGATCACTCGTGTTACATTTGGCAATTAAATTTCCATATTTTACCTAAATAATCCATAAAGATAACCAATTCGCCATTTCATCTTCTTCTTAATATACACATGCCTAATAATCTCTCTCTCTCTCTCTCTCTCTCTCTCAAAAAAAAATAGCAAGTTTCCTTACTCCACACATCTAATAATAATGCATTAACAAAAAACCACAATAATAAAATTGGTTATTTCAATCCACCACTGTTCGTGGGACACTGCTGTGTGCAATTGGTTGCCGCATTTCGCCCACAAATATACAGTCAATTCATTTTACAGTATATTCTGTGAAGCGCTTTGGGACGTCGATAAGATGTGAAAAGTGGTATATCAAATGCAAGGATATTAATAGTAGTGACAATATTAATGACAAACCACTTTGCTACACTAATAATGGATACAACAATCTATCTACATCATACAATATTGTACAACAATGTGAGATATTTATTATTTTTGTAAAAACAAAATTGAATGCTTTTATAACAAAAATTAATTCAACAACAAAAACAACTTAAATTTTTATAGCACCCTCCAAGTCAGACGGCGTCTCAGAGTGCTTCACAATAGTGGATCCCAGGACCAAGCCAGAGGCAGGGGTAGAAAGGAGACCAAAGGCGCGGTCGAAAAGAAAGGTCTTCAGCTGGGACCTGAAGCTGAGAAGAGAGGGGGCGAGTCAAGGTAGTGAGGAAGGGAGTTCCAGAGCCTTGGGGCATAGTGGCTGAAGGCACAGCTGCCGAGGGTGGAACGGAGGATTCGGGGAACATGGAGGAAGCCAGTGGAACGAAGGCAACAGGTGCTGGTTTGAGGAGAGAAGAGGTCAGAGAGGTAGGGGGCTACAGAGGAGTGGAGGGATTTGAAGACAAGGGTGAGGATCTTGAAGTCGATCCTCTCTGGGACAGAGAGCCAGTGAAATCTGGCAAGGACTGGGGTAATGGGGGAATAAAGTTTGGTGCAAAGTTTTATATTCATGCCATATAAGAAAAAACCTTTGCCTAAGTGACAATGGTAGATCTCACATTTTCACATTTAAAAAAAAATTTCAATTGTGAATTTGAGTCACCTATCCAGGCCAAAATGGCATTCTATCGCTTTCCTACCCACAGCGAGTTGTTCGAATTTGGAATGATCTGCCTGAAAGGGTAGTGAGGTTCGATTTGATAGCAGCTTTTAAGAGAGAACTAAATAGGTATCTGGGGAAGACGGTTTGCAGGCTTATGGGGAGAAAGCTGGTGATTGGGGTTAATGAAAGTGACTTGCTTGGTCAAAGAGCCGGCACAGACTCGATGGGCCGAATGGCCTCCTTCTGTGCCATAACATTCTATGATTCTATCCACCACTATGGAATTTGTCAACAGTGAGTGCAGCATAAAAAGTAAGCTGTAACCCAGTTATTGTTAGCACATTGTTCATGTTACAAAATGTTTTGCCCCTTCAGGAAATCTTAAATAAAAGCATGGTGAATTTGTGGGAGTACCAAACTGTTTTCTAAAGTAAGTCACGAGTGCACACATCCTTCTGCAACAACATCCACTATAATTTTGTTTCCCAACCAATTATATTTGTAATAAACTTTACAGTTGATTTGTTTTCCCCCTCGAACAAAAGGTATTGAGTAAAAGATATTAAAACTATTAGTAAAATTAATTATTATTAGTAAAAGTTAGTTATAAGGTAAAAGTAAAAAGTAAAAGATATGCATACATATATCATTATTGGAAGATGATAATGGAGCCAACATATATACACTTGAGAAATGTAACCAAAGAAATGTAGAATTGCTGTTTAAGGCTTAACATATGTTCGCTGTTAAAATTTACTTATTTGTGCTCATTGTCCTATGAGACTTAACCTGTAACAACGTGGAATTAGCACAAATGATAAACACCTCAACCTACAACACAGTTGAAGAGTATTTTAGTTGAGTAAAATTGAATAAGAATTTGGGGAAATGTCAGATGATGAGGTTAGAAATAGGAGACAATTTGAAAATGTCAATTCAGTGCTATTAAACTAAGGTCCCTTCTGCTTGGATGTTGAAAGATCCCACATAATTATTCAGAAAGAAGAGGAAGCTTCTCTGAGTGTACTTGCTGACAATCTAAAATTGAGTATTCGCTTCATGGATGTTTGTAAGATACTGAATTGTTTTTGTCCAAATTGGCAGTTCCATTCTACTCCAAAATGCTTAACTACAATCTATTTGCATCTTAAAATATTGTACAAAATGGCCCACAATTAACAATCCTTGCAGTTGTTATAACACATTTTATGTCAGGAAACCTTGAAATGTCTTGAGACACTCCTCTCAACTGTGAGGATTCTTCTTATTATTAATTGTACTTATTGATCTGTTTTATTGCTGCTATTTCAGTAATATCTGTCTAAAGCTTTGAGGAGAGAAATAGAAGTACTGTAGTTTGAGAAATCTAACAGTTCTCAAAAAGACTGTACCATACACAGCAACTATTCACCAACTTAAATTATTGCTGGGGTGGTGAGATGTAAAGGATGACCAGCTGTGCTCATAAAGATCAGACATTTATTTGAAAATAGATGCAGCATTAAGCATTAAGTGCAACATTAACGCTACTTTTAGTGATACTCATCATTGTGGTTTGAAACAAGAGGTGAGACTGCAAATGTACCATCCTGCTGGCAATTACCCTATTATGCCTATAGGGAATCCATTTGGAAAATAAGCTGACAGCAAAAAATAACTTGATATAAAATAGATCAGCCAACAGTATTTCCATCCATTCGTCCTTTATACTACATTAGTCCTCTATACTACACTTAATCTAAATATCTTTTAAAGAAAATGGAAAGCCTGTAATAATCAAATAAAGTAAACATCATATTTTAAGAGGAGCTTCCAATCGACTTGTGTTTTGCAAGGAAAGACAATTGTAGCTGTAAGCGCACATACAAACAGAAAAGCAGGTACTTGAGACAATCGAATAGAATCTGTGAGAGGCAACCACAAGGTACATTGTGCTGAAGAAACCAAACAGATTGCGTCTCAGTGCTCAAAATATTTCTGCCAGATTTGTACAACAAATAAAATCTCAATAAGCACTCAGAACCAATGGAAAGATTCACAGACATCAATCTAACAAAGGATATTTACACATATTTCAAGAATAATTGGAATATGTATCAATAGCCAACCAGAACAAACTTTGATACTGCAGTTTACATATTTACCATGGGAATATTATTGCTCATGTTTATTTCCCCAATACCATTGTTGTTTCTATTTCCATGTATGTTTTCAAAATCACGATTGATGTTCAATGATTTGATTTTTAAAGCACAATAAATGCTGCCATGTTTTTTAAAGCCCAGTGGAAGACAAATTCATTTTCCATATTTGTAACACACGGCACCAATTCTGTTTCTGAGCACTTCTCAGTTATTTTTCTCTATCAATTCACGATTCATATGTTCCCTATATCACAATTTGAAATTTATACTTGAAGCATTTGGGGAACCTGATCATTACAGAATGAGACATTCGGTTATAAATTATATTTATAAGCAGGATTAAGAGTATATCAACTATGTGGTATACATACAATTTTTAATGTTATGCTGCTGCACTCTGAAATATTAGAAATGTTTTATTGTGGTGCAGATATGTATGTTATAGGAGCAACCACAAAGATATACATATTTTTAAAAAATTGTAGGAATACATGAACAGGAAAGGACCATGTATCCTGTTCCACCATATTACCAGATCATAGCAGATGCTTCTTTCCCATTTCCTGTCCTTCTCCACATCAATTCTCATTCTCCCATATGTCAAACATTTTGTCGAAAGCTCTGTCGGTTTGTATTTTACCAGATCCAATATTTAGTGTCCAAATTTACCGTTTAGAATCAAACTGCAATCTTCCCGACTTTCATATATTAATTTACCTAAAGAACACAATAAAATTGCTGTCCGAGAAACACATTTAACAACAAATTGCAACAACTGGTATTTATGTAGCATCCGTCATGTGGGGTAATGTTCCGGAGTGCTTTTCTTTAATCCGCAAAACTATTTTACTTTGTCCTATATGACATGATTGAAGCGCCATCCACAATTTAAATTCTTGATTGAGCTGAAAGTTTTGATGGATGATATACGTCATCCAATGAAACTGTGTTTTCCATTAAGAAGCAAAATTCAGTCAAGTGTTTTCATCTTAAGCAGGCACTTCCTCTCTGAAGACGGTTTTAATAAAGAACAAGATTGTCTTTTTCATACTGTCTGTTACTTGTACAAATTGAAAGAGTCAACATGTATGCACTTTTACTAGATTGATGTTCGGAGCAGGTAATCTCTTTCTTTAAACGTATGGACGGAAGGGGTTGGCGGGTGTAGGAAGGTGAATTTTCTTTCTGGCACAATTTATTTTTCTCTGTTAAATGCTGCATCTGAACTCTCAAAATTCCAGATTACATCTTAGAGACTTGGATTTATAATTACTAGAACCTCAATCACCACCAATTTCCTTTCACTTATTGCTTGTTTTCTACAACTTACATCAGTGCTGTGAGACTTTGTTACCCAACAAAGAAGCCAAGATAAAATACAAACTGTTATGTATTGGTCAGATATCATCCAGGTACTGTATTGAAATGAAATCACCTAATCATAGGGAGGATATCATTGCGCATAATCAAGTATGGAAATTGGGCTTGATCTCGTTGGAAAAAGCAATCAAGGTAACCTGAGTTTAGATGTCAGAATTATGAAAGGAATTAAAAAATACCTCAGCAAAATGTAATGCAAAGGTTTCAAACAACTGGGAAAAAAAAGTTAAACATTAGAAAGTTAGGATAAGAAGGCCATTTGGGCATATTTTTAACACAAACATAAATTAACAGCTAAGGGTATGGAATACAACAACAACAACAACAAAATTACACTTATATAGTGAGTTTCACGTCACCAAGCCATCTCTAGGCGCTGGACAGTCATTGTTTCAGTTCCGAGCTGGAGACGGTGGAGTGAAAAGGGGGGATTTGGGATGATCGATAGGACTGTCGAACAGGAGGGTCTTGAGGCAGGACTTGAAGGAGGCCAGGGAGAGGGCTAGGCAGAGGAACTGCAGGTTAGCATTCTACAGGTTCGGGACAGAGTGGCTGAAGGCTCGCTCGCCAATGGTGGTGTGAGTGGTTAGGGGAGTGGAGCAGGTTAGAGCCTGCTGAGTGGATAGGGCGGGCAGTTTGGCAGAGGGTTAAGAGGTCACAGAGGTAGGGTGGGGTGAGACCATGAAAGGCTTTGAATGTGAGGATCAGGATCTTTAATTGAATCCTCTGGGTGATGGGGAGCCAATTGAGTTGGGCAAGGATGGGGGAGATGGGGTGGAGTGGTAGAGGACACAGGCTGCAGAGTCCTGGATTATCTGCAGACTATTGAGGAAGGAATTGGGAAGGCCGACAAGCAGGGCATTGGCGGAGACGAGCTGAGATGTGATGAAGGTGTGAATGAGGGTTTCAGAGGCCTGAGGGGTGAGTTAGTGGCAGAGTTGGGCAATATCGCGGAGATAAGGGAAGCCAAAGCGGGTCATGGTTTGGATGTGGAGGAGGAAAGACAGTTGAGGATCAAACAAGACGCCTATGTTCCTGACTGGCTTACTGAGATTGAATGTTCAACCATGGAGATTGATACTACCAGTGCCTTATGCATGAAGGCGCTGGCGCGAGCCAATCAAAACGGTCTCGGTCTTGTTGACGTTCAACTGTAGAAAGTTAGCTCTCATCCAGGACTTGATGTCTGACAGGCAGTCTGTCAGGATAGCAGTGGTCCTGGAGTAGGACTGGAATAGGGCCAAATGACAATTAATTGAATTTCTGAAGAGATAAGTAATATATCCCTATTAAGGGATATTATGAATATTGTTGTACATGAGAAATATATCTAAAAAATACACACACCACATGAACTAATTAGCAAGCAATTAACTCGATTGAGGTTTTGTATAAAAACTTATAGAATTCCTTGAAATACATTTTTCTGTATTCTGAGCAGGTTCTTTAGATTATTGTTAAAAATCAGGCCACAGGAAACTTTTGTACTCCTGATATGAACAAGAGCACCTAGTTTAAGCAGCAGCACGCAATTTCATCCTGCTCCAGTTATAATATTGTATACGATCCACAGTTTGGTCAAATTTCTTCAATATTCAAGAGGACAATAACGAGGACCTTGCAAAATACGGAAGTTATCAACTTAGGGCTAAGATTTGTTTTTCACTCCTGATCATCTTCACTGCCTTCCGCACTGGCACTGATTAGATGTGATAACTAGATCTAAAAGGTGAATTCCAAAACTGAAGGAAAATATTCACTCATGGAAATATGTGAGCAATACCATGGTAAATCTTTCTTCACAGGTTTGACTTGATCTTGCAGCATTAAAGGTAATACACCATTTGCCCACTCCCTGTTCAATTTTGTCTACATCTGCCTGCAAAGATTGCTGATCATCTGAACATGGAGAAAGAATCAATCATGCAGCAGAGGATGGTATCAGTGAATGCTGTACATTAATATTGATGACATTCACCATCTTATTCATAAAGATCAGAAACAAAGTGGGGGAAACTCCTCTGAGGGATATTTTGATTGCAAGAAAATAACACGTATTTATCATGATCCAATTCATAATATTTTATGATAACTTGCATTAACTAGCATATTTCACATAAAAACTAATTATTGAAGCACCACTATAAAATAGAATTGAGTAGGAACAGAATATAATGCATTAATGGTGGAACAGAAATGGAATGAATCTTGTTATTATTTAGACAACAGAACAGCAACTTGCCATAATAATAATAATCTTTGCAGTTGATGCAGCCTCTAAACACGGAAAGATATGCCCAAGGTCCCTACATTTTACAGCAGGTTAGATTGGATGGATCAGGGAAAGTATTTGGAAGAAAGTAGGATATAAAGTGTAGAAAATGATTAATCTTTTTTGTGAAACAAACAAGGATCGATTTAAGTAATTTTATACTGCTGATGGTTATATTCAGTTAAACCATGGGTATATACCAAAACAGCATTGGTTTCTGAAAATACATAATTTCTGACAAAAACAAATACTTAAAATATAGATATATATATTATTGGTATGCCAACATAAAGGAAAAAAGTTGATATATAAGCATATTTGATTGATTTAATCAATCAATCAATCAATTAGAAGAAAATGAAGAATATTTTAAACACCATCCAAGGTACATCTGGTTCAAGATGAAACAAAACATATTTAATAAGGTTGAACTTTTGATATTGGCAACATAAAATTGTTCTCAGTATAGAGCCAAAACAAATAGAAAATCCAAAAAGGTTGACTTTTGTATTAAGCTGGAAATTGACTCATACAGATAGGTTAAAAGCTATGCCATTTCAACTTTCCAAATACTAATACTATATAGTGTTCCAAAGCCTCTGAACTGTCTGGTCTCAGAGATGAATGTTAGCAAAACAAGGTTATCCCTTATCAACATTACTTTTATCGTAGTAATTGAAGTTCCAATAGCACCATTCAAGCAAGTATAAACTATTCAAGCAAACTAATAGAAAAAAAACTTTCTCTTAGCAGATAACATTATGTTATTTATATTGAATCATTGTTGAAACTGGTGGATTGTATTAAGAATTTCAGAAACAATTCAAGTTAGAAAATTGGGAAAGTTATGAAGTGAATCCTTGAACACAAAGTCAGTGCTTGGATGATAGCTACAGCTTAAAAGTATATGATTGGTTTTGGATATTTAAGAATATAAGTTACATAGAAGCTGCAACATTTCATCAAACAATAATTTCAGACTTTTCAGATAATAGATCAAGCTTAATGCTATTGCCAGTGGGGAGAGCAGGAAGAAGAGTTGTGAAACATGAGGATTGTACATTAAAGTAATCCTTTTACAAACCAGAGGAATTAAATAATTAAATAAAACACTGATTTAAATGAATTTCATATTAACTAGGATAGGGATAGACACATTAATTTCAGTAATGACAAATTATCACATATGTAATTTAGGATTATTGTTATAAAACATTGTTTTCATATTAAGAAGTTATAAGATTATAAGATTTAAACTTAATGGTCTGAAAGTTAACTATCATATAAACATTGACAACAGAAAAATATGCACGCATGCACGCTTTGGGCGTCTTCCTAACACATAGGGCGCTAAATTAAATGATAGGATAGATTTTACTTTCCAAGTGATTCAACACTCCAGAAGCTTATAAAACTGTGTTCCTTGCGTGTATATTCTAATGGCAGTCAAAATAATGATGATCCCTATCTCATAATTATTACTTTCATTCAGCTGTTACGGATGGTTCTCAGAAGTCTTGAAAGATTTCTTGAATCAATTAACAATAAAAACTACACTGAAATGCATCTCTTTTACAAATAAGAAAAGCAGCAACATTAAAAATAATGCTTTGAATCATCCAGGAATTTACTTTTTTAAGCTTATGAAATAAGGTTTGATGCTTCATCACTTACCTCTATAAGCTTACTGGCATGCTCTCTGAATATAGTTCCATACTCCTGTATATCCTTTTCCTTTCCATTTCTTGCAGCTTCAATAAGAACCAAAAGAGGGACGGTGGTATCCAAAAAGGAATCAGAGACATGGTCTATAATCGCCTTCCGCAGCTAATGAAATTTAAAACCAAGCAGTTAAATTTTTTGATACAAATAAATATTCAACAGACAAAAATAAAACAAAATTACATTTATAGAGCGCCTTTCACGTCAGGTGGACGTTCCAAGGCGCTGGCCAGTCAAGTGGGGACCCAAGCAAGGGAGAGGGGCAGGGTAGGGTGGAGGGACAGGAGAGAGTTAGGAGGGGAGGGAGAGAGTTTGGGGGGCAATATTTGCATATAAATAAAAACACTTCCATTTTCTTGTATCTCAAAATATTACTAATATGTAAAATGAAACACTTAAGGTGCTCTATTAAGTTACCCATCATCCTTTAAGGATGGTAGGCAACTTAATATATACCAGAATGGAGAAGGCAAACTGCCAAAGTTGTAACCTGCAAAATTCTTGAGGGAGTACACATCCTCAGTACTCTCAGAGATGGATATCGACATGAGTTGAAAGGTCACACGCAAAGACTGATTTCTTGTCTGGTTTGATTGGATGGCCAGATTAATTTTAAAGTGAAAATTGTTTAACCCAAATATGTTACAATCTCCTGAAGTGTCAAAAATAATGTGATTTTACATTATTGAACCAACCCGGGAATACTTTAGTATAATAATAATAGAATACATTGTCCTCTTAAATTAGATTTCAACCCTTGCTTTATTTTAAGAACAAATTGACACTACAATCATGTTTCCATTGTTCCCCATGGCACAGATGTCATGACATATTGGCATGTCCATCTTTCTTATTAATCTAACGGGAGGTGAAACTAGGTTTTCTAGAAGTGTATGAAAAGAAATAACAGGAGTAACTGCATCACTTTCTTCTCTGCTCTTTCAATAATTTTTGAATGCATGAAGGTACATTATACTGTACATATGCTTCTGTTTTCTTTCTCTAACAATTACTGATCAGCATGCCTAGCCTCTGGCATTACCTCTTTTGCACACTGTTCTGTTCACTAATGCTGCTCCATGCCATCAGAATTATTTTTTAAAAGAACATTGTAGTGACAGATTTTATCAGCATAAAGAATGAATCCATGTTGTCTCAATCTTTTTGATAGAAGCAAGAAATCAGACTTATAAGAGATGTAATGTAGAAGCAATTTCTTTTCAACCACATTCAACAGAATAATTGTAGATTTCCTATTCAAGCAACCTTAGGCATAACAGGTTGACCCAAATGTAGCCAGAGCTCAAGGTTGTCTGGTATGAATGCATTTTACTATTTGTAAATGTTTAAACCTTCCAATTATGTCACCAAAATAATTTGCAAGAACACTAACTGTGCTTGCGGAAAGCCTTCATAATTAAAGCGATGTTCAATAGCTTAGTGATTATTCTGATCTGCTTTTTACATAGTAAAGAGATGTGAAAAGAATGGACATGACTGTGTTGTGATTTAGAGGATTCTATCCTGGTTTGATTTGAAGCAACTTGATTCTGCTGTGATTTAAACTGATATATAACTCACAGGAACCACTATCTACTCCTGCAATAATGTAGGAGCAATAACAAGGTTACGGTACATTAAACGTAGACAGAGGCTTAAAAAGAGCAAAGTAAACTGTGGTTTGCAAAGCTGTTTTTACTACAGCAGCTTATGAAGTCACAAATAGCTCTGTAACGAAAACAAGCAAAGTTTGCCTGCAGCTTTTCAAATTGCTACTCCATTTATTTACTAGCAGCTCCAGCGGCCATAAAAGAAAACCAATTTATGGAACAGTCAAGTGTTCCAAAACATAAAATAGTCTTTGAAACACATCTTTAAAATTATAGTGTTTGAATACTTGAATCAAATCACTGAAATTAATCTGAAGGTAAAAACAATTTTTCAAGGTCTACAAATACCTTAGACAGAGCAAATATAGCTTACATGTATGTGCAACCAAATGCATTTAATACTTCAAATATCAGACTGAATTACCAGAGTGAATTGTGTTGAGAATATTTTGTATACTGAAATAACATTATAGGTGAACATTTTTAGAGTGTTTAATATGGGTTTATGCAGGAGGAAACAAGACGCCACATCTTGGATAACCTTGGACAGTTAATTTGCAAGCCTGCTTTCTGACTCCACCACCCTTGTTATGGTTAAATGTCGAGTACTAAGCAATTTAGAGAGCAAATGAGTTCAAAGGTTTGGTCTGTGCTGAATCAGGTGGATGAGCAGTTGGAATACTATTTTAATTTTGTCTTCCTTATATATCAACTTGCACAAATATAATTTAGCACCCTTTGTGCAGGATAGTGTCTCGGAGCACCTATTGAGATATGGTTCCTCAAGTCCTAGTTCCCTCCAATATTTCACCCACAGATACCATTGTTCACAAACTGTAAAAGTGAGTTTTGGAAGGTTGTAATTGATGATACATTTAACTATTTTTGTGGGCTGTCTGTTCTAAATGTGTACTATTTTCCAATTATCATTCAATCCAAATAATTACTTTGAAAATAACTTGTATTCATATTTAGATTATTAATGGACAAAAGTAGTGGTAATGACCATTTGTAAATCTTTGCTACAAAAAGGCAATTATGGAACAAGAAAATGTCAATTGTAATTTCTGTAGCATTGACTGATTGTATAGTTAAAACAATTAATTTCAATGTATTACTTATCTCTATACACCAACAGTGTCACCCTCTGTCTAAGGTCTGCTGTGCTAATTTCCCTGTCCACAAGACAAATGGCATCCTGAATTCTTGAAGTAGTTGAGCTAAAGCTCAAAACCACATGGAATCCTTTGTAAATTTGAGTCCCACAAAAAAACTGCCAGAATTTGATTGATGGTGGGTCCATAGAGACAATGTTAACCAAATACACTTACACTGAGAACCAAAGGGAATTAATAAAAAGAAAAATACATCAATGTTTGAAACAAAAATAGAAATGCAGCACAAGTCAATCCATCTCTCTTTCACAGGCTGATACAATTTTGTGTGTGACTTTTCATCAAACTAGGAGACATAAAAATTAATACTTCAAACATGAGTCGTTTGTTTCCAGACATGGAATCTCTATTTTTGATGAAAGAAACAAGACTTTCCAAATACAGCAAGTTGATCATCTGCAAGATGAATAATCATGACCCATGGTGAAGATATGCAACTGTGACTTAGAAACAAAAATATCCCATAGCTCAAAGTTTCATGACTTTGTTCAATTTATTTCACCGAATGGCTCTTCACGGAACAGCACAGATTACCTTGAATAAAGATGATAGCACAGCTAGCCTAATAGGTGCTGAAATTCATGAATATTTTATTTTAATTAAGCAAAGCTTGCAAGTTTAAAAAATAGCACAATGTGAGCAGATTTTTCAAAAAAAATCCATATGAAAATAAACACACTTGTAAATAGTGGTAGAAATCAGTATTGTTAATGTAATATTCCTGGATCCAGCCATATGTTTTGAATCACTTAAACACTTATTTGTTTGTTTGTTAGATTGTTGTAAATACAGTTCATTAATTTCCTTGTATAATCCTGAATAAAGTGAGTATCCAGCACCCCTATGTGGAAATTAGGTTGAATGGCTGTCTTTAAAAATGGTGAGGAATCAAGCAAAACATACATTTTCAACCTTGAACATAAAACTTAATATCTGTGTTCTTATTCTGGGTCAAAATATAGAAGTCAATGAAATCTGAAAGGATTAACATACATGTTTGGCCACTTCCCAAAAATACGAATTGAAATTTCATAGCTGATAAAAATCAAGTTACTAAGGAGCACATCTCTGCTGTTTACCAACAGTGCTTTAAATGGGAAAGCTTTATCTCCCCATTGAATTCCCAAGCATTTTGAACATTATTAGGCTGATTTGCTGTGTCAAACCAGTCAGGGTTTTGCTGGATTACTGAACGTGTTTGATGCAACAATGGTTTATAATATCTAAAACAGATACCAATGTAACAATGCCAATGTAAGATTTATCTCATTTGAATGACTCATTTGGTTCATGAAGAATCCCAATTAGTCTGCATATTCATGTTCAATGTTAATTTAAGTATTTAAATCCTCTGTTGGTCCTTCACAGGGAAAGTCAGCTCACGTAGTCTTTGTGATTGATGGGCTCATGAGCATAGTTTTAGACTTGGTAAAATTGGACAGAACAACTTGCTAAATTCTTCCTGTACAGACCTTGAATAATATAATTACGTTCCTGCCCCAAAATGTGCTTCTCTAAAAATATTGTATTGCTTCTTAAAGGCATGGTCCCTTCCGCCCCACTAACCTCTGAATCTTTAAAGGTAGCATCTGGAAAATGAAATGTTCAGATTTACTAATGAGCAAGGTCACTGTGTTCATCCCTGGGAGCAAAATTTCAGACTCCACTTTACAAGATACTACATGTATTTAAGTGATTATCATTTATTTATTATTAAAATATAATAAATTGGTCACTTCAATCTATAACTGTTTGTGGGACACTACTCTGCACAATTGGGTGCTGTGTTTCTCCCACAAAAGATGCAATCAATTCATTTTACAGTGGATTCCGTGAAGCACTTGGAGACAGCTCGAAATGTGATGAGGTGTCATATGAAATGCAAGGATTATTATTACTATTGTTATTATTATTATCTTGTTATGTTGCATTGAAAAGTCCCAATCTGAATCTGTCCAAATCCCATACACACACACACACAGAACTAGGCCAGTTGCCATATTTGTAGCTTGTGTCTATCATATTTGGTTATAAGCTTTGTTACACAAATACACACAATACTGGTGTAACTATAGAGTAATTGTTCTATGTTATCAATGATATATTTTTCTACTTTAACAGCCATCATAATAAAATGTGCATTTATAATCCAATACACTGTATCACCATTATTTTGTATACAGTACTCTTTGTAAGAGATCAAAGGATTCTTAAACATTTAACATTCCTATTACAGATAAGATAATTTACCTGTCTCCGAAGGACTCTGGTCTTCTTACACATATTTTCAATAGCAGTGTTCACAAGGTGACTTTCTTTATTTCCAGCCTAAAAAGAAATGTACATGTAAATTTCATAACAGAACCCAAATACAAGAGGCTTATTTCGATCAGTGACAATACACTTAATTTACATAGCATGTATTGTAAAATTTCACTCAAAAGAGTGAAATTATAAATATGGAAGTTATTTTGTATGGCCACATAAATGGAAACCCTGTTAGAACACCCTGCAATATTGCTTACTGCATGGGCATTCTTCAGACTCCTACAAACTGGTAACAATACACAGATTTGCTGGCTTGCTGGCTTTCCAAAACTGGCTTATTTCTGAATCATCAGATCGCAGCTGACATCAATCCTGCATACTATGCACAGAAAGTGATGCAGAGACATTACTTTGCAAAGGAAATGCCACCAA
Source organism: Hydrolagus colliei (assembly GCA_035084275.1). Taxonomy (NCBI): domain Eukaryota; kingdom Metazoa; phylum Chordata; class Chondrichthyes; order Chimaeriformes; family Chimaeridae; genus Hydrolagus; species Hydrolagus colliei. Next base: position 10,087,413 of record CM068748.1, read on the forward strand.
CGACAATCTGTAATTCGTTCCCCACCTGTTAATTTGGCTGCTGAAACATTGGACCTAGCTATAATAAAGGTTCCCTGTACACATGATCTTTGAACAATTTTTGTTTGAAGGATAAATAAAGCACCACAATCTGAATTTTCTGGATTATCTGCAGCCTATGGAGAGCGGAATTGGGAAGGCTGACAATGTTGGCGTAGTAGAGCTGGGATGTGATGAAGGTGTGAATGAGGGTTTCAGCGGCTTGAGGGGTGAAGTAATGGCAGAGTCGGGCATGCAGAGGTGAGGGAAGGCAGAGCTGGTCATAGCTTGGATGTGGGGAAAGAAAGACAGTTGAGGTTCGAACAAGACACTTAGGTTCCTGACTGGCTTGGTGAGGTTGCATACTAATGAAGAAAATACAAACGCAGGTAGTCAGATTCAGTACCAGAAGTCTTACCTGGTGAGAGCAACAAAAACCAGGCTGGTATGCATCAACATGAAATGTGTAGAAGCTGCAGCTTCTATTGTGAATAACATGCGTTCATAAAGATTCCTCAATACTATCAGAAAAGTAAAAGTTCACCAGCAGACACCACTTGTCTACAATTGTTCCATCCCAAGAACTATAAGCACTTAAAGGGTAACAAAATACAATCAAAACATTTTTTTTCCTTTAAACATTTAAGCATCCTCATCTGAATAATTGCCTGCTTCTTACATAGCATGGTTTACCTCACTTTAAGTTGAAAAAAGTACATCTGGAGAAAAATATTCTGCCTTCCAGCAATGCACACACACAGTTGCATCCTTTGTTCCACAATATTCTAACATTCAAAGGGTGATTCAATCTACAAAAATCTACAGGCAGAAAATTCAATCTTTCTTCCCCGCAAGACACTGAAATAATTTTAAAAATCAGATGCTCAGGCTTTTAAAGGCCAGTTCCTAATAAAGAAGCTACTTCATCTGAGGGTTTTTAGGCTCAGAGCTGAGTAAAGCACTTACCAAGCATTAAGCCAAACTAGAAATCTTAGCCCCTGACCTTCCAAATCATTACACAGTATTAATTGATCACCTTTGAAATAAAACCTAATGAATTGTTAAAAGGAGATCAGTTGATATTGACATCTTGAAACTGACTTCCTCTTGCCAGTAAAAACAGAAAAAACGTTAGTTAAAGTACATTTTCAAAGGAATGTCATGGAAACTGCTTAAGTCTGTGGTATTCTTAACTGCTGAATGTGTGAAATCCAATTTTCTTAGCATTAAAGAAAGTGGAGCAGCTAAATATGGGACAGCTCCAATAATGAGATTTAAATGCTGGTAACAATCAATTGGCATAAAAAGGGGGAAACAAACATGAATCCAACTGTGGAATTCTTTGAGGAATTGGCTCAATGACAATTTAAAAGGAGGCATTTTTCACAGACTCTGGGTGTGCTTGATATGTAGTAGCACAATATTTGTACAGGACCACTATATCCCACTATAATGTAGTGTTTTTAGTCCATTAAATTAGACACCCTGTTTAATGGGAACTCCAAAATAAAATGGCCACTGATCCTACTTTCAGGTCATCAGGGTGACATTCACGTCACTTCCGGAACATGCTGGATGGGTTTCTGTGCATGCACACATAAGTAGGAAGCCAGGCAATCTACACCACAAACCAGAGATAGATGGCTGGTCCACAGGACACATTAAACATGAACTTTTGTCATGTTATGGTGTAGGTAATCTTCAATATCTTAGAGTAATGGTAGAATATTCCCATATAGTTAATCTAGATATATACAATTATTCCTACAATGCTTAAAATTAAATTGAGAAAATGGAATTTCCAGATTGAATCATATCAAAGCTCCATTGTGGACAGTGCACCTAAATCCACTTTTAAGATTGTCAAGATGCTATTGATTTCTCAATAGCTCCAGCTCTGAATTAAACAGTCTCATTCGGTCCAAATCCCTGATCCCTTTCACACTAAAAACACAGTTAGACAAGTTTCACAAGCTGCATTCCAGTCACCAACTGCATTTTAGTTAATTTCACTCAAAAATTCCAGGAAGAGGACCCAGCAGTGCCATACACACAATACTATATTTTGATCAGTAGGGATATGATTCAGATTGTGTCCTACATGCTTCACTATTCCATACCGATCACAATTTTTCAGTCCATTTAAGATTTAAAAAGTAATTAGTGTGCATTGGTTCTCTGAATTAGTATTGCAAACTAAGCATTCAGAGTATTCATAGGTGTAAATAACCCTATGATTAATCTAAGTATGCCAATGACCACATTAGCATATGAAATGCGCGATCTTTAAATTAATCTTTCAATTCCATTTCACTTGTTTTTGTAACATGAATTCATTTAACATTTATTTATTTTACTCCTTAAGATTCCTACTAAGGATTAAATCTCAAAGCAACTTTTCTAATCACCCGTGCAACTCCTAATATTGTATTTGTCACATCTTATCAAATCTGGAATAACAATGTTCAGCTTCATTTGCTGGGTTGAGCTTCTATTGCCAGGTTGAACTTGTATTTCTGGTTGCCTATATTACTCACTTTGTTAACAGCATCAATAAGGTTTTCATGCCACTAACTTCCAATGTGGGCCTTATCCTTCCTCGAGGGACAATCAGTTATAAGCTAACTGTGGTACTGTGGTACTACCTCTGGTTTTAATATCATAGCCTAATCTGGGTAGAGGAATAGCTTCCAGTCATTCTCATGGATTTGTACCATCGTGATATCTCAACTTTAATTGCATTAGTTTAAATCAATTACTATTTTAGCAAATGGTACAACATTCCTGCCAAAACAAGTCATAATTGAGGACCATTTTCAACTTCTGGCACAAACGTAACACAATAATTTCATGTCAATGACCTAAAAGAACCAATTTAATAAATTACTGGTTTGATTCGAGGGGATATTGGGATGCAGTGGATCAAATTAATGTTACCTTCTGTGGACTTTAAAATAGATGGCACTGCCAGTAGGTATAGTCTTGCTGTAATCAGGCTCTAATTTATATTTGTTGAATGAATCATTTAAAATAAGAGTATACACAAATCTTATGTACTGAATTGTACACAAATGGTGACGCAATGGTCTTGGTGCCATAAGAAACATTCCAGAAATGGTATTGCTGGATAATTCGCAAACATTTACGTGGAAGAAATTAGTTTCAATTGGCACAAGGGATACACTTATTTGTTGCCAGCATGACCCATGGGATATATGAGTACCACATTCCACTAATTCCAAGAACCATTACTGTTTCACCAGAAGGAATAACAGCCACAACTCCAAAGGGTCTAATCTACATATAAAATCAGATCAAAGAATTGGCATGAAAGCAATTAACTGGAATTCAACAATCAGAAAAATATTGCGAGCAACTTGAATCTTAAGAAATATAATAATATTCTTAATATAGCACCTACTATATAGTTTGAAAGTGCTTCACAGGATTGTATTGTGAAGTGTAGAGACTGTGTATTTGTAGGTGAAATATAAAAATAACTCTAGTTATTTTGTATTCTGAGATAGTAACTGTAAACAAATCGCTAACATTGTGAACACATAAAGGTGAGCATCTCTGTTAGCTGAGATGATAAAGCCACTGCTTAGTGTGAAAATGAGTGATATAGTCCAAATGAAGAAGGACTCCGTTTGATCTTGCCATGTGGTGCGTTGGTTGATCTCAGCAGGAGCAGTAGAGCTGCAATTAGTCTCAGTGCCCATGGCTAATTGCAAAGAAATCAGACACAATTCAGAATCCTGATCATGTTCTAATGGTCTTTGCTGGAAAATATGTGTGTGAGAACTACTTGGTGAAGATAATATCAGGAATAAGATAGACACAAACACAGTGAATTTGGGTGAGGTACTGAAGCTATCGGGACAGCATATTCAGGAATGGGATGGGCTTGTAATAATAATCTATGTAATAATAATTCTTGCATTTGATATAGTGCCTTATCACGGTCTTTGGGATGTCTAAAAGCTCTTCTCAAAATATACTGTAACTGAATTGACTGTATATTTGTGGACGAAACGTGGCAGCCAATTGCTCACAGGGGTGTCCCACAAACAGTCATGGATTGAAGTGACCAATTTATTATTGTTTTTTTTCTTGAGGGATTATGATCAGGCATATATGGAGTAAGGAAACTTGCCCAAGCTGGGAAACCCTGCTGGGAATCAAACCCAGGTCTCTTGCTTTCAAGGAGAGAATGCTCTAGCCACTGAGCTACAGGACTCCAACAGTAAAACATGCAGTGTAACAGTAATTCTGTACAACTGATCAACTTGGCAGCTCTTGTGACACAGGTAGTAGCTTCATCCCATTGATGTGGCTTTATTAAACACTCCTGCAAGTTCAACATGCTCTATAGCAGGCTCTTTTGGAAAGTCTAGCATGATAATGAGTTATCTTTCTGTATGTCTTATTTTCAATGGCTGTTTATAATTCTATTATCAGAGGATTTAATGCTCTCTTGTGCCTCCTCATTGCCATATACGATAGTTGCAGCTTCTTGGATGGCTACAAAGGATTGAATAAAGATCACTAGTCCGGAAGAAATTATTAAATTCATCATATTAGATTAAATGTGTGCTGGAGATGGTGAATTTAGGTACCAGAGAGAAATAAAATAGATGCAATTTAAATACTGCTGAGGAATCTTCATTATGGAATTCATTCACATGTAATTCCCATTTTACAAGCTGTTATTAGAAGGTTGATTAATATTATAGAACACCTAAGAGCACAAGCAGTTTTGTAGCATCCTGACATTTGACTGTTATGGAAACTAATCAATTCAAGTTGCATAAACTGACTACATTCATATTATTCATCTCTTTCAGCATTTTAGGGAATCATGTCAACAACATTTTTTGAGTCCTATTATGATGTTCATTGTTCTTCTTTGACACTGTTCCAATCAAGATTTATTTTGATATTTAGTCATTCCAAATTGTGCTTTCTAAATAGTAACCCATAATTAAAATAACTTGTTTAATCAAATAAATTCCTGTGTCATTTCAGTACTTTATTGGTTTAATTCATCGGAATTTAATTATAGGAGAATCTATAACCAGGGATCACAGTCTTAAAATTAAGGGTCAGCCTTTTAGAACAGAGTTGAGGAAACATTTCTTCACTCAGAAGGTAGTGAATTTATGGAATTCACTACCCCAGAAGGCTGTAGATGCTCAGTCCTTGTACATTTTCAAGGCTGAGACTGATAGATTTTTTGAAAAATAGAGGGATGAGGGGATATGGGGATAGGGCAGGTAATTAGAGTTAGGTCAGAAGATCAGCCATGATCTTATCGAATGGCGGGGCAGGCTTGAGGGGCCGAATGGCCTACTCCAGCTCCTAATTCTTATGTTCTTATCGGGTTTTAATTCTAACTTCATTGATGTAATAGTAAACTAAATAATTCTAGCATTTGAGATAGAGCTTTTCAAGTCTAATAGACGTCACATAATGCTTCATAGAATATACTGCAAGTTGAATTGATTGTATATTTGTGGATGAAATGTGGCAGTCAATTGCACACAGCAGAGTCCAACAAATAGTTGTGATTGAAGTGACCGATTTTATCATTATTCTTTAAACGTATGTATGTATCTAACGATTTTGTAACCATTTCATTTCTTGTGTTGTTTTATATTGCCTTGCAATTTTAGGCATCTTTGAAGTGCTAGGAAAATGTTCATTTGTCGGAATGCTGCTAGATTTTAGGGTTCATCAGTGATTACTACTTATTTACTACGTCTATTTCTATTTTCAAACATGAAAATTATTCAGAAATTGAACTTCCTCCAGCTGAATATTGACAAGACGGAAGCCTTGGCTCCCATCACGTCTTCACTCCTGCATATCTAAACACCTCAACCTCCCTGGCCTCTCCTTCAGACACACCAAACCAGTACACTGACCACCACAAAACCTAGTCTTCCCGGCTGTCCTTCCTTCTCCATATTTGGTCCCTGACCAGGACCTTGCTGTAAATGCAGCCCAGCCCAAACCATTGTGCATGTGCTTGTCACCTCCATCTTGGCTTATTCAAACATGCTCCTTGCCAGTATTCCCAGCTCCACCATCAAAAGATCTAGCTCATTCAAAACAGCCTGTGTACTGACCTGGACCAAACTCTGTACCCACATCTCATCAGTTCTGGCCAGGCTCCACTGGCTCCCCATCACCAAATGGATCGACTTCAAGATCCTCATATTTATGTTCAAATCCACTCACTCAGTGGCACCTCTTCAACCTCCTAACTACCAATCCATCACCCAGCGCTTCCACTCAACTGGCACTGGCCTTCTGCTCATCCCTCACACCCTCTAGCCCACCATTGTAGGTCGCACTTTCAACCACCATTCCCCTCAACTCTAAAACACTCTCCCTCAATCCCTTCGCACCCCCATCTCTCCCCTTTTTCACATGAAAACCTTCCTTATGTGCTCACGGCCACAATCCTAGCCATCCCACCCCTAACCCACCCCAACCCCAGCTCGGAATCAGGCTCATGTTAAATGCCCTTAGACCATACCTTGCATGGAGGGTGCTATATAAGTGTATGTTATTGTTGTTGACCAGATTCATAATTTGTACGTAACAGTAATTGATAGATTTAGATTTCCTGAAACAGCAAATGGTAGGACAGAGCCTTTGTGCTCACCCGAACCACAAGGAAGACAGAAATAATTTCACAAATTACACAATCAAAAAATGGGGTACAGAAGTTGTGAGGAGGAAGTTGTAAAGTAAAACCAAGTACAGTACTGTACAGTATTGGTAGTAAATTTTTAAAAGGATTTTCAAACAGAAGTTTACCATTGCTCAAAATGACAACTTTGGATGATAAATAAAAAAGTTTGGTCTAATACAGTAAATACCTATGATATTGTTATTTTTTATGACATTGTAAATAAGCTTAGGATAGTATTCATTCTTAAACATCTCACCTGTATGCAACACTCAGCTTTGCAAAGAGAGGTTAGCAGAATGGCACATGAGCACATAAAACACATGGCACAGAACAATTAGTACGGGATAATTGTTAACCTCTCGGGCACGCACTTGGCAAAAGCTGATGAATATAACTGAAGGTTCCAGATCACAGGGGATAAGAATTTCACCGAAGAGAGTTGTAACTAGTTTATTATGAATGGTAATGATACTGGGAAAATGTAAATATTGTAACAGCTCCTGTGCTTTTCTTAATTTGACTGCATCCTACAAAACTTCGAAGTTTTTTCTCCATTCATAGCACTAAAAATAATTGGTCTAATTTTTTTAATTTTTGTTCACTATTTTCAATGGCATTACACAAGACACAACCCTCTATTTGGGTCATTTCTAAATGGTGAGTAACTCAGAACTGTAGATTTGGGTGTCCACATACACAAATCACTAAAAACAAGTTCACTGGTACAATAAATTATCGAAAAAGTTAATGGGATGCTGGCCTTTATCTCAGGGGAGCTGCAATATAAATGAGAGGTAATGATGCTTTAAGTGGATAGAACCTTGATCAGACCGCATCTGGGGTATTCTACCTCAGGAAGGATATATTGGCCTTGGAGGAGGTATAACACAAATTCACCAGAATGTTACCAGGGCTTAAAGGGTTAAATTATGAGGATAGGTTGAAGAAACTTAGTTTCTGTTCCCTTGAGGTTGATCTGATTGAGGGTTTTTAAGATAATAGAGGGATTCAATAAGTTAATTACAGAGAAACGATATCCTCTGGTGGGGTAACCCAGAACAAGGGGGGCATATACTTAAATTAGAGCTAGGGCATTTAAGTGTGAAATGACTGTATTTTGCACTATTCACTACATGCATAATCCTTGCAAAATAATAATCTTTGCATTTGATATATTGCATTATCATGTCTTCAACACATCTCAAAGCACTTCACTTCTACCGTAAAGTAGAAGATGTCTCAAAGCACTTCAAAGTGTAAAGTGAATTGACTGTATATACAGTATATGTGGGCGATACGCGGCAGCCAATTGCGCACAGCAGTGTCTCACAAACAGTCGTGGATTGAAAATGATCGATTTTTTTTTTTTGGGGGTGGTTGGAGATTATTATTCGGCATGTGGAGTCAGGAAACTTGTCCAACGCTTCATCCGAGACGCAGACTAAAGGGCACCATATAAATGCATGTTGTTGTTGTATTGGCTGGTTTCCCATATATATACACACGCTTTAAGGGTTTGCTGCTTCCGCAAAGAAGCCTAAATCCTTAATACTGTGTATAAACCGCAATTCTATGAAGTTGAATTATTGGGTGAATAGTTTATATGTGCATATTAATCATGAGTTTGTGTGTTGGAATTTGCAGCTCAGTGTAACCATGGTGATAAAAGTTAATTGTGTTTGCGAGAGATGCTCCTATGTTTAATGAATATTAAAGAATCTCAAATGAGAAAGAGAAAATAGCAGTTTAGAGTTTGGCTGAAAGTTCACTTTCAGGGAATGAAACAAGAGTGATGAGGTCCTACAAACATCCTATTAAATTACACAACATCTGCCCTTTTGAAGATAATTTTACCAATAGGCAAATATACAATTGTTAAATGTTAGTTCATGTAAAATGTTTTTCCATTTTAATCCTTGAAATAAGGCAACCATTTGCTGTAAGTTTTTTCTATAATTTGATTTATTGAAGCAGTCAGCTATTGCTTCAAAAGAGTCTGACTATTTACTTCAGTAGAAAGTAATGTAGAATAAAAACCAATGTTTTGCTAGCACTTTCACACTGAAACATATGAGTCTGCAGGATAATTAACCCCAGCCCAGCAATACGAAATATCTGATATAAAGGTGTGATGTATTCCCTTTAGTTGCCATTACTTCAATTTGGATTTCTATGCTTGAAATTGGATTTCTGCTTTTAGAAGTGTGTTCTCAGTTTCAATAATGACCAATGCTTAAAAGGAGGGCATTGCTTTTCTGTACAATATATTGAGAATCTCAGCAAAGGGAAAAGGGACAAAGAATAACCAATATAGAAAGAAGGGAAGTGATGCTTTCATTAAAATTTTCTCTGAGTAACTGAGACTGAAAGTATAGACTGAAATTTCTCATTTCAATAAAATCTGACATACAGTTTATAATATATATTACAATTTAGAATAAGACTAATCGTTTGGTATAGCGACTTAACACATTGGAAGGGCGTCTCAAACCGCTACACAGGATTTACTGTGAAATGAAGTACGGTAATTATGCATTTGTAGGCGGATGCAGCAGCACAGTCACACACAGCAATGTCCCACAACCCTGAAACGCATGGCCATTTTATTTTATTTAGGGGGATTATTGACAGGACACCGGGAAAAACTCTTCTCTTTTCGAATAGCACCATGGGATCTATAATGGAGTGTCATTTTAAACTATGTGAGATCCATGTCCCGAAGTGGGAGTTGAACTCACAACCTTCTGACTCAGAGGTGAGAGGGCCACCACTGAGCCAAGCTGATTTATGCTACATAGCTACACCAAAATGTCTATCCAGGTGAGGTCTGGCATGCCATTAATTTTACCAGCAATGGTTGAGTTAATGAACAGGTGTACTTATAATCAGATGTATACATCTTAACTAAAATTGACTATCTGATTTACCTTAAAATAACTTTTATTGTGTTAAATACATTTTATTGTTAATCCAGCAATGCACATTCAAACAAATAGTACATCATTATACTTCAAAACAACTCATTGACCTATATCAAAAGCACTGTATCAAATTTAAGTGTCAGCTTGACACAGTCGGTAGCGCTCTTGCCTCTGGGTCAGACGGTTGTGAGTTTAAGTCCCATTTCAGGGACATTGGGCGCATTGTCTCAGCTAAACTGCAGCGTTGGAGGAGCACAGCATTGCTGGAAGTGTTGTTCTTCTGGTCTTCTGATATGACATTCAACTGAGCTCCTATCTGCTTGTTCCGGTAGATGTTAAATAACAAAGACCACGATTCCAAAAGAGAAAGGAGTGTCACTCAATGTCCTGAGCAAACTTCCTCCAGTTAAAATGGCCATTCATCTCCTGCCGTATTGTGTGCAAATTTACTGCATTGTTCATCAACAACAACAATAATTACCATTATAAGTATGCATATAAAAGGACAGCCAATGTCGATTGTTCCAGATTTAATAATGCAAAGGAAAATGTGCAAATTGCTGAAATCTAACAAGTGTGATTTAAAGTTATAGTTATGAACATTATTTAAAGAAAAATAGGTCTCCATTTATATTATTTAAAGAAGCACAGTTAAACAAATACCTGTACCTGTATAATGAATGTGGATTGATACCAGTCACACCTCAAATTGTTTAGACTATAATAAATATAATATAATCAGAGAATAAGCTTGCACATAACGAGAGGGCAGATCAAATGATACACTCTGACCTATTAGTGACAAGATTTGTTAAATAAGACGTTGCATCATATTTTGGATCATAAAATGGCTCTGGCTGTTCTTTATTTTGTTTTCTTTCATTGTGTATTATAATAATAATAATGACAATAATAATCATCATTGTATATGAGACAATGCTTTACAGGTCTAATGGATGTCTCAATTTGCTGTAAAGTGGAGTGACTGTATTTTGTGGGTGAAAGCTTGCAAAACACTTGTTTTGTTGCAAGTAATTTCTTCAGCGTGCCTGGATATTGTGTGCAGATGCTACAAACCAGGATGGTCTAACTGGCAGCCCATGAGCTGCATCCGACCCATGGGATGATTTCACGCAACCCCCAAATCGCACACTTTTAATCAAATCACGGTTCTGAAGTGTAATATTGCACCTATTCAAGCTGCACATCAAAGAGTCTTTGGTCTAATGCTCAGCTTGAATTGATATAATTTTCACCCATTTAAGATAAACATTAAAAATCTCTAGCTATTACGTTTTACTCTGGCCCCCTCTGCTAAGAAAATCTTTTGCCACTTGGTGCTCAAGGAAGTAAATTGGAAATTCCTGCGAGGAGAACTGTTATATAGTGTCTGAAGGATTTAATGATTATTCTTGCATACATGAACTATATTGATAATTGTGTTATATTAAAATTGATCTGAATTTTTACATTGCCTATTTAAAGTTTGCATTGCGACTAACTTAGTGAAATTAATTAATACAGTTTCGCAATTTAAAACATAGGATTTCTATATGATTCTTATGGGTTATGTTACTGAAAGGGAAATACAAATACTGTATATTGCTCTGCATCCTGTGGATGTTTTTCAAATCTGCATCTGGCCCTCAGCAGCCAAAAGGTTGGACCACCCTGCTTTAAACCATGGGCTTCCTACACAACCCATATCTCAAGCAGCCATGCTTCCAGCTTACTTCAAACACTGATGCCATTGCAGCTGCCTGCAGTAAGAAGGTGTCAAGATAAGTTCCCTGGAATTGTGTGTTATTTTTCTCCTGTGGTCAAAGACCAGCTGCATATTGAGAGAATAAAACTATTTTCTATTCAGGTAAGCCATTTAGTTCCATGTAGTCTATATGTGTAAAGTCTATTATTCTTTGCACCTTGGGGAAGGTAGCAATTTGAAAAAAATCTTGCTGTCTGTGCAGCTGCTGCTGATGGTCTCAGTCATATGAATGTATTCTGCTGGCATTCTGAAAAGGACATAAGTGATCTCCCTGATGCAGCATGACACTGCAAACTAACTTACTCCACCTATATCCCCCATGGGGCTCTAGAAACAGCCAGCTGCATAGAAATGTAGGCCCATTGTAACTAAAAGCTACAGGAAGTGCTGTCCTTCTTGATGACTGCTACTTCAAGTCTTCATTCAGTATGCGACAGCTCTGAGCCATTATTCAGCCTTACTCTCAGCCTTACAATCCTTCAGGTTAGCTCCTCTATGATATGCAAATAAATGAATCTGTTTGGTAAAACCGAGCTCTAAATTAATACTTGGCATTAGAGATTAACCTCCAATGTCCTCCAATGCTCCCCTCTCCTCCTCGTGCATGAGCATGAAAACTAATAGAAACTAATCTAAAAATACGAAAATACATCTTAAAACCACCTCCTTAACTGAAGCAAAATTACCAACACCTCATTGATCACTTTTGTTGCAGGCCATTTCCATGTGAGTTTTTTTTTAAATGTTGCCTTTGTTCAACATCTTTAACACGTTCACTTCAATTCTCTTGTGTGAGAATTACAACTAAAATTTATGCACCATATAAGCAGAGAGCTTAACCTTGAGATGGTGAAAAAAGAGGATCCATGACATGAAAATGCAGGGCAAAACCACTGTAAAGGATATGTACTGAATCACCACAAACACCGCTTCAGGGTTTAAACTTCCATCACTTAAACTGATGGAAACATTAACACACAATGGATTATAAACAGGTTGCATTTAAAGAGAAGATTCACTGTATATTTATCAAGCAGAGACAGAGAAACAATACCACCCAAGAACTGTAGCGTAGGGTCACTCTTTATATTTTACAAAAGTTTTTTATTTTTCCAATATTCTTCAACCTAATGCCAGTTCTCTGGTGCTAGCATGATTGATGTGATGGATATACATTCATAGCATTTGTACTGCATACATTTAATTGAATAGAACTAAAATAGATGCAGAAATAACAAAACATCTGTGGTTACTTTGAAAATTGCACAACTGCAATAGTGCAAGCTGTTTTTTCATTCTGTTTTCTCTTGAACTATGTTCTGTCATTTGTGCTGTCCATGACAATATTTAAAATCTTTCCTTTATAGAAAATGTTGGAGTATGAAGTACTGTAATATATTTCATAAATAAATAAAGAAAATATGGCTGAGATGCTCATGTTCTAGGCAAAGAACAGCTACCGGATTAGTGCAAATACCCACTTCATTTTCCAGCATTTTGTTACAATTAAGATCATGACACATCTGATAAACATGTAATATCCACAAGTTGCAGATATGAAGCTCAGGGCTGTAATTAACATGCACCTTGCTGAAATGAAGAATATAACATTTCAGGTCATCAATATCCCCACAGGTCCATCAATATGCCCTCTATGAAATCACACATCACCAGCATTGTGATACTAATAAATTAATATGAATATCTAATCTGATTCATTGACAGTGTTAAAACCAATCCATTTCCAGAAAAGACATTACCGCAGAAAGGTATGCACAACCCAAGAAGCTCAATCAAATATTAAATACGATAACTGCCTCAGTTCCACTAGCAGTCTGCAAAATGTACTAATTAGTAATATTATCATCAGGAGTTTGTCCATTTGTAATCACTCTTTCTAATAAAGAAATGCAAGCTTTCAATTTTCTTTCCCTAACACAACACAAAAGGTCATAAGATCCATTATTAGCTGGAAATACTTCTATCTAAAACAGTAATGAGAATTTAGTACTGATAGTGTTCATAATCAATTTTAGATTTACAATAATGTGGGCACGTGGAGAAGATAATTTTTTCAGGAAATAATTAAGTCCGCCCACTCCCAATGTGTTGGAAATGGGATTCTGAATCTCAAAGAAGATCAAGGTATAAAATATGGCATATGTATGTTATTAAAACAATTTTGTACATTGACATATTTCAAAATAGTTTCAAGTGAGTTGTATTTAAAATATTCTCAACAACGATCAAGCAATAATTTTGCAACTCTTGAAAGTACATCTACCATCTACGTTTAAGTACAGTAAAAGCCTGTTTATCCGGCACCCGATCAACCGTAACTTCCATATAACCGGCATCGTAAAAAAAAAAGGTCCGTATTCGATTAACTGGAATTTATCCAGAAAAATATATATTTTTAACGTTTTCGGCTGAATATTCAGCACGCGCTTTAACCGGCATTGTTCAGGTCCCAAGTTTTCTGGATAAATGGCCTTTCACTGTACCTTGAAAGTACATACATGCTACCTTATCATATACATGTTATACCTGATCTTTTTATAGCCATCAAGTTTATACTCTCTTGCATAATCTTTACATATTTCAACATCTCCTAAGCAAGTATTCACTACATTAAAACATTAATTATCCAAGTACTGGTAATGACTAAGAAATGAAACTTCAATTAGAAATTCACTCATAACAAAGCACATACATCCAAAAATATGACAGAATACCCAAATAATTCCTTTAGAATTTATTTGTAGGTAAACATCTTATTCAAGAAAACTCTGTACTTTTTATGATTGTAATCTCTGGTCAAATATGTACAGTAGTATTTTGTTTTGGAAAAGAGCTCATGTGTTGTGTTTCCATTTCTTACCACCATTGCTCTCATTTTACTCACGAACACAATTCACCTCAAAATAATAATAAGAAGAAGAATAATAACAATAATCCTTGCATTGATTTAGCACCTTATCACATCTTCTAGACTTCTGAACTGCTTCACAGAATATACTATAATATATAAATAGAATATACGATGAGCCAGGCTTTGGTGTATAGTCATCAGCAGTGGCCTGGAATACTGTGGAACTGCCTGACTCAGGAACCGGAATAGAAACCACCACAGAGGGTTGGCTCCATTCTGACATTCTGTTGCCAAACCTTGTGGAGTCCTGTAGCTCAATGGTTAGAGCACTCGCCTCGCAAGCGAAAGACCTGATTCCCAGCAGAGTGAAATTTCGGGCAAATTTTCTTACTCCACACGTCTGATAATAAATTGGTCACTTCAATCCACGACTATTTGTGGGACACTGCTATGCGCAATTGGCTGCTATGTTCGTCCACAAATTTACTGTCAATTCACTTTAAAGTATATTCTGTGAAGCACTTTCAGACGTCTTGAAGCTGTGAAAAGCACTACATCAAATGCAAGGATGTACTGTGAATTAAATTAACTGAATATATGTATTTTTGTGGGTGAAATGTGGCAGCCAATTAATTGCACACATCAGTGTCCCATACACAATTATGGATTGAGTGATCAAATTATTATTATTTTATTATATTTTTTGAAAGGATCATTGCCACCTGAAAAGCAGTCCACCAATTGACTAACAAGTGGGTTTCTACTTACTGCTAGATAAACAGAGGCGTGTGGAGTAATGAAACTTGCCCAATGTTTCGCCCTGCCTAGTAATCAAACCCGAGTCGTCCAGTTTACAAGGCAAGTACTCTAACCACAAAGCTACAGAAACCCACGGGAAAAGTACAAAATGGGTATAATTTATAGCAATTCATAAAAGGATTGCTTGATAGACTCTTGGTCACAAGAATCAAAGCACACTATACCAATCCACAGGAATTTTTATGACACAATCTATTTCCATAGCAGAGATACCACACGTTCCCACAATATACTTCCATTTATCAGAAAGTGAATGTTATATATGGTTCTGAAATATTTCACTCACCTACATAATAATAATGATGATATTTGCATTTGTTACAGCACCTTATGATGTTGTTAAGAAGTCTCAAAGCACTTCACTAAATACTGTACATTGTAAAGTGAATTGACTGTGCATTTGCATTTGTAGGTGAAAATAGCAGCCATTTGCACACAGCAGTGTTCCATAAACAGTCATGGATTGAGTGACCTTCAAAACCCTCCATGGTCTCGCCCCACCCTACCTTTGCGACCTCCTAACCTGCTACCAACCTGGCCACTCCATTCGCTCACCAGGCTCTGACCTGCTCCATGTCCCCTGACCAACCTGCCCCACCATCGGCAGGTGAGCCTTCAGCCACTCTGCCCCTAACCTCTGGAATTCCATCCCGCAGTCCTTCTTCCTCGCCCCCTCCCTAGCCTCCTTCAAGACCTGCCTCAAGGCCCTCTTTGACGGTCCCATCGGTCACCCCAAATCGCCTCCTTTTCCTCCACCCTCACTGATCCTCACCCCAGCTCAGATCTGAAACATTGACTGTGCAATGCCTTTGTATGTTCTCCCATTGTGAAAGGTGCTATACAAATGTAATTTTGTTGTTGTTGATCACATTTTGGGAGGGAGGAGGAATTATTACCCCCAGAAAGTGATCCACCAATGGACTAACAAATGGGTTCCTACATATTGCAGGGTAAATAGGCAAATAAGGGAACTTGCCTAAGGTTTTGCCTTCCCTGGGTTGAACCTGCGTCCCAACATTTGCAAGGTGAACGCGCTAACCACTGCATGAGGGACTTCACATAGCTTGATACCATAAGTACATTTCACAATATTACATAAAGCATTCAACTGGGTCTCTCAGTGTTTGTGGAGGGACCTCTCCTATTTCTAAGGTATATAATTGACCAGTTTGCATACAATGCAAGGCATTTGCAGTAATATTATGCTAAGAGTACTGTGAACCCATGTGAACATAACATGCGCAGGATGATTACAGACCCAAAGTAAAATAATTGACAATGCAGAAGATATTGCTATAAACAATTAATTTTAGTCAATATACGAATTGCAATGGCTGATTGTAAGAATGTGCACAAATTACCCTCTTTGAGCTGAAACAGATAAGATTATACACATATATTGAAAGGATAAATAGATTTGGGGTTTCTATAAATCCAAATTCCTATCTGGAAGTGTCAGAACAACCAAATGATCCACCAATCCCAAGGCGAAAAGTTAATGAGAGCTGTCAATCAAAAAGGCTACTGAAGGCTGAAGGCTACTTTGCATATTGATCAGAGGGCATTTCTGATTCAGACAGAGAGAGATTCAGATTCAGAAAAAAAATCATTGAAGAAGCTGAAGAAAGCAAGACTCTGATGATCTCTGTTACAACTAAGTGAAATATTGCAGCCTTGTTATCAAAGTTAAAGCTACCTGTTAGCTGCTGAAGAACAGTGACAGCGAAGAAAGATCCAAGATAGAAGATCTGAAGAGATGAGCGGAGGAATAAATGATGACTTGCTTGATCACACCATGGGGAAATGAAAGGCTGCAGAATAGCTAATAAAGTTTGCTCTTGCCCTCCCGATTAATACACAGATCCACAAGGGTAAACTCGTACAGGGCTGTAAACTTCCTTCCTTGGGCACTCAAACTCAACTAAAATCCCTTGAGTGTTCTTATTAAGTTTGATCCCAGCTGCATGATGATATATTGTATTTGTGTTATTGTCTGTCACTCAAAAGGTTCTATTTAAATTCATAATGAATAAATTAACCTAGTTTTGCACCACTATTTATGGTTTTTGAAGTTTTTGATTCTTCAAGGACAACAGAGGGTTAAAGCTTGCCAGAGGAAGCCGGTTTTGTCGGTTGTTGAAAGACGCTTTGATCCATTCAGCAGTCAGTATTGGCCATAAACCAGTCTTAACAGGGTTGGGTCTGGAATGGACCTCAGGAGAATTGACTGGTGGGTGTGTTTGTGCTAATCACTTAATTGATTAATTGAAGATTAATTCTGAATTACACTTACAGCATCTCTGAATTAATATCAACTAAGATATTCAAAGCATCCCCGCAAGCCATTTTCCAGCATTCGGGGAATGCTACATCATCATCAAATATCCAAAAGGGGGTGGGTATATTTGATATAATATCCACTATCCATGTTCTCATATCCTGTGCATTGTACGATGTAGAGCTAATTTTCTTACATATTGGACTTTTGTTTGGATGTGTGTAGAAGCAATTTTCTTACAACCTCATCAATCAATTTATTTGCCAAATAGTTATCCAATTCCCTCTCGGATGTGTTGACACAATCTGCCTTCACTACTTCTCTGTGTAGTCTATTTTACATAGTCACTTCTTTCTGTGTAAAGTAATTAAATCTAAATGGTTTTACCACTTGCTGTCTTCTGAACTCAACTGTTCTAGACTTAAGCCTCCTTTGAAGTACTGGCATACAGCATCTCAATTTAGTGTTTCATCCAAAAAACACAACATCAATCATGTGTACAGTATTCCCTTGTCCTGCACTAGAAGGATAGCCTAGACTGTAGGTTCAAGTGCCCAAATAACTTTACCGAGTGGCAACAGTTCTATCAAATGAGCCAAGTTGACACCCTACAATATAGAATCATAGAACCTTACGCCACAAAAGGAGACCATTTGGCCCATCGAGTCTGTGCCGGCTCTTTGAAAAGAGCAATTCAATCCCACTCCCCAGCTCTCTCCCCATAACAGCACAAACCCAGTTAAAGAACAGGTATTAAAGAAGCTAGAGCTAAATTAACAAGAATTTGATTTTGAACAATCTTTATTTTTGAAAACTGATGGATAAAAGTAATAACACAGGTTTCAAGCAACTAGGAAGGTTAATGGCATGTTGGTATTCATTGCAAAAGGGTTAGAATACAAGAGTAAGAAAGTCTTGCTGCAACTTTATAGGGCCTTGGTGTTATTGTGTGCATATTGTGTGCAGTTTTGGTCTCCTTATTTAAGAAAAGACATACTCGCTTTAGAGGGGGTGCAGTGTAGATTCACTAGGTTAGATCCTGGGACCTAGGTTAGATCGTTGACCTATGTTGATAGGTTGAGTAAAGTAGGCCTATATTCTCTAGAATGTAGAAGAATTAGAGGTGATCTTATGGAAACATATAAGATTCTTAAGAGTTTTGAAAGAGCTAGACAGTGTGAGACTGTTTCCCCTGGTAGGAGAATCTATAACATAGGGTCACAATTTTAAGATTAAGGGTCAGCCTTTTCGAACAGAGTTGAGCAAACAGTTCTTCACTCAGAGGGTAGTGAATTTATGGAATTCTCTACCCCAAAAAGCTGTAGATTTCAGTCCTTGAACATATTCAGGACTGAGAATGATAGATTTCTAAAGGGCAGAAGGATTAAGGGATATGGGGATAAGGTGGGCAGATGGAGTTAGATTAGATGATCAACCATTATCTTATTGAATGGCGGGGCAGGCTTGAGGGGCCAAATGGCCTACTCCTGCTCCTAATTCCTATGTTCCTTATCCTTCAACCTTTCATATTTCTTCCTAACTCCTCCCTTCGTGGAGATCTGGTCTCTAATAGCTCTGTTGCTGCTCAGTGATCTGAAAAATAATCTTTAGATTTACTTACTGCCATCAGCAAATTGATTTTTTTTCCATTTGGCCATTTGACTTCCTTTAAGATTATTTGTGAAGAACCCCTTAATCTCATTATTTTTTGTTTGATTACAACCTGAATTATATATTGGGATTTTTGTATCCTTTCATTTGATCTAATATCTTTCAGGGTTCTTCAGCACTGCATTGAAGTGCTAGCCTAGACTATGAGCTAAAGTGTGCTACAATTTTTGAGTTAGTCTTTGAATGGAATGCACCGCTCCCATTTTCTCCCTGAAGGGACACATTCTGCTTACCTAATTCTGGAAAGTATTACGGTGACAGAAGCCAAGATTTGGGGAACCTAGATTGTACACGCATCTGATGTCTAGAAAATGTGAAAAGCACTATTTCAAATGCAATTGTTATTAATAATAACCCCTCTACTTAACCAAAAGCCATTCAGTACCATTACGTAAGGTCCAGTTCACTTCCATGGGGCTTGACATTATTAATTGGTATGCCACATCTAATCATTTTGTGAAATAATGCAAAATGTGAGTATTTGGGGTGAAAATATGTTCTTTTCATCCAGTCACAAAATAACTAGCTACTGATTCTACAATATAATGCAATCATACAAAGAACGTTTCAAACATTATATTGATGTGAATAAGGAGTTTTTTTTTTTTAAAAACGATATATATATATACATTTAACTTCTATTTAATGAGAAATTATATTAAGTAAGACTATTTTGATAAATTGTTGGGAGCTTTGACACTCAACAAAAGGCACGTCAGGATTTATTTTGGCGCCTTACCATGAATCGACTGTACATCGCAACTGCTGGAATTTCATACAGGTTTACCAGCAGAAGCCACACTCAGCGTTGTATTTCATATATTTATTCATCTGGAATAATCGTAACGCGCTTAAGACCCCCTCTTTATCCGGCTCACACGATTGCAGTGGAGAGAATACAATGGACGAGATTTCCGCACATGCCCATAGTCGCTTTCTCCAGTGGGGGCAGCTTCACATGAAGGCTGCGTTCACTGCATCCGAAGCAACAGTATAAGGAGCTCACAGAATGAGATCGCACACGGACCAGTGCTGTCCTCGCGTTATGAACTGCTGGTCTGCTTACTTGCTATTTGGAACAGTTGTATTTTCACGGAATCATCAGCTGGTCACAGGAACCATTCGGCAACTGCATTTATAAATCTACAAGGCGTGTGTGTGTGTGTGTGTGTATGTGTCTGCGTGCGTCTGTGTGTGTATGTGTGTTGAATGCTGCAAGGAGTTTATTATGTGGAAAGAGAATTGACACAACTACAGTTCCTCAGTTTGTGTGTGTGTGTGGGGGGGGGGGGGGGGAATAATATATCGAAATTATCCCGGAAGAGGGAGGGAAACAACACAAAACTTAACCCTTTGCTGCAGCTGAAGAAGTGACCCGTTCGTTTCGCTTGATGTTGAGCGTGATTTGTCATTCCATGGCCGGGAAAGAGTAATGTGTGAAAGGACTGTCCATCTCCCAGAGGATCAAATTCTTATTCCCGGGTGTCAGCCCAGAGCCTGGACTCAGGACCGAGCCGCCGACACAGCCTGTCATGCTCCCGGTGCTCTGAACGAGCAACCGAACAGCTAACGATCACCGTGCAGAATCGCAAAGGATGGGTAAGTTTGGTCATTTTCCCAGTTTGATTTTGATGCAGCATTAATTCGTCACATCATTGACCATGTGATTCAAGTGTTTCGATTCCGCTTGTTAATCAAACATTTAGCCTTAAAGTTGTGCATGTTCTATTCCTTTTAAAAATATATATATTTATATATTATCTTATACACACACACATATATATATACACAGTGTATGAAAAAAATAGTGGGGGGGGGGAGGGGGGGGGGGGGTGAAATGGTATCATATCAAATTCCCTATATTGCCAAGCGAGGTGGACGGCGACTTGTTAGAGACGATGGTTGACAATGATTTTCTGGGGGGGGGAACTTTACCGAAGCCGCTTTCGTGTTTCAGATTTCAACGTAATTAGACTATTGGGCGGGAGAGCTGCGGTGCTGGTGATCGCCCCCACGGTACTGCTGACCATACTCTCCGCCGCTGAGCGGGCGTGCCCCAGCAGCTGTAGGTGTCATGGCAAGATAGTCTACTGCGAGTCCCTCACGTTGCAAGAGATTCCTCCCAACATCTCGCCCGGTACTTTGGGGCTGTCGCTGCGGTACAACAGCATCCAGACGCTCACGCACAATCAGTTCACAGGACTCAACCAGCTCACTTGGCTGTACCTGGACCATAACTACATCAGCGATGTCAACGAACACGCGTTCAACGGGATACGTCGGCTGAAGGAGTTGATCCTGAGTTCCAACAAAATAGCGCGGTTGCTCAACAACACTTTCCGCCCGGTCACCAACCTGCGGAATTTGGATCTATCCTACAATCAACTGCAGTCCCTGGAGCCGGAGCAATTTCGGGGTTTGCGCAAACTTCAGAGCTTACACCTGAGGTCCAACTCGCTCAGAACTGTCCCCGTCAGGATCTTCCAGGACTGTCGGAACCTGGAGTTTTTAGATTTGGGATACAACCGCATACGGAGTCTAGCCCGCAATGCCTTCGCCGGCCTGACCAGGCTGACCGAACTCCACCTGGAACACAACCAGTTTTCCAAGATTAACCTCGCTCACTTCCCGCGCCTGCTGACCCTGCGGATCCTCTACTTGCAGTGGAATAAAATCAGTGTGGTGATCCAGGGCATGTCTTGGACTTGGAGCTCGTTGGAGAAGCTAGACTTGTCTGGCAATGAGATCCAAGCGATAGGACCTAACGTGTTCCAGTGCGTGCCTAACTTACAGACACTGCATCTGGACTCCAACAAGCTCACCACCCTCGGGCAGGAGATCCTCGACTCGTTCATATCCCTGACTTCCATCAGCCTCTCGGGAAATATCTGGGAGTGCAACCGGAACATCTGCTCCCTTGTGAGTTGGCTGAAGATGTTTAAAGGGAGGAGGGAGAGCACCATGATCTGCGCCGGCCCCAAGCAGCTGCAAGGCGAACATGTCACGGAAGCAATTGACAACTACAGTATCTGCGTTAAAAACCACAAGATAACGACGCAGGGCGGCGGCGGCGCGTCGGACGCGTCCAACGCTCTGCCCAAACCTACCCTCAAAGCAAACACTGCGAGGCCTAAGTATGAAAGTAGACCTCCGCCGGCCACCACGGTCTCCCCGGACGCCAGCTCCGACACAGACGTGGTGGAGCACATCTCGTTCCACAAGATCATCGCAGGGAGCGTGGCGCTCTTCCTGTCTGTGCTGGTGATTTTGCTGGTGATCTACGTGTCCTGGAAGCGCTATCCGGCGAGCGTGAAGCAACTCCAGCAAAGGTCTTTGGTCAGGAGGCGCAGGAAAAAAAGACAGTCGCTGAGGCAAATGACGCCCACCACCCAGGAATATTATGTTGATTATAAACCTACAAATTCGGAAGTTGCTGAGATGTTGATGAATGGAACAGTTCCCTGCACATACAGCAAATCCGGCTCCAGGGAATGTGAGGTATGAACCATTATTTCCTTCCCACACAACACACAAAAAAAAACCCTTCTCTGTAAACTAAAGGTAAAATCTCTGATTGATAGTGGCTTGTGAAGGAGATTGTTCGAGTTCTTCATCCATTTCCCGCAATGTTTACATGTGATTGTATTCTACAAGCGCAGCTCGTGTTACTTTAGGCTCACACGCTATCACGAGAAACTCCCTTAAGTTTCAGGTAACCGGTACCGACCCAACCGTATTTACTCATTTGTTTGACGTTTGTAATTGATTTACGTAACATTCTCATTGTTGACAATACACAAGGTGATTATTCATTTAAAAAAAATAGAATCATGGCTGCAAAGTTTCCCACTTTAAAAAAAAATGCAAACAGATTGAATACTGAATTGTTAAAAGTTTTATTTAACTTATTAATTCATACTTGGTACTGATTTGAATGCATCCATTTCCTGTGGCTTATCAATGTTTTAACACACTTTAGAAAAAGTAAACAACCGTTAGCTATTTCTGCACATACATATAACCCATGTACATCTGACTTATTTTAGACTCCAAAATAAAGGTGCATCGGAATAGGACTGTAGTAGTGCAGTCCAAGAGGTTGAAAAATGCAAGATTGTTCGACTGACACACAGTCAGAATGAAACTGAAACTTATTGTAAGTGCCAAGTGAAATGTACTGGTGCAGTCTTAGTGGATGGGATTCCACAACATGGAAGTCAGTACTAATTTGTCCGTCTTACAAAAATAGGCTCTGAGGATAGATAGTTTGGGGAACAGAAATGTCACACTGGCAGGAGAAGGTTAACATTCAATCTTTAGGGAAATAGACGGGAGCTGTATGTAGTCCTGGATATGATAGACCAGTCGGTCTAAATTCTGAACTGCAGAAAGAACATTATACAGGACCTCATCAATGTCGTCTGAAGAGCACAGAGACTGTAAAATAAAATAGCGAGTTGAATTCAGATGCAATTACAGATCTGTTGCAATTATTTGAGGAAGTAACTACAATTAGTGAGGGTTTTCCAAGTCAATTTCATTTATTTGGATTTTGAAAAAGCATTTATTAAGATTCTACGTTTGAGTTTTTTTTTTATAGAAAGCCTAAGGTATTAAAATTAATGCCAGCTGGGCTGCAAACTGTCTTTACATGAGGAAGCAAAGATGGAAAAGCTTTTCTGGAGAGCAGAAACCAATGGATTTTTTGTAGGTTCTGCTCTAGGCCCCCTGCTGTTAACGTTATGCATTGGTGAAAAGTACTGTTTGTAATACAGATTAATGTAAAATAGTTGATGGTACCAACTTGTGTGGCTGCTCGACTATTACAGTAGGAGGGAAACATTATCACAGAATACCTGGGGAAATCAAGCAGCTTGACTAAGGTATGGCAATTTGATCTGAATGTTGATGTAAAATCAGTGTGCACTAAATCAGAAACAGTAAAATTAATTACACAATGAAGGTGTGTCTACTGGCATCATCCATGAAGAACAAATGGATTTGGGCGTGGTTATTGGTCAAAACATTATTCTAAGATGGCATTGAGCAATGACTATGCCACATTGAGAATACAATCAGCAATTTGAGGCATTTTACCTTCAAAAGGTCAATGATGCTTCGAGAGGATCAGAGAAGAGCAACAAGATGGTTCTAACCTCTGTTTAAGTTTAAAACTATATTATTCATTGCAAAAATTCCAACAATACCTTGTTGAGAATAAATGCCATGCATTAATAACACATTTTCCCTAGAACCAATCTTCTTCCATCACCTTATTAGAATTTATTTTACTGGACACATCATTTTCGAGAAATTGAAGATCATGGCAGGCTAAATAAAACTTAAGTAATTAGCTGGTTCAATGGAAAATATCAAGTTTCTATTGTTTCATTCATGATTAAATCAGGAGATACATTGGTTTTATTTAATAGGATCAGATTTACAGAAAAAATATTTGGTCAATTATTATTGCTATTGAAAGTGAAGTGTAATCAAATATCCAATAATCAATTTCTCCAGTTACAGTCAATCATATAATTAGCAAATACAATTTAATGTGACTGGCAGATTTGGTAACAACACATAATAGAGTCCATGTGATACTTTAAAAAAAAAGGTATTTCACTTTTTTTAGAACCGAATAATGATTGATACACATTATTATTTGAAGAATTATAAAATGATAGATATACATTTCACTTTTCCAAGTTTTATCGGTGTATGTAATAGATACAATCAGTCAGCTGGGTGTCTCTTCGCCATTCGATAATGTTGCAGACAGGCAACAAAGTAACACGATATGTATTTGGAACAGGAGTGATGCTTACCAGACTTTCAGTAAATATCAGTACTATACCGTAGTGATAATAGTACATCAGTGACATTGGGCAGAAGCTATCAGTGCAGGAATACAATGTCACTCAGGTCAAGAGATGTAACTGCATCACCTAAACAGCAATACAGACTCAACAATACAGGAGCTGATACTGTACCCTACTGCTCAATAAAACTGAGTGGAAAGCCCACTTAACAATATTTGCCAAGTAACTGCTGCCAAAATCATGATTCATATTCGAGGTAAAACTTTTTCCAACTCCTTCCAGTCCCCCTTTTTAATTCCATTCTTCAGAAGGTTCAATTTATTTTCTCTCCTCTATTCTCCACAAGCCTACTGCTCCCATCTTTGTCAAGATCTGTTGACACTCAGTTGTCTGGCAGATGGATTTAAAGATCTTTGTCCTTACCTTCAAATCCCCATGGTCTCACCCCTTCCTATTCGTCCATTTTATTGGGTGAGATCCCAAAATAATCCACATCCAGGTCACATCTGCCTGTTTGGGTGGAAGTTTAAGATCCCTTGCTACCATTTGAAAATAGAGAAAGAGTTTCTCCTGGTGTTCTGGGCAACATTTCCCCAGAGAGAAAAAAAATTGGTCATTCACTTCATCACTGTTTGTGGAACATTGCCATGCACAAATTGGCTGCCATGTTTGCCAACAAGAAATATACTGGTGCTGCACTTTACAGTAAATCCTGTGGAGTGCTTTGAGACTTTCTCCTGACATGAAAGGCGCTAGCTGTACCAAATGCAGAAATTATTTATTACATCTCTCAGCCATATTTTCTTGCCTATATATTCTGTTATTCTGATCTTGCTTTGTTGCTTCCCTCTGCCGCACAATTAGTGATCAAGCTTTCAGCTACTAAATTCCTGGTCCAGCTCTTTACATTTCTTCTGCGCTTCCAACCTTCAAAACCCATTTAGCAACATAACTCATCAATGGTTCTTTGGTCAAGATTAATCAATCTCCCTTTTCTCTGCTCAATGCCCTCTACCGCACCAGTAAAGGACTTTGAGACAAATAACTTTTCACAATTCTGCACAATCTTTACATTTAAGGCCGAACCAGCCTTCCAGACTAAGACTAGATAGAACTTCAGGGTTTAGATGGAAAAACATAATAATAATAATAATCCTTGCATTTGATATAGCTCTTTTCACGTCTTCTAGACGTTTCAAAGTGCTTCACAGAATATACTGTAAAGTGAATTGACTGTATATTTGTGGGCGAAATGCAGCAGCCAATCGCGCACAGTAGTATACCAAAAACATTCAAGGATTGAAATGACCAATTTATTATTGTTTTTTTTTGAGGGATTATTATTAGGCGTGTGGAGTAAGGAAACTTGCCCGAAGTTTCACTCTGCCTGGAATCAAACCCAGGTCTCTCACTTGTAAGGCAAGTGCACTAACCAATGAACTACAGGATAAGTAGCATTTATTACATTCCACCTTGTCTGCTGCAGAGAGGTCATGTAAAGCTTTGATAAGTATAGTGAGCAATCCAAATATGTTTCAAAAGTATGCCACATGCAGTGGTGTGCAAGAAAGAAAGGATTCTAAATACGCAGTTAGATTCAAAATAGAAAATAACTAAAAGATCATTGGATAAGTTACTTTCTACATGCAACAGCAGACTTTGAAATCAGTTTTATGTAGTTTTTGAAAGATTTAGGTTGAATTTAAGAATTTGCCAAATTCTGGATTGTACAAAATGCGTCTTAGAGTAAATTTAAAGCCAGATGGAAATTCTCACCTAAGAAGTCTAACATATTCATATGTAATTATACAGTATGCTTTATATGAAAATAGTCAAAGTAATTGTGGAAAAAGATCTCCACCATATGAACAGTTGAATTATTTCATACAAATAATTCTTTCACATCCATGAACTTGAGATATCCATGTTTCATTTTGGTAAAAAATACGCAATGTTTGTTGAAAAGCAGATTGTACCTCTAAAGTAAGGGGAGCTAAATCTGACCCCCTTAATGTACCGTTAAGCTCTCTCTCTCTCTGTTTTTTGTCTCCACTAGGAGGAGGTTAAGTGACCAACACCAAGAGAGAGTAGTGTACTTAAAATATTGTTTGGAAGGTATATTGGGGGAATGGAACCTGGGAGTGAACTTTGTAGACCATTATATTTTTCTACTCTTTCCTTTCTATATTATCTATCATGAATTTATCCTTTGGTAGGCACTATACAGGCTTACAACCTATAGAGACCCATTAGCAAGGATTTGACAGGTAGAATTCCTCCATTGACCCCGTTTATTCCAATACACAATGAGTACATTTAGGAAGCAGTGATGAAATACTGCACATTTTGACCATTCAAAATGTAATCCTGGGCAGTCTGGCCCTGCCCAGATGGACATTGACATTATGAGGTTACATCAAGTTATACAGCAAACATGGTACAATTCAACAAAACAGCCTGGATCAGTAGTTAAACCGCTCATCGCAGTGGTCAAAAACAGCAGGTTTCCTCCTCCTTGCTGTTCACAGTTCCCTTGAGTTATCTAAACAGTTGGCTCACATATTCATCTAAGAGGTGAGTTTGTGAGCCAGTGTTTCTTATGACTGAAATGTTTGCACATCGGTGTAACATGGCACAAGATCTTTGTGCAGATCCAAAAAGCTAGCAGGTACTTAAAAAAGTAATGTAAATATACAGTGTACAAATTGTTTTGGAGAGGAAGGCACTGATAATACACGTTCTTTTCAATATTATGGTTTTAGTTTTGTATATATTTATGCAATAATAATGTAAGAGTATATTTAAATTAATTTAATGAACCACATGTCACCTGTTGCTTGTTTAAATTAACCACAATTCAATTTTAAACAAAATCAAAATGCAACTATTTATCTCTGAACTAAGTGTTTTGTTTTTATCTTTTTCATCTATTCTATACTGGTTGTCCATTCCTATTACAATACCGATATGCTTGAAGCTTATTGCCTGTTTTTCCTCCTGTGTGCATTTCTTATCATTTTTGTCATTTTTCATTGCATGTATTGCTATTTTATTTTTCAGTTTTTACCTTTGTTAATATATTCATATAGAGGATATACTGTTTCTTTCATGTGAAATGTATAAATTATCTTCTCCCCAACAATATTGCAAGTTTTCCTGAAACCCCTGTCAAATCTGTGCAATGCCAATTGGTTTGCCAGATATATATTTTAGTTCACACAAACAGGTCAGAAACCATTTTTACAATCCTTCAGAATGAATGTTAATGAAACTCCCAAGACCTAACCATTAATTCTATAGGGCAAATGATTGACATAAGTTTAAAAAAATGAAATTAATATAATATATTTATTATATTGATTTAAAATGTTTCCGATAATAAAACCTCATCAGATTGTGATTTATATTGCCACAGCAAAATATTGGAAAAAGACAGACTAAAATGAGCAAAAACCACTGTAATTTGTAGCGAAACAGTACTTTTCTTTCACTATTCGTAAGTGTGCAATGCTGTCTTATACCTGAGGGGGAATTGCAAAGCAATGATAATACTGCTAAGAAGCATTCTGATCATGTTTTGGGTCTTTTTTTTTTTTTTGCCATCAAATAGGGGGTAAATTATTAGCAAAATGAAAATAGGGAACATAAGATTTTATGATGCATTAACTACCGATTTAGTATTACGTGAATAATATAAAGACAAAAGCAAGAAGTCAGATTCTTATCATGGTATGCATCCCAGGGTTCTGGTGTCCAATGTGACAACAGGGAAGCAAAACTTAATTTTGTTTCTAGTGAGAAAGCTCAGCAGGTCAGGGGGCATCTATGGAGAAAGGAAAGTGAGTCAACATTTCGGGTCCATGACCTTCGTCAGAACTGGGACATGTTGGAGTGGGGGGAAGGGCTTTCAAGGACAAACAGAGAGGGGGAGGGAGAAGGTGAGCTGTTATGGTCTGAAATTGTTTAAATCAATCTTGAGCCCAGAGGCTGTGTTCACTGGAGCAGCGTAAGAGACCATGGATGGAGAGGTCAGACTAAGATTGCGAAGTGGAGTTGAAGTGGCAAGAAACCGGAAGCTCAGTGACAGAATGGAGGTCTTCTGCAAATTGGTCACCCAATCTGCGTTTGGTATCCCCATTGTAGAGGAGACCATAATGTGAGCAGCAAATGCATTATACCGCATTGGTGATAGTACATGCAAATCACTGTCTCACATGAAAACTGCGTTTGGAGCCTTGGATGGTGGTCTGGGAAGAGGTGAAAGGGAAGGTTTTGCATCTCCTATACTGGCATGGAAAGGTGCTGGGGGAAGGAGAGCAACTGTTGGTGCTGATGAAGGAATGAACCAGAGAGTCATGGCGGGAGCAGTCCTTTTGGAAAGCTGAGATGGGAGGGGACGGGAGGGAAATATATGTTTTGCGTTTGGGTCACAGTGGAGGTGCCGGAAATGGCGGAGAATTATTTGTTGTATGTTGAGGCTGGTGGGGTGGAAATTGAGAAATAGGGTGAATCTATCAAGGTTCTGGGAAAAGGGGGAAGGGGCGAGGGCAGAGGTGTGAGAAATAGTGTGGACATGATCAAGGACTCCCCGCATACCACGGTGGATGGACACCCTCAGTCAAGGAAGACATTTCAGTTCCTCTGGTGTGAAAGGTGGCATCATTAAAGCAGATGCAGCAGAGCCGGAGGAACTGGGAAAGGGGAATGGCGTCTTTACACGAGGCAGAATGGGAGGAAGTGTAGTCCAGGTAACTGTGGGAGTTGGTGGGCGTGTAAAAGATATCTCTTTATCCCATCATCTCCTGTCCTCTACCACATTTTCTACTTTGTCTTTCTTGTCCTGCCTCCCACCCACCTCTCTGTTAGTTCTCAAAAGCCTCTTCCTCCCCACATTATAATAATAATAATAATCCTTCCATTTGATGTAGCACTTTTCACATCTTCTAGACGTTTTAAAGCGCTTCACAGAATATACTGTAAAATGAATTGACCATATATTTGTGGGCAAACTTGGCAGCCAATTGTGCACAGTAGTGTCTTACAAACAGTCATGGATTATATTGACCAATTTTTTTTCAGGGATTATTATTAGGCATGCGGAGTAAGGAAAGCTGCCCAAGGTTTTGCTCTGCCTAGAATCAAACCCAGGTTTCTTGCTTGTAAGGCAAGTGCTGTAACCTCTGAGCTACAGGACTCCACATGCCTCAGTTCTGATGAACAACAATAACAACAAAATTACGTTTGTACAGTGCCTTTCACGTTGGGAGGACGAAGGAAGGACCCGAAACGTTGACTCACTTTCTCTTCTCCATAGATGCTGTCTCACCTCATGGTTGAAGCCAGCGATTTCTGTTTTTATTGTAGACTTCCTGTATCTGCAGTATTTTTCTAGTGATTGTTATATCCATCAGGAGGGAACATTTTCAATTCTAAACATTCTTAAGTTGTTTACATCATGGACCAGTTACTTCTATAATGCGACTGTAGCCGAACAGCAAACAAAACATGCTTGTGTGAGAACAAATTTTCAATTTCTCGCATTAACTATTTTTCAGTCTTTTAGAAGGAGACTGACAATTTAGTGCCAATTGACTGGTATTTCGAGCTATGGGACTGCAGTGACCAGTAAATTGACTTTGATTTCCCAAACTCGTTCCACCTGAGACGCTTTACAGTCAGTATAGAGGAAAACATTAAAACCATCAATCTGATTTTGATTCAACATTAAGTTCTAACATTGAAAAGACTGATTTCATTCAACTGTGCTACACAGTTCCAGCGTGGAAGAATTATCTACAGAATGTTTTGCTCCAAGGTTGCTCTAAGACACTACCTTGCGTGGAGGATGCTATTATAAGTGGAAGTTGTTGTTGTTTCCGACCGTTAATTTTAACGCACAAAATATTAATAAGAACTGATTGAGATGTAACAATAATTTGTATTTATATAGTGCTTTTCACAAATAACAATGTCTGAGAGTGATTGCAAAGTTGAAATAGTAGCTGGAGCAGTCAGGAACATGGGGAGGAAAACAGACTAATGGAACTCTGGATTTCCCTTCCTCACTCCTTTCACCTTGCCCCCTCTCTTCCTAGTTTCAGGTCTCAGCTGAAGACCTTTCTTTTTGACTGTGCCTTCGGTCACCTTTTTCCCCCTCACCCTGGCTCGGGCCTGGGATCTGTTATTGAGAAGCGCTCTGAGATGCCATCCGTGTGGAGGGCGCTATATAAATTGAAGTTGTTGTTGTTGTTAATGAATAGTCAATGAGATTTTGCAGTCATAGAGGGTTTATTTAGATAGCTGAGAAGGAGAGAAAAGTGGGAGGGATATCAGAAGATTTTCAAAGAGTGGGGACACAATGGCTGAAAGCTCTCTCCCGATAGTGGGTGGGGACTGGAAGCAGGCAAGAGAATCTAGGGAATGCGTGGCGGAAGGAGATCAGAGGAGTTTGTAGAGGTTGAGTGGGGCACACTGGGTGGCATTTGAAGATACGTGAATCAGCAGGGGAAGAGGTACCTAAGAGAGGAAGAGGGTGGCGGCCTAGTGTGGGAGAGAATGTGACCTGTAGAGCACTGGGTGATCTAAAAATTCTGAGGGTAGAGCTGAGGTGGCCAGTGAGCAAGACATTGAACAAGTCACTTCTGGGGGTGACAAAGGTATGGATGAGAATTTCAGATGCATTTGGATGGGATGATGAAATGTTAGGCCGGGTGATATTGGAAGAAAGCAGACCGAGTCAGAGCCATGTAATTCAGGTCAATACATTTCCATTTCTCAGAGAACATATCAAATTGGCAGAATTAGGTAATTGCTCAGCAATCCACATTTCCAATCCTTTCCATGCTACACTGAGAGATGCCAGGACAGAGAATTTGGATAATCAAAGTGTCCATCCCTCTGTGACCACTTAATTTTTTTCATCTAAATTATTTACATAATTTGTTTATATGGTTTTATAAGTATCTTACTTATGATTCAACACAGCATTCATTTTGAAAATGTATGAACTGAGAACTGTCCATATGTCCCATTGATGTATCTGTGTTGCTGAGGTATCACATCAGTAACTGTTAAATGTATGACTTTCATTAAACTTGACACGCTTTTGCATTTTTTTGAAAGAGCAAAGCTGTCATCACTTTTTGGATTAGATTATGGCTTGTTGAGAAACTGTGTACCATATTTTGCCACCTGAATAATTTTTGCTTTTCATTAAGATGACAAAAAAGACAGTATTCAATTCCCAACGCACTACTATTCTCCATTAAGCATAAGATTGGCACTCGAAGGAGATTGCATAAGTAAATAGACCTAGCAAGCAGAAACCTGTTTCCGCTTCCTACTATCATTCTAAATAACTTAAAAATCCTACTAGGTAATACAGTAATACTAGGAATACTAGATTACATATCAAAACAAACTTTTTCCAGGTCAGACCCTAAAATCAAATCTTCAATGGGCAAAAATAAACATGTTTCACACGTTGTGGAAAATGTACGCTGTTCTTGTATAAGAAAAAAGTCAGGTTAGGACAAAGAGAAGGGAGGAAAGTTCAATAGTTTAGAGATGCTTAAAACTTCATCTTAGTTTTAAGATGAAAGCTTTTTTCAACTTAAAAAACTAGATGAAAAAAAAGGCTTTTTTTTAAACCTTTCTCTTCTCCAATCCGAGAAGATATTTTCAGGAAAACGCTTTCAAAATTGTGAGGTTATGATAGTGAAAATAAAGATCAATAAGAAAGAGGCGTTTCATTAAGCATCATCGTTATAAGAATAATGAGGAGTTAGATTCATTATTTTACACGAGAGAAATAGAATGTGAAATGCTTCACTTCAAATACTGTAGATACATATATATCTTCAAGAAAAACTTCACAACAAATAAAGGTTTAGCATACATGCAACTAACTCTGTGACAAGTCAATACATTGATTTTTATTTTAATATATGTATTTCAAGAGTTAGATGTGTTGCAGAAACCTTTTGCGATGTTGCAGTGGCAGACCAGATATACTAATAACTGAAATTATTACCATGTTACTGTATTGCAGTGTGATATTCTTCAGTTATGCAGAAAAATATTGTACAAAATTCAACAAAACAAAATATTTGAAGAAGACAGCCATAGAAATTTTAAATTTTTAAAATGAAGTATTCTGGGTTTTTTTGGAGGGGGTCAGCCGTATGTCTGACAAATACAGAAACCCATTACCATACGTAAGAGCATCCAAACCAAACCATGTATTCCACCTATAGATTGAAATTCCACAGATTTTTATTGGAATGGAATACACACTCTCTCCCTGGAGAACGCAATTAACTAATTCTGGAAAGTATCAGGCGCGGATTGGCAAAAGCGAAGGCTTTGAGGACCCCAGAGGGTATTTTGGAGTATTGCTGAAGTCTAACAAGCTAAAACAGCATAGCTTGCCATTAATAGCACTGTCTGGCAAGTTTTCCCGCTGCCCGTCCAGCAAGGACCACCCTACCATAGAGAAGAGTTAACAGGGGCTGAGTCTCTGCTCCCAGTAACTGATCTGCACGACCAAGTCCTGCTGATCAGCTAGGCTTACGGTGCTGTCATCAACAGTGCTCTGGAATATTGCGAACCTGCCTGACTCGGGATCTGAATTACCGATACTGCTACAGAGGGTTGGCTCAAATCTGGCATTCCATTGCCAAACATGACACCTTGCAGCCAGTTCAGTTCCAGAGAGACCCAGTTAACTTCCCCTCATGTAAGATGTGAATTTTGAGACAATAGATAACAGCCAAATTGCACAACTCACAAGAAAAACTGAACACTCACTTCAATCCATGCTAAATCACACCAACCACTTAAAGCTTTGCCTAAACGCAACGGACAAGTGAATGAAGCACTTTGTGAAAGTTGCTATAATTATAAAAGCTTCTTTTAAAAAAATGGAATAACACGATTTGGAAATGTTAATCTAAACTGACTATTTAAACAGGGAACATTTGATGCACCAGATTTAATTTGCACCCTGACTATCACACAATAAAATACATATGAAGTGCTTTGAGATGTTTCAACTTGATAAGTTGGTTATCAAATGTAATTATTACCTATGTACCTTATTCCTTACAAATGATTGCAGCATAATTATAGAGTAGAGTCCTTTTATAACAAGCTTGGTTATAATGCTGTTTTTCTTATAGCGTGATTAGGGTTTGGACTCTCATATTTATTTACCCCAAAATGAATCAGAAATGCACGTGCCTGCTCCATCAGCACTTCAAAACCCAGCATCATGCACAAGGCCAAAATGGCTGACTTCCAGTTCATCAAATTGCTGACAGTCCTGAATAAATAGTAGGGTCCGTCGATATGGAAATTTTCCGATATCGATATATCGGTGGGCTCATATCGATATATACTGATATATCGATATCGCTGTTTTTTTTATACTGCGCTCGCATTCGGAGGTGCGCGCGAATTCCGATAAGCGCGCACATTCCGTGCTCTAGGTCCAGAAGGTTTGCAATGTCGGTGACCAGTTAAGTTGAAAAAGTTTGCTTTATACCAATATAACCGATATATCGCCGGACATGATATACCGATATTTGCGATATACCAATTTTTTTTATACCGAATTTTTTGATATACCGAAATATTTGAATTTCCAATATCGGCATATCGATATGAAAAATTATACCGATATATCTGATATATCGATATATCGCCAGACACTAATAAACAGTAACCACTTTGGCTTCCCTGGTGCCAGTCAATGTCCTAAAAACACTGATGGAGCCTGCATATTTCAGCATGCATCACCAGTATCCAGTGATCACGTCCCTTTAGAGTGTCGGTTGAGATATTATGGACCCCCTAACTGTCATGTTATAATGGGACTCAACTATATTTATTCAATAGAGTATCAGTTGGGCTTGTAATAAATTTCAAGCAATAACTCAGTGCTCAAGAACTGACATTTGCTTATTGAATACTTCTGTTCTTGTTTGCACTTGCTATCAAGCTCATCTACAGTTATTAAAAAAAAGGGTCTGCATCTGTCCCCATCTGACTGTTTAAGGGTGATATGGTGGTGACAGCTGTTTAAGCAATGCAAAATCAATCTGAACTGGATGGCTGACTGCCCATCCACAAATCTAAGTTTCTATATCCAGACATCAGCATATTTCATTTCAACTTTTTATAATAACTCCAACTTGCTGAAGCAGCTAACCCCAATATTTTCTGTCACTGTGTAATGTTGTTAATCAAACTGTCCCAGACTCAACGCTCAGCTTGTCCAATTGTTCTCTGAGAATCGCTCTGATTCAATACGCACGTTTCCCTAGAGATCATCCATCAAATCTTGAAAAACATCTATTTACTGCTTGTACACTATTTACACTTCTTCATTAAATGAAAGCCAAAAGACTGAATGTTCCTGATTGATAAGATTGTATAATCTGGATTTTTTTTGCCATTTGTTAAATTAGCATGATTAAGAAGCTCAAATGTAATTTAAGAACTCAAAAAGAAGAATTTCAAAATTGTTCTGTGATTTTACAATCTTCAGCCAATTCACTACTTCATGCAATTCACCTGATAATCTTGTGGAGTGAATGCTGTGGCAGTTAGGAAATTGACTGAACTCGGTGCTGTACAAAGGGGAATTCCATGATAATCATAAACTTTGCATCTAGTGATTTCCCAATAGGAAAGAAATTGGCCCCATTGTGTTTTCTGCTTCTTATAAAATGCCACGTTTTGAGGTAGTAAGTGCTTTCGTCCCTGTATTGTGTTTGAAATTTTTAATACCAATCAACATTCAATAACTAATGGCATCAACATTGCATTATACTAAATACAGTACATCCATTTCTTAATTATCCCTGATGATAATTATGGAGTAGGATAGAAATTGGGGTTAAAAATGTGTTCTTTTAAACCTATCTTTAGGTTAGCTTTGAGGCTGAACATCAGGAAAATGGTTTCTTCTAGGGGCTTTTCAGAGTGGAGACACTGGCAATCTTTAATTTAGCTTATAAAGTGAAAGACAAGAAATTGCATTCCAGGTTTAAACTTAAGCCTCCTTTATTCCTCCCTCCAAGGGAGAGCTTGCACATTCCATTTCAGACATAGAGAAACTTCAGCAAGTAGAACTCTCAGTCTGGTTTGGACAATCTTAAAGAAAGTGTTGGTTTTGCTGCATATTTCAGACTCTCAGCTGAATCCCCCAAATCAACTAACAAATGTAGCTACAGTACTTTTCACCTCTAGGATTCTAAGATAATTGAAATTAAACCCCTAATTAATATGCTCATTCTCTTTGAAAAAAATTACCAATAGGGTCATGCTCCTTCAACACCTCAATTAACTCTTGTACAGCTCTAATCTCCTTTAATAAGTTGTTGTGGCTGATCTGATGTCTGTTACAATCTAAAAAGCTGAAAAGTCTTGAGGTTCCAAACAGTGCAGATTATCACTTAATCAGAATTAGTGACATCAAACTTCAGGTCCATTATTGTTTTTCTTTGGATACTTTCACTGAGATTAAATAAATATTACAGCTACTTGCTTTTAGATTGTAATTGCTAATTTGACTATCCTCCAATGTCACTATTATTTTAACACTTTTGGAAAATACTAGCTAGATATCAAGATTTGTCAATGGAATGAGAAATATGTTGGGAAATGAAGCTCTCGCCACTCCTGGCACTCTGTACTCGCTGGAGTTGAAGGTCATATAAAAGTTTGGAAAGTTAAACTCGCCACTTTGCCTCAAGAAATTGAATTTGTATATAAATGGGGAATTTTATTCAGTAAAAAACAAACGTTAATAAGAAGGATGACCTTCATCTAACAAAATGGGGCAATAAGCTATTGGCTCAACACATAAAACAGCAATTGACATTTTAAAATAGGTTTGGAGGATGCGTGGAAATGCACCTATAATTGAGAAAAAAAACTCTGGCCTATTCATGACTGGAAGGAGATGTACTGCAATAAGAGAGAGAAAAGGTTGAAATTTAGGAAGAAGAGAAAAACAGAATAGACCAAATGGGGAAGTATTTCAATGTCAATAGCAAATAATCCAAGAAACCACAGATCGCAAGACAAGGTAGCTAGACAGGGAGTTACTAGGCGATGGGAGAGTGGGTTGTAAATACTGTACCAGAATTTGTATATGCCAGAAGCAATCAATATCATAAGAATAACGAACACATGGCCAAAACAGAATAATGGAAGAGAATGCAACTTACACTTTACAAGTCATTCAAGACAAATAAAAATAAAATTTGAGTGTAAAAGACACCTATAAGGTTCAGATAGTTGAACCAAATCTGCAAGATATGTTATGGTGTGCATATGTCTAGTTAATTATACTTAATGGGAACGGGCCAGGACAACATTTGGAATTGACTGCAGAAGACTGGACTAAAGAAAAGCAGATAACTTATCATAAATGACAAAAGAAAAGTAAGGCAAGTGGGAATGTTCAACTTGGAAGGATTGTGACCTTATCAATGTAGTTTGTGAAAACTAAGGATCAGAGGGCTGAGCTTACTTAGTGACTTAATGCCTGTATTTAACAAGATCCACTTTAATTTCTAATAAATGGTATTTTGTGAATGTGCTTTGAGGTGCTAATTTTATGTGAAAGGTACGAAGGTACTAAATGCAAGTTAGTATATTATTTTCAGTTAATTGAGGGGGAATTACCACTTAATAATAAATCCTTCAAGAATAGAAGCACATACAAAAATATGAGGAGAATGGAAAAGACGCATTCTTAAGTGCAGCAGAAGCCAATTCAACAAATGTATACTAGATGGATTTAAAAAAGGACAATTAAAAGGATCATAAAAATAAAGAGGAAGATTTACAAAGCTTGGAGGGAAACAATGATCTTTGGCTGAATATGAGAATGGAGAAGAAGGAACCAAAAGTGAGATTTGAAGAGGCATGAAAATACACAAAAGGAAGAAACCAGTTGATCAACATTTTCTTCCAATATTATAAAAGGAATATGATAGTCAGTAATTGCATTAAAACATTTTAAGTATTTTAAGTAATACTGTCTATTTTAAGTAGATCAAAAAGTGAACAGATAGAAGATAGTAAGTGCATTAAATGATTCATTTTTTGTAGGTTTTTAAATAGAAAGGACACTAATAACACGTCCAACATGTTCAAGTAAGGTTACGTAGCTACACCTGGCAGCTACAGACCCATTAGCCTGACCTCAGTAATGGAATTGAAAGCTAATGGAATCAATCATTAGGAGAAAAATGACAATAATCTAATAAATGACATGGCCTCATCTCTAACAACAGCAAAAGGACACATTTCCTTGACTAATGTTGTACAATATTATTCACCTTTGTTCATCTAAAAATAGACAGGAAAAGTCTAATCTCTTTGATCTGCAACTTTCCAGACATTTTCTTTGTTGCTGGTATAGTGTCATGGATGAAAATGATGTATTCTTGTGGAATCTGGTTTATTGAGGCAGAATTTCTGCAGAATATTTTTTATCCAGATTCAACAATTTATGTAAAACATATATTCTGAGTATGTTTTGGAATTATTCAAATCATATATTATTAACAATAATCCTTGCATTTTATATAGCACAACAGGAAGACGTCTCACAATGCTTCACAGAATTTACTGTAAGGTAGATTGACTGTGTTTGTTGTATCCAATGAAAGTTGTGCTTTTACTGCATGTATTTTTCACAAAACAAGTCCAATGAGCTAACTAACAAAGAAAAAAGAGCTTGCATTTTAGAGCACTTTATTTCATCAAAGTGTCTCAAAGCACTTTCTGGGTTATTACTATCAACTGTAGTGACTGTTTTTTTCCTGCAGGCAAACAGCCATTGGTCCCAGCAAAGCTCACACAAACAGGCAATAGGTTGTCATGGTTTGATTAATTATACAAATAGAAAACTAGTAGCAAACTTCATTTCTAAAAATATATACTTTGCACAGTTGCATATAAATAACACTACGTAGAAAGTCAAATGCAAAATGTTGAAAGTCACTAGGGAAGCCATTTGGTCTATGACCAGTTTAGTCTTTTAGGTGTCTACTCGTATTGAGCAAAACAGTGCATCACCCTAAACCGATAAACTCTTGATACTAAAATGAAGTGGCTCATGTCCCCGATGACAAAAAAAAATCATGCTTCAGTAATAAAGGGCAACAAGATGTGTTCTATGTGTTCCACAAAGAAGCAACACTATCAGATGAAATTCTCTTACTGGTATTAATTGTGAAATTGAATATTTACTCCAATAAAAC
Source organism: Hydrolagus colliei (assembly GCA_035084275.1). Classification (NCBI taxonomy): domain Eukaryota; kingdom Metazoa; phylum Chordata; class Chondrichthyes; order Chimaeriformes; family Chimaeridae; genus Hydrolagus; species Hydrolagus colliei. The sequence continues at coordinate 10,126,564 of CM068748.1, forward strand.
TTAATTCATTGTGGTTGAACTGAGCTACATCTAAATTACCTCTCAAATACTTAGCTTTAATTCTAGTCTGAGTCATCTTCCTGACAAGAACACTACCGTCAGCAGCTGCAGCAAGGCCACTATGTACCGCATCATTTGTCTGTGTCAGCTTGCAGAAGCAGCACATTTAAGCTAACAGCAACTGTTCAATATTAAACCAATTACCAAAGTGTCTATTGAATCTGCTATGAATCTAATGATTCCCCGAATTCTATGCATGGAAGCTAGAGTAAAAGGGAAATGTTAGTTAAGTCTGTGCAAATTAATTGGATACTGAGGATATTTCTTTCTGGATCACCTATCTTTAATTTTCTCCTGTCTTTTGCAATTATACTTGAATAAAATAGTTTGTCCTTTGAAGAGAAGAACAAAAAGTAATGCGAATAGTCTTCTCTTAAATATTGCAATGTTTGGAGCAACTTCAAAGGAATTTTCAAAGCAACATCAGAATTTGGGTTCATACGTTTGCCTTTAGCGACTGAAGAAATACCAAAGCACTCAACAGAAGAGCATCTTGGCTCCTTTCCAAATAAGTTAAGCATGGTGACCAGCAAAAGCTGTTCCACAGTCTCTTGTGGCCTACTTTAATTACCAAGATTTCATTGCTTTAAAACCTTGACATCTGTATTTTCCACAAAACAATCTGCAGTTACTTTACATTCCATTCACATACTGTATATTATATACTTTTTGACTTTTATCTGAATTAAAAATAGCAAACATGTAGAAAACAGATTATTGAGAAAATGGAGCTTCTGCTCATAAAGGAAACAACATGATTCTTCAAACTTCATATTAAAAAAGTGTCTCTTAATATTATAAATGCTTTTCCTTTTTCTTCCGCTTCACACTCCCAATACTCTATCCTCCTGATAGGAGATTGGAAGAATCTTTCAGTGTTAGTCCCTGTTTATTCCAGGAGGTTGGCCAAAATGGTGTGGGATGGCACTAAATTCCTAATCTTATTTTGATTTAAATTTAGATCAAAAGTTCATTTTTACTAATGCTGGACTGCTGCTCAATCTCAGATAAATTCTGAGTATTAAACCAATTACCAATGTGTCTACAAAATTTGCTGTAAATCTAATATTTCCCAGAATTATATGTGTTACAGTTTATGTACAGGGGAAATGATTGATGTTGGTTCAATATGTAGATTAAATGGATATTAAGGATATAACCTTCGGCTCAGTTAACAAACAAGATAGTTGTAAGAATAGATACAGTATTTAATTTTGAGTTTTGTTTGAGTTCAATATATCTCTACTATTGGTGAAAAATAAACATATTAAACCTCACCACTTATGTTATCCGAGTTAGGCTACCCAAAAGTGATATCAAATTCTATCGATGCTTGGTGTTGCAGAGCTCATGTTAAAATTGCAGCATTGCCTTCTGGCTTGTCCTTTCTTGACAGGTTGAGTTGCTGGGAAGAGAGCCAGTACAAACTTGAGTTGAAAATTTCAGCGTGACAGCTTTTAAGGAATAGATCAAACTGCAGGCCGCAGCATTGCATTTCTTTTCAAATGTCATTTACTTTGATGATTGCAGATCCAATAACACAATGCACCAAAGTCATTGTGAATATTTGTTTACCAACCTGGCAAAACCATAAGTTGCTTTGACTAGATTTGTATTATCTTTAAGTTCAGAATGCAGAGTCTTTTGGTTCAAAGCAGCAAATCTAACACATTGATAAGTTTTGGAAAATGCTAGTTACATCAATCAGTTTTAGTACTAAAAGGGAAACTATTAGAAGGGTCAGCACACGACAGGAAGGATGTAATCACTGGTCAAACTGACAATACAATTGATGCAATGATAAGATTTAGGTTGATGAACTATAAACAAACTCTGAAGCACACCAGCTGTGGCCAAAGCTTCAAAGATTCTGATGGACCCAGCTGAATTTAGACACAGCAGCTGTTGTGGTACCTTCTGGTTTCCAGGTTATGGGTGGCAGATGGTTCACAACTTTAAGGCTCTGATTACTTTGATTATATGTCAATGTTATTGCTGTCCTCAGAAGCATTAGCTTTATTGTTTTGTAAAAATCAGATATCCGGTCAGAGAGGTTACAGATCACAATGATCACACCACTAACAGTACATTTTCAAGGTTTCAACTATTAGGAAGGGGTGATTTTTATAGTCATTAGAATGAAAACCGCAATGCTGGCACTAACCATTTTGCTACAGTTTGCATTTATTCAGGTCCAACAAGAGTTAGAACAGGGTAAGCTGTTCTTTACAGCATCCCAACAATATGTCTCAATCCCAATCTTAGTCTCAAAATAGCATCTTTCACCACATCAATGTGACATTTCCAGCTATCTGGAACAAATTGTTGGAACAAATCCAACAAATCCAATATAGCACTGTATTATGAACATATCTGTATCGTAGTCCACTATAAATTGGATTGTGCCTTCAACCGCCCTCCTATCTCTCTGCCCTCCCTCATCCTAACTCTGCCCCCACCCCCGCATGCTCGTGTTCTGAACCACGACTGTTCAGCACCTTGGTCCATCCTCCCGACATGAAAGGCACTTTACAAATGTAATTTGTTGTTGTTGTAGAGCACTCGCCTCACATGTAATAGGACCTGGGTTCAATTCCTGAGCAGGGCGAAACACGCATCTGTTTACCTAGCAGTAAATAGGAACCCGGTTGTTAGTCGATTGGCGGATCTATTTACTGCTGACTCATTCTCAGATGAAAGTTGAGGAAGGCTCTGGGGTATGTTGAACTAAGCTTGATACATAGTTTAACGCCACAAATGGCCAGAAATTTATCATCGTATTAGTCTTAAACTATTATGTAAGAAAATAAGAACTTGCTCCAACTGTATTAAGTTACTAAATGGACAGAAAAGGCAATAAAACATATATTAGTACATCTTATTAAAACAATAAATTAATTATTTGAAGTTTAAAACATTTTGTATTATTTTAAATAAATATTGCAGAGGAGAGTGTTCCTTGGTTGCTGTTGAATAACAAGTAGAACAAATACAGTTCGACCAAGTTATAAATCACAACTCACAGGAAGCTGGCAATGGCTCTAGCTAGTGTTTCCAATGACTCACAGAGCATCACTAGACAACAGAAGCCTTCTATACCTGTGTGATATGTGCAGGAAGCTAGTCAGTCGGTCACTACCAGGATTGTACTGCACTCCAAGTATTCGGCAGGTTCATAGTCTATCTACACTATAAATTAACTCACACAATGCCAAACATTATAATATGGTCTGACTGTATATCCATCTATCTAACAGTACACTTATCTATTTATCTGCCTGTTTGTCTGCCGTCTGTCCATCTGTCTGATTGTACATCTGTCTGTATGTCTGTCTGTCCTTCTGTATATGCATCCAAAGCACTGGATTCATTTAAGGTTCAACCTTTGCTGGGATGGGAAAACGTAGCGTGAATTTCCAGCAACAGCCGAAAAATCTTTTTATCTTCTCTTGTGACTTTGTAAAGATATAATTGTTCGCGCACAGGTTGATCCAGCAGGTGAGGTTGGGTGTGTTACCAGTGGAGGGATCCTGGCCAGAACTAAATATAGCTTAGTAGATAGATAGATATTCCACTTTCACTTAATTTCCTTTGGGCATCAGCACATTTTTATCCTATGCATGGTTTATGCCATAAACCATCCAAACCTATTTATGTGCATAGGAATATGTACATTTGGAAGAAAATACCCTGCATTATAGTGATAGTTATCTTTTTTAAAAATAAAGTTATTAAAGGAAAGACAATAACTACAGGCAGTAACAATACAATCATAGCTGATTCTTTTAATTGTCTTAATTTCGAGACAAGAGCATGATTTGTTACTTGATTGCATATAAAATATCAAAAATTTAGAAGTAATAAAGCTGTAATTCAGTCAGAGGTCTGATAGCATTCTTAAACTGCCTGAACTGTGTATTTCCAGTTGATGAATGTCAACAGAAACCTCTGATTTAAATACAACATTTAACTTTCTTTGTATTATCTATTGTTTCCTATAATGCTGCTTATTATCACTACACATAGCGACCACATTTTGTAGATAGAATAAAATTGGAAACAACTGTGTTGCTGTGGAGACAATTGAAAAAAATGCTAACGAAAAGTGAAACAATGTTGCTATGACTTTCATCAAATGGTATAAGTATATGTGCAAACACTAAATTTATAAGCTGATAAGGATGAGAATAATGCAAAACAATATTGTGTGAAACAGAAGAAAGTATGAAGAGGCTTATTCAGTTTTCTGTTCACATTTTTGGTCGTGTTTAGTAGCTTTTCAAGCTGAGGGATTTCAGTGCCATGGAATGGAACAAAATTTCTATTTTTGTCACCAAGCATCAATATCAAGCACTCCAAGGTCAGGTATAACACCGACTGATGCAGAATAACACTTCCTCCACTCTGCCCCAGTGTACCTTATCCACAACTCAACAGGAGCACTTCAATTGTACTCGTGCGGATTTTGTCACTTCTCATTACAAGCTTTTCTTATGACCTCTCAGCAAAATTGCCAGTCTGTGCTAACTCACCACTCACCAAGCAGAGTTAGACTGCTCACATCCATTCACATGCTGGGTAGTTCTGTACATTATGATCCTATTCAAAGTCTAAAGACTACACATTTAGAGCATTAAAAGAGTATAAGCTACAATACTATCCCAAATATGATGGAATATATTCACTTGTATCTGATTGCAAAAGGTAATAATGAAAAATGATCTGTGTATTTTGTTTTGCAAAGTAAGACCGAAACCTATGATTTCAGTTGACTCACATGATCGAGCATATCTGCCATTGAAGTAAAGATAAAAAAGATTTATCCATAGTGCTGCTTTCCAAAGCGATAATAACTTGCTTTTTATGCAGAATATATGCTCCACTAAATAAGAAGTATAATTAAACCCAAAGTCTGGCATTTTTATACCTTAATCTCAAAATAAAGCATGCAATAAATTGTAGTGAACTATATTGCACAAATTGTGAGTAGAATTTTTTCATCATTGAAATAATAAGTATCTATTTCAAAGCCAGATGTACGAGAGGATTATTGCAAAGTATGAAAAAAAACTCTTATTGAAATTGTTTACATAATTTGTATGAAAATTAAGTCAAAATATCAAATGTTTTTTAACTGAATTTATTGAAATGAACAGCATTTGAAAAGGTACATGGGGTACACATCTTGCACATAATGCTGTAGTGTAGGACATGTATAGTTAAAGGCTTTCTCCAGCCTCCAAGTGCTGGTGAGATAGTCAGTGATTTAGAGGACCTAACAGGACAGTCACCTCGTTTTAATCAGAATAAAATAATGGTACAGGGGGTAGTCTTCACTTTCAATGCAATTTTGAAACAATAAAAGATCAGATTTGATCCTTAGGTATAATGGATAAAAGTGATACCGACAACAGCAAAAACAACTTGCATTTATATAGTGTCTGACATGCAGGGTAGCATCCCAGAGCGCTTAATATCTGGTGCTAAATGGGTTCAAGCGCTGTTCTGTTCTGTTCTGAATCAATTGAAATGCTAATATTGGTCTTAGTGCTCTCAGGTAGCAAGGAGGATGAAAACAGCTTGGGGAGAGTTCCCGATCCAAGTCACGAACCAGCGACTATTGCTGGAAACTGCCTCAGGTGAGATCAGGATCTGGCCTGATTGTGATTCTTCCCCCTAAATCTGCTGACCGTCATATTCCAAGCTGACAGATGAAGAATGGGAGAGGCCCTAGGGGTGCCCCTGGAATCATATCCAAGCAAAGAATCAATTAATTCATTCAGAAGAGTGGAAAACATTGGCAAAAGGAATCACAGTTAATACCATGTATTGCTCACTTCAATACTGGCTGCATTAGTAGCATTACAATTAGTTTTGGCATCAGATCACTAATGAGAAGGCTTCAGTGAATTAACGATGAAATATGAAGACAGAATTTAAAAAATCTATTTTCTCATCACCTATGAGACAAGATAGGCACTGTCTAGTTCATAGTTTATCCACTTCACAGTCACTCTGAGTCACATTTTAACATCAAGATTTGAGGTTGTAATATAGGTTGACGCTCTGGGTAAGACTGAAGTTGGCTGATTTGCTGGAGAGTGCTGCCCTTCTGAGATCTTAAACTTGAGGCCTTATCTGGCTGCTGGATCAGATAGATGTTACAAGACATTGTGGTTCTATTTCCTAGACTAAGAACTCAAAGACGATTTCCCAGTGTTGTGCATTCATCCAGAATAAATGAGCAGTTATTTCATTCGTGTTTCTAGGATGTTCCTGCCTCAGGTATACTGTCACATTTGCTACCTAACACAAAAATCTGTATTTCAAAATAACTCATTGTGTCAATCACTTTCAAATGGTTTTCTTAATTACATTCCATATCAATTGCTTCTTTGTTTATTTAATCTTCCAGGATAGGTTTCCAGTACTGAGAGCAAAGGTAAATAAAACAAGAAAGCAAAATGCACTAAAATAAGATATTTTCAGGGGAAGGTGTATGTTGTGATGGCTCTGAAATACTGTATATCAGAATCAAATAAATCTGAATTGACTGCTTATCAAATGTGCTCATTTGAATGGGGTCTTGGAAACTAAAACATTGGACCAATCAATGATTGATGAACAATGTAGATACATGAATGTCAATTTTTTATTCCAATATATTTTTTTATTCCGATATTTTCTTTTGTGTGTGCATGTTGCAGCTAAAGCAAAGTTGAAATAGGGTTTCCTGATTTGGCTTTAACTACTCTACAGTTGAATCAGAATATGATTCACCCCCAAAAGGACCATTAAAATGAGGATTATAAAATAATTATAGAATCATTAATAGAGACAATTAGACTGTAATTCTGGTTGGAATTACAGAATTAAGGCTCCATGTTCTAAACCTGGTCTGTGCTGAGTTTGCTGATCTCATCTCAAAATAATAGTGATACAGTTAATAGTTTTAAAGATAATTTAGCTGTACTGTTGTAAATAGAACAAAAACTGTTTTCTACGTTATTTATAAAGCTAAAAAATCAGAAACCAGTATCAATCTGCAAATAAATGCACCCCACACTCAGTGTTTTTTGGGGCAAAGCAGCACACTAAAAGCTTAATGTGTGCACATCCTTAACTGTCCAGCATTTCATAACATGAAAGGCATTCTACAGTACAAATATAATTTGTTGTTGCTGTAAAATGCAAATCCAAACAGATTTATGAACTATGAGAGCAAACCTTGTTGGATTTTGTTTCATATGTATAGTACTTTTATCTGTTTAAATTTGTTTTCATATTCTAGCTTGAGGCTTTATTGAGATAACATTGCTTGAGTGCAGATATTTGCAAGTCTTTTATAGTCAATGTACGGCTATGAATTAAAATAGTAAGGCGACTCCAGAAGGGAGTTGTAAGTACCATTATGATTAGATGCATCCAAGATTGTTTTATTGAAAACCACTCCATACAAAATATTGCAACATTCAGAAATCTTTTATGACGTTCTATATAAACTTGCATTGATATTTTAAACATGGTGCAGCATGTGGAAACAATACCAAGACAATACCAAACAATACCATATTATATGTCTATAATATGAAATTATTTAACAGTCAAAAGGATTTCAGCATACCCAATTACATGTCATCTTTCACATTTAAATTAATTGGTTACTCTAAAAAGACTTAACAAAACAGTTGCCTTTATAATATCTGTATAGTATGCAGAATTGTGTACTGGCTTCTCAAATTCTATTACAATTAAGTACTTCAGGTGCAGTTTCTCACATGGGACCATCGTAGTTTGAAAAACATGTTCACAGCAGGCAAGGATAAAGATAGCAAAATGTCATTGCCCATGTCATAATTCAGGGGAATGCTACAAGCCAAATTTCTCTGCAATATGGGTCTGTATTTTAATTAAGGTTGAGTTGCTTAATGTAATGAAAATCTCTGCTTCAGGTAACAGAAAGTGCAAAACTAAAAGAGATTTAAAGCTCAGAATGAATACATGTTATTAATTTTTAAAAAGTGCACACAACATACTTTAATATATCAAATAAAAGTTTAAACAATATAATTGTTAAGTTCATAAAAGAGGCTGAAGAATAAAATATTAATAGCCTATTCATAAGTAAAGACTAGAATAAACACTGCAGATGGTTCTATACCTTTGTACATTTTTGGTACTCTATTTATAGTATTGGAAGTGAAGCAAGTTCAGAGTTCAAATAGATTCACAACCACAGCATTTATACGCATTGGCACAACCTGACACACTGCCGGAAACACTTCCTTAAGAAGCTGGTCTCCTGGGAGATACGTTTCAACCATGATTTATATTATGCTTTTTGTGGATAAATCTCTTGAATGTGCTTGATGTGGAATGACAAATTTACTTATTTTTGGACGCCTTTCGTGTTTCAACAGGAATGGCAAAATAATCATTCCATAGAATGTGAAACGGTGCCTTTTTTTTAATACTTGTATGATTTCCAATTTCTCCTGTTGTCAACATTTTGGAGACATGCTCTATCCCCATTATCTAAAGCTGTATTTACAGTTGCTAGTGAAACACAGCAGGAAGCATTATTTCAAATTTCCACTTTCCAATCATTTTATCTTGGACAGGCTGACCATATCTGTCTGTAGTTGCCAGTATAGTTCTGTTAGCTTTTTGATTGCTATTCAATATTATCCAGTGGGGGAGGATTGCCATATAGTTTTTGTGTTCTGGTACAAAAACAGTCCTCTTTGACTTGATATCCCTTAAAAGCATTCATTAAGAGCAAAAGCATTGAGAGACTATCTTCCTCGGGTGGACGGGGGAGATAAGTTGGGTCTCCATGGAGCTGCACTGGCTTCAACTTGAAGCTCTCTGAGATGCCATCCAGCATGGAGGGTGCTATATAAATCGAAATTGTTGTTTGTCAATGGAATGTCAGAATTGAGCCAGCCCTCTATGCTGGTATCGGTAGTCCAATTCCTAAGCCAGGCTGGTCCACAGTATTCCAGGGAACTGTTGATGATTGTACAGCAAGCCTGGCTCATCAACTGGACCTGGAAGGGCAGACCAGTCACTAGGTGCACTCAACTCCTATTAACCCTGAAAGTCCTAACGGGAAGGGTGAACCTAGCTGGACAAGCAGCAGAAAAGCTTGCTGGTCAGAAATATCAATGACAAGCTATGCTGTTTTAGCTGGTTAGACTTCAGCAGGACCCCCAATGCACCCTCTGGAGTCTCCAAGCCTTGGCTCTTGCCAACCTACGCCTAATATTTTCTGGAATTAGTTAAGCAGGATACGTTCCTCCAGCAAGAGAGTGCACATTTCATTCCAACAATCTATCTGTGGGATTTCCATGTGTAGGTGAGATTCAGCTTTTTTGGATTATTTTAAACATAATGATGGGTTTCCACATATGTCAGATACCTGGCTGACCAATAAAAAATAAGCATTGATTAAACATTCATGAAATTAAACTTACTTTATTTTAGTGAGGGAGTGAGGAGGAGGTTGGTGCCAGCGCTTTCATGCATTTCATGCTGAGCTGTGCTGCTCACCAGGAAGCTCACAGCAAGTTCCTGGCATCTGCTGTTCAGCTAGGGAGGGCTTGTCAGATGTCAAATGACTATCCTCCTTGGGAGGGAGCTGGCTCCAAAGTGACTTACTTGGCAACAGAATGTTGAACTCAAATCCACCATTTTGTGGCAGTCTTGGTAGTTGATGAGCCAAGTGGTGCTCCAAGGAATTGCATTGCATATGGCACACCAGCCAGACTGGCTTGTCAGACAGGCAGGTATTGGAGGCAAGGAGTCTTCTCACTCAGCTACTGTTGGCCCTGGAAGTCAAAACCTTAACAGGTATAGTGATCCTAAGTGGCCTGAAGCTCTCGGACAGTGCTCTCAATGCAAAGCTAGGCCGTTTTAAACGATTAAATTACAACTGTATCCAACAACGATTTGCATTTATATAGTGCTCTCCATGCAGGGTGGCATCTCAGAGCGCTTAAAAGTGACGGAACCTGACTCCGAACTGAGGGTAGGGGAGAGGTGGCCGTAAGCTCGGGAGAAGAGGGTGCGAGGGACAAGCAGGAGGCTGGTGCTAGTTTAGCGGAGGCGCCGGGTGGTGGGTTGGGAAGTGAGGAGGTTGGAGAACTATGGAGGTGCCAGGAAGTGAATGGATTTAAACATGAGTGTCAGGATCTTGAAGTCGATACATTCGGGAGTGGAGAGCCAATGATGACAAGGTTTGGATGAGGGAGGGCAGAGAGGTAGGAGGGCGGCTGAAGGCATGGTCGAAAAGAAGGGCCTTGAGTCGGGCCTTGAAGGAGACATGGGAGAGAGCAAGGTGAAGGGATTGTGGAATGGAGTTCCAAAGTTTTAGTGCAGAGAGGCTGAAAGCCCAGCCATTGGTATGGTGGGTCGGACTTTGGTTTTGAGGGAGTCATTGAAGACCAAACAATTTATGCACATGTGATTACCATATCGGAATAATAGGATTAAAATCTTCTCCCTTTGCAAACAACAAAGGGAGATCCTATATTATATAAATTTGGGCAGTCTCAACAAATTCCTAATGTGTATTGGATCACAATGCAAACCTGCCGGTCAATCAACAATTTTGTTCAAAGAACTAATGGACATTTTTCTTGCTTTCTACTGCTGTTAACATCTTTGAGCACTCCGGGCCTTGAAGGGTGCTATAAAATACAAGTTATTGTTCCCAAACAATAGTTCCCAGGTGAGAGATCTCTCCTGAAGTGCTTGACCACTCAATGAGTGCCTGACAATAAGCATTCTTAGATATTCTCGAGCATTCACTTTGATGTAGATATTGTTTTTTTCTGAGCTTGTGGAAAGTATAAAGGTCCTAACCTAATACTAATCCAGGAGTACTTGAGGCTGTCATTGGAGTCTTCATTTGGAAAAGAGCTCCATTTCTAAGCAACAATATTCCTTATCTTGCTGAACTCCAAATCATTTATAAAAAACTACCTTTTGGGTATCTATGTTTCACATAATGCACTGCCTGAAACTGCTTGGTTTACAATTACATATCAAACTGTTTTAGGACATTTAAACAAATATTTCTTACGTTATAAATGATTGTTAATGAGATGGTGATATAATTCTGTTAGCGTCAAATACTGTGAGGTGAATCCTGATGGGGTGCATGAGTACAGATAAATACCTTACTATTCAGAAGGCATACTTTAACTGAGGTCTATTGTGCTGCATTCTGTAGATTTAATTAAGGAGTGATTTGCTGATCAGGTTTCTATTTTGTCATTCGAACATGTTCCTCCTACCATGCCCAGGAATGGTTTATGGGCTAGTACAACATTTAGGTAATTGATAGCTGTATCCTAAGCAATTATTGCTTTTAAGTTTATTTTTAGCTAAGTCATTTGGAAATTTGGGCAATAGGGGCCAGGAATTGAGAGAAACCCATTTTTCTGGAGACCATAATGTTATAACATTGGTAGTCATATAATATATAAAAAGGTTCAAAGCAGCAGGATTTAGTAACTCCAGGTACTCGGTTTAAGAGGAACAGAGTTTTCATTAACTTAAACAATCTACAAACTGACATGAGCTTCTGGCAGAAATTTACCACTAAGATGAAGTCATCCTTAAGCTTATAGAAGCTGGGTTATAGAAGTGTTCCATCATTGTTTCAGAGGTATATTATTTTGAAAGATCACGCAGTACTGTACAGCATTTTGGAAACCTTGAGGGGAGGCTGCTGTCAACTTGGGTGATCTTTGATGATATATAATATAAATTTACTCAGTGGATTCTTGCAAAATGTGCAAAAGGAAGGAAAAGTTGCAAACAGGCAAACATATGGAGACCAACATAACATTTCTGGAGAATACACACTATGCACTTGTTTCTAACCAAGCATGAAAAAGTATGCACTTACTTGGTTTCCCTCTGGAATAAAATTCTTATCATTCAAGAACATCTGATACATCAGGATAAGGCAAGGAAATAATCATCCCACAGTTTGTAGATTGTTCAGATCAGTGAAAACTCTGATGAAGGATCATGGACCTGAAACATTGACTCACTTTCTTTTCTCCATAGATGCTACCTGACCTGCAGAGTGTTCCCATTGATTTTTGTTCAATGAAATCTATTCCTCTTAAATCAAACCATTGGAGTGACTAAATTACATTGCTTTAAAACATTTAGAACAATATATGTATGCTAATATTACAGTTTTTCATAATAACCTCTCATTCCTTGCTCTGTATTGTCCATTGTTATCACGAACTTCAACTGACTGACTGTCTAGGTTGATATTTCAATGCAGTACCAGGCTGCACTGTCAGATGGGCTGTCCTTCAGCTAAACTGTTAAACTAAAGTCCAACCTTCCCATTCAAGTGGATATTAAAAATCCCATGGGACTATTCAAAAAGTGGATGTATTTTCAATGTCTAGGTGGTCCACCCCCCTATATAAAATTGGTCATTCATTTTATGATTATTAGTACAATTCCTATTTGTTGATCCTCCTCACTCCTTTTGCCATATTTCCCTTCAACAAGGGAAATATGGCAAAAGGAGGAAACAAACGTAAACAAGTCTTGCTTACGTTCAATTGGAAGAAGTTGTCCCTCGTCCAGGACTCAATGTCGGACAGACATGCTATCAGAACATCGATGGTCTGGGGGTTGAGGGATGAGGCGGAAAGGTACAGTTGGGTGTCGTCCGCATACATGTGGAAATTTACCCCATGTTTGCGGATGACATCGCCCAGAGGGAGCGTGTAAATGGTGAAAAGGAGGGGGCCAAGGACAGAGCCCTGGGGGACGCCATGGGAAACTGTGCGGGGGTTCCCATTCGGTTATTTTTCTTTTCGTTTTCACTCTTAACTTTTTGGATAGTTTAGCAGATAGATTTCTCCTCCACTATCTATTCTCTGCCTCCCCCAGGTGGGAGTCCTGTAGCTCAGTGGCTGCACTCGCCTCACAAGCAAGAGATCTAGGCTTGATTCCTGGCAGGGCGAAACCTTGGGCAAGTTTCTTTACATGCCTAATAATAATCCTTAAAAAAAATCAATAATTTGGTCACTCAATCCACGATTATTTGTGGTATATTGCTGTCAATTGGCTGCCACGTTTCGCACACAAATATACAGTCAATTCACTTTATAGTAAATTCTGTGAAGCGCTTTGAGACGTCTAGAAAACGTGAAAAGCGCTACATCAAATGCAAGGATTATTATTATTATGGCTTTTTGTGGGACATTGCTGTGTGTAAATTGGCTCGTGTGCTCACTTAAATATAGACAAGCACTTTACTTTTCAGAGAAGAAAAGCTCTGAAGATCTTTTGTCATTATAAGTTACAATTATTATTTTTATTATAGGACCATTCTGTACAATGGCCTTCAGAAATTTAGAATATGTTAACAAAATCTTTCGACTTTCCTATATAAAGTTTTTATGCTGTAGAAACCAAATGTGACAAATTGCTCATGTTAAAAGTAACATTGACGTTGTATGCTAATCGGAGTATAATGCCAGGTGCTAGGGCACTTAAACCAATTTTTTTTGCAAATGACTTACTTATCTTTTACTCACCATTTTATTTGAAATGGAATAGAAAACTTAGTATTTGAAATACTGTAGTTTCTTTTTTTGAAAAAAACATGCAATATAGAACTACAGTATTCCGAATGTTAAATGACTTCTATGAAGGGAAATAAATCATTTATGACTGAAGCTGATTTGTGTGCAGCTGGATGAAGGTGGATTACTCATCTCTTAACTTTGATGTTATGCAGGACAGGAGGGCCACATAAATTAAGGCTATTTTAGATAACCAGTCTAAAATGATGAAACAGACGGGTTGAGTGACTCATTTAAAATGATCACGACACTTAGCTACTATGCAATGCAGTCTGGCTCAGTGCTATGTTGCATTGTTGGAGGTGCCATCTTTCGGATAAAACGTTAAGCCAAGGTCCCGTTTGCCTGTTCAGGTGGATGTTAAAGATCCCATGACACTATTTGAAAAGTGCAAGGAGTTTTCTCATGTTGCCTTGGGCAACAATCATCCTAATAAAATTGATCACTCACTCCATGATCTGTTTGTGGGATGTTGCTTGTGCAAACTGATTGCTGCATTTCATCCACAAATGAATCCACAATACACTTTACAGTATATCCTGTGAAATGCTTTGAGATGTCTCGAGGAAGTGATATGGCAGTGCTGTATATTGAATGCAAGGATTATAATAAAAGTAATCATAATCCTTGTATTTGATATAATTATTATTATTAAGCGTATGTTTCAAGCTTCAGAGAAACACGGCAAGATGTACATCTGGCTTGTTCAACTGACAATCAAAATCATCCACATTTGAGATTCTGCAAGCTACAAATTACTGGAACTGAGTATGTGCCAATGTGGTACAGAACTGAACTTAACTGCATCAAGGCGTTTCTGATTTCATTTGACTATCAACTGTGCCACATTTTTGCTTTCTGTGTATATCTTTGCTTATTGTATCAGCCTGGCTCAGTGGTAGCACTCTTGTCTATACAACACTTGAAGGTTGAGGGTTCAAGCCCCACGACAGGACATGGAATCACACAGTCTAAGTTCTAAGGTCTAATTTCTCTCTGTGACTTTTCATTTGTTGAATTCAAAGCTGAAGGTTGAGATCATGCAGTTTGACTTCCATGAAATAGTAAAATGTCTTAACGGAGTGATTTTACTTCTTGCTACAGTAATACATATGTTTTAACACTCTGTGTTGGGTGCAATTTTATCTTTTTATCATTAAATAATCATTTATTTGAGTATATGGGAGTAACACATTAAAAAAAATCTAACTTCACACAAAAAAAATCCAGGTTCAACAGCTTGGATTTACACAGCGCCCTCCACGCCAGACGGAACCTCAGAGCGCTTCACAATAACGGATCCCAGGGTCAATGTGGGCAAAGGTGACCAAATGCGTGGTCGAAAGGGAAGGTCTTTAGTGCAGAGGAGAGCAACAAGGTTGATTGCAATGTTAAGAGGGGTGAGGTATGAACAACAATATATGCTTTGGCTGCTCGGCCTCAAAATAGATAACTCAGAGAAGAGCTTAGTGAGATATATAAGATGCTAATGCGAATATAGAAAGTAAAGCCAAACAAATACTGTACTTTCAAATTCCAGCATGTGAAAGGATAGTTGAGGCCATAATTCAAAACTCATCTGAAAAGCAACTGGATAGAAAAATAAGCAATAACAGAAAAAAATCTTATGTATCCTAAAAAGGTGACTGCCATAGAAATGGGAAGAAGGGAAACAAATCAAATTTAATGATAAATATATGAACAGTTTGTTTTTCAGGAAGATAACCAGCTAAAATGGTTTTAATTAAGAACACAGTTGTGAACAGAAGAAAATTAGAAGAGGTGCATACATTCCTAGTTCCATTTAAAAAACAAAACATATTTATGCCTAATGATCCTCTTAATTGCCTTGAAAAAAAACTACAAGGATCATTAAAGAGTTTCAAACCTCTTTTGGGATCGGTAATTTTGTTTGGAGAACATCCAAAAAGATATTCTCTTTAGTCTGCCACTGTCCCTGACAATATAATAGCAGATATGAAGGCTGTACACTATGGTTTACTGCAGAACTGTGGCCGATGTATATGAACACTAATTTCAGTGGAGTCGGATCTACAATTATGCCTGTATCCAACATTGGACAACATTGGAAGGGTGATTCTATAATCATCAGTACATTACCGGTATCTACTGATGGAGAATGAGATGCACTAACCCAACAAGGTCAGAAATGCTAATCAGAGAATTATCCCTTGGGTTTAGGCCTTTTCAGTACATTGGGATGTCCTCCGACGTGAAAGGCGCTGTATAAATGTAATTTTGTTGTTTACTTTGAGTCAGAAAGCCACCTGGCTTCTATTTTAAATGGGAATTAAAATGGCAGTTCCTCTGCACTGTTTAGCTCAAACTCTGACGATGAAACAAACCTCGTAATGTAATAGAATTATTCAAATGGAGAGACTAGCCTTGTAGTTGTAATATTAACTCTAAACTACAAAATAAGCTTGAAAATATAAAATTAAGTGATCACCGAATGACCTCCACTTGTACTGTAAAATTATATGATTATACAATTCTACCTCAGTTTCTCTTCTGTTTTCCACTTACCCTTTCATTTTAATTTGCTTTAAAATGTATTTTAATTTCAATTTCATTATAAAAAGTAAATATTCCATGAATATATTTCAGTAGTGTAATATTAATGTTCATTTCATCACTACATCACTCGATTGAGCAGAAAATCATCAGTGATCAATTTTCCTCTGAATGCCTGTAGCCCAGAGAAATTAGTAAAACCTATACCTGCTAAATCTTTCAAATGTGTGTTCACATTCTTCATCTCTACCCTAATTGTAGAACTTTAAATACAGGTTCCTTTGAATGAATATCCATGAAACATTTAGCTGTAATTTGCTAATTTAATTTGCTTGTTGTTCAATTGCTGCAGAATTTGGAATACAGCCTGGCTCACTTGAAAACACTGTTATCTCTGAATCAGGGGCTTGGAGACTTCGAGCTCATAGCCTAGCATAACACTCCAGTGCTGCCAGAATCCAGCACTCTAAAACCCTAAAACAGGTCATAGTGTCGAATCAGTACATGTAATGTACTGGAGAAAAGAGATCAGAAAAATATGAAGTGATGGTCATTCACTAGTGATTAAACGTGTTGTCATTTGTCCTGCAGACAAAAATGCTTCAGTATTTCTCTAAGGTCATTGAGCTGCAGAGAAAAAAATATGTCCCTCTTCAGCATTGCGTTTGTACCATAATTTCTCTCCTGTAAAATAGTGCTGTAAGTGTAGATAAATAGTTTGTGGAGCAATCATCTGACTGTTCTCATTATGTTATAGATTTGGAAAACAAAATATAGTACCATCAGTAGATGTGATGAGTAACGTCAAGATTTATTGTGGTTTTGAATATTTTGCAAAACAAATATGGAAAACATCCAATTTGTGTTCTTTTCTTAACAATTAATTCAGTCAAGACACTGAAATACCTATATTACTGAAACGTCCCCTTTATCATCATTTCAATTTCCAGGATTTTCCCTTTACCATCCCCACCAGATCTTGGTTTTATTTCAAGGCTTTGTTGTCAAAATCAACACAGCTTGGGTAACCTCCGCCACACAGACAAATGGACATTCTTGTTCCGAAATTCTTTCACTGATAACCCCATTAACTGCTGTTAGTAACAGGGTTTTTTTAATGCCCATCTGACTTAAGAAGATCTGTAAACTTCTTAAAGCAATGCCAAAATTACAGCAACATAAAACATTAAAACATTAAAGTTAAATGTTGCATTAGGAACAGTTTTCAGATTCCCTGTTAATTAAATGCATTTAAAGTAAAATTGTACTAAAGTATTAAAGGCAATGCATTTTCTGACAGTAGAGAGGGTTTTACAGAGAGTCCTTTCGGGATTAAGTGAAAATATTGCAATTACTTACTGAAATATTTTGTTATACTTGCTCAGAGCAAAGTGTGGCAGAAAATCAATTTAATGGCCATCAGAGAGCAAGACTATTATGTACAGAATACACTTTTGAAGAATAGCGCACCCATGTTGGAATAGCAATTTCTTCCTGCAGTTGTATGATACGTTTTTCTTTGGAATGACAAAGATTGGAGGTGGTAACTTAACAACAGGTTCAGGCATTTCCAAGTCTGGTCAGACCATCCAACTTTCTAAATAGTTCCTCTGACACAACTATAATAATAATAATCCTTGCAGTTGATATAGCTATCTCAAGATCCCAAAGCCCACGCTCAGCAAACAAAATACATTTTCTTGATTGAATATTTCTTGATTTATGCCTTAAATCAAGAAGTGTTTAAGCAAGAAAAAACCTGAAAGCACACTGCTGATCAAACACAGCTTACTTAAACTCGTGGGAATGTTCAGGGAGCTATTTATTGACAGCCCATGGGCCACAGGTTGCCCACCATTGCTTTATAGTGTTATGTTCAACACTCTGAAAAGCTATCCCATGTGCAGGATGCTACATTAATGGCAGTTGTAATGATAGTTTGTTCACATGCTTATCCTCTTTTACTTCCAGACAGCTTACTCACTTTGTTGTCCTTATTTTGAAATGCATGAATTTGAATTTTGTACAGCTATTCTAAGATGAAAACTATATCCAGCTTATTTTCATTTAAAATATGATTATAAAACTGCGACAACATTCATAAATCATGTCAGGTTGCATATCAATGTGAAAATGTAGGTGACACAAAGTGCAACATCTCTTGTATTAACTTTACCCGTCTCCCAACAGTTTCATTTTCCTGAATTGTGTTTTTAATTAAACCAATGTTTTTGCTTCTATTACTTTGCTCAGTGAATTATTCCAAACATTTATCACTCTGAATAAAGGAGTTTCCTGACATTTGTTCTAGATTTAGTGTTCATTGATTTCCTGTGGACTCATCCTGAAAATGAATCCTTGAATCTGATATAATATTTTTTTAAATCCTTGCATTTGATACACTGCCCTATCACACCTATTGAATGGTCTCAAAGCTCTTCACTGATTTTAATGAAAAATTTGGGACTGTGTATTTGTAATGAACATGACAGCCAATATATGCACATTGATGTCCCACAAACAGCCATTAAGTGAATGACTAATTTTATATGGAAGCTGTGGATGACAGGAGACTGGTAGAAATTTTGTTTTCTTTTCAAATAGTGCTATGAGGTCTTCAACATCCGCCCGATCAAGCAGACAGGTTGGAGGTGGTAACTTATTTTTAATATCTCATTCCAAGGACAGAACTTCTTACAAGGCTGTACATTCCCAGCACTGGTGTCATTGGCGATTCGATAATAACTTTTAAAAGAGAAGTAGATCATTATTTGCAGAGGACAGGTCTGCAGTGCTATGGAGAGAGAGCGGGGTAATGGAATTGATTTGGACAGCTCTTTTCAAAGGACTGGCACAGGCACAATGAGCCCAGTGGCATCCTTCTGCACTGTATACGTCTATGATTTTAGATTATGAGCTCAAAGTCCTGACTTATTGTCCTTATTTTCAGTTCATTAAACTAAATTACAAGAATATTTCTAATATCAGTGAACTATGTTAAAGTGTAGTACATCATGTATCATGTTGGAGAGCAACTGTACTGATTAAAAATGCATTGTCAGAATTTCTGAACTGGATTGAAAAAGCTAATTAGTTTAAAGCTTTAGGAATAAACATAGATAATTGTCTTTCCTTTACTAATGATGACAGAAAAGGCTAATTTTGGCAAAACATAGCTAGAACAGACATTGGAAATATTTAATACCCTAGTCTGATGCAAATCAATTTATTCTTATCGATCAGGCATTGCAATGTCATTAATGTGTAATGCTAAAAGCAATCTGTCATGCACTGGCACTGCTTTCTTTATATTTTGCAAGTGCTCGAGGTATTTGCATCTGTGTTTGCAGCGGACAGGTTGGAAAAATATGTATAATTACGCAAAATTGTTCTTGCACTTTTTGCAGGTTAAACTGTAAAATGGCCTCCACAACTATTTTAATGGAAAATATGCACATGAAAGTATTACCGCTAGAACATACCGTGTGAAGGGTGCTTTATAAATGTAAGTTGATATTGTTACTGTGGAATTCTTTGAGGCATTTCAACATTTTACGAACCAGAAAAATGGAAATTCTTTCTTACACATCATTTAGTCAAGCACATCAGGATACTACCAGCATTGAAGGAATCTTTGGAAATATAAGTGGTTGTTGTAGTCATTTAAAGCAATTAACTGACTTTCTTTAGAGAGATTAGCAAATTTGCCTTGATGAATCCAAATTTCCTGTAGAACAGTCTGATTTATTAGTTTACTTCAAAGAAACATATTGACCTTGAATTATAGTAAAATTTTCCATTTTGTTTCTGTGCTGGGTGATTCTTGATCATACCACTGTATCATGTTTCAACATTATACAGTCTATAAATATGTAATTCCTTCTTACTTATCATCTA
Organism: Hydrolagus colliei; assembly: GCA_035084275.1. NCBI lineage: Eukaryota > Metazoa > Chordata > Chondrichthyes > Chimaeriformes > Chimaeridae > Hydrolagus > Hydrolagus colliei. The sequence continues at coordinate 10,146,687 of CM068748.1, forward strand.
GTTGAAAACAACGAAGATGCTACCCCAATTAAGGGTGCTACATGAATGCAAGTTTTTTTGTTGTAGTCTTTCAGGCATGAACAGAAAAAAGTTAATTAATAAATTAAATGAAACAATTTGATAGTGAAAATGAATAGCATTTCCCTAACGGTTGTATGGTATGATGCAAATTACTCATTACTCATAAACCATAGATACCTTTAATAATAATACAATAATCCTTGTATTTGATATAGCATTTTTCACGTCTCAAAGTGCTTCACAGAATATACTGTAAAGTGAATTGACTGCATATTTTATGGGCGAAACGTGGCAGCCAATTGCGAACAACAGTGTCTCACAAACAGTCAAGGATTAAGATGACCAATTTTTTTTCCCTTTTTTTGAGGGCTTATTGTCAGGGGTATGGAGTAAAGAAACTTACCTAAGGTTTCACCCTGCCTGGAATCAAACCAAAGTCTCTCACTTGCAAGGCAAGCCTCTATACAGGCTCCCCGAAGGACCTTTCACTTTACTGTTCATGTGTAATAATTTTTTTAGATGGGGGGGGGGGGGGGGAATCATTCTTTTTTTAAAAAACACTTATGTTTATACTGGTTTATCCCAACCTTCAAGTATGTGCCTTTAATTTTCACTTTCCAAAATTATTGGTTTTGACAGTCATAATAGTTATAATAATAATCTTTCTAGCATAATATGTGACCATCAGATCTTCTTCAGCAGGTACACACTACTTGTGTACGTGCTGGAGCACTATTCTTGAAAACTTTGGTGGACATCTCCAAAGTCTTGACAGCTCTGACATTTGTTCTTCTAAACATGTTGCCAATTTTATGATCTTGCATCAAAGATATGGTGAGGCTTTCTAGTTTTACTTGATCTGTGTTGTAGTTATTGGTTTATTCTCAGGCTTTTTCCATTAGCTCAGGATTTCCCTTGGGTTCTCTTCTTTGTTCCTTCTCTACATCAATAACCTCCTCTATTCATTATCCAACGCTATACACTCTTTTACTGATGAATCCACACTTCCTTCATCGACACCTTTCAGATTACATTATACTAATGCATACAACCTTCAGTCTAATGGCTCAAAACTAAACTTTTAATAACTCTTTTCCTTTTGATGTCATTGATAATGTTGTACTGCTCCCACATCTGGCACTCTCTATATTGCTGTTGAGATTGCAAAAAAAGGCTAATCATCTTCACCTCCATTCGCTCGCTTATTTTGTCAAAATCTATTGCATCTCTTTCTCATTTATTGATACCACTATAGTTATTGCTCTTCAGAACCTACACACTCTAATTCCTTTTGACAGCCTCACTGTGTTTTAACTAAACTTCATCACTGTCACCTGCTCCAATTCATTTTTAGCCAGAAGCTAAAGACTGCTGAACTCCTTAAATTCCTCAGTCTTCCCTTCTCCACACAATATAAAGCCTTCTAAAACCAAAGTTTGCATTATCCAATTACAGTACTTCTCAATTTATCGGGCTTCTTTGCTACTCTTTCAATGTCAGTGCACCTTGTCTTATCACCTTGGCATGTCGATTAGTTCTCATGTATAGTTCCACATCTTAGTTATTTTGGCCTGTTTCAGTTCTTACTATTATTACAATTATTCTGCGACAGAGTTCTATCATTAGATTTTTTTATTAACAGGGTTTGTTCTGTTCATGGAAGATGTGGTGTTGTTGGAGGTGACATCCTTTGAATTAGGCATTAAATACAGGTCCCTGGTGGACATTAGTAATAATAAACAGCAATTCAATCTGAATCTGAAGAAGAAGAAAGATAAGGCCATGTTGGGAATATATTCTTTCATGTGTTCTTTATTATTAACAAATAATCAACATTAAACATCCCATGGCACGACATAGAAAGAGAAGAGTGTTTTCTTCGGGTGTCCTGGCCAACACTCCCCAAATAAAATAGGTTATTCATTTCATGAATGGATATTTGTGGGACATTGCAGTGTGCAAATTGGCTGGAGTCACTGCACATTTGGTAAATTCTGTGAAGCATTTTGAGACAACCTTCTGACATATTAACAAATGTAACATTTTGATTTAAATGGCAATCATTTAAATCAAGTTGAGTTGAGTGCAACTGATATGTGCTTTGGGATCAGGTGAAATAACTTTTTCCAAAATAAACTTATTTATTTTCTTCGGATTTGAATAAAATTGCCGTACATTTCCCAAAAACTTTACATCTGCATTTTTGTCTTTCATCTGCAGTTTATGTTTATACATTTAATGCTCTGGGTTTGAAACCATTTGAAATAAACAGTAACTGAAAGAGTTCAGATCTGACAATGATACCTATACAGTATATAATTATTTGGTTGGCTGAGTGGATTTGTGATTTTGATTAATTCAAAAATTGAAGGTTAATTTTTTTTAAATGCATACATTTAACAAATATCAATACAATAAGAGTACAATAATCCCAAAATGTTTCAATGTACCATTTAAAAAAAACATTCGCACTTAAAATATTGACATTGCCATAATTTACCTGAATACTTTTCATAAATGGTAAGCCATCTCACTCAGTCCTGCACCATTTGTGAAAAATATATCTATGTGAGGAAAAATGAGATACCTAGCAAGGCAACATCATGAGAAGAGAGAGGGTACAGGTTTAAAATTAATGTGCCTTAAACAGGATTGGAACTTTTTTTTAAGCATTACAGAGTATTGGATACATAGAATTTTTTTTCGATTAAATTAATCAATTAGCTGATACTCCCATCAAAAGTTCCTTAAAAACTTGTGGATAAGTATTTCCTTGTATCATATATACTACAGTAAAGGAGAGTAATCATCCCATTGAGTCAAAAATGGTTCTATCCACTGGAGTTAACTACTGTTTATTCCCAGTTTATTCCAAGTTCCTTTTTATTTTCCATTTTCAAAAGCTTATTTAAAACCTTTTGGTTTCTATCTCAATAGGCACTCATGCCGAAGCATTCAGTATACTAATGATTCATTATGTTCTAATCTTCCTTTCAATGCCCATATAAAGTCTATTTGTTACTGATTTGTAGGAACTGAGCTTTTACAAACAATCCTCCCACTTTCAACTTTTGAAGGAAAAATAGAATTTTGGAGGATTCCAGGTTACTGACTGAGATAAACAAGCATCCCACCTGACAGTGATTTCTGTGATGCTAGGGTTAGTGAAGGGAATTTTTTTCTATGGAGGGAAGAAGAATCCAGATATTAATATTCCACGCTTTATTCATGATTACCTTTGGGGTTCAGAACTCGTATATATAAATCTTAAAAGTGCACTTTAATACAATCCTGTGATTTAAACTGACTTAGTTCACCTTCAGTACTTCTAATTCTATGGCTTAATGTCAATTAGTGGTTTGCTTTGGTTGAACAATCTGTTCCTACTGTGAAGATTTATATTCTACAAACATATTCACTTGTAAATTTATGCCATATGATTCTGATTTAAATTTACAGAGCAATATTAAACAAACCTTAACTACATCTTAGGAAATAAATCATTGTCCTCTTACCAGTAGTCTGTTTTTTTTAAAGTCATAGGAGTTTCTTTTGCTTCATTTGCTCACTACAGATATAATGTCATTAATCTCAATTTGGATCTCCTAAGGAAATCATTAGACATTTTAAGGACATCGCTGTTTCTCTGTGTACATTTCTGAAAGCTTTGGGATTTATGACTCAGTGCTCACTTTCTGAAACTGGTTTGTTTATTTATACACACTTTATTTCAATCTTTGAGTCCTGAACATCTTTCTAGATTTCCAGATTTATATGCATTCCATTGTGCAGTTATAAAAAGATTATTCATCTTTAATGACAGATATGATAATTAGAATATTAAATCTTATTAAATATTAAATCTTACAAAAATGTTGGCTGGATCTAGATTTATTCTGTTTATGTAGCACTTCAGTGCTTTCAGAATTTGCCAGATCTTTGAATTCAATCTGTCAGTTTCCTGTAGTTCGTAAAAGAAATAGTTTCAAAATCAAAAAGTTGTATGCAAGAGTTCTGGACACTCTGAAATCCAAAGAAAATAGTGTAAATATAGAATATAGAGTAAATGCTACCTCCTAGCTCAGTTCTAACAGTTTCTTGAGAAAAATTATTGTTGCCTTTGTCTCCAACTTTCTTTATTTATATCCCAAAATAGCACTTGAAGTGTCCTGCTGAGTAGAGAATATATTTACTGTGCTTCTAGGATGAGCAACCATGACAGGGTTGACAAGTTAATAGCTGGTCTTGTTCCTGTTGATAATAGCAAGAACAACAATGTGGAAAACATATGATGTTAGCTGCTATTACTCTTGGTCTCCCCCTCCCCAAAGCTTAGCATCAGAGCCTCACCATTGACATGGGTGAGGGTTGGGCGTGGGGGAATGGAAGAAATCCAAAATACCAGGCTAAAAAACAATCCAACATTGCTCCTAAATATTGTTCACAAATCTCACAAATACCAATCACTTTACAACTACAGTATAATGCTTTGGCAAAATGTCATCTTCATATCTTGTTGCTTTTGTGTGAAAGTGAAACATACCAGTTAATACAATATTATATATGGAATTTTGCATATTTGAACTGCTGGCATTTTAACTGTGATAAATCAGTAATTACATATTGAAAATGGAATGGAGAATCCATTTTTCATTTCTGAAGAACAAAAATCTGATCAACTTAATCAGATACAGTTTTAAGAAATTCAAATGTCAAAGCAGTTTGTTTTTGTGCTACGTAAAAGTTTATGGTAAGATTCTTTGGAAGGCAGTTTTTAATCTTGCAGCAAGACACCAGGGAAGGTATTTTCAGTTTGGTTTGGATACTCTTCAGCGTGGTGGTAGGTTTCCACATGTATCAGATCAAACGTAAATAATTGTATGTCAAGTAAGAATGCCTTGAACTAATAACTCTATACCCTGTGGTAGATAATTAATTAATTAACAGAACAACTGTTTAATTTATAAAGATTTTAGATTAGATATTTTTAGGTTACTTAAGAAAAGTTGGGTTAATAAAGGATAGTCAACATGGATTTGTTAATGGTAAATCATGTCTAACAAACCTAATTTAGCTTTTTGATGAAGTAGCTGAGACAGTGGATGAAGGTAGTGCAGTTGATGTAGTTTATATGGATTTTCAAAAGGCGTTTGATAAAGTGTCATATAAGAGACGTAAGCAAAATAGTAGCCAACGTTATTAAAGGGACAGTAAAGGCATGGATATAGAACTGGCTGGGAGAAAGAAAGCGGAAAGCGGCGGTGAACAGTTGTTTTTCTGATGGAGGCAAGTGTGCATGTTGTCCCCCAGGGTCAGTATTGGGACCACCTGTTTCTTTTGATCTATATAAATAACCTAGATTTGGTTATGGGGAGTACAATTTCCAAGTTTGCCAATGATACTAAGCCAGGATAGTAGTCGGCTGCAAAAGGACATAGACTGACTGGTAAAATGGGCAGACACATGGCAAAGCAAGGTTTAATGTGGAGAAATACAAAGCATTTTGGGAAGAAGAATGAGGAGAGGCAATATTAGCTAGATGGTACAATCATAAAGGGGGTGTAGGAACAGAGAGACTGGGGGTTCACATAAGTAAATATTTGTAGGTGGCAGGACAGGTAGATAAACTTGTTTTGAAAAATTTCAGGGATAAATAAGGGATATATCAGGGATAAATAGAAATATCCGGGATAAATAGAAAATAAAATTCAGGAATTTATGATGAACGTTTATAAAACACTGGTTAGGCCTCAGCTAGAGTACTATGTTCAGTTCTGGCCACCACACTTGGATGTCAAGGCATTGAAGAGGGTGCAAAGATGATTTACCAGACTGGTACCAGGAATGAGGGACTGCAATTATGAGGAGAGGCTAGAGAAGCTAGGATTATTCTCCTTGGAAGAGAGAAAATTGAGAGGAGACTTAATAGAAGATTTCAAAATTATGAGGGGATTCAATATGGTGAATAAGGAGAAATGTTTTCAAGCAACAAGTTGTTCGGATCTGGAATGCATTGCCTGAAAAGGTGGTGGAAGCCAGTTCGATAACACCTTTTAAGAGAGAAGTAGATAATTGTTGGGGGAGGACAAGTTTACAGGGCTTCGGGAAGAGAGCGGGGGAGTGAGATTGATTTAGATAGCTCTTTTTAAAGAGTCAGCACAGGCATGATGATCTCCTTCTGTGCTGTATACTTTTATGATTCCATGATTTCTAGCTAATTGAAATAAGACTGCTCATTATCAAAAGTTAACAAAGTTAGAAAAAGAAAAGTGAAAGATTTTGTGGTGATTATTGTTTATTCACTTAAAATTTCCAATCAATGTGAAGCTGTTAGCAACAAAATGTAATTGTGGGAAATATCTTTCAGAACATTTGCTTATAATGGCCCATTCACACTACATGTTTAGCTGTAGATTGAATACACAAGTGAATGCTGAAAATTCAATATGAATTTGTTTTGGGAGCTATCAATTTGATTTTGAGCTACCTTCAAAACCATCCCAGAGTGATATTTTGGAATTGAATATACTCTGCTGGCTTTAGTCTAAATCCATTTTTACATCTTTCCAAAATACATGATATTGCATCTTCATCAAAACAAGTTCTATATATGGGAATTCTCACAAATTAGAGGTGAATACATTTTGGTTTTTAATTGAATTTGGTCTGTTTTGTGTCGATCTATTCATCCCCTGTGTGTACTGCAATGTCACTTTCAGCCAAACACTTGATTACCACTGACAGTACATTTAAACATTTTACTAGGTCCTTTACCACTGCTATTGGCAGACGGTAGCAAAACCGAAAAACTAACTGTTTCTCTCCTGAGCTTAAACCTACAGCAAGCTAACTGGACAAGTATCCCTGTAGAGAGAGAAATATGACTCAGAGAAGTGATGACAGTAAAGAAAGCCTGAAAACAGATCACAGGATGAAAACAAAATTGTATCTGACATTGGAATTTAATCACCTATGACAGGTCCTGCCGATGAGTTGGTATGTCATCAGCAGTACTCTGGAGTACTGCAGATCACCTGACTCAGAGGGGTAACTCTTTGAACCTGAAGAGGGGCCGAGGAACAGTTCCTGGTGTCCTGGCCAACAATTCTACAGATAAACAAAAGGCAAAGTACCTCATAGTCTGGAAATCTGGTATAAACACAGAAGTTGCTGGGGGCAACAGCAGGTCAGGCAGCATCCATGGAGAGAGGAAAATGAGTTAACGTTTCAGGTCTATGTCCTATTGTCAGAAGGAGGAGGGGTAGGGTTGTTAGAAGGGAGCAGATCAAAGTGGTCATTCGCTTCATGGCTGTTTGTGCAGCATTCCCCCAGCACTGGACTGGTATATCAATTTAGAGCTGAAAGTTAATCCGTCAACAATTTTTTTTTTAAAATCTTTAAAAAAAACACAATAATAAAAATTGGCCATTTCAATCAACGACTATTTGGGATACTGCTGTGTGAAATTGCCTGCCGCGTTTTGCCCACAAATTCACTTTACAGTATATTCTGTGAAGCACTTTGAGACATTGATAAGATGTGAAAAGCAGTATATCAAATGCAAGGATTATTATTATTATCATAAAGTTGCAATGAGGCTTGACTTCACAGTCTTCTGACTGAAAGACGAGAGTGCGACCAACTGAACCAAGCTAAAACCAGGTTAGAAATAACGGAAAATAGATAACAATAATGAAAAGGAAGTTAAATTAGTGAAAAGAGGTTGTATTAGGAAATAGAAGAAAGATTGCTGATGTATTTAAAATGTTTCTTTTTAACTATTTTGCAAACTTGTCCTTTTTAAAAATATATCTGATAGTGGATTATGGTATAGTTAACAGCACAGTAACAAAAGCTACTCAAAGTTTGACCTGATGTCCAAGTAACGTTATTAGGCAATATTTCCTTTGATCAATCTCTAAAAATTTGAAAAAATAGTTGATACCCAGAGAGAGAAAACTCTGCTACTGTGACGATTAATATGTTCTACTCACAATTTTGTGTCTCATAATTGAACGTGGCACATTAAAATTATTTTATTTATATCTGGAACTTGTGGGCTGAATGCATATCCAACTCTGAAAGATGGACACTTTAGAGATGGCCTGATTATAGCTTTCTTTCATAACTACTATGGGCATCAGATACTTCATTACTATTTGGAGTGATTATCCTTCTATAATTCAATTCAATGTGGGGCAGTGAATAATGTATACTATGTCAATGTCTATCTGGCTAATTCAGTGGAACCTTCATAGAAAGTAATATTGATGCAAAGATATCCTCCCATATCGGGAGTTTCACTAGATCAGTATCCAGGAACATTAGACCATTGATTCACACTGAAAATAAAGTGGGCCAGAAGGTGGTAAAATGTTTTCACTCTATATGGAGATTCTTTGTTCTAGAGTTCAAGCAGATTTCACAAAGTTTAACTTCCTTCCTTCTAGTCCTGTAGCTGAGTAGTTAGAATACTCACCTCGCAAAAGAGAGGATTTGGATTCAATGCCCGAGCAGGGTAAAACGTTGGGCAAATTTTCTTACTCCAAATGCTTGTTTACCTAGCGGTAAGTCGGAACACAGTTGCTAGTCGATTGGTAGATCACTTTTCCTGGGGTAATAATTCCTTCAAAAAATTATAATAAATTGGTCACTAGATCCACAACTGTTGTGGGAGATTGCTGTGTGCAATTGGCTACTGTGTTTTGCTGACAAAATATACAGTCAATGTATTTTACAGTATATTCTGTGAAGTGCTTTGAGATATCTCAATCACATGATAAGACGCTTTGTCAAATGCAAGTGTTATTATTATTTCTAGTCTGGCTATTTCACTGCCTAATTTACCTGAGTCTAGATTTACAATGAGCCGAGTTCCATCAGCCTTTTCAATCATTAGGTTCAAGCAAGATCCAGGTCTCAGATATAGCTTGGAAGTCTGATTCAGATCTTGCCTTTATCTATTGTTTGATGTAGTCCTCAATCAAAATAAGTGGGATATTTGGATTAAAAACGCAGTATTGAACAAATAAATATTTTATATGACTTTAAGTACATCACATACAGAAGTAGAATGCTCTACTGTAGTAGGTAATGGTTACCCAATTTTTTATTTTCTCAATTTTTAATGAGCCTTATGTCAATACAACTCTATCTGACTGTTGGTAAGTGCTAGAAAATCCTGGGGTAAACTCACCCAGTGTATTCCCCTGCAGGGTTACTGCTGACATTTAAGAATTTGTCATGTGCGGAGTCATTAATACTAACACCTACTTGGAGTACTGCTATGTTGTGTACTGATAGGGTTGATTAAATTGAATTTAGATACTGTACTACTATTCTAAGGTCAATGCAGTAATGTTCATTTTTCAGGCTCAAAGTCAGACATTTTAATGGTTAGATTTTTTTCCATCAAGTCCCATTTAGAATTATTTTTGATAAATATTAAATTCACAGAAATTTTGTGAATTGATTGGGATTGTGACTATGCATAAACTAGGCAATATGCATGTTTGCCGATTGACATAGGGAGTAAGGAGGAATCTTAAATTGGGGAAAATTCTCCAATAAAGCATATTGTACTTCTTTATTCAGCTCATTTCACCCTGAAAATATACAGTCAATTCAGTATATTCTGTGAAACATTTCAAGACGCCTTAAAGACCTGATAAGGCGCTGTGACAAATGCAAGGTTTATTATTATAAATTTTCAACTGCAACTTGGACTTCGCATAATAATAATAATCCTTGCATTTAATATACCGCTTTTCACATCTTATCAACGTCTCAAAGTGCTTCACAGAATACACTGTAAAGTGAATTGACTGTATATTTATGGGCGAAACACGGCAGCCAATTGTACATACCATTGTTAAGCATAACAGCAAAGAAGCATAATATGTCATATTATGGTTCCAAATGATTCAAACGATTCAAATTTATTGTACTGGTAATTAATTGGATTGTTCATTCCTTTTCTTTCTCCACACTGTGTCCCCCAAAGCAGCGCTCCATTGTGAAACTTTGTAAATTGAAGTTACAGTATTTGTGCCTCTGGTATCCCCACTAGTGAGCATTCAAATCTTCTGTATTATCTATTTGAGGTGTCGATTCAGTTCAATTCCAAGTTCTGATTTACTATTGTAGTACAATTTCTATAATGCTGTGCTGTATACATTTGTGCCTTATTCAAAAGCCTTTATATGATTCATGTTATTGATGTTGGAAGAAAATGTGGATATTTCTTCTTGTTTATTGAAAATGGTTATTGTACTTGTTAAGCCACACACATGATTGCATTGATTTGTGATACAAATTAGGTAAGCATAACAGCAAAGAAGCAATAACCTGCTGTACATTGGCAATCCTAACCTATTGTTAAGAAAAGCACAACACTATAACAGACCTCACAGAATATGTATGTAAAGCAAAAGCAGTCACCAAAATAATGGGAACATTTAGAGATGAGTAAAATATATTTCCTACACATGACTTAACCAATTCATTAAATCTGAGCCGCTGATATATTGGCCCTTTGCACCAATTCAAGTTCGCTCACAATAAAGAAACAAAAGTGTAGGTTTTGCTCAAGAATGCTTGTTGACTATATCGAACACTGGGCAAAAATAGTGAATAAATAACAACCTCCTCATAAGAACAAAACTGCACATGACAATTAATTTAGAAGTACAGGATCTGCAGAATTATAAGGCAAGATCTTTTTTTTTTCAACATGGTACTTTCATCTCCGTACAGCACAATCTGTCTTCAATCTGTGGTTGTTGGGCATTTCATAAGATCCACTATAAAATTATGGTATGCAATTTAATAATAGATGGTAAATTGTCATCTTTCTTCTCTAATTGGTACGGCGGAGTTCCATTATTACCCAGTGTTTGGATCTATAAAATACCATCTCATGTGTGGAAGGTGCTGTCGCAGGTTTGACTGTGAATCCACGCAACCTCACAGACTCACTTCCAGCACGCTGACCTGCTTAAAGGGACTGATTTCTAGGTTATCAGGTCACTGGAAATGTCACTGCTTGCTTACTTTGCACGGCAAAATGGGTAGGGATATTCACGGTGACCTAAATAGCCAGAAGTCAGCCATTTTATTTAAAGCACAGCAAGCAAAAACGAACAATTTCTAAGACATTAAGACACTGTTAGCACCATGTCCTGCTTTGCCCATGTGCAGCAAAACAGGAAGTGATGTTGTCGGTGATCAAGTGACTTCAAAGTTGTCATTTTAGCATTAATAGATAGCTGACATGCATGAAGCAAGTCGACTGGCTATATACATGTGCAGATCACAGTGCATTGGTATTATGAATCAATTAGTGCAACAGTTAGTTACTTGGACAATATTTTAAGCAAGAATCAAGGGAGGAAGAACATATGTGGAAATAATAAACTGCTGCACAAATTAAAATTTGGATTGCCTAAAGGAAGTTGAACAATATCTATAAAGAACTGTAAGTATCAAATAAGATAGGAGAGGTAAAGCAAGAAATATAATTTAGTCAGGATAAAATGGAGAAGGAAGTTGAAAAATGGACAATAAAATACAGTGGAAATCAAGAAATGCAATAAAGCAAAAATATTTATGCAAATGTTAAGTCATCCATTTTTAACTATTACCCAATATTTTGTTGTAATGTTCCATTATTTGCCATATGTCCTCCCTATCTTCATTGGGAGGAAGAAAAATAATTGAGCTGAAACAAGACTACCTCATAATAGAGCATTCATGTTATATGAAGATATTAAATATTGTATTTGTGTGGTTCATGAACAGTCCGGAACAGACAGCTAAATGTAATTTTTGCCATAGTTAGAACAAAATGTCAAAGGATTAAACACACATATCTGAATAGCCTACATTTTACTACTGTGTGCTATGTTAAAATGAAAAATAAATTTTAATTACATGGAAATATCAGTAGAAAAATGTAATTGTGATAAGGAAAATGTAATGGAATCTAACCAATTACATTAATGACTAAATGGATGAAACACAGTTGAAGGTTACTGGGGATATAATCTGAGCAGGAATCAAGGTAGGAAGACTGAACTAATTGAAAGTACAGTAATAGACTATCACCAAAATGAAAATTTGGAATGCCTAAAGGACGTTGAACAGTGTCAATAAAGATCAGAAAGAATGTGCAGTCCTTCAGTTCCTATTCTTCTATTTCTATATTCCCAGTTATTTTTGCTGTATGCTATCAAAGAATACAAAATGTAATTCTATTATTTCTATATGGTTATCTTGTGATGGAAAAGTATAACATAATTTGAACAGTTTTTTTCCATTAATTTTGAGATGAAGGAATATTCCTAATCTTGCACCTAAACAGTCTGGGCATTCTGAATTGTTCAGTGCAAAATAAAAATCATAGTATGTTTCATTAAGAATTAAGAACAGAATGGTAGGCACTTTTCCACACAAGAGGAGAATATATTTGTGGACATGAAATAATAATATTCCTTGCATTTAATACAGCATCTTATCACATCTTCGAGAAATCTCATAGCGCTTCACAGAATATACTATAAAGTGAACTGACTGTATATTTTGTGGGCGATTGCAGCAGCAGCATAATCTTATGTGTAGTTTAGACTGCTCACCACAAGATTTCCAAGCACTGTCAGAAATGAAGGTTGTGCAGCTCTATTTCCTATGTGTAGCTGTGGAAAAACTTCAGTTTGTTGACATATTCTTGCCAGTTTTCTAATTTTAATGATTTTTTATCTAATGCCATACATCATGGCAATAAAATAATGTACGCATAATTGAATTAATTTTTACAATTTCCGTTAAAATTTTAAATGTCATTGCAGCAGGTATTTATGATTACATGGTGATAAACATAGCGAACAGAGGAAATAGCCTTGTGCGCATCAATAAACTCACTACATTTAGTGATCAGAACAGAATGACCCCTAAATATTTTAAACATGACAACATATGAAAGCAAGGAACTATGAAAGAATCTTTTAGCTCAAGTTGCTGGTTGTTTCCACAGACCATATACGATACTCTATCATGGACTCTATTCAATACACTTAATCTCCTGAGGAAAGGGGCTGCAAATGTTCTCCCTGTTTCCCCAAAGTAATTCAAGTGAATCTTCAGAATATGTCAAATCTTAAAGCCAATTTAATTCATCCTTCACTGGTTGCCTTCCTTCGAATGACATTTCCGTTGCTGGCGCAGCTCAGAACCCATTATGATCCACACCGCATTTGATCATCTGTATCTGGGCTAATTCTTATAATACTCCATCGCAAACTAGATTTTCATCCAGCTCTTTTCAATAGATATGTGGAACAGAATCTTTGATAAAACTACCAACGCTTTAACTAGAAACCTATTGCTTTTATCTAGGTCTCCACAAGAAAATAACTCCAGGTCACCTTTCACTAATTTATTTGATTATAGCCCAATTAATACAACTGTCAACATCCAGAATATCTATTCTCAGAACCTCAGTTATCATCTAGTTTGTTTCTGACCGGGAAAATAACTTAATGTTCTGATCACACATTATCCTAAGAGAAATAGCTCAACAACAACAACAACAATTTACATTTATAGAGCGCCTTTCACGTCGGGAGGACGTCCCAAGGCGCTGCACAGGAGGCGTGTGACCCGAGCTGGGAGGGGGGTGTTTGGGAAGGGGTGAAACACGAAGGGGAGGTAAAAGAGTTCGGGGTGGAACAAAAGGCACGATCGAAGAGGAAAGTCTTCAAACCGGCCTTGAAAGAGGAAAGGGAAGAGACCAAACGGAGGGATTGAGGGATGGCATTCCATAAGGTGAGAGCGGAGAAACTGAAGGCCCGGCCTCCGATGGTGGGGCGGTTCGGGCGGGGGGCTTGGAGCAGGCCAAGTCCTGTTGAACGGAGGGTCCGGGTGGGCGTGTAGGGGGAGAGTAGATCGGCTAGGTAGGATGGGGCAAGGCCGTGTAAGGCCTTGTAGGTGAGGACGAGGATCTTAAACTCGATCCTCTGGAGGATGGGGAGCCAGTGGAGACGGGCGAGGGTGGGGGTTATGTGGTCATGGAGGCGGGTGCGGGATAGTACACGGGCTGCAGAGTTTTGGATGGCCTGCAGCCTATGAATGGAGGAACTGGGGAGGCCGACTAGGAGAGAATTTCCGTAGTCCAGCCGTGAGGTGATGTATGCATGCACGAGTGTTTCGGCAGCGCGGGGGGTAAGATAATTACGGAGCCTGGCAATGTTGCGCAGATGGAAATAGGCAGTGCCGGTCAAGGCGCGGATGTGGTCAAATGTTGACTTATCAAAATTGACAACATTTCCAAACATATATAATTGTTATATTAATAATCCTTCCATTTGATATACTGCGTTTCACATATTATCGATGTCTCGAGGCGCTTCACAGAATATATAGTACTCTAAAGTGAATTGAGTGTATATTTGTGGGTAAAATATGCCAGGCAATAGCGCACAGCAATGTCCCAGAAACAGTTGTGGATTGAAATGACCAATTCTACTATTGTGTTGTTTTTTTGGAGGGATTATTATTAGGCTTGTGGAGTAAGGAAACGTGCCCAAGGTTTCGCCCTGATCTGCCAGGTCTCACGCTTGTAAGGCAAGTGCTCTAACCACTGAGCTACAGAGGTTACACAAATGTTATTAGCTATACTTGCGCATCCAATCATTAACTGAAGTCGTGGCACTTTATACTGTACTTCATTGTGAATGCGGATTTGCTTTGTTCATTTATCACTTCACGTATTGCAAGTTTGTTTCATTTTTGCTAAACAGGTGTTACAGCACAGCAGAGTAGCGATCACTTGGGGATCACATAAACAGTCCCCAGCCTGCTTGGTAACTGATCAGAAGTACAAGGCTCAAGTGTAGCCCAAACCAGGTCAGAGGAAAGAGAACATTTTACCAGAGCGATGTTAGTTGAAGGAGAAAGGCAGAGTGGTACGGTTTGCAACAGCAAAAAAAATTACTTTCATATTGTGCCTTTCACAAAGAAAGCAAAATACTGCTTATGAAACAAATGCCGTCTTCACATCTTTTATAAATTCCTGAATTGATTCAACGATTTGAAGACCCAGTAGAATAACAAGTTATCAGGGGTATTTACACAGAAACACCGTATTAAAAGTGCAAAAAAACAATGATTTATTAGAAGATATCCGGGAACTAGCCGGATATTGAGTGACATGTTATGTGGGGTTAGCAACTTAATCAACAACAACAACAAAATTACATTTATAGAGAGTCTTTCATGTCAGGAGGATGTCCCAAAGCGCTGAGTTATCATTTTTAATCAGAGTTAATCAGTGCCAAGTTATCAGAGGTTCACTGAATTTTCTGCATGTTTTCCAATATTCTAACCTAAACACAATTTTCAAATGTAGCAATATCAGTGGCAATACAAGGGAGAAAAAAAAACTGTTTAATTCACAAAATTAGGACAAGGCTCCCTAGACATATCCTGGATAGCTGCACATCCTAATTAAATACAAACAAATGCCTTTTTATGCTTGTAGTCTAATGAAGGTCGCATACTGGCTGTCGTTCACATGCCAGGATAATTGGTGAGCACACAGCCACTGGCCCAGAAAACAGTTTGTGTTTTCACGTAGAATTTTCTTTCACGAAATAGGAAAACTGAAGTAAACACAAAAACATATTTTCACTATGAAGGGACATTACACAAGCATGGTCTGAGCTGACAGTGAGAACATAGTTTGACACACATGAAAGGAATACTTTCCAAGACTAAAGTTGCCATTAGTTTTGCTTTAAACCCGACATATGGTAGGTTGAGTGGAATTTCCAAAATGAAAAACAGAACGCCTGTTTAGTCTTTCACAATTAAAGGTGATCTTCCTTGCTCTTCATATTATTACTTCCCTACAACCTCATACCTGTACTTTATAAAGCTTTAAAGCTGCCTTAAATTCATACAATATTTTGGGTTAATTCACAATTGTCAGAATGATTTTGAATGTTGTTCAGCCATTGCTGATCTTGCAAATGTTTCACATTTCAGCAGCTTGCCTCTTGAATACTTGGTGAAAAATTAATTAGAAATTTGGATATCTCCAAAGCAGTTGACAGGGTGTGACACCATCCACCTCTAAAGAAGTAACCAGCTTGTGGACTTCCACTCAATTCCCTCTATCTGTACTGTAGTTACTGATTAATCCGCTGACTCTTTTGTTACCAATTTAGGGGTGTCTGGGGCTCTGTTCACTCCCCCAACTTGTTCCTTTTTCACATGAATGATTTCCTTCACTCATCATCTAAGCTTTTGCTGACGATTCCATTCCACGTTTATCAACCTCCTTCAGATTGTACTGCCTCAGTGCATATGACCTTGCCTTTTTGATATATAGCACCTTATCACATTGTCGAGGCATCTCAAAGTGCTTTACAGGATGTACCACAAAGTGGTTTAACTGTATATGTTTGGGCGACCATCATTCCTTTCAAAATGCAAATGGTTGAAACACACAGTTTGGATATTCTTTCAACTTGGCAGTGAAACTCTTCTTTCTTTCAATCCTTCAAAACCTGGTTCCTGTAATGCTTTATCACTCTAACCAACAGCAACAATCTTATCTTCAATGAGTTTCATCTTAATCCTTCTTCTATCAACTCACACTTTCTATTACATTTCATTTATATTTTGCCCTTGAGGTAGAATAATATCTCTGAGCACTTTACAGAGTTACAGAGACTGGACGAGACACTAATAGCTAGAGGGGGAAGGAGAAGGATGACTGCAGGGATTGCTGAAGATGAAGATTTTTAGCCAGCTTTTGAATACACAGAGAGGGAAGGGGGGTAAGACCAAAAGTACAAGGGTGTGTGGGCATGAAGGGATTTATAGGTGAGTTTCAGGATCTTGAAATGAATCCACTGGGAAATGGTGATGAAATAGCCTGATATTCTCTTGTAATTTCAAAAGGAATCAAACTCACGTCTCATAAAATGCTAAAGTAGCCTTGAAGAACCTACGTTCTCTCTCCTGCACTAATCCTATTTTCCCCTAGCTCAACTTTTATGCCTATAAAGCTCAAATTTAGCCAAGACTTGAATACTGCTTCCATTTCTGGGAAGGCATTTCTAGAACCTGACCTGCACTTGTGGACTAATTGTCTTCCTGCATCTTTGTACACTTTGACTCTATCTTTGTCTGTCTTTGTTCCAACGTTATCAATATTTATTGTGTTGATAGTCATATAATCATATTACACACTCTTCCTTCTCAATGCATCTCACTGTGTTAAAGTCAAAAGTGTGTTAAATTTATGTAATTCTTCTGAGACCAACATGTCTTACACTCTTCTGGTCCTCCTACAATGTACAAGCATAAATAATATGACCTTGATGAACAATATAGCTGCTAATCTTGCATTCACAGATTCATTTTACAAAGCAATAGTTCAGTACATGTAAAATCTAATGTATTCAGATGTTACATTAGTCAACCTGAATGCATACGTAGAATGCTGGATCAGACAGTTCTGGTGAGTTCTGGGAGTTTGAGCTTTTACAGCAAAACCATTTTGATAACTGAATAGAAATGTATTATTCTTTTTGTAAACTGAGTAAGTGCATTGGTTGCACGAATAAGTATAACAAATCCAAGTGAGGGTGATAGTTATTGTTGGTTCTTTCCAGCATAGATTTAGACAATTGTAAAAGTGGTTCAATAGACCTGCATTCTTTAATGTTCTTGATTCATTTTAATATTGCACACTGAACCGCTCAGTGTTTGGAGTATTGAGGAAAAATGAAATTGTATCTATACAGATAATACCATTTTACAGGTTGATATGTTAGTCTGTACCATGAATATCAATGGATGTTTTTATCGTTACTCCAATAATAGACAATTGTAATAACCTATAGTAGTCAATGGAATCCCAATGGACTCTTTTCCTCCCGGGAGATGGAAATGCTTTGTTTTCATGCAGTGCTTCATCTAGGTACATGGCAATGATTGAACACAATTCGTTCAAACTCAAATCTATGTATTTTAAGGATGGGAAGCTCCCAAACATAAAATGGTTTGTATTTTTGGACTGGCTCCAAAAGGGACATACGTTTTACTGAATGTATCCAAGAAATGGACTCTCGCATTATCAAAGAATGTAGAAATCCTCTGTAGTTTCTTCTCAGTATTACTCTACAGTTTTTGAACAAGATTATAATTTACAAGATATTTTTTATGTTGGCTTTACATTTAAGATTCAAAGCCCAAAGAGCTATTATCTATTTATTGTCTCAAATGTTAAGGGATGCATAGCACCAGGAATCTGTCAGGATATGGATTTTTTTTTTAAAAAAAAACCTACACTAGCACTCATCTAATGTGTGGTGAGTTCCAATGAGAATCCTCTGCAATACAACTAAAAAATACAACTGAGGTTTTCTTTCTTTAATTGGCAAGTGCAGCACATCGTAAGTCACGTCAAACCCAAGCCCATGGAACGCAACACCAAATGTAGCTCATGTTGGTGAGATTCGGCAGGATAATGATTTAAGTTTTCTGAGATGCTAGCTGCATGAAGCACTCGATATAAATATAAGTTATTGTTGTCATCCTATACCAATTGACCTCAACATATCTGCACCACACTTGCTGCTGTTGGTGCACCTGAATCTGCCTCCACCAAAAGGTATGAGCATTGAGGCTTTTGAATGATTCGCAGTATCTAAAGCCTGATTTATAAGATGCAGGAATTTACTGCTGAAAGCAATATGAATCCACTAGTGAATGGTATTAAATTATGAAGTGCATTTGCTGTCTATTGGCCATAGTGTGTATTTTATGCAACTTACTACAGTAGTTTGAATGTTGTCAATTATGTACAGTACCTATCATTTCAATCAGAGTTTTTTTTTAAATATTAATGTTTGTACTGTATGTAATTTTTAAAACATAGTGATTTTTTATTCCACCTTCACCTTTGTACTATATATTAATTTACTTGAAGAAAAGAAATAAGAGGAACAACAATGATATGGCTACTTGTCTGAAGGAAAAAAATTATTGGCTTCTGCTGTGCTTATAGTGCCAGGAATAAAGATCAATGTAAATGAAATTGTATTCATATGGATAATATAATTTTACAGTTTGATAATGAGTCATGAACGCCAGTGATTGCTTTCAACCCTTCCCTATAGTAAACAGTTACTATACTGTTTGTACAGTAATGTTAAAAATAGTCCATTCATTGTGCCTGGCTTAACCAAAGCTTGAAAGGACCACAGGGGAAACAAGCCCATTCGATTCACATTCACCATGTTTATATTTATTGAATGGATTATTTTTAATGTTGTTATACAGCTAGTCGCACTAACAACTAAGGAGGTGAAATAAGGCTAACAATATAAACACAAAGTTCTGCCCATGAGTCTTTTTGTGAAGTAGAGCAGAAAGTACACATTTAAATGTGACAAGGCTGTAACAAGTAATATACCAGATGTTTGTCAGCAAATTGCTGCAAAACATGCTAGAGAGGGAGGTTATCAAAATAATATAAAGGCCAAATAAGGCAGAGACAAGACAGAGAGAAAGAAAACACACAGGAAAGAATTTTCTCTCGTGGAAAGACGTGTGAACAAAATATCTCAGGTTCCTGCGAATCCAATGGAGCCCTAAATAGTGCCGAAAGTATGATTACATTTTTTAACAGTAACATCACTTAGTAGTTGTAAATACGTCAAAGTTTATATTCTCCAAACAGATTTTTCATATCTTTACATCTGTAAGTTTGCATATGGAAGCTAACATTGCCAGCATTTTCAGATATTATCTCTGCACATAAAACTATTTAAAATGGATAGATGTGCAACATCATTCTGCTTCTGCCTCAAGGAGTTGGCATTTTTACTGGGCAACAAAATTTGTGAATAGGGTTCATAATCAATATTTTAGAATGTTCTATCAAAGTGAGTTAGGTATTGCTCAGATCATAAAACACACACATTGGCTCAATTTTAAGTTATCAACACTGAATGAGGACCTGGCTTTCTTAAATGCTGAGCAGGAGAAATGCAATGTCATTAGCTTAATGATAGTAGCATATATCTTATATTGATCGCCAAAAATAGCAATCATTTCCCTCCATATTTACAATAGGCTTTCTCATGATTAAATGCTGCAAAAATCTCTATTTTAGTGACCACTATAGGGTAAATCCCAACAGCAAAGACTTATGAGGTTGTTCGGTGATTAGTTTTTCACTCCATTAAAGTACCTTAATGATTCTCTTAAGACATATAAATGTGACAAGGTCAAATCAAAGTAATAGATTTTGGAATTGTGAGACATCATGAAAGAGATCAATGCTGGGCGATCCGAAAATTTGGATCCGACTCTGCTTCTACTTCTGTAGTGTGCAATTAAACAGCAGCAGCACTGGTTGGGGGGAAGGTGGAGCCAGCAACAGGCTTGGCAGTAGTTGGCCATCTGAAACATCGCAGTCTGTCAATATAACAGACATCTAGCATTTCCAATTGATGATGTTATCCATGTAACCTGGTGATGAGAACAGAACACTAAAATATTGAGGTAATTTTTTGAGAAAATCTTTGCTTCTCACTTTCCCTTTTATCTGAAGTTCCTATTTTCATATAAATTCTGCGGAGGGTAGTAAATCAGCACTGGGATTAATACCGTTTGTTCAAGCTCCATTTGGTTAAGAATTTATTATTTTACTCTGTATATTATTTTACATGACGGTGTATATCTGTTCAGAGAGGGCGCAAGAGAGTGATTCCCCCCTGGTATTATCTGGACAGAGATGCACATGAAGGCTGACACTATTTCAGTTCATAAAGGTCAGAGTAAATAACATTAAAATAATCAGACACCAGCCTTCATTGGAACACTTGAAAACACATAGGACTGCCAGCACAATGGTGAATGAACAGTTGCTGGCAGCCAGGTCAGCAAAGCTAGCAGCCTCTCACAACCCCTTCCAAACAATCAATACACAAACTACAGTGTCCCCTTACAGGCCTACTTCTTATTGGTTCATTTCCATTTACCAGCTCCCGTTGGTTATTTCAAGAATTTCTCAGTGGTGCTGGGTGTTAAAAATCATTAAGGGTAATACCTTTACAGGCACTAATAACCTCATTACTTGCTCATTAAAGGTAATTTAGTCCAGGAGGACTGCCTTAATGTGATTGGTGTTTTCAATTTACTGCTCAATGAACAATGCGAGATTTTCCAAATCAAAAGTGCATCTTGTTTGATCTTCAGATTGATATAGTACCTGGTTTTATCCAATGTCCAAAACACCTATCTAACAGGTGGAAGATCCCCAGACCGATTTTATGTAATGTAATGAAGAACCCTTGTACTGAGTATTAACCAATAGAGAAATATTCACAGACATAGCAAAACATATGTATTTTTGTATTATGACTTTATGTATTTTGTGGGCAAACAGATCAGCCAATTTGTGCACAGCAGTGACCCACCAACAGCCATGGAGCGATTGAACAATTTTATTTGGACAAATTGTTGGCCAAGAGTCCAGGAGAAACTCCCTTACCTTTTGAATAGTACCTTGGGATCTCTACCTGCACTTGAATAGGCAGACAAGACCTCAGTTTAACTAATCTGAAGGATGGCAATGTAGCCCACTCCAAGCCCTACAATGAAGTGTCACTCGAGAGTACATGAGTTCAGATTCCCGATGTGGAAACTTGAACCCACAATGTTCTAATCCAAAGGAAAGAAGGCTACTATTGAGCCAGGTTGAAACGCTGTAAGATTGTTAAAGTATTTCAAGAAACAAAAGCAGCAAAGTGGGATTGTGAATGGCTATAGATGAAATGGTGGAAAAGGCACAAAAGATTGAATGGCTTTTTGCTGGTCATCTATCACTTGGTTAAATTATTAATTACGGCTTTTAGGTTTTCAACACTCTAGCAGTTATGTGTTTTACGTCTTCTATCATTCAGTTACACTTAAGAGAACATTTTAGAGCTCAATCCATAAGTTTTTAGAATGTCATAGTGCTCCGCTTGAATGTTTCTGTGAGCTAATGTAAAGTAACCACTGCACATGAACAAAAGATCGGTTAGGAAGGGATCTGAGCGGAGGAAGTGAGCAGGTTGGTACAGGTTTAGAAGGTTGCAAAGATAGGGGGGAGCAAGGCCATGGAGGACTTTGAAGGTGAGGACCAGGATCTTGAACTGTATCCTCTATGTGATGGGAAGCCAGTGGAATCGGGCAAGAACTCAAATGATGTGAGAAAGTTATATTGTTAGTGGGAATGTGATAGAGAAAATGTAGGCTATGTGTGAAGCAAAATGTATGGATTTGGAATACCTGCCTCAATTACATAAGAGAAGAACTTTTTTTTTAAAATGACATGAAGGCAACAGATACATGAAAGAAAAAAAACGGAAGCTGGCCAGTAATTCGCCCTATTTTCTGGCAGTAATTTATTACTTTATTACTGCCATAGTAAATATCATTCTGAGAATGTATTTTATCTGCAAATGCTATTTGTGTCAGAAGAAACAAACTACTCGGGATAAATAGTGCTTTCATGCCACTATCCAATAAAATACCTGACTGGATGTTAGCTTACGTCAATAATACTAATAATATTAATATATGCAACTTTTTTGTTTTAGGTGCTTTGTTATTAACATTTAATAATGTTGTATATAATCGGCAGGTTGAATACTTACCTTCTTTACCTCCTGACGTGAAAGGCACTCTATGAATGCAATGTTGTTGAATGCTGTTGTTCTTTCACAATTTCATCAAGAGGAAAAAAAGATGAATCTTACATTGTAATGTTTTATGTGTATTAACTGGCCTGCATGGCAGCAGAAACCTTAGAAAAAGCTTCTATGTTTAAAGGACCACTGCACAGTGCAACAGTTTAACAAAATGTTTTAAGATGACACTTCAAGATGAAAAGATACAGTAGAAATAATAAAGCAACAGTGATTTTCTCCAGAGTAAATACAGCAAGAATGTGAGTGTGGCTGTCATGCTCCAACACAACAGAAAATATCGCCTTAATGTTACCTTGACAATATTTGCCAATCCATTAACATTTTTATTGTAAAGTAGTTTTTGTCAAATTGAAATTCTTATCACCAATAACTTTTTTCCCCAGAAGTCTTACAGTACTAATATTTTAGCTGCTCTATTTTTTCTCTCCATTTTTAGATCCCCATTGCCATGAATGTTTCATCTTTTCTCACTTACGATCACCAACCAACAACAATAAGTTACTGTGGTGCACATCAAGAGCCTCTTGATTACAAGGAATATGAAATGCAAGCCCAAGAAGAAATGAAGGATAACCACAGAGATGTTGATATGGAGTTGAGCACAATATCAACTGTAACGCGCTCTGGAAGCCATATTCAGTAAACCAACACAATGACCCGATCCCAGCAGAGTGGTCTTCAAGTCACTGTACAATGAACAACCAAATGAGGCCAAATCCATGACATTTGAAAAACATTAAAGTAGCCTCATGCTCCGACACATAAATCACTGTATTATTATGGAGGAACTATAGTCAAGTGTCACACAAATGGAAATAGACCGGACTGTTGTTGTTTTTTTGAGTTTCTACTGACTTTAACCCTGCAGTATTTTTGAAGAAAGCAAAGAAGTTATACAGATTTTATTCCAAGCCCTAGTCTTTAAAACTTCATCTGTATATACACAAGCTATTTACCATGTTGTAAAAATACAGTATTTTCATAAAGAATATGCCTTGAAAATTAAGAAACTGAAATAGCTATTGTTGGTTGTCACATTGTCATTTTTTCTAGTTTTAAAGTCTTCGGTGTTTAGAAAGCCAGAATGTTAGTTGAAAATGTATTGTTGTGTGTTATTTCAAATATGTTGCTAAATAAGAAACTTTTTAAGTTTTTGTAAAAAAAACACTTTAATATTGCTTTCATTTTTAACCAACTGGTTTCCTCAATAATTTCATATTGACTTAAAATGCACGGTGTTGGTCAGTCACTGCAAAGTAGTATTTGTCTTTAAATAAGTGTCAAAATACATTGAACAAAAGATTATTTAATAATTGTTTATTTGTATTTAATAACCTCAAAAGAAAAAAAATTGTAATTGGGTTATTAAGATTTCTAAGCAAATTTAATACAAACGTTTTAACAACAGATAATTAGAATGAATAAAAATACAATTTTCTGCTGTTAACTGGGTACATTTTAGAAGCGATATGTATCTTTTACCTTTTTTTTATTTAAGTACAGTATCAAACTTGTTTCTGGATAGTCTTGGATTACAAAAACAGTATGCTTGTTCATATATCTATTTATAATACTGTGTGGGGAAAATGTATTTACAAAAGATTGCATGACAGGCAATATTAGAGCATTTTTGAGTTTTTTTGGATGCACATGCTCTAAAAATACATACTTTTTTCACAAGTGGAAACAGAATGCATCATTGCCAGCCGTGTTTCAAGACATAAATATACTCTCCATTTAATATTAATGTTCTCCTACTGCTTCCAATACTTTCATGCAGGTAAGCTAAAAGTCTGAAACTGACCCCGTGGAGCGAAATCTTCATCTATTGACAACTACATCCAATGGTGTTGTATTATTGTTTTTCTTCACACCGTAAACACCAGCATGAATACAATTCTTGATGTTTATTACTTATGTTTGAGATCCTGCCATTCTTACACAAATGCACTGCAAAACATCTTGCTACAAATAATCCCTGTAACCATTAATTATCAGATAACTCAAGCCAATGATAAAATTGTCTGGATGAAAGAAAATTTACAATCGATTAAAACAGAATCTTGTTACATTAACCATGCAGATAGAATCTAGTATTCAAATCGGCAATTTTCCACTGAGCAAGTTACTGCAAATGGAGCTGTAGAAGGACAGAAAAGCATATCTTTTCGTGCAGAAAAATGGCATTCTCAGCTACCAGGTGAGTTACAAGAACCAGATATGGTGCAATATTCTGCACAAAGATCAGAAATTCTCGAATTAATCCTAAAAAAAATTACATTGTGTGAAATGTGAAAGAAATGGTCCTATGGACTTGTTGCTTTGGCAAAGTGATATGAACACTAAGCAATCATTGGTTATGTTTAGGGTTTCACAGGTGAAACGCTCAGTTGGTGACCAAATTATCTTTTCATATGTTTCATTAATTTTTTTTTAGAAGTCAAATTTACAGCTTTCAAGGTACTCAGTCACTACCGCAAAACAGCATGCCAAATGCGCTCAGGAATGAATAACTTATACCAACAAACCATTCATCTGAACACAAAGATGTGCACAGTGAAAAAGACCTTCTTTGAATTAAATGACTTGTAAGCTTGTTCATCCTAAAGTGATCTATCAAACATCTATCAAACACTAACCAAAACAATGACAAAACTGTCCTAGCAAAGGTAGATTACTACCAGTATATTCATAAAGGCTTTTCATTGATACAGTGAATAACTTCTATGAAATTATTTCTATTTCTATTTCTTTATATGAACTGTACACATTCTATTTTATTTTCACCTTACCGCTCACGTGTCCTTTCGTAGCCATATGAAACCTTCAGAGGACAAATGTTGCGTTCAGTTCACAGCAGCATAGTGGGTGGAAACATACTATTGGTTGCAACATGAAGCTGCGTGAGATAATGGGGTACACGGGTACATGAGATAATGGGCCGCTATCGGTAGTGAAAATATTGACACATTAGCATAATAAAAGGATTATGGTAAGCCTGGCAATGCATGGATTAACAATATCACATTAAAAAATATACTGCCAGAAAAGATAATACAGTAATCGGTGAATGACATAAATGTCCATGTTAGACAATTCATTGATTGTTAATAGATACATTTTGCTAGGTTAAGCTTCAGCGCAGTAGTGCTATAGCCAGGAATGGAAAGCAAGGATCAGGGCTCCAACATATGGTGGATACGCAACGATCAACAATCTGTTGTCACATACACGTATCATACGTCTTTCCCATTGCACCTCATGCTTTTTCATTACCTCCCACTCTGGCTCAAACGTCCCATTACTTTCTGCACTGCCACAACGAGGCAACGTGAAAGTAACAGGAAGGTAGCCAGAATGGGAGATAAGAAGCAACCCAGAGAGCGATAAATGGGCCCGGGTGCTAATTGGGTGGGCCGGGGCTGCACCCCAGCAACGCAGCATAATCTGCATTTTTACTTATTGAGGATCAGCCGGGTACGCGTCTCTCATTGCATCTTTAGAGGGACAATGTTGTCTGATCACATCTGCTTTTCAAGGCAACTACGCTGTTAAAAGGAGAGATAGCAGTCATGATTCTTCCAGATCCACAGAGCAATAAAGAGCACTCACAATTTTAATCCACACCCCACACCAATCTTTTCAAGCATTTTTCAACAGAAAGTAATTTCAATCCTTTCAAGCCCAATTATTTGCATCTATCGATAAAACTAGTCTGCTCAGGACTCTGACTCATTTTCTGTGATGCGATGTTTGAGTAGAACAATACATGTGCTGAGTGGCCACTGGGAGATCAGGCATTTTGCTTAACTCTTTGGCTGCTGATCCTAATGTAGAAATCTTTTATTAATGCATCTGGACAAGCACATCTTTGTTTGAGAAGAGTAACAGCTTTAACAGTATCTGTTAAGGATATAATCCTATCCGCTTTATACCTTTCATTGCACTTCAGCATGAATTTATCTCTTCTGTGCAAAATCCAAAAGACACAGTTGAATTCCCAAATAAATCCCTTTTGAATGTTCATTCTGCTTATTAAACACCAGTTAACAGTTTCGAAAAATGTGAAAACATATTTCCTACAGAAATTCCCTTTTCATTTACAGAGATTCTCACATGCTGATAAAATAATTTCTTCTCTTCTCAGATTTCATAGCATCTATAGAAAAAGAGACAAACACACAGGAGTAAAAGAGCCTTTCCAGGGTTGAATAAGAGAAATCTGAAAATAAGATGAGTATTACAGAGTTTGCATGAACAGAAGGCATTATATATGCACAACCTTCCCTCTTGAAAATGGATATGAATAGTGTGGAATCCATAATCGGTTAGACTGTACATGGTCTGCAGAACGAGCAGGCTTGATGAGTTTTTCCTGATAGAACTGAATTTTGGCTGCCATACAAAATTAAAACATCCATTCCAGCTTCAATTCCAAAAGCAGTAGGCAAGCATTTTAATTATGTCCCATATTGCAATGAATTGCAATTATAAAATACAGTACAGTATTTCACTTTTGTTGCACTGAATAGCACAAGATTGCCCTCAATTTTTCCACTGAATTCTGCAAGACATTGGTCAAGGGAGCCTTTTTATTCTTTATTCCCTCCTAAAACACTTTCAAAATGAGGCAAACCTGAGAAGCTATAAAAGTCAACAATCTTGAAACTATATTATTGAAGCTCCTATGCATCTACAGCTCTACTTGTAACCTCATTACAAGTAGACTGACTTATATATATTTTTAATACATATACAGTAATTATATATTGATCACATAGGAAGCTCTCAGACTAAATGCTGCTAAATACTATTATTTGCTCAATGAAATCTAATTTTTGAATTCTTCATTTGTGAAATAACTGCTGTAGGCCACAAATCCCTATTGAAACAGAGACTCCAGTGGTCTTAAATTACCTACCATGTCCAAATGATTTGTAATTTGATTTACCATTTGCGTTTCTTTCGCCATCTTACTATGTTCAACTTTTTCTCAACACAGTAAAGCTCTTTATACTAAAGAAACAGATGGCCGGAATCACTCTATTTGTTATATATTACAACGCTGACAATGTTTGCTTCTAACATGATTATCCCACTGTATCTGTGGCTCGTAACAGTCACTTCACATACCTCAGACAAGAATTTCTGCCTTCCACGCCATCCAAAATCAGCTTTTCAATAATATCAAAATGATCCTTCAAATAGTTGGGTGGTCCATGTGGGCTATTTATAAGCACCATCTGTGTTTATACTGCAGGCAGAAGTGTGCATAGGTTCCCAAGTAAAATCATCGTATCAAGGTAGTAAATAGATTTCCCAAGTAAATTGCTTTGCAATTACATCTCACATCTGATTTATGTAGATTCCTTAAGAGATTTGGTGAAAATTTCCTGCATGGAAATCCACGGTAAGTGCAGCGTAAATTAACAATTAGAGACTTCATTGCATATTCCTTTATGTTTCAAATGTATCCCTGTATTTTCCAAATAAGCTGTGATCTCTTGAGCAATATTTATCAGTTTAGTAACCCTCAGCGCCCTGGGACATCCTCCCGACGTGAAAGGCGGAATACAAATGTAATTTTGTTGTTTAACACAATCATATTCAATGGATGATACAATTCCGTGCCCATGCAATCATCTTCACAAGTATTGACTGAAGTTAAAATTAAAATTGTTAGTACAGTAGAATATAATTGCACCTCAGTTATGCTATAATTTAACATTTGAAGGTTAAAGAATTGTGAACGGGTTATTCTCACCCAACTCCACTGCTTTCCCATCACACAGAGGATACAGTTCAAGATCATGGTCCTCACCTTCAAAGTCCTCCATGGACTTGCCTCTGCAACCTCCTAACCCTATACCAACCTGCCAGCTCCATCCTCTCAGCGGACTCTGGCCTACTTCATGTCCCCCACTCCCCTGCCTCATTATTGGCGGGCGGGCCTTCAACCACTCTGCCGCCAACCTTTGGAACTTCATCTCCACCTCGTCTTTTCCCTTGTCTCTTCCAAGACCCATCTCAAGACCCTCCTCTTAAACTGTACCTCTGATCACCTTCCTTCCCCACCTGTCCTCTATCCTCCTCGATCCCAACACCCAGCTCGGATCCACGACATGGTGATTGTCCAGCGCCTTGGGACGTGCTCCCAATGTGGAAGGTGCTATACAAATGTAATTTTGTTGTTGTTAATGCCATTGTTATTGGCAGGTGTAACAATCATACAACAGTGTCTTTAACATGCTGCTGTAATTGGAAGATGGTAGCTGTGAGAAGGTAAGAGGAATTAAAGGTTAAAGAAGATAATTCCCTTTAAAGAGATCAAGTGAGAAAGCCAACTGCAGAAAGAAGAAAACGAGGAAGCAAAGGACTAGATATGAGCACAGTAGCGAGGAAAATACATTTGATACAACAGATAATGAGTTTGAAAAAATGTGAATTTTTAAAACTTCGTTTCCACTTTTCATTCTAACCATAGCAAAATGCAAATGTTACAAAGCAGTAAAACTTCTTGAATAAAAAACACAATATCATGTTGGGATTTGCAATCATTATTATGGGATTTCCTATTATGCATTGGATAGATCCAATTTACTAAAAATTCCAGTGAGTGTGCACAAAACTAATTGAGGAAAATATAATTTGCTTAATTAACATGGTATGATTACCTTATCCTGAAATCAGATTTAAACAATATTCTATGGAATTTATTTCATTGCTCAAATTATGGCAATATGTCCAGAACCAGGCAAACAGGCCCATCAATTCAATGTGTTTTGCTTCCAAAAGATCACTTGATTTCTAACAGAAGCAGGAGCTGGCATTCTCGTGTGAGCCTTCAAATTACCAAATGGCATTGACAACATATTGGGGCAGCAGCCCTTATTGTATGATGAATGCTCATCTGTATTTATATATAATTCAATGTAAAGTATTTTCATTTCATCTTCATTTGGAGTGAATGGTTTAGAAAGAAAGAGTATCAATTTCAGTTTTGATTCTGAATTGCTGAAAAGTAGGTCCTTTGAAAATGAGAATTTCCTTTTCTTAAGAGGGTTTCGAACAACTCACATTTTCTCTAGCTTCAGAAGTGATAATTAATCTTATAAATGTATTGCTGCGGATTACAACATCTACTTATTTTGATGGGAGTATGATTTCGCTTTAGGAAAATTATTTTTAGCAACTAGAAACCACATTTGAAGACCCATGAGAATAGAATAGCATTTAAGTGAAAGTGCCCTTCATACGGTATGTATTCTGTATGTTTTTATGGTAAAAGTAAAATTTCACTTAGTGTTATTCTGTTAATTCCTTCCAAAATTCAGTTGCGGAATATTTTATAACTCAATTTTGTACCATTTATATTTCAGCAGCAAGAAAAATAAAAGGCAAAAGGGTGAGGTTTCAGGTATAATAAATATGGATGATCTCAAAAGACACAGATTTACATCAGTATTGTTTTTCAATTGTATACTATTTCACTATTTTCTCTTATGAAGATATCAAATTGTTCAAATGTCTGTCACTGATGCTGCAGTACAAAAGTGCTGCAACATTATTACATAATTTATTTTACTTTAGGTTGGAGCACGAAATTAATTGCTTGTCAGCATTAATTAATTTTAGTGGTAGGAAACCTTGGAATGTTTCCTACCTTTCAAATTTATTAGTTCATACAAGACATGAATCCTCTTTCACTCAAGTATAATGATAATGCAATACTTTTATGTTGCACTCATTCTGAATACTTCCCTTAGGTTCTTCAATGATTTATCCGCAATAATTTAATTAAAAAGTGAGTTTAACATTTTATCTTTTAAGAATATCACATAGTTATAGACATGGATCACTTTAATACTATACAACAAGCAAACTGAAATAAAGATGATTACTTACCTTTCCATGTACATAGTGATGTTTCAGTTGAAATAAGCTTCAAATTACCTAAATGAACAAATTGGATAATTTGTTCTGGGGCAGTAGAATTCAGGATCTCAAACCATATGTTCTAATTTGGTGGTTCTTTTATTTGAGAATGGAGATGGATGTAATAGTGCCAAGAGCTGCTGTTATTTTTACTCTTGTTGATGCTTAACTGATTAGATTTACTTAATGAATATCTGATCTCTGTTGCAGGCAAATTAGAGCAGTTCCTAAACCCTGAAGAATATTATTAACAAACATTGCGGATGGAGTTTACCCCCCTCATTAAATTCATCAAAAGGTTATGCAGCCTGGGATACGAGGCTTCAGGGCATCCTGGAGTTAAAATATTTCAGTGATTAGAATCTCTTTATAAACTCAGGCACAGCTCTCAAAATGAATGCCACAGACTGTGTGAAGACACCACATACCTGAATTATTATCATGCGGTACATGAAAGGAATGCCGATTATGCACAGTTTGAAGATAATGATTTGACAATTAATATTTTGCACTAAAATATCTCAAACAGTTGAAACTAATTTTGAACCTCACAGGTCTGCATGAGTATTGTTTGCCCTTCACCCCAAAGAAATGTTTTGACTTGCAGTAATAAAGAAGCCTGACTAGAGATAAGCCATATGTGCTTCTATGTAAAGTGTATGAAATGCACAGTCACTTGATGGAATACAAAATGAATCCACTAGATTAACTCCCCTGCTGTCACCCTACATGTTGGTAGTTAATGAATTTCTTTTTGAAAGTTTTCATTTTCTCTTGGATTTTTAAACAAAAGAATCATGGGCGGTTTGCAAGCTAACACTATAATTATAAGTGAAATAAAAAAATAATAAGCAGTTCAAGATTTCAAGCATGTCTTTTGGAATAAAGTCTACAAAAAAAAATGTTTTACACGCGAGCACGTAAAACATGCAGATTTCTAACGAGTACGACCTTGGTCCCAACCCTTGACTGATCAGCAACTTAGGACGTCCTCGCGACTTGAAAGGCACTCTATAAATGTAATTTTCATGTTGTTATTTATTCACAAAACTAATTAGATCTATTCCAGCTACCATCTTGAAAAGTAATATTTAGCAAAAGCAAACTTTGTAGAGTACCGGAGCTCAGTGGTTAGAGCGCTTGTCTTACAAGCAAGAGACCTGGGTTTGATTCCAGGCAGGGTGAAACCTAGTGCAAGATTCCTTACTCCACATGCCTGATAATAATATATAATAAATCAGTCATTTCAGTCCATGACTGTTTGTGAGACACTGCTGTGTGCAATTCGCCCACAAATATAGTCAATTCACTTGACAGTATATTCCTTAAAGTGCTTTGAGACATATAGAAGACACGATAAGGCACTATACCAAATACAATGATTATTATTATTATTACCTACTGAATGAAAATCCATCATTAACTAGTCAAGTGTGAACTATATCATTCTCACACAAATAACTTGACATGTTGAATAAACAACATAACAGGCAACAGTCTCAGCATTACCTATTCATGTAGTGAATAAAGGAAAATCATCATGTACTTGAGAAACAGCAACATTACATTTCAGAACAGCAGCCATTACCCTGCGAAGCCTCTTAGAATTCAAATGAGCACCAATATTCACCGAGCAAGAACATCAAGGATTTCCACTAAATCTGTCGCTTGAACAAATCGAGAGAACAAATATTCGAGTCTTTGTTGGTGGTATTTTATCCCAAATTGGCAATTAAATCTATCAACATGCAACAATAGCAACAACAAAATTACAATTGTATAGCGCCTTTCACGTAGGGGGGCGCCCGACAATCAGACTTTCGGACCTGAGCTAGGGGTCTTTTGCTATCTATATACAGTACTTATATTAGCTAACTAGCTAGTATTACAGTAAATGCCTGCTAACTCAACCCTGTCTTAAATGGTCACTACCAGTCGTCATCATGCTATCAATTTCCTGGCTGCATTTATATGTATTTTCACATATGCCTAACGTGTTACTGACCCCTTTCCCTTTGGGGAGACTGTAGGTCATTGTAGGTTTCCAGACAGCAAAGACAAATCAAATGAGCAGATTTCTAACTTCACGTGAATCAGATCACTCTGATCTTTCTGCCCATACATTTATTGTTTTTTT
Organism: Hydrolagus colliei; assembly: GCA_035084275.1. NCBI lineage: Eukaryota > Metazoa > Chordata > Chondrichthyes > Chimaeriformes > Chimaeridae > Hydrolagus > Hydrolagus colliei. The sequence continues at coordinate 10,179,552 of CM068748.1, forward strand.
CTAGGTCTCAATTTTACAGAATTTTACACAAAGTATTGTGTTGTAACATTTTGCATCATGCCATCTTCTGAAATTCTCGAGGAAAACCAAATTTCAATAATTTACATTTTAATGTCCTGATCTTTCAAATGTGTTTGCAGTAAAACCAAATTCAATTTTGAAGTGGGTGATTTATTAAGTTATTGAGGTGACATGTTGGTATCCATGAATTGGTAACTTATGGAGGTGACAAATTTATGTCCATCAAATATTATAGACAACCCCATCCATAAATATAGCTCTTCACTCAAGTCCAATGACCTGGAAAGATTAAATACAATCTGTTGGATATCGAGTCAATCAATGAATTATATCCGCAGTTCACAAAATCTGTTTTGATACTTCAGTTTTTAATTTACTGATTGCTTTGTCATAATTTCAATACAAATTGTATACATTTAGTCAACACTCAAGTCAGCTTTCTGAAGAAAGGAGAATGCGCGCAAGGAAATAAAAAATAAATCAACGTCTCTAACTGAACAACAAGCTGAGAATGCAGATAGTACCACTACAATATGTACTAGATAACAAATAGGTATTAGGTTAAATCAAGGTCAAGCAAACATCTGTTTTAGTGCTACAGTATTAAGATGTATTGCTGAGCCTCCACAACAATCCTCAAATACATTTTACACACATAAAATACATATTTAAATATCATTTTCAAGCAAAAGTCATGATTTTTCCCATCTAGACTATATCACTATTTCTTCATTCTTAATATGAAATGATACAAAAATTTGGGATTCACAATGTCAAGCAATAGACAGATTCTGGTCATTGAGAAATGGCAGTTCATGACCACATTTGCAGACAATCCACTTTTTCAATACAGTACTTGCACAAGACAATTGTTAATCCATTAATTAAATAAATATCTTCATATCCTCAGATACAATACAAACACAACAACCATTGTTTTAGATTAAGTCACACCAATTACACTCAATCCAAGGAGCAAGGTTCTGACAGTTTGTCAATAATCACAGTTAAAATAAGCACAGCCAGTAATACAGCTCAATGTAAAATGTTAGTGCATTTTTGCAGCACTAAGTCTGTATTTAAAGAACTTAACAACATTGATTTAGCTAATTGCATTATTTAAAGGAGTGGAGGTGAGAACATAACGATAAATGTAATTTATTACAAAAAGAGTTAAAGAAATTTCCAGATATTTCTGTAGGTGTTTGCGGGTAAGATAAATCATTCAGTTCAAAGGTTATAATCTGTCTAGTACAAAACAAGGCTCGAAGGTCTGGTCAACTTCCACATCCAATTTCAACCAAGTCCCAGGTGATATAAAGAGCATGGCTTCCAAGCTTCCAATCATTCTGGTGAGGATGGACACCTTGTTTAGGGGCATGTGGACAATCCTCGCTGCAATTAAACAGTGTTGCACGGAGGAGGTGGCAAACTGAAGGAGTTATCCAGCATCTCTCTGACAAACATTTGACAAACTTGTGTGGAGGCTAAAATAAGTGAGTGACCCTTCAGTGAAAAAATAAATGTTTCCCCTCATTCACACACACATACACACACACTGGCAAACAGTTTATCCATAATGTATTCAATAACAACTTGGAAAATATTAAGTGTGCTTGTAAACTTGTAAATTGTAAACAGGGTAGTGTCCTGTAGCTCAGTGGTTAGAGCACTCACCTTACAAGCAAGAGACATGGGTTTGATTCTCGGCAGGGCAAACCCCACAGGCAAGTTTCCTTACTCCACATGCCTAATAATAATCCCGCAAACAAAATTGTTAACAACTGGTCAATCCATGACTGTTTGTGGGACACTGATGTGCACAATTGGTGACTGCATTTCGCCCACAAATATATGGTCAATTCACTTCAGAATATATTCCGTGAAGCGCTTTGAGACGTCTACTAAACATGAAAAGCACTATATCAAATTCAAGGATTATTATTATTATTAAATCACTGCAACATGAATGATATTATAAAACCTTTATTTTCCTAATCCAATGCTGAATCGTGATAAATGTTATTCTTGTGCTTTCATAGATTCATAGAATTTTACGGCACAAAAGGAGGCCATTCGGCCCATCTAGTCTGTGCCGGCTCTTTGAAAAGAGCGATTCAATCCCACTGCCCTGCCCGCTCCCCATAGCCTAATAGACCTGTTCTCCCTAAATAAAGATCTAATTCCCTTTTAAAAGTTGTTATCGCTTTCATTGTTGTGAACAAAAATCTTCTCTAATGAGTTGGTGAGATGCAGAAACTATGGTGGACTTGGTACTCACAGAAAGTTATCTGCTCCAATCAAAAAAGATGGAGTGAAACTCTTCAGCTGAAGTCTATCAAAGGACTGGAGGACTTAAAATACTGTGTTTAACAATGACCAAAGGTAAAAGTGATGCTTGCAGTTCAGGTTACAAAAATTATAATCCTAGTATTTGATATAATGCTTTTCACATCTTCTAGACGTCTCAAACTGCTTCACAGAATATACTGTAAATTTTATTGACATATTTGTGGGGAAAAATACAGCAGTCAATTTATTTAAGCACTGTATATATAATGTACAATATTTTATCCATGAATAATGTGTGAATTTTCATGACTATTTATAGTTTAAATGATTTTATGTTATCTTCTGTTGTTCTTACAGTTTTGTTCGGTAGTTTAGCAACAGAAATATATGCATTACATTTGTCCAAAGGCAATCAGATCACGAAGCCAGTGCAGCATCAAGACGTCCTTGAAAGTGCAGATGCCACGGTCAGCACTCCCAATGCTGCACTGGAGTGTCAGCCTAGACTAAGAGCTAATCTCCTGACGTGTGACCCACAGCATGTTAAGGAGTGTACGGCCAGTTACACAGTGAAACTCTCATGCCTCAATGACATAGAATAAGTTGCGATTTTGTGGATCCAACTGTAGTATTATAACAAGGCTCTACTGCCTAATGATTACCATGGGAAAAAAAATAATATGCAATAACTTTTAATTGAAACTAGATAGCTAGTAATAGACCGAGGGGAAAGGTGGAATTGATGTATTTAAGAGAAAACCTGGAGCTTACATGTTAAAGATGATTGTAAAGGTATAAGAGAGGAAAATAGGATGTTATGGGGCTTGTGTGGAGGCAGCATACCTATTACTCGATCTAAGCAAACTTTAAATTAAACCATGCAATATAATTGTATTGTATTCTGTTAAAATTAGCTATCATAGAGATCTTTGTATTGTTTCATCACCAAGTTGAAAAAAGTACAATAAACACCAAAGAATGTTTTACAAAGGCTCAATGTTTCATATGTATAATTTATATCAAAATATAACTTTGGAAATCAACCTATCCTGCAGAGAAGTGAAACAATTTCCCTTTTTTACTATATAAAATACTACTTTTTAACAACAGAATACCATTTGACATGTAATCATGTAGTTCTTATATCTTAATTGTTCTATTGCCGAACAATGTGGAACGAGATACTGAATGACCAATGTACTATTCCTTGCACTGTTATGTAGGCTTTCGCCCACAAAAAACATTTTCATAAATCCCCTCATGGTATTTTTATTCAATTGCCGATATCTGTAAATAGAAGTCTAGTTTTTATCTTGTTTAACAAAAAATCGGAATGATCTTTTGACATAGTCCTTAAGGACTGAAAAAGTACACTTCACTAAGGCATGGTTGTTAAACAATATTAGCTGCCGCATTTTGCACACAAATATACAGTCAATTCTCTTGACAATATATTCTGTGAAGCATTTTGAAATGTCTAGAAGATGTAAAAAGCACGATATCAAATGCAAGGATTATTATTATTAAAAGTTTCACTAAGAATCGCCTTTATTTGTGAGTTTAAGTGTAGGAATACCTTAGATCAGAATTCTGAGTCACAATAAAGCTTAGGGAAAGGGAAATAGAAAGGGGGAGGCTCACGTGAAGTAGAAACACAGGCACAGACTTGGGACGTTCTCCTAACATGAAAGCCGCTATACAAGTGTAATTTTGCTGTTGTTGTTGTTAGGCCAAATAGCTTGTTTCCATGCAATATCAATTCTATGTAATTTTTTTAAGTTAACTTTTTCATAACATACTACAATAGGATGAAACTTGATGCATCTTGTATTTAATCTACACAGGTTTAACGTGAATATTATCTGCATCCTTTCTCGGCTTGGAGACTGTAAGTATACTAAATTAATACCAATTGAGTTAAGGATGTTACAGCTCTGGGTTGCTTTTATGTTTTAATTCTAACCTTTAGTAAACTACTACGTGTAATACCCCGCATTTTAAATCCAACAGGTAGACTTCAAAGTTTGAATGTGATTGGAATATCATGTACTGTACTCCCATCAGATTCATGTAATTACTAATAGATAATTCTGACTTCTTTCTGCACAAGTGCAGTCTGTGTTTCCTTTCTCCTCCGCCCCCCAACCACCATAAATGTAAATTGTTGAAATCTGGCAACACTATATTGTACAAATTACATGTCTAGATGACAAAGTAATGTCATATGTTGATCTTGTATTCCATTGTAGAAATAACTTATTTGTTAATGCAGTCAAGCTGTTGTTGGGAACATTAATTATGCTCATCAATTCAAAGTGCAAAAAAGTAGCATCAGTCTACAAATCAAATTCCCATGTACTCCAAGTATCACTGCTCAATATTCCAAGTAAAGAAATCATAAACTGCACGTTCAATTATTGCAAAGAAAAACAAAAGAAAGAAAGTAGCATAGATTACTCACATTACTCATGTATTCAGACAGCAGATCCTGAAGAGCTTGGCGCACTGCATTGCATTCGGTTATAATTTGCTCGCGATGCAGATCACGTGTGCACGAGGAATCTGCTAACAAAGCTGCTCCACTAACAATGCTTTCCAACCTCTTTTCCAGCATGGGCCTTAATTTATCTTCTTCATTCGTAAGTGGGTCATTTATTATTGTATTCTGAAAAGGAAGAAAACACCATTTAGATACTTCATTTTTTGTTAAATAACATTCAGCGATATTTATAAATTAGATATATAACATTGTTTAATATATCAAGTGAGCCTGAATTTTAGAAGAGCCCACTATTCCCCTCTCCTACAAATACATGACTTTTCTGAGGATGTGTGGAACTGTGGATTAAATCAAGCACTCAAGCACTGCGAGATGCTACACACCTCACACAGACACTTTATAAATGCAAGTTGTTGTTGTAAAACCCTCAAGAGAGTCTCGCTGTACCCCAAATTACAAAGTCACTGGGGAGAAACACTATTAAGCACGAAAATTATGACAAATATACTGTGTATAAATATTTCAACAGATGTACCTATTTTATTTAAAATATACAGGTATGCCAGTTTTTCCAATTCAAAAGCGTGCACTTTGATTTTGAACCAGGTTACAAGGTTATTTACACATATATAATTACTTTCTTCCTTTAGCTTTCCTTTGCAATAATTGAACATGCAGTTTATGATTCTTTACATAGGAAGCATGCAGACACCTTTCACAGAATCCCCCTTAGAATTGTGTGACACATCGGACATGGTGCTACTATACAACAGCATAATATTCCCACCGAGATAGCCTTAACCTATCACTGCAAAAAAAAATGCTGTGTGGTGACATTAGGAAAGGATCAGTGTGTTCATCACAATCAACGAGAGAGATACATGTCATAGCAACGAGGCTTTATAAAAATGAAAAATATCCTCGAATGTACTTTTCTCCCCACTTAGTCTCTATCATCATAGGAACTGCAGAAAGATTAAAAAGATGCATTTAGCTCCATTTCACTCGAGTATTGCCTTGCATATAGGTATTTGCCAATAACTGCATATGTAACTCACTGCTCTAAAAAGCAAGTTTAAAACGTACTGGGACTGCGTATTCTCAGTTTAACATGCTCCAGGAAGATTCTGTGAGAGATGAAGGGACAGGCCTGCAAGACTGACTCTTCCAGTTAGTGTATCTCTTAACTCTTTTAATCTGTATAGGAAAAATCCATCAAATAGATTGCTATCTAGTACCTAACATCACATGTAAAATTTTGTTCCCACGTGGTCTTAGTCACAGCTCTTTGGTTTCCATGCCATATGCAAGTCACATAGGGCAAGAAGAATCTATCCTGAGTGCAATGGTTTACCATTGAATACCGTTTATATTTTAGCTTGGATTATCCTAACATTGAAGGTACATTAATGCCTCCCATGACTCTTGAAGACTTTGATCACCATCATGGAAATCCCATTAGTGGGATCTGGAGTTAAAAATTGTAACTAGTTACAGTTCTAATATCTGTATAATTAAATAAATTGTAATGAACCTATTTCCTGTTCCCAGATGTTTTTCTGGTTCTCTAAATATTACATAAATAATGTTATCAATGTTTGGCAGCTTATTCACTATCACAGTCCCCTCTTCAGTTGCTTGCCAAATTGCCAGTGGCAAAAAGGTTGCAGCAGCAGAGATTTGGAGCAACACTGAAACAAGTTATTAAAATATATTACTTTCAGGGCTTTAACTGGCAGTGTTCTGAAATGGAAGGAGTAAAAACTAAGTCCCAGTTCTCATTCCTGAATAAATTACACTAATGAAAAAGTATTGAATAGCATGAACATACTTAATGGACCGTAACCCCAAATGAGTACAATAAATTCTATCTTTTGTTCCACACAGGCCAATACCCCGATTTCGATGAGACTTGTGCCCTTGAGCCAGCTTCCAGGCAATAGCACAACACAGGCTTCAAGCCATTGAGTTACTGACTCAGAGGATTACTTTTGTGTTTATTTGTAAATCACAAAGGTACTTTCCTTTACTTCCTGTTACACTACTCAGATCCATACCAAGAGCAATGTTTTACCTGTATAAATATTATGGTACACGCACATTTATATGAGGACATTTTTGTGGTATGCTTTGAAATTAGATTTTCTATCATATGAAGCAAAACATTCTTATGTCTTAGGCCAGTGGAGATTGAGATTTAGAACTGACTGCATCGACATTTCTAACTCTAATTCACAGTGAATGAAGGAGTTGAACAGTTAGCCTCTAAAAAGCATTTATGTAGCGATTGCTGCCCAGAGAAACTCTCATCAAAAAAAGAAAGTCAACAATCAGACCTTTAACTGTTATATTAATATTCACAAACACATAATGAGAATGCACTTCATATCAAATTTTTTTACTGCAGGGCACAAATCTAAATTTAGTATACAGTATGTCTAAACTAAAATATAAATATATTTCCATACAAAAGCAAACAATGTCATATACTGTATTAGTTAACATTTCTTAGGTAGTGTTATTGTGCGTTTTTGTTTTCTCATTGCATTCCTTGCCTTTTATGTATTTTTAATACATTTATAAAATTTTATGAGTCCATTCAAGTTAATGTCAATTAACTCTGAACAATTCTGCGATACCAATGACACTGTGCCATTGACATCTTACATCTACCTCAGATTAGCTGTCAGGTACTTCTTAATATATGGCAATGTTTCAGCCAAAAGCTCCTTAACTATATTCTTTTTTTCAGCTGCGCATGACATATAATATATTCTGTTTAATTATAGTACTACTGGGATATATGATGATTTGTGATGTGCCAGGGCTCACAGTATGCCAGAAACTACATCTCTCACTGCATGCAAATCACAGATCGGGATAGAGATCACAAATCTTATACTTGTTGGGTAAGCACTCTGTGGCATCTTTAAAGTATATTTAATGAAGTTAAATCCCTATAGTGTATTTACTGTCCATATTTATTTACAAGTACTGTGGATTACAGAAAACCAATGCAAAAGATAATCAGACCCATTGCTGCTAATGCTCTTCAATAAATACTGCAAGATCAACATTTGTTTTCAATTTATTAGAAGTTGAAAATTGCTGTGGATTATCTGTGTCAATGAACATGGGTGTAGAAATTCCACCTAGGTCTATATGTACTTTATTTATGCAAGATTTTAGAGTGTCCACAATTTGGCAAATTGTTCAATTCAGACTTAACTTTGAACTCTTAAAAGAACTTACAAAAAACTAGCTTCCAAATTAAGTCTGTATCTGAGAATTTGCCAAATTCAGATCGCTCTAAATTTGTGCATACAGTAAATCTAGATCCACGTGGAACTTCTTGCTAATGATATCTGAACATAACATTTCTAACATAGGATTGCTATTGATGGGTGGCAATTTCCTCTTGCACAAACAATAGTGTTTTATTGTAATATTTTAAACAAAGATATTTATTTTGTATCACTATTTCCCATGTCATGAGGACATGACAGCACCATTAGAAATCTGCAGCAATTACACAGATCATCTGAACAGTAGGACCAGTTCTCATGAATGGTTACAATACTGGTACATGAAAACTCCAAGACGTAGACATGAATGGAGAATCATGGGGGTAAATCTTGGAGGTAAAGGTAGCCATGACAGGAGAATTCTAAAAGCTTACCAATGCTCACCGTTCTCTTTTCGAACAACCAGTCAGGCAGGAACATCCTCAGTCACTTAAAAAGGTTGGTGTTGAACACGGGCCTAACATAATTCCCAATTATGTGTCCAGCAATTGAATCCTTCTTCAATGACTGCTTTAAAATTCTATGTAATTTTAGGTAATTTCATCGTGGAATTTGGAATAAAGAAAGCATTTGTGATTTTTGATAGCAAAACAATGGCGCCGTCTGATTCTGAAAGGCCTGAGGGAGAAGCAAATCTCCAGACGGGTGGGGGTTTGGTGCCCAAACTGTCAAAACTGAGCAGACTTTAAGGATGCATTTAAATGACATTTCTGTCCTTGTAATAAATCTAAGATATCGTACCACGTTTCTCCCTCTAAATACATAAGAGCAGAAATGCTATGAACTAAGAGAATTACAAATTATAATATAATACAAATTAGAATATGTTAAGAAGTGAAAAATCTCAGATTTCATGATAAAAGAATAAGACCAAATTCATTAAAACATCAGTTGGCACATCACCATATAAAAGGTGCCAATTAAAGGAAAAATTCAGTTTTCTAACCTTCTAAAATTCCCTCTTTGATCTTGAGACTCTGTGCTGCACACTTCAAATGTGTATTGTGTTCAGCAATGTTCTGAATCTTCATTAAAATTTAGAATATCAAACAAACTTCCATCTGGTGATAAAAGTTGATGCTCGCATTCAATTGTATCAAAACTGACCTTTGAATGTTTCATTAAACATGAGGTGTTGGGCTTGAAACTCAGTTGCTTCGAGAGCTAAACATTGAGACTGCTTATCAGTGGACTTCAGACTATCTCACTCCAGAAATTGTTTTGATTAACCCTCACAAATGCTTCACATTTACAACAGACATAATTAGCATAACTGTTTTAAAGTTAAGATTGCTAGGTCATCCCAAATCATAGACTGACAGGACAGGTACATGTTTCTGCAAGATAAGGTTAAGATGCCTGGAGTGAAATTGAAGCATGTATGAAAGGTCCGATTAAAGTCATTTCCATGGTGCTAAGATAGCAGCTGACGATGTGAGATTTTTTCCAGTACTACTGCTTGAGATACTTGAACCCAGAAGTAAATGATCCTTTTTGACCTTGTAATCCACTCTATTATATGCTAATCCTACATTCATTTACTTTCCAATGATAATAGATAAGCCTGAATCTATCTTTAGTATATTGGAGAAGGACAAATATTGATAGTGCAATGAAGAGGCCTTTGAATGAATAAAGCTTAATTTGTTTAACAATATTAACATTTGTCTCAAACTACAACAAATACCTTGATCTGTTTGACTATTTGTGAGCCATTGCTATTCATAAATAGTCACTACACTGTATAGAAAAGTTGTGAAGCACTTTAAAACATTCTTGACATTCTCGGCACTAAAGGCGAGGATTAATAAGTAAATAAAAATAAGTTTGGATGCAATAGGTCCTCCCCAAGGCAAGAAATGTTGCCCACTGCACCATATTTTAAGATTCATGAGTTGTGTGTCATTTGGAAATATGTATTTTCTTTTCTTCAGGTAAAATAAGCATAATGGAATATATCAAATGATGCACACGCCACAACACTTGGCCATCAATAGGCTGAAGGTCTTTATCCCTTCACACTATCAATATTAAAGCATTTACCATTTATGTGGTACCATTTATTTATTTACCAAAATTTACCGCTCCTCCAAATCATCCTTCTACTCCAAGATAATCTTGAAGGTGGGGCAACACCAGGCTCCTTTACTCCACAACAAACCAGCTCCAAAGTCCACCCCCCCCCCCCCCCTCCTCCCCCACCACCACCCCGACCCACACGATTCCCTCCTCTAATTCACAATGCGAGGAGATGCTGGATTTCCTCAAGTTCCAAATTGAGAGAATCCATTCAGCTACCTCTGCATCCCAACCACCACTCCTTCCCCATCTCCCCCACATACACACTCCAACCCCTACCCATCCTTCCTTCCACACTTTCTAACCTGTGTTTGTCATCAACACCATATCCTCCATGAAGCCCACCACCTGCTCCCTTGACCCCATCCCCACCCCTCTCCTTACGTCCCAGCTCCAACTCCTCTCCCTCCACCCCCTACTCTCCGACACCATCAATCGCTCCCTTTCATCCTGTACGGTTGCCAACCCCCTCAAAACAGCAACAATAATCGCCATCCTCAAGAAATCTTCCCTGATGCATCTCTGCTCAACAATTACCAGCCCATCTCCAACAGAGATTTCCAGTGAACAGTAGTATTTGACATCAATTTCACCATCGACAGGAGGCACTTATCCTAAATTAGAGATGGGTGTCAGATGAGAAGATAATAAAGGCACCCAGAATAAACAAAGAAATCAATAATCTGGCTGTTGCAAATATTCAGCCAAAAAATGGTGCACTGTGTGCAGGCTTGTGCAAACTATCATGAAATAGTAAAGCATCAAAATGTGAAAATGTTCACATCACTGGGATACTGTGTTATTCCTAAACTGAGAATATGTGTTGCTCTTGCGTTGCCAAAGCACAGAAAATGTTCCTTTTATCAAAATCCTGCTTGAAGGGTGCTATTTAAAAACAATTTGTTATTGTTTTGAATGATCTTGTGCAAAGGTAGGCATGACATAAAATTGTAGGTCTTCTTAGAGACGAGCACTAGATTAATTCATGATGGATATTACGCATCGAGACATTGAACTAGGATTCAACAAGAACCCTTCTCATAGGAAATATTTTGCAAAGCTATGCATCATAAATATAATAATAATAATACTTGAATTTGAAATAAAAATAAAGCAGCCAAGTTCATTACTAATTGGCCAGGCAAAAGAAAACGGAAGGTGATGAATGGGAATGACTGCATTGAAAGTAGTGATTAGTGGGAATTCACAATAATCTGCGCTTGGTATTCAGTAATTTATTATCTTTGTAAATGATCCAGAGAAGTGACACATAATAACATTAAACATGCATTTGATGTAAAGCTAAGGAAGAACCCCTACAAGAAGCAAAAACTGCCAATACCAAATGCAAGGATGATTCATATTCAGAACTGTTAATTGATGCTATTTATTGGTATTGAATATGAACAAATGTAAGAAAAAAACCTTACATTTTACGAAAGCATGGAATGCAAAAAAGTCATTTGAGATGATCAATTTAACTCTCTGGTGTTTGTTACATATTTCTATCACATATTTGGGAAAATGGGAGGGTGGAAAGAGTTTATTTTAAAATCCATAGTACAGTTTGAGATTTCTTAATTTTATTCTGCTAATTCTCTGCTTATGGACTAAATCTGCATTGTATATATATATATCACTAACCTTTCAAAATACTGATTCATGCTTCCACATTAATCTCAGTGACAACAAAGTAAGATGTGAGCCTCGTCTTCAAACATAGAGCCTTAAATCCTGAAATTACGTGAAACTCTCCTCCTTGATCCCTCCCCGATTCGCCTCTTTCTCTTTTCCCTTTCTTGCAAATCAGTGACCTTTTATAGTTTCGCAAGAAAGGGTATAAATGAAACCAGCAAGGATGATTTTTTGATTTAAGTTGAAAATTGCCGGAAATACATTATACAGTACACTATATTGAATCAATATGGAAAACATGAAAACAAGCTAATGTATCACAATTTTTAAATCTAGGTATGTCAGTATGTTTAATCAATATTCCTGGCTTTTCCTAAGAAAGGTTATCCATTTTTTAATTAATTGCAAAAACTAGGCATGTGTGAGTATTCACTCATGTGTGAATATATGTAAGCAAGTGTTTCTAACTGCAGATCTAGCTGAAAATTTGGTGCATGTGGGAAACCATTTTAGGCAGGTATCTGTTAATTTATACTTTATTAATACTGTATTATTATAGAATAAAAGGTTACTACTATTCTTTAATATAATACAATTTGGTTTTCTTTCTACAGGTGTAATGACTAGACAGTTAAATTGCAATAAAATTGAATCTTCTTACTAACAATTGAAAAAAGTACGTCAGATTTGGGGTATTCATTGTTCATCAAAGTGGGTTGCCAGTTTTGATAAAAGGAATATTTTCTGTGCTTTGGCAACACAAGAGCCACAAATATTCTCAGTTTAGGAATAACACAATATCCCTGTCCTTTGTGCCTTTCTGAAGGAAACGTGCTATCAGTCATGCATCCCACTGCCCCCCAACCCCTCATCTCCCCTCTCCCAAACTTGGGTGCCAGACCAGCTATGTAAAGTATTTTGAGACAGCCTTCTGATATGAAAGGTACTACAGTATATCAATGGAAATTGTATGGCAAAAGCAATCTATTTTGTATATTGCAACTTTTCTATAATTATCATATCATTTGCGATGTAAAGTTTTCCATTTAGTATTACTGCCAAAATCATTTTATCAGAATTTTTCCATGTCAAGTCTTTCCAACCAGTAATTATGAAACATTAACAAAACATTATGAACTTAATTCAAATATTTGTAGAATAAAAGGGAACTTTACAACGATTTGCAATTTAAGATGATGTTATAATTACTTATAGTCATAGTTATAGTCACCTCAACCAAATATACCTCAAGCAATATTCTTATTTTCCCTTAAATTCATTTATTTTATAGTTTTTAATGGATACTTTAGTTCTGCTTTATTTTCATAAATCATTCTCCTATTTTATATATATCTCATATATATATATATATATATATATATCTACTGTTTTACAATTCACTTACCTCAAACTCATTGAGAGCTCGAACAATTGATCCTTTAGTTGATAGTAGTTGAGGTTTTGGATGTGCAATTCCCTGCACAGCATCTGAGATAATTGTGAATGCATTCTGTATCTCATTGCACACAGATTCCCTGCTGGCTCTAAGAGAAGAGATACCAGTGTTTTCCAAGTAAGCCATGGAAGTGCAATACAACAACGAGGAAGATTGCTTCAAACAGGCACGTGCATTTGCTAGTTCATCACGTTGATCAGGTGCCTTGAGGTCCTGCCAGCAAAGAAAAAGTGTACATGAAACTTTAATATTATTATTTTATTCAATAAAAGATGAAGCAATAAACAGTGGCAGTTTTTGGGAGGTGTTATAATGTTTCATAACAAACTGTGCAATGTTGTAGTGTGCAATGTTATTTGGTTACACCATATATTTATTTTATGCTTAGGCCAGGCAGAAACATAAATCCAAATGGTATGCAGTTTAGTTGAATGAAGATGTGTCCAAGTCATTTCAAACTCTTGCCTTCTTAATTAAATGATGTTGTTAATAATTTCTTACAGAAGGTTTCATCTCCCATAGTTAATTGCCTTAATACATATGAGCAAATCATTCTCGATGAGCAGACCTGTTTGATTGTAAGAATGACACTATGTTGTGGTCTATCCAAAGTGGGTAGGCTTGTAATATAACTACTGTAATATGATTAACAAACGTGTCTTTAATGTTCAGAACTGGCCAAGAAACATTTATGGGACAATTTTTGAGAGTTAATTCAATTTGCAAATAGACACCTCCTTAAGAAGGCCTCCAGCCCTTGATAATTCGCAATTCAAAGCACAGCATAAACAGGGCCGAAAGATCATTATAGCAGATATGGAAAGGTGAACTTCACCACATCTGTCCAAGCTAATTTCAATGCCATTTTTCAATGATGAAAAGATTGCTCTTAATGTGCTTTTCAGTGTTCCCAGAATACTATAACTTAACTTTCTTGATAATCATCAGTTAAAAAAAAAGCCATCACATCATCATTTATATCTCGGGGGTATTTTGTATTCAGATTGTTATAAATCTTCCCTGTAACCTCTGCACTCAGAACATTCATTTTATTGATATCATTGAAAATTGAAAGCGCTCTCAGTTATTTTTGAAATTATTGCCGACTGCTACCAAGAACTGAAAAAAAATCTTTGAAATATGACAACTGCTGACAATGCCAATTTTGCACCATATTCTGCTGTCATAGGTTCATATTGTGTCATCACCACTAGTTGCATGCAAAGCACTTTTGAAACATTTACTAGAGTCTTATACCTTTCTCCCTGTCCCTCCCACACCAATAGACATTTATTTATCATTTTTCATTTCATTTATTACGGGAGCATATATTAAAATCACCTCTGCCTTCTTTTAAAAAAGAGGTTCCACTATACTAGCTTCGTTCTGATAAGGCACTGACCATAAGCTTAAGAAAAAAGCATGTTCTAAAAGGAGTCACACAGTAAATTAGTTTTATTGACTGGTCAAGCTCTCAATGCTTATGCAGATCTAAATGCTGTATAATAATGGATGCTCAGGAATTCAAGAAATACTGAAGGCGTCAATTGCATGCAACTTTTATGTCACGAATAAGTCAAATGCAGTATCAGCATTTAATGCTTATTACTGTCAATGCAATGAGTCATCACTTCACATGCTAATCTTTAGCCCTGATGCAGTAAATGAAAATGTAGAATTTCCTAGCATTCTTGGAACCATTAATGTCCACTGAAGGTTTCCAGGAGATTTCATTTATTTTTGTCCATTATTCTAATTTTTCTAGAATATCGAGACTACTGTCTTCTACATCAAATTGTTTCTTACTTAAATCCAGTGTTCTAACCTCTGCTACCATTCCCTATAACCTATTCCTGCTGATTCTTAACATTTTCCTTTGCTCTTATTTTCAGTCAACCACTTTTCAGGTAGCAGCGGTTATGCTTATCTGAAACCCTGGATGACTTGGATGCAAAATCCAGATTCCTTGCCAAAAGTAAAAATAGAACTAGTGATTGAAAGATTGAAAGATGGATGGGAGATTGAAAGAGCATAACTGTTCTGAGGTCAATGAACTGGGTCATTAAAATTCTGTAAATGAAGTGCTCAATCAAGATCATGACCTAATATGGAATCACTTTATGTAAGAAGTAGCACTGTTTCCACCACAAAGGGTTCACCATAGTACAATCTAGACTCGGAGGAAGCATTTAGATACAAATGGACCAACGCAACAAATGCATTTTCAGCATTTCCTGTTTCATTTCAGATCTTCAACATTAAGAGTGAAAGTAGTAAGCAATTTTTCACTCAAAGGGTGGCAGAAATCTGGAATTCTCTCTCCCAAAAGATTGTGGATGTTGGATCCATCCGCACCTTCAAGAGTGAGGCTGATACATTTTTGGTAGGTCAGAGTATTAAGGGATACGGGAGAAAGCGGGAAATTGGAACTGTAAGGATTTGAGGAGGTACAGATCAGCCATGATCTAATTAAATGGCGGAACAGGGTTGAAGGGCTGAATGGCCTACTCCTGTTTCTATGTTTCTAACATCTACAGGTTGTTTTCCTTTTATGTCTGCACGGTTGTACTACCATTATTCTTCATATTTTTAAGTTATTGCTCTGTACAGTACATATATAAGATCGTACACTAAAGAACTGCATTAGTAAATAGACACCTACTATTCTCATATTCAATCATCGTCTCTACACGCCTAACAAATGAAAGTCATCAATTATTCGAGACTCATATTAACTAACCATATTAGATGACATATTGCAGCACAGTTTGCCACAAATTAAATTTGGTGAAAATCCAACATTCATTACTTCTAAGTTATATAGCAATAAAAATGGCTACTTATTTTTTTCCACTGCACAATTTTTAATGAAATCGTTCCCTCTGCTTCATATAATAGGCAGTATTCCCTAAAAAAAAATTGGTCACTTCAATCCACGACTGTTTGTGGGGCATTGCTGTACGCAATTGACTGCTACATTTTGCCCACAAATATATAGTCAATTCACTTTAGAATACAGTAAAACTTCGATAATCTGGCACGATTGGGGCCACTGACCTCCCGGATTTTGGAGTTTGCTGGTACTGTATTTAGGACCTACCCTAGATATGGCTGGGGAAGCACATTTTGTAAACACAGGTCACTGAAGCCAAACTGAGCCTGAGCGGCAACCACAGCACCGAATGACAGAGCGGCGCTAGCGTGAGCTGCAAACATCTGACCCGAATTTGGGAGATTGCCGGACATCGGAAATCACTTAATGATGTTCATTTTTGAAATCTTGCTGGTTTTAGGGAATTGCTGGCATTCAAAATGTCGGATTATTGAGGTTTTACTGTATATTTTGTAAAACGTTTTGAGACATTTAGAAGTCGTGAAAAGTGCTATATCAAATGCAAGGATTATTATTATTACTCTTTACTTGAATACTTAATTGAAAAAATTACTAGACGTTGAACAGAATTAGCTAAAGGTAGCAATTATAAACAAAATGTGGACATAAGGTAAATCAAAGCATTACTTATTGCAATGGCTGCATTATGATGTTGCACATCATCATGTTTTCAGATCAATACACCACTATTTAATCAACAAAGTTCTCCAAAATGACCTTTCAGTCATGAAGCTTGAGATTAAAAGCTGTGACTTTTACTGTATAAAAAAATCAAATTTTTTGCTGAGGCACAAAATAAACCAAGAACAATTGCTCTGAATGCACAATATATGACCATTGTACAAGGTACCTTCTGCATATTGGGAATAAAGGCCTTAGACATACTATAAAATTGATAACTGTTATTAAAAGCCCACGGACTGCCTTCATTGATAGTTTGAGCCACAAGTGTATACAGAATCATCTGCTGTACGTATATGATCAGCCAATACAAAAGCATTATAGGGCAAGACAGTTAAAAGGCGGAAAACAGACATTTTAAAAATAAAACTGGAGGAATTAAGTTGTAATATTCCCAAACCAGATTTGTTGCATTGATTGCAAATTCCAGTTTGAACAATCTGCAGCCCATGAATCGCAAATGCTAACTTGATAGTTCAGGTAGCGAGCTTTGAAGTAGGGCATAATGAATTCTATAGAAAAGCACCCAATCATCAAATGTAATTGCTCAAATGATCTAAGTACAGTACTAGCACTCCTTTCTGATTCCATGAGCTAATATTGCACTGCTGTTTGTTAATCATTTATCTCTATATTGGGTAAGTTTGGCCAAGTCTTAACTCAGTTTTTCATCTGTGTGACTATAAATTTACCTACCCATGAATCAGAACTAAAGTGTACTTTATGTAAATCGCCCAAATCCTATACACTGAATCCACAAGTTATCACTATTACAAGGTAGCATTTTGATTTTGACCAAAAAAGTACATAGAATAATATAATAATAATCCTTGCAATTGATACAGCGCCTTATCACATTTTCGAGACATCTCAAAGAGCTTCACAGAATATACTGCAAAGTGAATTGATTGTATATTTTGTGGACAAAACATGGCAGCTAATTGCCGCAGCAGTGTCCCACAAACATTTTGGGATTGAGTGACCAAATTATTATTTATTTGTAGGAACTATTATCCCTGGAAAGGTGATCCACCAATTGACTGACAACTGAGTTCATACTTACTGCTAGATAAACATAAGGGTATTGAGTAAGGAAATTTGCTCAACATTGCACCCTGCCCAGGAATTAAACCCAGGTCCTCTTGCTTATGAGGCGAGTGCTGTAACCACTAAAGTCCAGGACTCTATGGGATATGGCACAGAAACAACTGTAGTAGTATATATTCCACACGAGACCCTTTTTCCTTCTTGCCTAAATTGAGTTACTGTACATTGACTTATGGCATGGAAACAGGAGAGTTGGCATCAATTTATCTGATATTGTGAAGGATATTGTGAAGGATTAGGACAACACATAATTAAGGACAGACTTTTGCAACATTAAATTTAATTATCTTTGAAACGTGCTATGTACTTTACTGTAGTAGTACAATTGATTATGGCTTTTTCACATGGTGGCAAAATTAACTGAAGAATTAGTTTTTTGAGGACTGTTAGATAACGCTGCCTTGTGCAAAACATGAGAATAATTTATAAAATCTTAAATTCAATCTTAAGTGGTATTAGTACACATCTCAATCCCATTGAGTATGCAGAGTGCTGAGAATAAAGAATTATTATTATGTTTCTGCTGCTTAAATTGTCTCTAGCCTGTCAAGCAAACCTTTATTACATTTTGTTTGCTCCAGTCATCACAGTATTCTCTGTCATCAGAACTTTTATTATGTTTATTTGGCTCAAGTAGCTACAAGTGGTCTTTCAGCAAAATAATGATTGCATTTGTGTTGGTTCAAAAATCTCAGAAATCAGTCATGAAAAAGTTGTTTTTTTCTCTGACACCTCCTTCACTTTCATTTCGGGTATAAAAACACAATGAGTAAACTTGAATTCCAAATCTCCACCTGAAATGATATTAATCCCAGTAACATATTGCTGTGTATAAAAAACTGACCTTCTGGGTGCAAATACTGTACTACATTATAATTTCTATTGGTAAAACAAAGACTTCAGGGCAATGGCCTGTGTGGCAGGTGCAATTATATTATCACAATCTTTCCTTGGAAATCAAGATTTATTTTTCAGCAAATTCAGGTACATAACTTCCAAAATTCCCCCTGTTTCATCAGATCAGAATGCGGTATGTTTGCTCCTAGCTTTCATTCCAAAATGCCTGTTTCATGTAGTAACAATTCTGATTGTCCAAGTGATAATCTGAGGCAATATTTCAGTTTAGGACATCAGGAACTACATCAATGTTCCAATGACAGCTGAATGAGCAGCAGCTTAGAATAAGGAAATCTGGCAGTGCAATACTTCAGACGACTACATTTAATTATTCTCTTCTTGCTGTGTTTGCCAATTCTACACTAATGGAATAGTAATCAAAGATTTTAATGTTTGCTTCTGAATGCTTTGTAATAAAACAGTTGTAAAATGTTACACTTGGATTTAGAATTTGTGTGTGTTTTAAATAAAGGTAACAGTAATTCAACGCATCTTTAAAAGCATACTCCCTAAATGGAGCTCTTTACCTACAGACACAAATCATGTCCAAACCAATAGAGTACCAGATCACCCAAATTGCTCATCTAAATGCTAATTTCTTCTCAGTGCAAATAAAATCACATGACAGAAAGCATGACAATTGTGACATCTAGTGGCAACAGAACAAGCTAGGGGAATGATTGCAATTGAGCTGCCCTTGCATAAATTTGTATTTGGGAAACAATATCAGATTAAAATGCAAAAAAAAACAAAAAAGATAAATCTGAAAATAACTTGATGTATAAAATTCACACTGAAAGGTACTTTATTAAGTTTTGTAAATGCAGATTTAAAAGCTCTCCTTTGTCTTCTGCATCAAATAATCATATGCAATAGTACCAGCGTTGAACCGAAAATAGAAGCTCTTTGGTATTCTTGGGATATCAGCCACTCCATACGACATTTATGAGACAACACTGACAAGATACATTCATAAGACCTTGCGTGTGACACCAAACGTGAAGATACATTTACCACAGCATATGTACTGCTTGAAATAAAGAACCATATATATATATATGTGTGTGTATATATAAGGCTTCAGATTTACAATTTGCATATTTTCACTCATATTACTCCAAAATGCCACCATCTAAGGTTTCATGAAATCATTACTGCCGTATTTACCATCAACGCCTTTTCACATCCTCCTGATTGAAAGGCGCTGTACAAATGTAATTTATTGTTGTTAATTGCTGGAAGTATAGAAAGCAGCACTTGTAGTTCTTCTTCCAAAATTGAAGCTCAAAACACAAGCAACTAAAGTGCATGATTAGAACTCTGCCAACCAATGGTTAATTTTCTAATATTTACAGAGCTGATTGTGTGACCTGTAATATTAATACTATTGAAACACTGAAGCATTTCTGGAGAGGAGACCAAATCAACTCCTACCCTCAACATTTATGCTACAGAAGCACAAATCATTTTCCTGGTGAAACCAGCTCTTCGAGGTCGTTTTACCGGACAGTATCCAGTGAAATTCCCTTAAGATCCATTTATGTTGTGTTCTCAGCATCAATTCAGCACCATTTTTGTACTGAATCAATGAGAAAAGCACTGTATAAATAGAGTATATGCAAAACAATCAAAATGCTGTCAGTTCTCATATAAATTGCTCTTATGAAGAATTCTGCTATTGAAAATACAAGTTAATATGTGCAGGACATTAAACTTCATGGTAATCAACTGAATATTTATTTTTGAAAAATCTGAAGTAATAATATAAAATAATAGTGATATAATCATAGATAAAGCCAGAGTAAGATGATAGTCAGTGTATGGAATAAGGTACTGCTATTAATAGTTTACGTATTGAAACAAGATAAACATGATAGTGCATTTCCTACCTGCCACCAACGATTATTATTCTGCATAATAATAATACTTTCATTTCATATAGAGCCTCAACGGATCTTTGAGACGTGCCAAAGTGCTTCACAGAATATACTGTAAAGTGGATTCACTGTATAATTTGTGGGGAAATTGCATCAGCAGTGTCCCACAAACCATCTTGGATTGTGTGACCATTTCTTTATTCATTAATTTTTTATTAAATCTGTGCAGACTGTAAATATCAACTTTTTTTTGGCATGATCTGAAATGTCTCCAAAGATTCCATAGAGTTGGAATCTAAAAGGTCAGAATGTCTTTGTAGGTTTGGGTTAGCTATATTAAAACTTTCCAATGTGTACAGCAGTATGAAACAGGCAGGTGTGGAGATTCGAGATTTCACGTCTGTACAAATCTGTTTCTCTGTCAAGGGAACAGGCCAAACAAGGCCAATTGACAAAACTGATTCACATTTTCAATCAATACCACAACCGTCTCTCTAATGTGGGTAAAAAATATAGATAAACTGTAATTTTGTCAATGAATGTGATTCGCCCACAAATATACAATCAATTTTCCTACTTTCCTTCTCCCAACCACGACCCCTCCCCCCTGCACTGGTCCCTACCTCTTTTCCCCCCTTTCTTCCCTCTTTTCTTCTCGCTAACCTGACCCCCTTCCCCACTACTCTGGTCCCTACCTTGGGACGTTGTTGCATTCTGTGAAGCGCTTTGAGACGTCGATATGATGTGGAAAGCGCTATATAAATGTAAGGATTATTATTATATTATTTATTATATAGTTCTTACAAGTTCCTACAGATATATTATATCCAGCTAATACTTAACCTACTTCTTACAGGTATATGATATGATATAATGAATGTAATATATTACCAAAATTGCTTGGGAAAACATAATTTGGTTGAGGCTAACATACATTATAGACATTATAATATTATATTATAAATTATTTTATAAACGTGAGGTTCTCAACTCGATATCCTTTGAGAGAAATTCTCAACCACTGACAATTATTAATATCAGCTATCCATACCTGTTGTCGTTTGTGAGTCAAAACATCCAGCTTTGCTAAATCGTGTCCAAACTTTTTGTATGCCTTGTTTATTTCACCTTTGGTTGATGCATTTCTTAACAATTCAAATGTTTTCTGGACCTGTTAACAATAAAAAACATTATTATATTTATGTAATATGGTATCACCTTAATAAGCGATAATAATCACAATAGCATTGATATTCACCATAATATTGTCATTGAAATAAATTGTTTCATTTTATATAAATTTACTTACAACTGTAAGGTGTTGCAAAAGGTATAAAACATCAATCATGTCAGCCAGAATAAGGAGTCTGGTAACAGCAGCAAGAAGAGCACGAGCAGCTTGAACCACAGCTTCTCTTTTCGGTAAAGCACATGGGTCATCTGTAAATTCTCTTGACGTGACTCTCATGACTTCACCTAGGAGGGGTTAATTACACAATTAAACACATCAGAAACAGGAGCAGTTACAAAAATAAGCATCGACAACAGTAAGTAAGACTGCAGTTAATGGAGACGTAACTAACTTCACAAGGAAAATCATCTCAAGCAACAATAGATTTTTTAAAATCATATTTCAACCAGTTTTCATATGTTCTGCTTCACTGGGACAAACTGATAAAAGACATTAATCCAATTTGCCAAGATATGAATTGACAAGCATCACTGCCTTATAATGCAGCAAGTCTTCAATAAAGTGGATGCAAAATACGTGACTACGATTGTTAACTATGATTGTGTCAACTGTAGGATAAGGTATTGAGAGTTGAGGAAGGCATATAGAAATGTGCATATAGTTCACAATTTCTCCCTTTCACTTTTGAATCCTCCTCCCACATTGGATTGAGAACTTAGCAAAATGGCAGGATAATTTCCCTCCCAAGGCGGCATGTAAAAACAACAACAACAACAACAAAATTACATTTATGGAGCACTTTTTATGTCAGGAGAACATGAAACTGTAAATGTACTGTTTACTTCCTTACGCCGCTTGTTTATGTATACTTCTATCTGCTTATATTCCAAATAAATAAAAAACTTTTACAATATCCAAACGCCATGAGAGGTTTTTTGATCAATGGATTCATGTGTTGGCACACCCAGTTTTCAATCGACTTTCTACAGTGATTGATTCGAGCTCCTACCTATTATTACCATAGCAACGTGAAACTAAATGCTTCCTGTATTCATTTTGTCTAACCTTTTAAAAAGAGGCAGAAACTGATGTGGGTATTGTATGGTTTCTTTCCAGTTACAAAGTGTTTCTTTTAATTTAACACATATTTATTACTTCTAAGTGT
The DNA here is from genome assembly GCA_035084275.1 of Hydrolagus colliei. Lineage (NCBI taxonomy): Eukaryota > Metazoa > Chordata > Chondrichthyes > Chimaeriformes > Chimaeridae > Hydrolagus > Hydrolagus colliei. The sequence goes on from CM068748.1 coordinate 10,202,652, forward strand.
AGGACAGAAAATGCAACAAAATGAAAGCCACCACACATATCCCATTTGACTAATAGTGAATACCGGTAGTTTGTTTCAGTCATCACATGAATTTATACTGAAAGATGCATTTCTTTCAAGCAAAAATTGCCAGAGGGCCACTGAAAGGTATGCACAATTAGAGTGAAAAAGTTCAGTGCTGAAAATGTTTTCAAATGCACAAAACTGGAGGAAATACATCAATGGCTGAGCTCTTAAAAAGATTGAACCGAATGCACCAGTGATGTGACTTTGTCAATCGTAAGCTTCAGGCTTTTTCTTTGCAGCTTCATGATGGCTTTGTGGATAAATGCATTCCCTGACGTGATACTCAGCTATTCATACCAAAAAGAGTATATACATTTTATCTCTTGTCTGTGCTGAGTATGGTGACCAGTCAGGTGACAGAGGAGATTAATTGGTTCACAATACTTGGTCTGGGGAGAGCAAAGAAACAGCCAAGGTTCATGTTCCTGATAGTGATCCCATGAATCTTTGTTGTAGAAGGTAGAGGTCAGTTGAAGCCATTAGCAGACTTGTTTGACACTTTACATCTGTCTATATCCTGCCTATATTCATTAACCAGGCTGGTACATGAAAAATAGACAGATGAGAGAGGTACTGGAAGGCTTCTAATGTCTATGAAAATGTATCTGTAAACTCAATGCAGTAGCCAGTGTGTGCACAGCATTGCCCACAAACAGCCAGGAGGTGAATACTCAATTGAACTAGAGGATTGTTGACCAGATCACCTGGATGCCCATTTTCTTTTCAAATTGTGAGATTGTTTCTTTAATGTTGAGACTAAATTTCTGTTTGACGACAGCACCTCCAACAATGCTACAATCCCGCTCATCGATGTAGCACTCCCCCAACAGTGTATTCGAGTGTGAGCCGAGAGCATGAGCTCCCAGTTCTCCAATACTGGTCTTGAACCCACAACCTTCTGACCCACATGCGAGAGTGCTACCAACTAAACCAAGCTGAGATCAATAACAAGGTTAAACTGTGGTCTTTCCAGTGTTGCATTTTACAAATGCAAATTGCCTGGTTGTGAAGGAATCACTTTGATAGAAATCAGTTTATTAATTTATGACAATTCCAAGGTGTGTGTATATATATTATATATATATATATTATACATATATATATTATATATATATTATACATATATATATTATATATATATATATATATACATATATAGATTATATATATATATATGTAATCAAACTTGTTTAATCCAAGGAATAGGCCATAAAATGGTGCTTTAGATATATCCCTACGCTAAAAAGCACCTGGCAAAGTACTATTTTCAAACCAGTTTTCAATATACTTTTAGCTTTGTCATCTAAAAAAAGCAGCAACTTTGCAATTTAAAGACAACTTTAATCCTCTATCAAATCTCAATATAGATTTAGCTCTGCATTGAACATCTTCTGTTAGTGAACTAAAATCTTGGAAGTAAACTAGTTTAAAGGGTGGCTTCCATCAGTTTAAAGAAGAAAAAAAGTTTTTAGCAAATATTTGTGCTTCAAACGTCTTCTCCAAATTGCACAATTATTATACTTCACGGTATAGCTATAGCCTTTGAAGCACTTTGAGATGTTATGCCAATGTGAAACACACCATAACAGATGCAAAGATTATGATTTATTTACATTTTCTTAGAGAGGTTGCTCTGGTCACAATATCAATGCAGAGGATCCATATGCATTCTTGCAGGTGAGAGCAGTGAACTGCTTGAAAGCCTATCTGGAATTGGTTATAATAAATAATAATAATCCTTACATTTCCATGTCATTACGTTTCACCCACAAGTATACAGTCGACTTTCCTGCTTTTCTTCCCCCTGCCTCGACCCCTCCCCTTTTGCTTCTTTACCCCCTTTTGCCCCTAGTCCCACTTCCATCACTGATTGTGGGACACTGCTGTGCGCAATTTGGCTGCCGCGTTTCGCCCACTAATATACAGTTACTTTTCCTACTATTCTTCATCCTGCCCTGATCCTTCCCACCCTGCTCTTGTCCTACCTGACTGTACAGCGCCTTGGGACGTCCTCTCGACGTGAAAGGCGCTATATAAATGTAAGTTTTGTTGTTTGTTTGTTTGTTTGTCTTATCGACGTCTCAAAGCATTTCACAGAATACAACAACACCCCAAGGTTGGGACCAGAGCAGGGGGGAGGGAGAAGACAAGAGGGAAGAAAGGGGGGAAAAGAGGTAGGGACCAGATCAGGAGAGAAGAGTCATGGTTGGTGGAAGGAAAGTAGGGAAATTGACTTTTGGTTGAGAGCATAGAATCATCTGTGTAATTTTGTTGTTGTTGTGTGTACCTGCTAATTGCCTCTCTTTCTTACTATCAGATGGTACTATCAGAGCAGTCCAATGCTCCCACTTTGTTAAAATCAACACAGCCACTCTGGGATGCCCACAGCTCTGCTATACCACTACAGCCACCAGAATGTAAATTTCAAGCAGTGTGCAAGTGCCTCACTTCAGATAATTAGCTTTGCCCTCTATTAAGAATTCCACCTAGGTCTAGATTTACTCTATTAATGTAACATTTCAGAGCACCCAGAGTATGACAAATTCTTAAAAATACTGCTTTAATTTCTAAGCCAGTTTTCCGTATCTTCTTTCAAGAATATTTTCCCATATATCTTTGAGCAGAAGTAATCTCTAAAATTTTTTATTCCTTTTTAATTCTGTCATTTTTTAATATTTCACAAACCCCAAAGTACAAAGCACCATAATTTATACTTGGCCTTGGTTCTAAAGCTGCCAAGATACTTAAATCAATAGGCTTTTTGTGTACTAGAATATGCGGTATGAAAATCAATGATGAAACCTTACATGAGCAAGGAACGTAGCTAGTGTATATCATTGTCTGTTAACAAATGAATCAGTGGTGAGTTGCAAAATCCATACTGTGCGAGTATACTAAGCAGCATCCTTAGGACCATTTGCAGAAGAATATTTGAGAAACTGGGAATTTGTAGCCTTGGAAATTGAGTGGGTAACAAATTTAGATTTTCAATCTATGCATGAATGGGAGGAGGATAAGAAGATATTGGTCATGAAAATAACACTAAACTGTTCAGTTAAATAATCAGATTACAAATACAGAAGTAACTATTTATTCTTTCAATTACTGTATATATGCAAAACAACATGGCTACTTTTTTTTAATAGATAGAATACATAAAGGTATTTCTTTTATTTCTTAACCTTGATGTAGTTTTGTTCACTTAAACATTAAAGTTTAAACATTCTTGGGCAGTTATCACCCTTATTATGTCAATGTTAATAAAACAGATGCTAGAATAGATGTAAAAATCAACTACATTCAAATGAGAATTTAGATCAATGGATGCATGATGTAGGGTTAACTCTATGCCTCTGATGGCGAGCAATTTTTTTTCAAGGATGGTGCTTGGGGCGCAACTGAGCTTTAAGCTGCTGTCATGGTTAACAGACCAACATTTGCTTTCTACCTGATTACACACAAACTTCACAAAAAAAAGATTTACTTATGCAAATAACAAGATGAATACCAACTTTAACATATTCCCTTATTCAGATGACAGTTGACAGATAAGCTAATAAACTGTTCTATATCATAGCATGGAGTCCTGTAGCTCGATGGATAGAGCACTCGCTTTGCAAGCGAGAGCCTTGGGTTCGATTCCTGGCAGAGCGAAACTTTGGGCAATTTTCCATACTCCACATGACTGATAATAATCTCTCAAGAATTAAAAACAACCACCATTTGTAGGACACTGCTGTGCACAATCGGTTGCCACATTTCGCTCACAATTATGCAATCAATTCACTTAGAGTACATTTTGTGAAGCGCTTTGAGACGTCTAGAACACGTGAAAAGCGCAAAATCAAATTCAAGGATTATTAATATTATTATTTGGTTTCTAGTAAAGCAACCCAGGTTTATGACAAGTTTTCAATTTGCCAGGAATTGAAGACTAGGAACTCAATAATAACCGACAAGCATCTAATGATTAATATGCAGCCTCCTTAACAAAATGTTAAATATTTTGGTTCTGAGATTCGTTAGCTATATAAGGTAGCAATATAATATATATAAGATAACAATATAATTGTTATCTTACATATATTATATTGCACAAATGAAAATAAGGGAAGCTACATTGTACAGTAATAACTATTTGGCTCCCACCATCAACTGATGCAAAAGCTCTTGTTTTATTGGTTTCATTAGAACACAACATCCATGATCTATTCTACTAAACTGAAGACACACAATTCACTTTCAATATTATCTTTCTTTACTCTTATTAAAAAATGGATCGTTTGCCCTTTTGGTGTTGATTATTTTTTGTTTAAAAAATTAGTACATCATTATTCTCACAGCACATTTCCATTGTTTGTTAAAGTTGCGGAACTTTTACCATTGTTAAATCTGCAGAAAATACTTCAAACGATTTCAAAACAGAACAAAATGTAGTTTAGTGGTATCATATCCCAGATGACTACAAAAGAGTATCTAAGCTTTTTCATTATGGGTCAAAAAAATGTTTAATATGAAATATATTTTGCTTGAAGCAAGAGATGTAACAAAGGCATCAGATGTCCTTTCAATCAAATTATGCTCAGTGCATACCTGCCATATTTCAATCAAATAATTCAAAACTTAATTTAAGTGAAATTCAATTAATTCATAAAATGACCATATCAAATATATCCATCTTGCCAATGAATGGCTTCTTCATTGGTGGAGGGGAGGCCTGCAGTAACACAAGGCTCTGGAAAATTTCCAACTCAAGTTATTCATATTAAACAGTCAGTTACCACTTGAAGGCTCATGACATCACTGAACATGAGTGCAGAAAGCCAGCTGGCAGCTATACAGGTATCCCTCCCCAACTGCAAGGGATACGTTCCTGTAAACCTTCGTGGTTGGTAAAATCGCGTTTGGAAAATGCAGGGCCCTATGACAAACATGGATAGGGGGAGTACATGTGCTTTTTCCCGGTTGGAAAATGCAGGGCCCTAGGGAAACATGGGGATACGGGGAGTAAGTTCGTGTTTAGTAAAACTAAACATAAAAAAAACACATACAGTTATAACATACCTGGGGACAGGGGGAGTAAGTTTGGGCGCATTGGCTGCCAGGATCTGCAGCAATCAGACAGTCAGGCTGTCTGACGTACAGAGAGAGAGAGACGGAGGGTGGGTGACACAGGGGGCTGGGGGGGCTGTCTGACAGACTTACACAGAGATAGACACTTGGGGGGGTGTCGGGGGGGGGGGGGGGGTGTTTGGGGGGGCTGTCTGACGGACTTACACAGAGATAGAGACACACGGGTTGGGGGGTGACACGGCTGGAGAAGGTGAGAGAGACGGTGGGGGTGGGGGGAAGGGAAGGTGAGTCAGAGAGAGAGAAGGTGAGAGAGAGAAGGGGGAGGGTGTGGGGGGAAGAGATGGTGAAATAGAGAGGTAAGAGAGAGAAGGGGTGTGGGGGAAGGGGGTGTGGGGGGAAGGCAATGCTCCCAAATTTACTAGCTAGGCTGCGGAGAAGCGACAATAAATGCATGTTAACTGTATTTACCTTAATCCCAAGAGAGAAGCGTTGTCACTGATTGATTGCAACATCGCAACTGGGTCCTAGTGCTGCACGCTATCTGTTTGAAAATTTAAACCTGCGGATTTAAATCGTGGCTGCGCAAAATGCGGTTTGTGAGGGTTGTCGCATTTAGCAAACCGTGGATACATGAGTTTCGTGTTTGGCGAGGCAGCGGTTGGGGAGGGATACATGCATTCTTGCAATAATGTGATTTCTATGCTTTATATGTCTGAAAATGGCTGGGTCCATTACCCATCTGCCTTATAAGTGTGGCATTGCTATATTAAAGGGTGCTGTCGTAGAATTTGCTTTAACTGTACTGACAATTTGACTAAAGAGAGCACAGTAGCCAATCTCAATCCTTTCACAGACCTCTTTACTTGGGTTACTCGACATAGATCAGGAAATAGAAGTTCTTGCTCATTTTGCCCTCCCTGATATGATAACAACATCAGTTTTTGCATCAGTATTACCCTCCCTATAAGTTCGGGTAACATAATAGATCAGAAATCAGACCTTCAAGAAGGACCATTCACATTTTGTATAGTTTGACCTTTAAGTGGACAAGCTTGTGAAGCATCTCGAATCATTGCATGTCGAAATAGTATAGCAAGTTGTACTTAAATTAGAAACATTAATCAACAGCTTGCTTAATTATACAAGTATCCAACATTCTGATTTTCTCCCCATTATTCATCATGTAAACTAAATGCTATCAATCTGTGAACATTTAGTTGCAAACTTTTGGTTTTAAATTCAAGCATATTTATTTACTTGGATATCTGAGCACCATTTAGACTCCTGGATCAACTAGCAAGAGCCAAAACAGCCATTAATACTAGATACAGTGTGGGAGAATGCATGTTTAGTATAATAGAAAATACATAAGAAGGAACACTTTTGAGCTGGTCAGAAAATGTTTGAAGATTTTTCAGAAAGAGCAGGTCAAATACAAATACCGTCTGCAGATTTTAAATACCTTCCAGGAGATAGTAATCATTAACCTAAAGGATATCACTTAATTGCATAATCTATTCCATTCTTGTATTGTGCAGTTCAAGGGAAGTAGCAATAGTATTTAAAATCATTAGACAGAGGGTTTTAGTAACCTTTGGAAGGATAGATTTCTAACCTTATGCAAGTGAAGTTTTGAAGGAGAACAGATTTCTAACCTTAAATGTGCTCAATACTAGATACTGCACTACAGTAATTACAAAAAACAATGTAAAGTATCAATATAACTGCAGGTACAACAGGATTCCTTTGTGTAATTGGACAAGCTGAATAATGATTGTGAGGTACGAAACAACAAATGTGTGTCGTATTATTAGATTTTACCTGGATTAGAATCAGCCTCACAGTCCATACAATTATTCCAGATTGACTGGAAATTATTAATGAAATTCCTTCTGCTGTATTTTAAAGCAGTGACCTTCAAAGAATAATTATTTGTAGTTGTAATGAACATGCATAATCAGGTGCTTAAGTTCAAATGAATTTGACCTTTTTTTATTCCTCCAGACACAAAATTAAAAAAAATTAAATGTCAATTAGAATTTGGGTTCAAAGTCAGCCTGTAATACAAAATGCTGGCAATTTGTGATTTTGAAGTGAAGAATCAGAGTCAATCTAACAGTATGGAGTGAGAAATTATTATTGTGTGCATCATTCCCCTCCCCATTACTCTCGCTTTCACTCTCTTTTGAAACCATTTGAGTTCACAAGATCCGTTGTGAACGTTTATTAAAATTATTCAAATATCCCCACGCTCACTAAATATCTGGAATTATGCAATTTCATTAGCTGCTCTTAACTTATGTCTTAATTTATTCAAATGCCCTCTTCTAATTATGGTCATTGCCTAGAATCATTAAAATGTGGCAAGCTATAATTCAGTCATTGTGGCAAAACCAAGGAATTAGATAGGGATCTACTTCAGTTAAACTTTTATCATCTGCAACGATTAATGTTAATCACTGCTGAATTTCATTGAAAAGTCACTCATCCAACAATAGCCATTCAATGAGCCCGAACAGCAGACAAGACAGAAATCATGCTTGATATCAAGGAACCCAATTATTTGAGTATTTCACTAATAAGATGTACAATATGCATGAATGAATTGGGCTCGATTTGATATGCAGTTTGGTTGATCTGAATTAGTCAGAATTAAGATTTAGAGCCGATTTGTTAAATAGACGGAAATCTCTGGAAAAAATAGGGATGTGCTAACATCAAATTGTATTGTTATTCTAATATCCTAGGGCACAATTAGAGTTGCACAATCCTCAAGAGAATTCAGAATCCTCATCTTTCACTCCACTCACCCACCCACACACATACAATCCTTAGGCCGTTTCTTAGCTTACAAGAGTAGCGCTAGTGTGATGAGAATCTGACACTTCCTGTTTTATTTCAATGTAAACCAGTGTCTATGTCTTTCATTTGTGCTGCTTCTCGGATTGATGCAAAGTGTGGATGGACATGAACAACATTTCTTGAAACTATCAAACAGTCGTGGTACTTTAGGCATGTGGAAGTGATATAATCTCTACTCATTCCAAATATGATGGAACATATTTTCTTCTGGGCCTTGTTCTCCCAGATAGCTAAGAGTATAAAGTATTCCAGGCTAGCAGTCTGAGCATCATAGACTTGAGTGGGAGTTAGAGCAATGAGTTAGTCCCCTTTTTAATTAGCCACTTGTTTGTGTATTTGTACATGTATATCTGCTGTAATGTGTCTATCCCTCTCCCACCCATCTGTGAGAGTCTGCATTTCTGTGGTGTCTGTTGTTTGTGTAACAGTCTCAGATTCGCTGCCAGTTAAGCTCTCAGTTGGTTCCCTGCATCTCTGACAGCCCACAGCTGTGAGATTCAAACATAAATCGGCAGATAACACTCGGGGATCCTTACCTTCCAATCACATGTGTAGAAAAATCCACCTGCCAAATTCAATTTCTATTAGTGAAGCACACCATAAACATAGCATGAACTTCTGTGCAGCAACCAACAGAGGCTTACACAACTCATGCATATCAGAGCTGATGCAAACTAGATTGAATACATCAAAGAAACGAGTACTATATGTCGACAGTGACAGTAATGAAAACACAATTTATTTACGTAACTAACCATCACTAACCCACATACGATTTGTAGCATACCTCTTCAAAATGTACCATTTGCACTTGAACATGTTAATTGTTGTGCTACTTTTGACCTGGTCTCCTGTAATATGAAAAAGCCTTTGTCTATTGCAAGAGTCCACTTGGATACATGTATTATTATTCTACATTCGTATCTGCACGTTATGTGATGAATTGCTATGGTTTTGCCAGCAAAATCAGTGCAAATACAATGTTTAAATTGGGGTTGAACCAGTGTGCATCATATTGGAGGCCTAACCCAAGAGTATGAAGAGTATAAATATTTGTGGGCTTCAGGCATTTTTAATGGTTTCACCTTAGGCATCTCTTTGTGTTGTGCAAAAAAGAAACAAAGGAAATTTGAGAGATAAACTGCAACAAGATTTCTTTTTTAGTTTTCCTTCCTCCATTTTTTAAATGCTAAGCAGAAGAAGTGGGGATGTCCTCCACTTGTGAAAGGTGCTCTATAAATGTAATTTTGTTATTGTTGTTGAAATTGCTTGAAAAAGTCATCAAGAAAATCCTCAGAGCTACATTTCAAGGAAAATGTTCATAATAAAACTTGGGTATAATATGTAGCATTTTGGAATCCAAGCCCAAAACAAATTAGCTCTCCAGTAATTGTTATTTCTCATTTTTAGTTCAGAATATTATCTGCGGGAAATAAAACAAACAAGGTCATTAAGGGCATGGACTAATATTTCATACCAGTTAGCTCAGTGATTGAGATTTTACAAATGATCCATCTTGATTAATTTTACATTAGTTCCTCTGCTTCCCACCCACCCCACTTTTTGTTTAAATGTAACATACTCAGGTTTTTTTTTAAAAAAAGCTTCTTTCAACTTCTTTGTTCTATTTCCTTGTTCATTTTTTTTTCTTGACTCACCATTGTTCTGTTTCTGTACTGCTCCATTCAGTGGCAAAAATCAGTTACTGCACCAGACATTTACCCTGACCTTCATTCCAGCACTGTTCAGTGGGAAGAATCAGTCACCACCAATATAAAGGTTACAAATTGGATTTCACAGAGGCATTTTGTACTTAACCTCTACCACAGTGAGGTTTTTGATTCCCTCACACTTGAAATTACTTTATTAATGTGCCTTCAGGTACAGAAAGGTAATTTAAAAAAATTAACTCCTTCCACAGCAATGCTAGAGAATTCAGTTTTGTTTTTTTAAAAAAAGACTTTGTTAAAACCTGGCTTTAAGAATCATCAAAATTAATATAAATTATGATTATCATAGGAAACTTGAGGTCTTAAATTGAGGTTTTTTGTAAACTGTGTTCTCCTAACACGTCAAGCTATTTTGTTGTAAATATTGGTGTCTGTGGAAGTTGCTTCTCCCAACCATTTCAAGAAAGTGGGAGACAGATTTCATTCACACCCACCTGATAAGATAAAAAGCATTATACCACTTGTATGATAAGCGTCCGGTAAATTGGTTCAACATCACATCATCATCTCCAAAAATGTTTCCTAATAGCAAAATGTTGCTGGCCTCCACAATTTTTATGCATCTGCCTTTGGAGCTCTACAAAGACTCTATGCATTAGTTTGGACACTGTTATAATAAAGATTGCCAGTTAGGAATCTTTGAAAAGCACCACCTTAACAGCTCGTGTGAGTTTGAATGACCATATGAGTTACTGTTCAGCATTCCAAACACAGCTGCAGCACTACCCCACAATTGAATTTTAATCAGCTGACAAGTGAGAATACTAAGGCGTCTATATTTAGTAATGTGCAACAGCCTCCCATATTTCATTTCATACTGCAGAACCAAGGATACATGGTGCCAAGTTTCTGTCCGTACAAGAGAGAAATATTTTTTTGTTAAGAAAAAACTACAAATGCAAGCAAAATTTGAAAGAAATAAAGACTCAATTTGTTTGCTGCATTAAACATATACATGTCAAAATGATTGTCATTTTGGTGCTTAATAATCACAGCTGTACTCTCATTTTGCGTCACTGAAAGCATATACTATCAACAGTCACGGTCTGATCTGTGAATAAACATCCCACTCTGTAATTAGTACCAGCTCAAATGTACTTTCTATAAAACTAGCTCAACAAGTAAATAGAATTTTTTTTAAAAAATGCTGTTAGCTAATAGCTTCAGAAATTATCCTTCATATTTTCTTGCAACATGATGATTGAGAGACCTGATAATTGTGTTTAAGATGATGAAACAATTCAAGAGAATGGAAGTTAATAAGATGTTCCACTTGTTGATGAATTCAAAATGAGCAGGCACAAATATAAGGAAACTACTACAGTGTTAGATCTAAAAGGGATTTAAGAGAAACCTCTTCATGCAGAGGGAGGTAAGAATGTGAAACTTCAGACTTATAATGCCAGATGCCCTAAACAATTGAAATCACTTAAAATGTGTCTTAGTAAGGAATATATTAGCTCCTGAATTTAAAATGTAAAAAATTCCCATGGAAGACTGGGTTTCTACATGGTACTGCATTATGAAGATACTGTGCAATCAAACTTCATAGTAATGTAGATTGTAACTGAGGTATAGATGAAGAAAGCTTGCAGCATATTAGATCTCATCCATTTGGAATTCCCAACTGTCTCCCCATTAAAACATCAAGCAATCCCTTGAACCAATCGAGTAATCTGGTCTCTCCCAGCTGTCAACTACTCTTTGTGTAAAGAAATACTCTCTGATGTCTGTCCTACAATTGCCCTTCACATCCATGATTCTGTGCCCTCTTATCCTCGCTTCTTGGTATGTCTGAAAGCATTGTTCCAAATTTATTTTCTCTGCACCATTAATGATCTTACTTACCTGATAAGGTCCTGTCTGAAACAACGCTTCTGTTTCAGAATGCTTATCTAGTCATTCCTCAAATATTTCTTGAATATTTAGGATCAGCCTAATTGCTCTCCTCTGCACTGCCCCGAGAGCCTGGCATGCCTTCCTTTGGCTTGCCCACCAGCACTGTATGAAGTATGAGTCCTGTAGCTCAATGGTTAGAGCACTCGCCTTACAAGTGTGAGAGCTGTGTTCGAATCCAGGCAGTTCAGGGTGAAACCTTGGACAAGTTTCCTTACTCCACATGCCTAATAATAATCCCTCCCAATTTTTTTTTTTAAATTGGTCATTTCAATTCACGACTGTTTGTGGGACACTGCTGTGCGCAATTGGCTGCTGTGTTTCACCCACAAATATACAGTCAATTCACTTTACAATATATTCTGTGGAGTGCTTTGAGACGATATACCAGGACGTGAAAAGCGCTATACCAAATTCAGGGATTATTACGGTATTATTAAGTACTCCAAATGGAACCTGATCAGAGAACTCTACAGTTTGAGGATCTAAATTCAACTGATTCAATAATTGTAACTGAGCATCCTGTTTGCCTTATTTACAACTGCTTCATACTGTTCAGATGTGGGAAGCAATAAGCCAAATAACTGCCCTAGATCTCCTTCAGTAATGCCTCTGGCGACTCCTGTGTCTCCTATTTTAACTATCTATATTCAGTACCTTCCACAACTGAAATAAAACCAGCAGTGTACATTAACTTCTTTCTTTTGTCACAAAATAGACCACTTTGTAATTATTGTATAGCTGAATATGACCTGCTCAACTGTCAGAGTGCTATAGTGCGTGTGAGTTATTTGATGCTCTTCATTCATGGGTGAAGTACTATAAATAGTAGGTTACTCTCCAAAAGCTCTGGTACACAGATGTCCATTAGATTTTATCTCATAAACATAGACAGATATGAATGAGCCAAACATAAGTCATATTAATAAATATATAGTTGGCTTCAACACAATTCTTCATTCCTCTCTCACCCAGTATACAATATTTCTACAATGTTATTAAACATATTTTTCCATATTGCGTTTCTTAGTTAATATTAAGTTCAGTTTCACACAATGAAAACACAATTTTCCTTATAGATTATGTTAATTCGAGGATTCAAATATGTTAAAGGAAACAATTACTGTCATCGGCATAGATTGCTTTGTTCCCTTTAATAAGTAAAAGGTTATAAATGTGAATACAGTGATCTAAATACTTAATTCCAGAATAACTATGTGATGGGATATTGATGTCTGTCTGAATGAAACTCACCTTCTTTACGGACATCCTGAACCGCTGTTGTGAGTTCTTCCTTCAAAAAAGTGCTTTCCTTTGCAATTTGATCCCCTTTCTCAATTAAGTTGTTGGTAGCTTCTTCCACTGACAATAAAAGAACACGAGCCCTCTTGGATTGTCCCTTTTTATTCTTTGATGGGTTTTTTACACAGTTCATTAATGTTGTGACCTAAAATGTAAATGAGAAAAACAACATTACTACAAAATTTAATAGTCTGAAATAGTCTCCTACAGCACCTCTAGTGAATTTAATTTTAGTTTCATCTTGATTGTTCTTTTATTAAAATGTTCCTGCGTATTTCTACACATTTTGCAATCAGAACACCTGTGTTCTTTTAGAAGTATATACAGTATTACAGTTACTGTATTGTGCTGTCTAATTTCCGAATGGGAGGGCTTGTAACCTCTAACACCAGACTGACTTTAACACCTGAATAATGCAATTCTCTCTCTCTCAATTAGCCAAAGCTGAAATAAACAATATAACAATAATAGTAATCCTTACATTTAATAGCGTACCTTATCACGTCATTGAGATGTTTCAAAGCACTACACAGGATAGACTATAAAGTGCAAAGTGTCACAGGATATACTTTAAAGTGTATACAGTAAAAGCCTGTTTATCCGGCACCCTCGTGACCTGGCCAATGCCAGTTAAAGCGCCTGCCAGATATTTTTTTTTCAATGCATTTTTCTGGATAAATTCCGGTTAATCAAATGTGGACCTTTTTTTGCGATGCCGGTTAATATACGGAAGTTACAGTTGATCGAGTACCGGATAAACTGGCTTTTATTGTATTTTGTGGTCAAAACATCCAGTTTCCGTACAACAATGTCCAACAAACAGCCATGGAGTGAGTGACCAATTTTATGTATGAGAGTTAAGAATGAAACAATAGCAATATTTTGGTGAGGTTATTTTTAAATATTGTCTATTTTATTGTTGTTTATCAAATTATATGAAGGAGAACACGGTCGTGCAAGTGTAATCATGTAGGCCTTTTGTAGAATTAGAATATCTGCACTTTTTTGTCCTTCTGATATACTATTCTAATTTTATTAGATAAAAAGTAAACTGAACAATCAATAGCAATGAACTGATTTCAAAGAAAGTGAACATTAATCAATACATTTCTCCATTAAATAAAATGGACTAGAATATTGATGTGTAAAGATGGAATGTAAATACCACTGTCAGAAAATGAATACAATCCCACCAAATTATATTCTGCCTATCAGCAACAAAAAACCTAATCAAAAATTGGTCATTTCAATCCACAACTTTGTGGGACATTGCTGTGTGCAATTGGTTGCCACGTTTTGTCCACAAATACACGGTCAATTCACTTTACAGTATATTCTGTGAAGCGCTTTGAGACGTCTCCTTCCTCCCCCACATCCGTGCCTTGACCGCCACCGCTTACTTCCACCTGCGCAACATTGCCAGGCTCCGCAATTATCTTACCCCCCACGCTGCCGAAACACTCATGCACGCATACATCACCTCAAGGCTGGACTACGGAAACTCTCTCCTCGTCGGCCTCCCCAGTTCCTCCATTCACAGGCTGCAGGTCATCCAAAACTCTGCAGCCCGTGTACTATCCCGCACCCGCCTCCGCGACCATTTAACCCCCACCCTCGCCCGTCTCCACTGGCTCCCCATCCTCCAGAGGATCGAGTTCAAGATCCTCGTCCTCACCTTCAAGGCCTTACATGGCCTTGCCCCGCCCTATTTAACCAATTTACTCTCCCCCTACAAGCCCACCCGGACCCTCCGTTCAACAGGACTTGGCCTGCTCCAAGCCCCCCGCCCGAACCGCCCCACCATCGGAGGCCGAGCCTTCAGTTTTTCTGCTCCGACCCTATGGAATTCCATCCCCCAATCCCTCCGTCTCGTTTCTTCCCTTTCCTCTTTCAAGGCCGGTTTGAAGACTTTCCTCTTCGACCGTGCCTTTTGTTCCACCCCGAATTCTTCGACCTCCCCTACTTGTTTCACCCCTTCCCGAACACCCCCCTCCCAGCTCGGGTCACACGCCTCCTGTGCAGCGCCTTGGGACGTCCTCCCGACGTGAAAGGCGCTTTATAAGTGTAATTTGTTGTTGTTGTTGTTGTTTACTCATCTTTGAAACGATTGAAATTATTAATGTTGATTAATAATAATTATAATAATAATCCTTGCATATGATATGGTCACATCTACGAGATGTCTCAAAGCGCTTCACAGAACTTCATATCAAGTGAATTGACTATATATTTTGTGGGCGAAATGCTGCAGCCAATTGCGTACATCAGTGTCCCATAAACAGTCATGGAAAACCCCTTAAAACAATAAATATTCCATGGAAAAAATAGCTGGATAGCTCTACCATTGAAAACATAATTGTGGCTTATAAAAATTTAAATACCAGTAGATAAGGTGATTTCTAGATATAAATGTTAATGCAGTGGATAATGCAGTCAACATCTTCTCAATTTACATGTTCTGCACATTAAGTGTTACTACATTAATTCTATGCTAGCAGGCATACCAAGTCTAACCAAATCAAAGTAGGGTGGGATTGTTTTGGGAGCATTTTTATGTCTATATTTACAGCATGAAAGGAAGATGAATAGTAAATTAATTTGATACAAAATAAAATATTTATCAAAATATATCTTCTTCCAGAACACTGGGGTTTTGTTTTCCATTATTAGACCTACCATCACCAGTGCAGAATAGCCCCCTATTACTAACGTACCAGGCATTCACACAGAGGTATTTGCTGACAGCTACATAAAAGTTGGCACAGTTAATTTCCAATACTAACAGGCAGTTATTTTGTTCAGTGGCTTAAATGTACAAAGACACCATGCAGTGACCTACAAAGTGAAAAGATTTGAATGAATAAAGTTTTTCAACCTATTCATTAACAAATCCCAATTTAATTTTTTGCCTTTTGCATAATGTCAAATATATGACAATAACAAGCTACAGTAAACAGTAGCATATAAACTGTGAGAACTTGTCCACACTAAGGTCATCTCTGTCCCATTTAATACAAACAGCTCTGAAACCCAAAAAAACTCTTATGTAAATTCTGCCTCATCAGTCTCTGTTACTTTCTGCTTTCTTTTTCTCTCTGTCTGTCTCATTTATTGATCTTGTACTTAACTTCAGAAGAGAATGTATTAGGCAATATGAACTACTGAGTCTCATGGGAGGGTATTCTAAATCAGGACTTCTGCTCACAGTGTATGTATGTTTTTAATTAGCAGTACAAAATCAATCGTGTTAAACAGTTAGTCAGCTACCACAAAACTATTCCAGGTCCATAGAATTTATCAAAACTGCTGATTTTTCTTAAAAAAAACAAGAAATCTAAAAATATATAACATTTTAACAAATAAATCTCAAATGTAAAAAAAAAGTGCTTTCTGAGCATAGGCAAGAAGTGTGGTTTACACTATGTCCTGAAAAATGGATGCTACCAATGTAACTTCCTGCACACTGTGTATGCAGGCTGCCTTCCCTCCTTAAAAGATGGCTATCTTCCAAACCATCAATTTGTTACCAATGCCACTTCTTGCACAAGTAAGCTACCAGCAAGTGTTTCCTGCACATATCACATAAAGTAAAATCGATGTGACCAGGTGAGGCAGAAGTCAATCATTTTTGCACATAGGAAGCTGGCCGGTCCCCACGCTGAAATGAACCACAGTTCCACAGGGCCCCCCTGCCTTGCAGGCAAACTTGCCTTTAAAGGAAGGACACACTTTATAATGAAGGTCTGCTGTAATTTGAAACTAGCATAGAATGCATTTTTATGAGTCAGCTTAAAATAGGAATCCATGTGCAGTAAATAAGACACTAAAGGAAAAATGACTCATTTTTATTTCCAGAAAGTCTATTTAGGGTTCTTTAAATCTTTAGCTCTTCAATATATTAGAATTGTTTTTCACAATAACAGAAAGGTACTTACTTCTATAATTCTATACTTGGGAGTCAATTTAACTACAGATTTGAAATACTGTAGCTGTATTCCAACTTATTAAGATATAAGTGAAGATAAATTCCTCCTGGACCTACATTTACTCTATTTAATGCAGCACTTTAGACTGCCTTGAAACTGGATATTTTTTCCAAATGTAGAAAATCAACTTGAGTTTAACAATTTGCCAAAATAGTGTAAACGTTAGAATCAGGTGGAATTATTTCCAAGAGGTGACATGTTCTGCTTGCCACTGAATGTTTTCGACCATGTTATAAATGGACATCACAAAACCAACATAAAATTACCTGCTCGCATCCCCACCATGTCCTCTCAAAAGTCATCAGTTATGCTTAAATTTTGGTTTCAGACGCTGCTCGTTAGAATTCCACCCAACCTTAATCTCCCAACCCTCCCTCCAACATTGGATGGCCAAATTGGTAGAATATATTGGTACCGTATGGGTGAGGACCATCAGTCATTTTTAACCAATTTTCATTGGTATACATCTGGTTTTTTCCAGTAAAAGTCAATCAGTAAAAAATATTTTTTACCTAATTTAATTTTTAAAATCCGAATTTGCAATTTATCCATGATTTCCTAGATACAAGGCGAGGAACCCACCAGTTTTAGAAATGTGCTCAAAAGGATATTTGCATAAAATATAAGAAATTACATTTAAGTATATTCGTACCGCAATGGGTTGTCTTTCCATAATAATAACCTTTGCATTTGATATAGCGCTTTTCACATTTTCTAGATGCCTCCAAGCACTTCACAGAATATACTGTAAAGTGAATTGACTGTATATTTGTGGGTGAAATGAGGCAGCCAATTGCGCACAGCAGTATCCCACAAACAGTCGTGGTTCAAATGACCAATTTTATTATTGTGGTTTTTTGTTGGAGGGATTATTATTAGGCCTGTGGAGTAAGGAAATTTGCCCAGGGTTTCACTATGTACTGCCTGGATTTGAACACAGATCTCACGCTTCTAATGCGAGTGCTCTAACCACCGAGCTACAGGACTCCACTCTACATATGAAAGGCAAACACATTTTGCTGCAATTCTAAAAATATACTATTTAGTTTGCGTTGTTTAAATTTATAGAGTTTTGACTGATTTGAGTGTGAAATAATGAAGTCAAGAACAACTCCACAGGGTAGCGTCTTGGAGACCTAGGTTTTTCAACAGAGATTTTTCATAATGAAACTATTCCATCCATGTCAACTGTGTTTCAGGTGAAGTACTGTACAACAATAAACCTGTTTGCATGTGTTGATATATTACATTTGGAATATCAAAAACTCACCTGTATTATCAAGGGCTCAATTAACTTTTCCACAGATAAAGTCCTGATCTGAAGATCTTTTGTGTCCATTTTCAGTGCAACACTTGGTTTTGCAGAAGTCATTTCACCTAGCAAAATAAATATAAAACTTTATTTAGCACAAATACTGAAGCATTTTATTTAGACCAATCTTTGTTTTTTCAATATACTGTATAAGTTTGTTCTGATAACACATAAAAGTAGAGCATATACACACATACTATTCAAACATTACTTCCCTGCTAAGAGGGTTAAGACACATAGAGAATAAATGATGGCCAGTTATACAAGTTTCCATATTTTGACTCAGAAAACTACTCCTTATCCATTAAATTTAATTAAATGACTGGAAATTAACAAAACAATCTAGATATTGTTTTAGTGACATAATGATATCTGCTTCAATAAAATGAACACAAAATAATAATCCTGCTATTTGATAAATGAAATAAATCAAGAAGTTATAATTCCTAAAACTTTAGAAATGTGCACATTGCTATCTGCAGAGTTCAATTGTAGATCAACACACTCATCAGCTCAGAGAGCTGTATTGTCTTTTCCTCAATGCTTTTTGTAAATTGGCTTAAGGACGCCAATGTGCTTTTGTCCTGGATCAACTTTCAGACTGGTGAAAGCCACATAACTTGTTGCAATAACTTCAGAGATACCAATCAAATAGCTAAACTTCTTTCCACTCCCAATGTATCCATGTCTATGAATCAATAAACATTTTTTTTTGGTCTCATTAATATACAGAACATTCACATTCATGAATATGTGATTTACTTGGTGCTCATTTCTTGTGCTGTTCTTCTTTTCAAGAAGTGTGTGAAATTAACCTGTTTGATTTTTTATTGACATAAAATGCAACAAGAGATCTTTCCACTTGTACTTTTATTCTACTTCATTGGCATCAGCTGTCACACACACACACACATACACACACACAGTACTCACCACCTTCAAAATTCTTATATTATTCAAAAGTGAGCGATATTATTCAGAAGTTGAAATTGGAGCTCCAGTGGCAAACTTTTAGCAAGGGTGACAACTCCAGCAGGCAGTACAAAGGAGAGAACTGTAGCAAAGCTGGTGGTGAGAAGAAAAGTCAGAGCACAGTCAGCTGTGAAGAATGCAGTTGACACAGGATCAGCCACAAAAGCAGGCGCTGGAGGCAGGAATGGATGATCAGCTATAAATGTAGGAACTGCTGTCACAACAGGGTCAGCTAGAAATAAAACAGACACAGTCAGGAAGGGACAAGTTGTGTGTAAAAAAAGCAGTAATGTTTGTCAGAATCAACTGGGAAAGTACAGCTAATGCCTTGCAGAGTTGATGGGAAACCTGCTTCCTGGGCAGGCAGCAAGATCATAATTGTGTTTATTCTTTTCTGTTACTTACCAATCGATTACCAATTCATAAATGGTTTGCTTATGGAGAATAGTGTTTTTTGTTTCTGCTCTGTGGAAGCAGAGGAATCACAACAAGGCTCTGCAGAAACTGTAGGGCTTGGGCTGATTTGAGTGAAATGAGCAGTTTGACTGGTTCAATCCACATGAATGTGAACTGGTAGAATCTCTCACCCCTTGCTTTTGACAAGCAGTCAGTCAAACACTTTCCAAACACAGTCACTTAAAATGTTACTCTCTCTCACTTGTTCCCCAACATCTTCCTTTTGTTTCTTCTCCGCTTTCATTGTCTCTCCGAATGCATTTTTGCAGGCTATGTTAGCCATATGTAAACACATATAAAGAGGAAATTACAAGCAGGTGCCTTTAATTATGAAAGCAACAAGCAATGTGTCTATAAAAAATTGGTAATTTCAATCCACATATTGTTTGTGGGACACTGCTGTGCGCAATTGGCTGCCACGTTTCGCCCACAAATATATAGTAATTAACTTTACAGTATATTCTGTGAAGTGCTTTGAGATATATAGAAGTCGTGAAAAGCGCTATATCAAATGCAAGGATTATTATTATAATCATTTCACCAACTAATTACATAATTGGATCCACCCCCAGGCATTAATTTTCTCTGTACACATGGTTTTTACTTGGTTGGCATAACCTGAAATTTGAAACTGAGACATCATCATGGATTAATAATAATGATCCTTTAGATTCTAATAATTTTAGAATTATTGCAATAGAATAATAGAATTCTTGCAATAATTACAATTTAAAGTTCAGTTTACTTATATTTCCAATTGCTACGTTTATACTATAGAGAAGAGAAATTCTAACATAGCCGTTGAGTGAATAAGATATGGATTATGTAATTTTGGATGCTATAGTAATAATCTTTCAATCAATTATTTTATATATAGTCATTATTATCACTCTCCATGTAGCATGAAGAAAATGCAAACCTTTGCTTCAAGCGATAAAAATAATGTATTTTTGATAGGTTTTCACTTCTCCTGTTACCTTTATTCGTCTCCGTCATGTTCCTGGCCTCCTGGCAAAACACCAGGTCTCTTTTAAAAGTGACAGACAGCTTGCCAAGTTACAATTTCTCAACATTCTCTCTCTTCACGTCTCTATTGTGCACAATTTTTCTCTTTCTGGTTCCGGTCTAAGCAAAAAATTGTTCCATAAATTGATATCTATGTATATGTAATATACATAGCATAATATTACAGGAGTAGTGCTGTACAATCACCACTGCAAATATGTTCACAGAGTTCTATGTGTCTTGATGTATTCTACTCACTAATGTGATCAAAATTGCAACAATTTATATTCCACAGACTTCCTAAATAGGTACCAGCTGTTATTTTGCAGGTAAAATATCAATCAAAAATGTGCCAGAAGAAAACTAGCGCAGTACAACCAATTTCTTGGAATATTTGTAATTGTTTTCCAGGTCAAGGGTACTCAGAATCCTCAAGAACAATAGTCCTGATTTGGTAAGTAAGTAAGTAAAGCAAAGGATGACAAGTGACTGAAATTAGCATCTGTGAGTGGGCAAGAGGAATTGGCAATGACAAACTACCCTGTGATATGTTAGCCACAGGAGATACTTAACAGGCACAACACTTCCATTGATGGATAGACAGCTGTGAGTAGAGAATGGGCTGAAAGTCATTGCACACTTATTCTGTGTCAAACTGAATTTATAAAATACAATAAAGGTATATCTTAAGTTATAATTTGTATCTTTACATGACTTTTATAAGTTATGTTGGTGATAGCTAAGATCTATTCCATACTGTACTTATATTTTTGACTGGACTTTGCAACCTGATGTATGACGGTATATGGTATTGTAGTAAGCAGACAAACCTGCTGCAATACATTCTGGCTTGTGTATTAGAGTAGAAATTAGCATTTGGTTAAAGGAACAAGACAAATCAATAGTACTTGTTGCATATTTAGAATTTAATGAAGTATTCAGTCTACAAAATGAAATGGTAGGACCATTCAGCATTTAATCTCACCACACACAATCTTAAATGTTCTGTGTTTCCATGTCATTAATTTGACATTATAATTTGCTGCAGCATTCACCAACAATTACACAATCACTGCTCATAACAGTAACTACACTGAATTGGTCAGAAACATTTCAGTGTGACTATATAAAAATTTGTATAGATTTTAATATTTAAATTTATTTAAGCAGATTCAAACACCTTGCAACAAAAAGATGAGGGAAATCGTATTAATTGTATCACTTGATTTTCTAAAGGATTTAACTGATCTCTATCCAATATCAAATTCTCCAAAGAGTGAGCAACAACAACATCAACAACAACAATTTTGATTTATATAGCGCCCTCCACACCGGACGGCGTCTCAGAGCACTTCACAATAGCAGATCCCGAGACCGAGCCAGGGAGGTGACCAAAGGTGCGGTCGAAGAGAAAGCTCTTCAACTGGGACCTGAAGCTGAAACAAGAGGGGGCAAGATGAAGGTAATGAGGGAGGGAATTCCAGAGCCTCAGGGCATAGTGGCTGAAGGCCCAGCTGCTGAGGGTGGAGCGGAGGATTTGGGGGACATGGAGGAGCCCAGACCCGGTGGAGCGAAGGCAATGGGAGCTGGTTTGAGGAGAGAGGTCAGAGAGGTAGGGGAGCAGAGTGGAGGGATTTGAAAACAAGGATGAGGATCTTGAAGTCGATCCTCTCGGGGATAGGGAGCCAGTGAAGTCTGGCAAGGACTGGGGTAATGGGGGAGCGAAGTTTGGTGCGGGTGAGTATGCAGGCGACAGAGTTTTGGATGAGTTGGATTTTATGGATTGTGGTGGAGGGGAGACCGGCGAGGAGCGCATTTGAATAGTCCAGCCATGAGGTGACAAAGGCATGGACCAGGGTTTCAGCAACAATGTGCAAGAGAAAGAAATGGGTTGAGGGGTGGGGGGATGTCATGAATTTAGTTTCCATCTTTTTTTTCTCTGCTTCATACTACATTATAGGTTAGCATTTCATAATTACATTTAAGTGGTTGTGGACTAGTTACTTTTAGGTGATCCTATCAGCTGCACTATTGTGACAAAATCACATCATAACCTTGTGGATCTTCATTTCCTTACAGCTTGTGTGTAGATGCCATACATGGATCCGCTCCTTGGTGAATAGTTTCAGGCAAGTTCTATACTTCCAGTTTTCCATGATGCCTGTGACCATCTGTGGAAAAGGCTAAAAAAGGATACAAGTGAATGCTAAATAAGAGGTACCTTCCACACAGACACGATTATTCCACCATACCATATTTTGGGATAGGATACAACCTCCAAAGGTCATGTCTTATACAGTAATGTCCTGCTACTTAATCCCTATTCTCTTCACCTGCAAGCCACCTACCTGACAGATCTAATGTTGTCCTAGATTTACTGCAAAAAATAAAGGAAACAACAAGAGGAAAAAAAAACATGGTGTGCCAAATAAGATTCATTGGGTTGAATTTAGCCCACAGGCCGTAATATATTTACCTCTGACCTAATTAAATTCTAACAGCCCCTGCAGCAGAATACTTCAACTACATTTTGTTTATCTTTTAAAATACAATCTCTTTTTAATCACCATGATATACTGTAGTCAATATTGCTCTGTTCATTTCTGTGATTGTGTTTCAAGCAGGCCTTTTAACTTGGATTCTTCGTGCCTTGAAATCCTTCCTCGCCCTTTTGTTTTGAGATCCAGTACGCCCAATACACTGCAACACATACATTAAACATTCACTTTACTGCTTTTGAATATTCCAGATCAATGAAACAATCACAGTAGTCAGGCAAAAACATTTCTCTCCTGACTACAAAAGTCAACATTGGTCTCAGAGAATGTGAAGATCATTCCAGAAATATTGCAACAAAGAGTTGGTTTTATTTAGGAAAATGTTATTAAAGAGGGAGGGTTAACTTGTTCTGCAAAACAATTTTTGTGGTAACTGTGTAAATCACACATACATTAATACCAATCTATAAGAATGTTTCTGATGTATCTTCACCATAATTTGCTATAAATTGTATTTTGTATCTATGTACACTTTAGATAATATTAGTAGTCAGTGGGTGGAAGATATTCTGCATATATATCCATTTATAATTAGAGTGGTTACAAAATCTCTATTCAGCATTGAGACTTGGTTGTTGTCCACAACCGTTCAATTAACCATTCTGCCTTCCCCCATCTTTCCCGACATTGCTCGCCTCTCCCACTATCTCTGCCCTCGGGCTGCTGAAACCCTCATCCACGCCATCAATTTGTCCAGGCTTGACTATGCTAACTACCTGCTCACCAGATCAGATTATTCAGAACTCGTGTCCTCTTCCCCAACTAAGCTTTGTGAGCTGATCACCCCCATCCTTGCCCGGCCGATAGTGAAGCAGACAGGGCCTGCAGAGCAGAGGGTATATACAGGTTGGAGCTTTAAAGGTGAATACTGGGATCCAGAGGATCGAGTTCAAGAGCCTTGTCTTCACTTTTAAAGCCCCAACCTGTCCATACCCTCGGCTCTGCAGGCTCTGGCCTGCTCCATGTCCCCTGCCCTGTCTGCTCCACTATCGGCAGTGAGGTCTTCAACCTTTCTACCCCCACCCTTGGGAACTCCATCCCAGATCCCCTCTGGCTCACCCTCTCCCTTGCCTCCTTCAAGACCTATGTCAAGACTTTGCTTTTTGACTGTGTGTCCATTCACCTTCCCTCTTCCACCCCCCTTTGCACTTCCCCCTATCTGATCCCAATTCATGGCTCTGGTAAAAACCTCTCATTGTGCAGCATTTTGGGACATTCTTCCGACATGCAAGGAGCGATATAACTGTCATTTGGTGTTATATAGCCACAGACAAAATCCAAAATCCATTGAACATTTTAAAGAAAATACCTGCATCTTTCCAAATATGTTTTAATATTTGAAACAATTGTGTCAGAAACATTTAGGCGAACAGCATGTGGGCGTTCCCTGTAGGCTTCAATTTATATTGATTAAGATATCAAATCATTTTCATTTGTAAATCAGCAACTCAGGAATTGAATGGCATTAACGTTCCCCCTATTAAAAGGAAATTCCACAGCTGGCAAAGCAAATACTGCAAAAAAAAATCAGTCAATTATGCGGCATAATTATTCAACAGAAATGTTTTTTAACAAGTCAAGGATTTGCAACTGATTCATTTTATCACAGACAGACTATTTCGATATTAATCTGATTTCATGATAAAACTGGCAATGGTGAAAGCCCAATTTATTTTAAATAGATTTTACAAAGATATTAGCACAAATTTCAATGATAATTTACTTTGGCATGGAGATCAACTTTCAATCCTTGACTAGTTAAAAAACAAGCTCCTTTCACCAGTAATATGCTGGTGGAAATGTTGATCAACCAAAAAAGAACTAGGATTTTGTCATAGTACCCTGGAATAAAGAACTGAAGAGTCAGAATCATCTAAAAATAATGAAGTAGAATCAATTTAGTTGTAAAATACTGCAAATGCTGGAAATCTGAAACAAAAACAGAAGTTACTGGAAACAGTCAGCAGGTCGGGCAGCATCTATTGAAAAAGGTTGAATCACTTTCCCTTTTATTACAAATATTACATTCTGTAAATTTTAAAGGTATCATCCCCCATGCTCATATAGCTCATTCCTTTTTATATCCGTCCTTCAAAAGAGACGTTAAACCGAGGTTGTGTCTGTATGTTCAGGTGGCATTTCTCCCGGTGTGCTGGCCCACAATCCCCCAAATAAATTTATTACACACTTCTTGGCTATTTGTGGGTCACTGTTGTACACAAAGTGTTCATCCACAAAATACAGCCAATCCACTTCAGGATAACCTGCTGATATATCATGTGCAAGGATTATTATATAGTACCACCACATAAAATGCTTTACGATCATTTAACATATGCAAAATTTCTGATGAACACCTGCTAGATTATGTTACAGTATTTTGCACACTCAGCTGATCACTGCACTAATGCTGAGATGAAACAATTTATCAGCCTAATTGCTGAAAATTTAATTTGTGAAAAAATCATCTCATAAAAGTTGATGATCCTATTTACATGCTGATTATTGGAAAGCCTATTAAAATTACAAGACAGATTTAAAAGTGTTCATTTTGAAGTTAAATATATTTGCTGCTTAATGCATTTAATAAGTTTTATAATTCTATGGTTTTAATAAATTTGATGGTTGCAATCTATGAATCTGTCCACTAGTAAGCTCTGGGGTCCAAGTGTAATTGGCAATATAATAATAATACTAATAATCCTTGCATTTGATATAGCGCTTTTCTCATCTTCTAGATGTTTCAAAGCACTTAATATAACAACAAATTTATAAAGCGCCCTCTACGGCAGACGGTGTCTCAGAACGCTTCCCAATAATGGATCCTGGGGTCAAGCCAGGGGGAGGTGGAAAAAGGTGACCGAAAGCGCGGAAGAAAAGAAAGGTCTTTAGCCAAGACCTGAAAATATCTATATCAACAACAACATTTTAGTTTTAGAGTGCCATACATGTCGGGGGATGTCCCAAGGCGCCCTTGCAATACATGCAAGTTGTTGTTATTGTAATATTACACCCAAGCCTGAATCTATGTTATTTAGTGAATATTTTGCCTTAAACCAGTGCTTCTTTTGGTTGCCCTATTTACTATTAATTATTTTCATTGTTTTTCTTACTCTGTGTGTTTTATTTCCTTTAAATTTGTTGTGTCTATTTGTTTAGCAGCATCAAGGGCAGGTATACCTGAATGAGTTAAACAGTGAAAGATGGCACATTCAGAATTAAACCTGAATCTTTATTAGTATTCAGAAGAGATCTGAAATGCTAAAATGCTCACTGGAACATTTACTGGGTCAACATAGGCCAAAATGGTAATCAATTAGAAAAGCTTAGGAAATAGTGCATCCCTCAAGGTGAGAGAGGAAATATCTAACAACTGTCTACAGCTATTTTAATATGGTAAATAGTATGACTGAATTTAGCACATAATTTCAGAGGTCCAGCTTTGGAAGATTGTCCATTAGAGAGTTACTTGGAACTCCACATCTGTATAGAATTTTTAACTCCCTATAAAATATAACAACATCAGCAACTTGCATTTGTATGGCAGCCTTCACATGATGTAAAACCTTGGAGCCCTCAGACAAAGGTTTTAAAAATGTATTTTTATGATAAAATGTAATTTAAGAAAGGATTGAGGGACTTCAGTTATGAGGAAAGGCTAGATAGGCTAGGTTTATTCTCTTTAGAACAGAGAAGGTTGAGAGGAGACCTAATAGAGGTTTATAAAATCATGAGGGGATTCGACAGGGTGAATAAGGAAAAACTGTTTCCACTCGTGGTCACAGATTTAAAATAGTTTCAAAACGAAGCAGAGGAGAAATGTTTTTACTCATCGGCTTGTTCAAATCTGGAATGCATTGCCTGAAAAGATGGTGGAGGCCGATTCGATAACAGCTTTTAAAAGAGAATTAGATCTTTATTTAGGGAGAACAGGTCTGTTAGGTTATGGGGAGAGAGCTGGGCAGTGGGATTGAGTTGCTCTTTTCAAAGAGCCGGCACAGACTAGATGGGCCAAATGGCCTCCTTTTGTGCCGTAAAATTCCATGATTCTATGATATACCATGGGTGATCTGTGTAATAATCTGTGTAATTTCTCCAACAGCAACAACAAACTGGTTTTGCTTTAATTGAAACACACCATATGGATCAAGTATTTCATGAGGAACAGATGACTGCGTGATACTGGGAAATGATTGGAGGGTGATTATGATAACAAGACATACTTTTAATTCTAGAATGGCATCAGTGTAACATGAAAGACTGTACATGATAACAATGTCATTTAACCTCCTAATTTACTTCACCTAATTTGTTTTGCTCTGAAACTTTAAAGCTAGTCCAGGAGAGCGTGAGACTGCTATTCTACAGATTAAATATGTTTAGAAATTCTTTTAGTTGTGTATATAATTCACACACACAATAAATCTGTGGTTTGATCTTGATATAATGCACCAGAGTCTAACTATTATTCTTTATATTGGTCCTCGGATTGTGCTCAATAAGCTGTATGCTACTAAATTGTAAGTTGAAAATTATTAAAATATTTATGACTACTGAATATGAAAATCCAGCAGGAGAATAGTTTATATCTCGACCCAACTAAAAGTAACACAAAAATGGAAAACAAAGCTGTGAAATGTGTGAGCAAAAAAGACCTGTATTCAATTCCTGGCAGGGCGAAATGTTGGGCAAGTTTCGTTACAACAACAACAACTTGGATTTATATAGTGCCCTCCACGCCGAATGGCGTCTCAGAGCGCTTCCCAATAATGGATACCAGGGCCGAGCCAGGGGGAGGGGGAAGAAGGTGACCAAAAGTGCAGTCGAAAATAAAGATCTTTAGCTTCCTGATAATAGGAAAGGAGGGGGGCGAGGTGAAGGGAGTGAGGGCGGGATAATAGGAAGGGAGTGGGGCATAATGGCTGAAGGCACGGCTGCCGATGGTGGAGCGGAGGATTCGGGGGACAAAGAGGAGGCCAGTCCCGGTGGAGCGAAGGCAATGCGTACTCTTGTGAGGGGAGAGGTCAATAACAACAACAAAATTATATTTATAGAACGCCTTTCACGGGACCCGAGCTGGGGTGAGGGGTCGGGGTAGGGGAAGGAGAGTGGGAGAGGGGGGAGAGTTAGGAGTGGAGCAGAAGGCACAGTCGAAGAGGAAGGTCTTGAGATCGGCCTTAAAGGAGGAAAGGGAGGAAGCGAGGTGAAGGGATTGCGGGATGGAGTTCCAGAATGTGGGGGCAGAGAGGCTGAAAGCCCGGCCACCGATGGTAGGGTGGTTTGGGCGGGGGACAAGGAGCAGGCAAGAGCCCGCTGAACGAAGGGGACGGGCAGGATGATAGGGAGACAGCAGGTCGGAGAGATAGGCGTGAATGGCCTTGAAAGTGAGGATGAGGATTTTGAATTCGATCCTCTGGGAGATGCGGAGCCAGTGGAGACGGGCGAGGGTGAGAGTGATGTGGTCAGAGAGGTAGTGGGGTGCAGAGGAATGGAAGGATTTGAATACAAGATAGAGGATCTTGAAATCGATCCTCTCCAGGACAGGGAGCCAGTGCAGCCTGGCAAGGACTGGGGTAATCGGGGAGCGGAGTTTTGTGTTTTGTACGGGTGAGAATGCGGACAGTGGAGTTCTGTATGAGCTGGACTTCATACTCGACATGCCTCTATTTACCTAGCAGTATGTAGGAACCCATTTGTTAGTTGATTGGTGGATCGCTTTTCCAGGGATAATAATCCCTCAAAAACAATAATAATGTGGTCACTCAATCCACGACTGTTTGTGGGACACTGCTGTGTGCAATTGGCGACTTATTACTATTAGAACTACAGTACTATGAATCCTATTTTTGTCAGGTGAGCTTGCCCCCTGCTGCTCATTTCTTGAATAAAATGACCTATTATAAAGATGCAGTAGTTTTCAACACAGCTAATAATATAGAATAGTCTTCTGAAAAAACACAATTTTGTAAGAGAACTCCAAGTCTGCTTACACACTGAAGTAGAAAGATATAAAAACACAATTTTATGATTTAAAGTCATTTAAATTCAACAACCTGCTACACTCCTTAATTTCAATTTCCGTGGATTTCATTTCTAGGTAGATTGTACTTTTAGCCATTTAGATTCATTTTATTTCTAGACACTGGAAACGTACAGTATGTTTGCCAACCATTTTGTAATGAATGATAAAAAGGTGAATTGTCCAAGTGGTAGATTGAAAGCTCCTTTGAGCAGATTTTCTTTTGCTTCGGAGCAAAAGAAAGTCCACCCAGCATTCTCTACTAAATATTTATCGTCATAACAGAAATGTTGTAATCACAAAGATTTAAGAAATTGAATTGCACACGGTCACTCCTAAGTGAGAGCTTTTCAGAGATTCTGGATGTCTTGCAGACTGGTTTCAGTTAGTGAGTTGACTCAAGCACCACATACACGGGAAATTCAAAGTAGAATAAAGGCACTAATGCCAATACTTTGTCTTTGATCACGTCTAACCTAAGTGTTATAGCCAATATAAAAGTATATTAATCACATGCTGGGTCTTCTCCCAGATGATTCAAGGCATGCTTTACTTCAGTGCACAGAGTTCAGTGCTATAAGATCCCCTAACTACACCCAATAAGTTGAGCATTGCTGCAACTTCATCTTGAACTGGTACTTTTATTAATCTGCTGATATAGAATACAATGAATACAAAATTGCATTCATTGATGGCTACGAGATGGCAGAACAAACAATAATACTGTGAGATGTTCATGGAAAAATCATTTTCACCCCCATTTCATCCTAATCCAATATTTGCAGCCCAAAGTTACATTGAATCAAATCTACAACTATGAATACAAATATAACCACTATATATTACTGCAATATATTAGGCATACAAATAATGTCATTTTTTTCTTAAAGGAAAACATTGACGTCTACAGGTTAACATGCAAAAGAATTTGGTTATTCATAGTAGTGTTCGCTTCAAATCAATTTACTTCCTTTTTATTCTTACAAAAATATAAACAAAGAACATTATTTGTAGATTTGTTTACTTTGTAGTAGCAACACATTTTACAATTCTCATGTCAACTTGACATTTGAAGAAACTGACATAGTTGTCGCTTATTTAATTCATTTAGGTGGTATGGTATTTTGGTCTAGCAGCCACGAAAACATGAAATGTTGGAAGTATGGAAATACGCATTAGAATAGAAGCGGAGATCTGGTAAATTTAGAATTAAACAGCTGCAAAAAAATTGACGGAATCATATTACTTAATGGACTGGATTTCCTTTGCTCTGTCATTTTTTTTCACGAGGCCTGACAAAAACAATCTTTCATCATAATTTGTATGTGTTATCTATTTGTAGAGAGCCCCATTAATTTTGGGGGGGTTTATTTTTCAGGAATTTCATGGTATTTTGTTTCAACCATTAACATTTTTGTTGTTTCTTTTTATCCTATTTACATTGATAAACTACCTCAAATAACCAAATATAAATAAAAACAAGCATAAATCACAGTTTAGCCCAAACAAAGCACCCAAATAATCCAATAAAGGGAAGAGTTAAACACTCACATTGGGACTCAAAGGGAAGTGCTCCCACCATACACACAGAGGGACCCCCACACACACACACAGACACACACACATAGACACACACACATAAATAAACACACTCTCACAGACACACACACATAAATAAACACACTCTCACAGACACACACACACATAAATAAACACACTCTCACAGACACACACACATAAATAAACACACTCACAGACACACACATACACATAGGGACGCCCCCCCCCACACACACACAAACACATATAGATACAAGGACACACACACACACGCAGAGGGACCTACACACACAGACACACACAGCTATAGGGGAAACACACACACACACATATAGATATATACATATATATACACACAGACACACACAGCTATAGGGGAAACACACACATATAGATATATACATATATATACACACAGACACACACAGCTATAGGGGAAACACACACACACATATAGATATATACATATATATACATACAGACACACACAGCTATAGGGGAAACACACACACACATATAGATATATACATATATATACACACACAGACACACACAGCTATAGGGGAAACACACACACATAGATATATACATATATATATATATACACACACACACATACAGAGGACCCCCCCCCCCTACCCCACACACACACACATACAGAAGGACTCCACACACACACACATAGATATATACATAAATATATATATATACCCACCCACACACAGAGGGACCCTCCCCACACACACACACACACACGTGTATATATATAGGGACTCACTTTCCTCTCCTGGGTATTTAATTGTGCATTTAATGTTTATTTTTCACAGATCCATTGCCCCCACCGTCACCGACTCACACGGCAGCGATGGCCGAGTGGTTAAGGCGTTGGACTTGAAATCCAATGGGGTCTCCCCGCGCAGGTTCGAACCCTGCTCGCTGCGCAAGTTTTTCCTTTCAGTCTTCGCTTTGCCTGAGAGAGGAAAATATATATATATATATATACACACACAGATAGACAAATAACACTGTATCATTCATCACTCTCACACTCTCTCTCTCTCTCTCTCCACACAAACCCTCTTTGCCCCCACAAAGTCACAAGAGTTGGTTTAATCTCATTTCACCGGCAGCTTCTTCGGATTGAATATTTATTGTGTATCAATCTCTGCAGCAGGGACATGTCTCAAGGCATTTTATATCATAATAATAATTTCATATCCCTGGGGAATAGAGTGTAAACAGCACAGTTCTGATGCATCCCCCCCCTCCCCAGCGACATAATAATAAATATATATCATAAATAATAAGAAGAAATAATATTAATGATAAATCTTTGCAGCCTGGATTCCTGGCTAAACCATCCCATCTTTTCAAGCCCCCCCCCCCCCCCCCCTTATAACTGAAATCCCTGATGTCTTGTAACATTCCTGGTGTTTCTGTGACATGACCATGGAGCACAGCAACAACAACAACAACAACACATTACACTTATAAAGTGCCTTTCACGTCGGGAGGACGTCCCAAGGCGCTGCACTACTGCAAGCCATCAATACCATCAATTGTAGTTTGGGAATGATTGATTCTAGTGACCGACAGTGCGCACACACACACACAATATGGAATAAAATCTTGTACTTAAGTCCCATTTTCATATAGTGGCATTAGAAGGTTTCTCTTGGACAGTAGGAACACAAGATTTCAAAGGAAAAGAAAGACAAAACTGGACCCCCCCCCCCAATTGCCAGTGAGAAGATATTTTATTCATTTATAATATTATACTATAACATATTCAGTATAATATGTTGTACTTACGCCTCGGGAGGTGAGGTTCTTACAATACTAAATTATCCGTCATTCAAATTATCTTTATTAATATTGAGGGATTTCTTTTATTTTTCATAGTACCATCCAATAGCAATCAAAATACCTGTAAAGGTATACTGTTAATAAAAAAAAGTTTATGGGGAACAATGCATATAGTTTTGAGGGAATATCTTGACATTCAAAGAGGCGAGCTTTATATCATCAACAACAACAACAGCAACAAAATTACACTTGTATAGTGTCTCTCACATCAGGAGGACATCCCAAGGTGCTGGGAATATTCGTTGCTCCTACCTCAAAGCTATAAGACCGTGTGTACTCATTTAAACCCAAAGCAACACACCGTTGTTGCAGTGATACAAATTTATTTGAAAAATATGATTTGCTGTTCTCTTGGAGCCACAAGTACACAGGCCTTTGTGTGCTTTTGACTCCAAGAAGACAGAAATAGTATTTTTAATAATTGGTCCATTAGCCAGCCTAAATCAAAAATAATTAGGTAAGTTGTGGGGAAAATATATTTTGATTTATCAATGTGTCCAAATAATATCTTTGGTGTGGTCACAGGCTGTGTTACATTATAATTTACATACAACCCAGATATAGTTCCGCACTGTACTGGAATAGAAAAAAAATTGTTTTGTACCAATAGAAACCAACAGAATAGATTGAAAAAGATACGGTCTAAACTGTGATGTTTTATGGTGTAAAGACAAATTAGATTATCTGTCAATATTGGTTCACATTGCTGATTTAGTGAGCAACTAGTTCAAACAAATACTATTAATACAGTACATATATGGAGTTCTTTAGTGTAGTGGTTAGGACACTTGCTGCGAAAGGATTTTGATTCCTGGTCAGAGGGAAATGTTAGATAAGTTTCCTTGCCTCTGTTTACCTGGCAGTAAGTAGAAACCCACTTGTTAGTAGACTGACAGATTGTTTTTCCAGGTGTAATAATCCTTTTAAAAAATAATTGTAATTTGGTCCGTGATTCCATGACTGTTTGTGGGACAAGACTGATGCAATTGGCTGCTACGCGTTTTGCCCACAAAATACAGTCAATTGACTTTACAGTATATTCTTTTGAGATGCTTTGAGACATTCTTGAAGATGTGATGAATAGAGATGACATGGAAAATTATGAAATCAGTAGGGAGCTGGCGTTCTGTCAAATAAGAAAGAAAATTGCAGATGAAGAAGGTGGTGGACCGGGGTGCTGATGTCACTTTAGTTAGACACATGTTCCAGTGGAAATGAAATCTGTGGGGATTTTAGACTGTTGATGCTTTCCATTTCCAAAATTTGAATTAAAATGATCACTGTCAAAGCACGAGAATAGAGATCCTTTGCAAAATGAAGAGAGATATCTTTTAAATGAACTTTTTTTCACAAATAAAATGACAGTAATTGCTGGAAATAAGTAAAAACTGATATCCATTTGCATGAGACAAAATGTAATTAAACTTTCTGGATAAGAGATGATAATAATAATAATCCTTGGAATTGATATAGCGCTTTTCGTGACTTCTAGACATCTCAAAGCGCTTCACAGAATGTACTGTAACGTGAATTGACTGTATATTTTGTGGGTGAATCAAGGAGTAAATCAAAATTCATTCAGATCAGCAAACCTACTCCAAACTAAAAAACTGTTCAGTTATTACTCCAATTTTTGGAGGGGGGAGTTTGTTTGGAATTAAGGCCTTTAAGGCAGTTAAGTGTTAATAATAGTCTTCACTATCACCAGTATCTTAACATTTTCTGTTAAGCAGCAACTAAACTTTGAAGTCAATGGTAAGTTATATCACTCAATCAAAATCCAACCACAACCTTTATAGTTATAACCTTACAAGCAGAAATTGAGTGTTTTGGCCCTGATAATTCTTTAGGTGGGTGGTAAGGTAAGCATGCTAGATAGAATATTCTAATCTAATTTCACAGAAAACAAGATAAGCAAGTTTTAATGAGGTGAGGTTGTTATTTGTGTAGGATGTACTGTAGCAATCTTTACTCCCACTTCAGGAAGCAGGACCTGGGAGAATAGAATTTTAATTTGGAACGTTTAGCAGTTAGTCTGCATAAAGATTACATGGGAAGAAAGCAAAAGATAAAGAAAGTAAATGATAATATTGAAGACAACCAAACATAGATCATACTAATTAATAGTCACTGATATGTGGCTTCTCACCAAGGATTCAGATATGCCTTCCTTTGTATACTGCGTGTGATTTTATCTGTTAAAGTATACCTGATATGAAGCTTAATCTATAAAAATAAGTGTTATAAAACATATTTTGTGTAAAATGTTAAACATTTGATCTGTGCAATCTGCCTTTCAGTACTTACAGGTGTGCACTAGTTTTAAATTTCAGATTACTTTGAAATAAATTGTTCTCTAGCTATAAAACAAATTCTCTCCAAATGTACATCTAGATCATCTGGGGTTCTGAAGAAGATCTTTCATGGACTGAATAATTATCTGAAGATTACCACTTGTGGACTGATTGGAGCAGGAATGTTTAATGGTACATTCCATCTGATTTTTTAATTAACTTTAACTAAAAAATTATTTGGTTGCAAAGAGATAGCCAAATGGTCCTTTGATCAATTAGTTTAGAATTAGTTCACACATATTTTTTCTCTCAAGAATATCATAATGAGCATGACTAAACCTTGTATTTTTAGCCTTAATTTCTTTTATGCTCATTTGAAACACTTATTTGCTTTATCCAAATATTGTAGCTTGTTTCAAAGATAACAACTGTGGCTTATCAAAACAGATGTTTTGTTGACTAAACTGCTCCTTTTATTTGATACCACAACTCATTTTCAATTAGTTATCTATTTACAGTAAAATTACATACAATTATTGTAATTGTATGTCAAGAACCAGAATGCATATCATTAGCATTAAGTAGACATATGATTCACTAAAAGAAAACAAAAAATAAACCTTGTTTTAATTTTCCGGGCAATTGAATAACACTATAAAATTCAACATAATCAGTGACCATTTTTCTAACCTATTCACATCCAACAAATATGCTGTATTTTAAACTTTTCTATGTATTATTACTTTTAAAAATTAATATATTTTACAAATATGCAACATCTAAGTGTTTTGTAGATCAGAATGATTATATTGTCACAACAAAGGGAAAAAAAAATATGTTTTTTTTATAGAAGCAAGTGTTTGCAAATCATGCGTTCCAACTATGTTTTGTGCAAGTTATTAAATTCCTAGTTTTTAAAAAATAAATTGACCAATATTATTTAATCTCTAATGGTTTGCCACAGGCAGTGGAACCTTAAAGGGCAGTTACGCCACCGGTACAGTTCACCAGAATAATTGTAATAGAGTAATGTAAACAGCAGGCAATGAATTAGACTGCTGGATGTGAATTGCTTGTTCCATTTTGTCACAAAAGGGATCAAAGAGAATAATGCAGGTTCTGCCTTTTCTGTACGTAAATGCTGGGCTGATGTCTCCATGACTCAGACATCCGCTGATGTGCCAGATGACAGCTCACTTTTTATGATTCAGAACACAGCAGGAAAACAGAAAACCCTTCAAGCCCATTGATTCTCAAACGTTTGATACTGACTCAGAGGCCTCTTTATATAAGATTCAAATGTTGAAAACAATTAATTCCACCTCTAATTTAAGATAATTCAACAAAACAAATCATTATTTTCTGAACATATTCCAGCTGATAACAAATCAACTGTATAATTTCTGCAAAGGCGACGTCAAAGCTCAGACAGGAAACATTTTGGACTCTGTCTGAATTTTCCACTCCACTCCAGAGATTGGGGCAGAGTGGCTGAAGGCCCGCCTGCCAACGGTGGGGTGGGTGGGTTGGGGGACTGGAGCAGGCCAGAGCCTGCTGAGCGGAGAGGCCAGGCAGGTTGGTAGGGGGTTAGGAGATCGTAGATGTAGGGTGGGGCGAAGCCGTGGAGGGCTTTGAACGTGAGGACCAGGATCTTCAATTGGATCCTCTGGTTAGTGGGGAGCGAATGGAGTTGGGCGAGGATGGGGGACATGCGGTCATGAAGCTTGGAGCGGTAGAGGTCACGGGCCACAGAGTTTTGGATTATCTGCAACCTATGGAGGGAGGAATTGGGAAGGCCGACAAGCATAGTCGAGTTGGGATGTGATGAAGGCATTTATGAGGGTTTCAACAGCCTAGGGTGTGAAGTAATGGCGGAGTTGGGCAATATTGTGGAGGTGAGGGAAGGCAGAGCGGTTCATTGCCTGGATGTGGGAGAGGAAAGATAGTTGAGGATCGAATAAGACACCTCGGTTCCTGACTGTCTTGGTGAGGTTAAATGTGCAACCATGGAGGTTGATGCTGCCAGTGCCTGATGTGTGAAGGCGTTGGTGCGAGCCAATCAGGAGACATTATTGACATTCAACTGTAGAAAGTTAGCTCTCATCCAGGACTTGATGTCTGACAGGCAATCTGTCAGAAAGATAGTGGTCCTGGAGTTGGAGGTAGAGGCAGAAAGATAGAGTTGGGTGTCATCTGCATACATGTAGAAATTGAACCCATGTCTGTGAATGATGTCACCAAGGAGGAGCATGTAGATTGTAGATGTTAAAAAGTAGGGAGCCAAGGACAGAGCCGTGCGGGATGCCACAGGTGACAGTGTGGGGCCTGGAAGAGAAGCCGTTGTTGGAGACAAAGTGCAATCCAACCAAATTGGCTAAATGAGTCAAACCACCATCAGAAAAGTCTCTTTTTTTAAGAAAACTTCCTTTGCTGAATGTGTAGATCCTTCAAATGAATAGAGCCTTTCTCAGGTAAATCACCCAGGAAATGATACTCCAGCTTTTTAAAGATTTAAAACAGTTTGCAAAACTTTTATGTTGAGAATTATGTGTATTGTTTATGTGGTAATGCCCCCTTGTGGCCAGAATTCTGGTTACGCGAAACTCAACTTTATTGCAAGTTTCAGTTTTATAATATTCACAACAGGTCAGCACATTCATTTTACTTGATGCTATTCATTTTTAAATTGAAAGTTTCAATTAGAAGTGATCATTAAAAGTGACATTTGAGTTCTTAAATTATCCATCATTTTTCTTGTGTAATGTATTACTGAATAATCATATGCCTTATTTTCCTTACACTGTTTATTTTCAAGTGATGTAGGATATTGGATCTACAGAATGAAGGTAGAACTATATGACCAAAACTGCATCTGTATTCCAATTGAATTGGTCAGAATTAGAATTAAAATTTAACATTGAAGACATTTTCACTTCCTTGATAAGCTGAAGTCAAAACTAGTAAATGGAGCCATCCCATACACTATATTAAGATTTATTGTGGCCACTGACTCAACTAAGTATTCAGGTATACATGTATCTGTTGTTCTGGGCTTACATCCCTTTCAGGTCCCATGGACTTAAAAGGAAGGTTTTACAGACACTTAAAAAATCCTCGCTGGTTCATTGGGAATTGTCTGCAGGTGTCATTTACCCACAAGGGTATGAAAGCTAGGGAAAGCCAATGCATACACCCAGTGTGCTATTGAGACAGTGCGCTTATACAGTAATGAGTACAAATCTTCAAGAAAGCTCATTACCTGTATTATTTTACCACTTAAGTCTCAAATAAAGCTGTTCAACGATAACTGCAGACCGCAGAACACCCACTGATAAGAGTCAAACCATTGAACTGGTATGATCAACTGCATGCTAAATACAATGTCAGAGAAATTTAGTTGGGTTCTGAATCCGCTGCAAAATCATAACTAGAGTGGTTTACAATATTGCTATGCATTCAGATGTGTCCTCTGCTGGCTGTAGCTGTACCTTGGAATTCTTTTTTCAATATATTAAAGGTCAAAAGGGAATACCAATTATCCCAACCATGAAGTTTCACACAATATCTCTCCTGTCTGTGTTGCTCTCTTTCAGACAGTTATGCCACAAAATGTTGCCACTTACATGGATGCAGAATGTGCGGTTGGAGCTGCTCTGATAACAAAGTGGGTAATTCACCGCCCAGTGGATTGCTGAAACACAGTCAAGGATGATCCTAGACTTGATCGCTGGCTTGTGCTGACAGGTGTACATGACTATAATTGGCTTCAGAAACCTTGTAGAAAGAAGCAAAAAAAACTCAGAAAGCAGTGTTCATTATCCGGTGAGCCTGTTTGTAAAGTTTGTACGTGGATGTTCATGCTTAGGAAATGTTATGAATAAATCCTCGAGTAGCAGCTCTGTAAACTCTGTACAAGGTTTTAATATTTTCAGCCATAGCTCTTTGTTACTATCCTCCATAAATCTGAGTTAAACATTTTGGCCAAGAATCCTGAGCTCATATTCTCATTGCTTCCTAAAATTTATTTGTTTGTAAATACCCCAAATATATCCACTCTATATTGTGCCCACAAATAACCAATCAATATATTTTATAGTAGTATATTCTGTGAAGCACTTTGAGACGTCTAGAAGACGTGATAAGGTGCTATATCAAATGGAAGTATTATTATATTGGCATCAGTGCCAATTGTGAAACATGCACACTGTAAAATTCAGATTGAGTTTTGTAAACCAGGAACTGTGAATGCTTCAGTTCTTGTTTTGCTCAAGCCCTGTGACAAATCTGCTTTCAGCATGAATTTGACTTTTAGATTATTTGGAGGTTACTTTCAAGGTGAATTTGAATAGGTTTTTGAGAAATCACTCATTGCTGAGTGAAGTGTTTGACATTAAATGAATGGATATATATAGTTGAAAGGGTCTGATGTTTGTTTTCCCAGATGACTCTTTGCCAGAAGGTTTCCAAACATAATGCCATGTTAGACTAGTGACACAGATTGCAGAAAGCTTTCCAGATGTTCCAATCACATCAAACTCATATGACCAGTAAATTCTATGCATGATTCAGTTAGGTAAGTAAACAGATAGCTGGTATGCGGAAAATTAACCAGACACTATATTCCATTAGGTCTTGTTGATGTGTTAAAGAACAGAAATAAGGTTCTCCGGTGGTTTACTGCAAATAGGACAAAATTATTAAAAACTATGCATAAAGCACTGGGTGTATGCATTTGCCATATTAAAATAACATGCATGTGTTATTTAAACATGGCTGAATAAACAATAAAACTTAGTGTTCTCACTGATCCACGGCTACTAATGCAGAACATTAATAATGCTTAAAGCAGACTTACGGGAAAAGTTACAATTTTAAAATTATAGATCAGGATTAGATTTCAAAGGTTCTATATCAGCAACTAGACCTCAGTGATACTTTTACTGTCAATCGCAGACTTTTAAAGAAAGTTCTTTATATTCATGAAAGACAGGAAATTAAAAGGTTTTATTCCCAGCCTAGTCATAAAATATAACTGTC
This sequence comes from Hydrolagus colliei, assembly GCA_035084275.1. NCBI lineage: Eukaryota > Metazoa > Chordata > Chondrichthyes > Chimaeriformes > Chimaeridae > Hydrolagus > Hydrolagus colliei. Next base: position 10,242,646 of record CM068748.1, read on the forward strand.
ACTGCAATAATATTAGTTCTTACGATTCAACAATGCATCATAATATGACGTGTTTATATTGAACATTTTAATAACATTGGAAGCAATCACATTGGTTGCCTTAAGCTAAATGCTGTAGGCCTTTTACTGATTACAAAATAGGCCATTTATAGTTTACTCCTTTAGTCTTCACCCCCCTTGAAAATTCCTCGATTTAAAATGCTACCTTTGTTCTTAACAATAAACAGACTCACTGATTTATTCCAAAGTGCTTTGTATCCAAAATAACTACAAACCTATCAAACCTGTCTTCAATAACCACTCAGAGGACTGGACCAAATTAGTCTTTATGTAAAGGTGACCTCCGAATAAGGATTTGTTGGTGTGTAAACTGGGCTATTGGAGGTGGGGTGGTTATATTAGAACAGGCTTGTGAGTTTATCTGAGTAAGGCACTGCGCAATTATCACAAAACATGTTGAAACTTTTTTGTAATCATTTTAATGCTGTATGCCACAACTGCAATACACAGAAATAAGTAAAAGGAGCAAATAAATATTCAAGGGCAAATAATTGACTGTACAACGCAATGTACGAATACATTAAACATTTCCCACTATAATAACCCTTCCCAGAACCTTGTGACGTTCTCCTAATGTGAAAGGAGCTCTATAAATGTAGTTTTGTTGTTGTTATTGTTGTTCCATTCTAAGTGTGCATTATAGGATTCAATAACCTTAGTGATCAGAGTGGCACTCCCCAAAAGAAGGGAATGATAGAGACATATATAACTCCAAAAGTTTAAAAATCACCAATATCCAGGTTTGTGAGTTCAGCTGGTACTATAGTACTGTACTCAGTTACAATTTGCATTTACATAGTACCTTTCAAAATGGGGAACATCTCAAAGCACTTTAAAAAGACAGATTAGAAGCCTGAGTTAGAAGGGAGATGGCTTGTTGTCAAAGAGGTAGGTCTTTAAACAGGGTTTCGAAGTAGAGAGGGCAAGAGTGAAATGAAGGGATTTGGAAGTAAAGTTACAGGTATTGGGGGGAGGGGTGGAAAAACGAAAGCAGCATAAAAGCTTACTGGCTGATTGTGGGGTGGAGTCAGTGTGGGCAACAACAACAACTCTGATTTATATAGCGCCCTCCACGCCGGACGACGTCTCAGAGCGCTTCACAATAGCGGATCCCGGGACCGAGCCAGGGGCAGCGGCAGAAAGGTGACCAAAAGCGCGATCGAAAAGAAAGGTCTTCAGCTGTGACCTGAAACTGGGAAGAGAGCACAAAGTAGGCAACAATTAACACAGCAGAAGAAGGAGTAATAATGGGGGTTGGATTGCAGGAAATCAGAGGTAGTATGGGACAAGAACGTTGAAGTATTTGAAGTCAAGGATTAGAATTTTAAAGTAGATACTGCAGCAACAAAAGTGCAATATCTTAAGATGTATAGATAGGAAATATTGTTACTTTCTTTACTGGTAAAATAGTTTTGTCCAACAATTTGGCACTCTGTTTCATGTCAGAAGTTTTGGATTTCTGGAATAGAAAGTTCTACTTTCACTGAATGTATGAAAATGCCCAACTCTAAGACAGACACATGACACACAACACACGAGCAGTCCACGCAACATCCAAGTGCAAAGGGAGATACGTATAGTACTGATAAACATTTGGACTGATGAACTATTTTCAGATTTCATAGTTTCTGAATTTTTGTAGTAGTTCTGAAGGTGCATCCGCAGAACAACGGAAATTGTAACGGCAGTAATTTGCATCAGATATGCCTGCAAAAAATAAATTAAAATATTAATAAAAAGTTATTAAAACAACAGTTCAGCACAACCAGCACATTTTCCATTTTTATCCCTCAATCGTGAGCGAGTCTGTAGCCTGGGAGTCAGACCTGCGATTTATCATTTACACAGTTTCTTTCCATTCACATTTAGTTCTACTGTTAACAGATAAGAGCAAGCAGAAACAGCTTGAGATACTGCTGTTGTGATTTTCATCTGCAACACTACATCCCAGCAATTATGTAAAAACAACAGGAGAACTGAATGGTACAATAGTTTAGAACTCTGCCATTTCCCATCATAGATGGTATTTGCATTCAGACCATTGCATTTTCAGTCCTGTTGCTCAGCTGTTAAAGCACTCACCTCGCAAGCGAGCGACCTGGAGATAATAATCCCTCAAAAAAATAATTTGGTCACTTAAACCACAACTGTTTGTAGGACACTGCAGTGCGCAATTGGCTGCTGGGATTCGCCCACACATATGCAGCCAATTCACATATATTCTGAAGCTATATTAATTGCAAGCATTATTATTTATTGGCAGTTCTCTCACTGCTGTAAGGATGCAACGTGAAATTCATAATACAGCATTTACTGGATTGAGCAACCCTCACAAAACCAACCACAATTCTACACAAATTAACATTTGATAATGTAGGAAATAGAAAATTTGTATTAAAAGCAACACAGATCTTCTAGCTGAGATCTTGACACATTGGATCTGCAATTCCACCTGGTCTTTTAAACTTTAAAATCAACAAGAATTATGCAAACTACTTAAAAATAATTGACTTCCAAGACTGAATTTAAGAGCTTTGGCAGAAAGATGTACGGCACAAATGCAGGCCACTTGGCTTATTGTTCCTGTGATGGCTCTCTGAAAGCATTATCCATTTAGTTCCACTCTACAGCCCAACATGTCAAAAACGAAGTGAATATCTAGAATTGGGTCAGAATTAATATTTTGATTTAGGCTTTTCTAAGAACTAATATCTAAGGATGGATCATGGTGGTAAATGAGTCAGATAATGAGCACTCCATTGTGTTTACTCGCAAAATTATGTTGTTGTTTACTCACTTGGTGAGGTGGGACTATTTGGAGAATGTAGATCATCGTCTCCCCACCTCTTCTCTTTCGTTCCAGCCCTATCTAAATTAGTGGGTTCCATTTCACAACTTGAACCTTCACGAATTTCTTCCTCTGGTGGCTGCATTTGTTCCCCTTGCTTTGTGGAGGCTTCAGAATCCGTAGAGGGTCCCTCCAGCATATGTTCTTTCTTGCTTCTTACAGCCCAGTGCATGGACTAGGAGACATAAGATGACAAATGCAATTCTTCCATAAAAATAATAAAAAGTTCCTTCTTCAGTAAGTATTCAACTGCTCACTCTTCTGATAGTGTAAAACACATTTTTTAAAAAAACAAAAACTATTCAGACTACTGTATATTAGGGAACGGCGATATATCGATATATCGCTAAAACCCGATCTGATTTTCATATCGATATTCCGATATAGACATTTTAAAAATATCGATATATCGAAAAACGATATATCGAGGTAAAAAATCGGGATGCGAGCACAATCAACTACAAGACCCAGAATGCTCATCTCTATACACAATGCACAGACCGAGGTGCAAAGCCGCCATCTTGTATTCATAGTCCTCGAATACAATATACAGGTATGCAAGGGGTGGGGGGAGAGAGACGGCTGTGGGTGGGGGGGGGTGTGAGGGGGAGAGAGACTGCTGGGGGGGGGGGGTGAGGGGGAGAGAGACAGCTGGGGGGGGGTGATGGGGAGAGAGACGGCTGGGGGGAGGGGGAGAGAGACGGCTGGGGGGGGGGGAGAGGGGGAGAGAGACGGCTGGGGGGGGAGAGGGGGAGAGAGACGGCTGGGGGGGGGGGGGGGGGAGAGGGGGAGAGAGACGGCTGGGGGGGGGGGGAGAGGAGGAGAGAGACAGCTGGGGGGGGAGAGGGGGAGAGAGACATAGAGAGACACAGACAGAAAAACACAGAGATGGAGAGAGTGAGAGACACAGAGAGAGAAAGATATTTACCTCCTGAGAAGATAGGCCCCGAATGCGCCCGCACCCGGAATGCGCGCGCGCATGCGCAGTATGAAAAAACTGAAAATATCGATATTTCGGTATATCTCGATATGAGCCAACCGATATATCCATATCGGGAAATTCCCATATCGCCGTTCCCTACTGTATATACAATTCAGCAAAACTAAGCTTCTTAGTTTGCAAACACATAGCATAAATGTAACAAGAATTTTATTAATGTTAGGCTTGAATTAACAGTAGAGAAGCATGCATAATTAGCAAGAAGCTAGCAGTCACTTTTCACATACTGTGCATTCATTTGGAAAACCTAGAAAAAAGTCATTTAAAGTAGCTCACCTGGTAGCAAATGAACCTTGAAAATACTGTACTGCAAACAAATTACTGCAGTCAATTCATTAAGTGCAAGATATTAATTTTAACAAATGACACTGATCATTTATTGAAAATACATAAAGCTACCCAAGGAGAAATATAAGTTCCCTCCCCCTCCAACCCCCCATATTTCAGTTCATGATGTCTGATCACTGAAAATCCAAAAGCAGCAATGTAAGAGTTAAAAGCCACTCCAACCATTCAGGCAGCCATTCTTGCAACAGAACAGCAACAGACATTCCACCATTTCACCAATATTCTTACTTCACCACATCATAAATACAGTGAACCAAAAATCAGAGCCTACATTCATAGCCCCAACCTATGAAATGAAGATGATCTTTAGATGCTGAGAAATGAATTGCCTCAGACCCACTATGTGTTGGGCACAACAATGAACCTTTCAGTTACCATCACAACCTCCAGTCATTCAGGCAGATGATGCTTTTTAAACTAGAAATACATTCAATAGGATCTGCCTGTGATTGGTCAAGATACTGTACAATACATTCAGGTTAGTGCAAAAAAAATCCAATATAAAGGAAGGTTAAACTGAGTTGTTCTTCCTACTGAAGAGGGTTTATTTTTTATCTTGATAAAAGTTTTGTTCAGTGTTTCAATAGTTCAATAGACATTTAGAGAACATTTAAAGACAAACATCTGTGAATACTAAGGGCATGGTACTATATTTTCTGACATATCGAGCGATTCTGACATCAAGCTAATTGTGACTTTCTCTCAATGACAGAAGTTTCTAACCAAACCAGGGCAAAAGTACGATTGACCTGAAAATATCCCTTTATTTCTCCTGGTTTCTGATCTAATTGATCCAGAAAATAAAAGCTATTTGTCTAGTTTTCAAGTACTACCATTCACAAAGAAAGGATCCACCTACAATTTTGTATTTTTATATAAATGTTGTTACGAAATTAAATCAACCAGAATTATGCAAACACACCACAAGCACACACAACACACAGAACACAAATCAATTTATAGCAGCAACTACGTAGGGAGATTATACAAAATAATCTAGAGATGCAGATATCCAGATAACTAATGACTATATAAGTATAATTTCCATTTGTAACCTCAAAACATCCTAATGAAGATCTCTTTCCCAGTTTGAAAAACAAATTCAAGGCTACAATTCACCGTTTTTTTTAGACAACTAAAGTTATTTTCAAAACAATGGTGGTTGTTAAGACAAATTCTTCCAAACACAATCCAATTGGGAACTTTAGTTATGGTAGAGGAGGTTGGTTTGATAAAACTATTAGCAAAGCTTTTGAATCGTAAAAACTACTTACTGCTTTTACAGCATCACTCAGCGCTTCCCACTGATGAAATGAAATTGCGATTCTACTGCGGAACCAGAAGTCATAGCGAGAACGCCTCTCTATATCGGTCAGGATTTCCTTAGCTTCCTGCAACTTTTGAAACTGTATCACTAAAGTGTGAAAATAAAAACAAATTTGCAATAAATACATTTGACAAACCAAAAAAAATTACGAGTTCCAAACAATAATAAATCACAAACAATTTTCCCTAGAACCTCCATGGGTGATCTTTGATGGTCAGGTATTTGACTCTGAATGAGAAAGGTTGTGTGGTTAAAAAGAATGTGTGCAGCAGTGCTCACAAGCAGCAAAACGTTGATCAAATCACCTCAACAAAGCGAGTCATGCTAATTCCATCTCCCTGGAATTATAGGTCTTAATACAGACTATATTATTGTGTCTCCCAATTCTCCTTCACATCTTCCATTTCTTCCACTTAAAAATATTTCCATTGAATAAAACCATAGGATAAAGATTGCAACACCACAAAGATAATCTGATTCACTCTTTCAGCAACCGAGCATTCCAAATCAAATTTGGACAGCTCCTTGCAGAGCTGGCACAGACACAATTAGCCTCCTGTGCTGTATAATTCTATGAAACAGCTCTTGAAACAAAATGCAAATGGAAAATATTGTATCCCTGCAAGTTCTGCATCAGTCTGGCTCTGGGTCCAATACACTGAAGTGAAATGGAGAAGCAAAGAGCTGCACTAGCTATCATCATATTATGCTTTTTCTAATACACAAACTGATGATTATTTCATTGGTAACCACCAACTATTAGTCACAAACAATATTCTCTCTATCTCTAATGGTGGAACTGGAGAGACCGGCGAGGAGCGCATTGGAGTAATCCAAGCGGGAGGTGACAAATACATATACGAGGGTTAGAAACAGTCAGAGGTGGGCAATGCGGGCAATGATATACAGCACCTAGTTAACTTGGTCCTACTTGTGTGAATAAATGTGGTGTTATTCTACTTTTTAGTGGTAAAACTATAGCATCATTCCCATTTACATAGCAAATTAAAATGTAAATCACCCTCTCATCTGCCACCACACCCGAGTTCAATGGAATTTAAGATGATTAAATCCACAATGAATAAAACACAACCTAGCAACTTCAGTAGTAAATGTGAGCAACACAATACTAAGATTCATTTATTTACGAAAGGATGTGATGGCAATTAATGATAAGCCATTGAGGAAGTATTTGCAGAGATTTTACACATATCATGATAAACAAAAGGAAATGGTACTAACTACTGTACATAAGTATTTTGTTTTCTATTGAAAGTGTTTTTAATCCTGCCATTGCAAGAATTTCATGAACATTTAAGCATAGAAACAAGTCTTTTGGTCTAATTAGGTGTTGTCAGTGTTTATACTCCACATGAGCCTCCACCTCTTTTTATCGCCTCTCCTATACCCTACTATTTTCTTCTCCCTCAACAATTCCCTATATAAAATTGGTCATTTACCTCATGGTTATTTGTGGAACCTTGTTTTATGCATTTTTTTTATTACTGCTGTACTCACTCAACACAAAACCTGAAATAGTGAAATTCTTCACCTAATCACCAATTTAAAAAGAAACAACAACAAAATTGCATTTGTATTGAGCCTTTCACATCGGGAGGACGTCCCAAGGCACTGGACTGTCAATGTTTCAGACCCGAACTAGGGTCTGGAATTGGGGCGGGTGGAGGGAAAGGAGGGGATTTGGGGTGACAGATGGGACCACCGAAAAGGAGGGTCTTGAGGCGGGACTTGAAGGAGGCTAGGGAGGAGGCGAAGCGAAGGGACTGAGGGATGGAATTCCAGAGGTTAGGGGCAGTGGCTGAAGGCTCACCCACTGATGGTAGGGTGGGTGGGTCGGGGGACATGGAGCAGGCTGGAGCCTGCTGAGCGGAGGGGGTGGGCAGGTTTGTAGAGATCGCAGAGGTAGGGTGGGGCAAGGCCATGGAGGGCTTTGAAGGTGAGGATCAGGATCTTGAATTGAATCCTCTGAATGATGGGGAGCCAATGGAGTTGGGCAAGAATGGAGAAGATGGGGTCATGGAGCTTGGAGCAGTAAAGGACATGGGCCGTAGAGTTCTGGATTACCTGCAGCCTATGGAGGGAGGAATTAGGAAGGCAGACAAGCATTGGTGAGTCTGGATGTGATGAAGGCATGAATGAGAGGTTGAAACAGGTTGACATTTCAGTTATAATCTTTCATCTAAACCTGAAAGTCACATCTGAAACGTTAACCTGCTCTTCTCTTTTATGTGCTAATTGACTCGCTGTGGTTTTCAGAATTTGCAATTTTTCTTTCCCAGTCTGATAGTTGGCAGAAAAACAAGTGTCTATTTTTCAAAGAAAAAATGAAACTATTGGAGTCTGACTTCATTAAATCTAAATTTGAATAAAGTATTTGAACAAAAGTTTCTGCTTGGAAATAAACATTTATAATGATAATATTAATAATCTTTACATTTAATATATCACCAAATCACATCATTGAGACATCTCAAAATGCATCACAGGATATACTGCACTGTGAAGTGCATTGACTGTATTTTGTGAGCAAAGCATGGCAGACAGTTGCGCACAGCAATATCCCACAAACAGCCATGGTGTGAACAACCAATTTTATTAGGGTGGGTGGAAAGAAATGATGTGATTTGGTGATATATTTTAAGTGGAAGAAATGGAAGATGAACTTGTCCAGCAGTGGAAGGAGAGAGAGGAAATGGAACGTGGAAGTTGGGAGATGATGAACTTTGCCAGGTGAGCAAGTGATAGTTATCCTGCTATCAGTGCCACAGGCTGGATCTTGACGAGAGTGAGCAGGAAGTCAGCATAGACTTTAATTTAAATCCTATCCACTTGTAAATCTGATAGGAAAACATTGCACCTGGAGGCATTATGAATACAGACATTCAAGGTGAAAATAGATAACTGTTTTGGAATCCTTTTTAAAAAGAAAAAAGAAATATACACTTGCCAGCTTTGGGATTATCAGGATGCTTGTCCGGATGACATTGAAGTGCCTTCGTTTTAAACTCAGTGAGGATTTGTTCTGTCTGACAAAGAAACATCATTATACAATTTGGGATAATTAAATAAAATGTAATGGAAATGACAATGAGAATTAAAAATACAATTGATGGATTAGACATTCTTTGAAGTAACATTTCTTCTTGCATCCCTTATTGCCCTTTCCCAATGCATTTGATTTGTCTGTTGAGTTTCAGCCAGGATCTTAACCTTTCAGGAAATTAATGATTTGCTCTGCAGCACTACACTCTCCATGGTAACAATTACTCACACACTTCCATCTGGCAGATTCCGGATGTTTCTGCACCTACTGGACTCATCCGGGGGAAAAAAACTAATCAAATCCATTACTACCAATAGTAATCATCCTTGCATTTGATACAGCATTTTTCACGCCTTCTAGGCATCTCAAAGCATTTCACGGAATATACTGTAAAGTTAATTGACTGTATATTTGAGGGTGAAAGGCTCAATTAATAAAACTGACAAAATGAAAGAGCTGCTCGTTTAAGGAAACAAAGACTGGTGAACTTTCAAATATTAAAACAGTAGATCCTTTAATTGAATGTGTATTCTAACTGTAAATCAACTCGAAATACATAGATTATTAGCAATCCCTGACATCATCTCTATTTTGAATTACTGTATTGTACATTGAGGTCAGGTTAATAAACCCTGAATCACATCATAGGGTAAACTCTAAGTCACTTGGAAAACATCCTGTCCACAGCTTTCAACCCAAACTCGCGAATTTGTCAATACTGAATGTTTTATTCTTCCCAATGAAATCTCATGTCCAGGTTTGCTTGGCTTTTACACGAAGCACATTTGAGACATCTCAGCGGTGTGCTCGGGCACTATGTGAACAGCAAGGATTACTATTATTACCAGGAGACGTGCTGAAATAACACAAACGATGACAATTATTCACAAAAGAACTCTGATAGGAAAAATGCATAAATACTTCTTTGCTAGAATTTACAGGCGTTTAGCAAACAGCATGAGAACTGGACACATTGCAAAATAGTGCAGCGGTCAATAACCCCAATACATTCCCAGCAAATAAATACCCAGAGAAACTCCCAGAGAAACCAGGAGTTTCATTGCAAACGCGCAGCTACAAGCAACAGGGTGAGTGGGAGTGGGTGGGTAAGTGGGTAAGCCTCACCGAGGAGAGTTCATGGCAGCCCAGGACAGCGTAGAGATCTTCCCGACCCTCGGGTTTGCTCTTCAAAATCTCCTCCATCGGCGATGATTGACTCTCAGCCGCGGGGCAGCTTCAATAACCCACCAGGAGACGATTGAGAGAGAGAGTGAGAGAGAGAGAGAGAGAGGACTGGGAGAGAGGGCACTGGGAGAGAAGGGACTGGGAGAGAAGGGACTGGGAGAGAGAGGGACTGAGAGAGAAAAGGACTGAGAGAGAGAAGAACTGAGACTGGGAGACACAAGAACTGGGAGAAGGAGAAGCAGTGAGAGAGAGAGAGAGAGGACTGGGAGAGAGGGCACTGGGAGAGAAGGGACTGGGAGAGAAGGGACTGGGAGAGAAGGGACTGGGAGAGAGAGGGACTGAGAGAGAGAGGGACTGAGAGAGAAAAGGACTGAGAGAGAGAAGAACTGAGACTGGGAGACACAAGAACTGGGAGAAGGAGAAGCAGTGAGAGAGAGAGAGAGAGAGACGAACTGAGAGAAGGACTCAGAAAGAGGGAGGGAAGCAGAAGGACTAAAGAGAGACCCTGTCTGTCTGTCTGTCTGTCCTGGCTAATGTATCTCTGTGACAAGCGGGTTTCCGATGCTTTGGGGGCAGCGCGGCTTCTTAAAGAGGATCGAGAAGCAGAGGAGGTGCCGACCAGCCCTGAGCCCATTGGAGTGACACCTGGACCACCCCACATGCGCACTACAGCATCTCACTCACTCACACTGGGAACCAGGGCAGCAAAGTCCATTTGATTCGCTTCTTTTGTTTTAAAAAACAGCTGTAACTTTTTTTTTGCAGTAAACTCTTATCTATCCATCTAATCATCTCGAAAATGTCCACCCAGAGCTCTAGGTAAGTCACCAAAGTGCACAATGTCATTAAGGATGACTTCTTCATGTCCCTCCATCCCCTCTGCTCTATCAGTGCCAACCTTGCTTGCAGCTACTGTGCCCTGAAACTCTGTAACTCCCTGCCTCAATCCCTCCGAATTGCGCCCTCCTTACCTGTCTTCAGATCACACCTAAATACACCTGTCTTATGTTTCGCTGTTAGATAGCGAATCGCTTATGCTGTGCGACTGTTTCTCAGTGTATATACGGGGTTCTCATTTTGTGTGTATGTATTTCAGTAATATAGAGGCGGCTTTCATATTTGTATGTATCTCAGTGACTTGCATTTATATAGTGACCTTCTCCGAGCATTCCAGAGTGAATTTCGCGCTGTATGTGTATCCCAGTGTGTGTACCCATATACAGCATTCGTTGCCTTCGCTCTAACCGGTCTGGTCTCCTCCTTGTCCCCCGAATCCTCCGTTCCACTGTCGGCAGCCAGCCGTGCCTTCAAGGAACTACGCCCCGAGGCACTGGAACTCCCTTCTTCACTTCCCTCGCCCCCTCCATTCCTATTTTCAGGTCCTGCCTAAAGACTTTTCTTTTCGACCGCGCTTTTGGTCACCTTCTGACCCCTTCCCCCTGGCTCGGCCCTGCGATCCGTTATTGTGAAGCACTCTGAGACACAGACGATCTATAAATCTAATTTTGTTGTTGTTTTGTTCTGTTCTGTATGTGGTTGTCACTCTGTGCCTGTGTGTGTTATATCAGTGTGGAGCTCCTGTGGCTCAGTGGTTAGAGCACTTGTCTTGCAAGCTGGGGAGACCGGTGTTCGAATCCAGGCAGGTCAGGGCGAAACCTTGGGCAAGTTTCCTTACTCCACACGCCTAATAATAATCCCTCCAAAAAAAAACACAATAATAAAATTGGTCATTTCAATCCACGACTGTTTGTGGGACATTGCTGTGTGCAATTGGCTGCCGTGATTCGCCCACAAATATATACAGTCAATTCACTTTACAGTACTGTATATTCTGTGAAGGGCTTTGGGACGTTGATAAGACGTGAAAAGCGCTATATCAAATGCAAGTATTATTATTATATGTGGCTAGCTTTGTGTGTGTAACTCACGGTGTATAGTGCTGTCACACATGTATCTCAGTGTATAGAGGTGGCTCTCACTGTGTGTAGGAGGTGATCATTCTGTGTGTATCTCAGTGTATCAGTGACTGTCACTGTGTGTATCACGTGGGCAACTCTGACCCGCACTCGTGCGCAATCGCCGGCGGGTCACGTGACTTTTTAAACGTCTGGGTTGACAAGATGGCGGACGTGGAGAAAAGCTCGAGAAGCGGCGAAGGCGACGGTGTAAAAGGAGACGAGCCGTTCACCAAGAGAGCGCGTCTGGGGGGACAAGAGGTCGCCAATGTGGCGGAGAGCCGACCGGGGGAGCGGGAAGAGGAGGGAGAGGGAGCGAGCGGCTGGGAGAGCGCCTCCTGTGCCGAGGGCTCCTCGGAGGGCGGGGTGGGGGGAAGGAGGAGGAGGAGGAAAGCGGCGGACGGTGGTCTCGGGCTGGGGCCGCCGCCGCCGCACAACAACAAAGAGCCGCACAGCGAGGGCCTGGCCGAGTCGGGGCAGCAGAGCAGGCCTTCAGCTGGAGAAGGTAGGGTAACTGTGTGCCGGGGCCGCGAACAGGCGACCGGTTAGAGCGAAGGTAGCCGACAAATCCACCCCCCCCCCCACTCCCCCAAATAAAATTGGACACTGATTCAATGGCTGTTGTGGGACATTGCTATGCGCAGACTGGCTGCCCAGTGTCGCTCACCCAAGTGCAGTCAACCCATTTCATGGTATATTCTGCCCAAGCCTTTTGAGATGTTTTGATGATGGGATAAGGCGCTATATTATCAAATGCAAAAATGATTTGGTTTGGTCTGTGCCTGCAATTGCGGGAAAGCCACTGACAGAGTTAACAGGTTTCTGCGGATGAGCACTTCACCAGTTGCCAAACTAGAACGATTTCAACTGGGCTGAATGCGCTTCTTATTCCCAGGAAATCGACAAACAACCGGGTTCCTACGTACTGCTAGATAAACTGAAGGATGTGGAATAAGGAAACATGCCTCACGCTTCGTCCTGCCCGGAATTGAATCCAGGTCTCTCGCTTGCGAGGCGAGTGCTCTAACCATAGAGCTAAGTGTGTGTGTGTTGGGGGCTGAATAAACTGATAAAATAAATATATCCTGTTTTGCATTTGTGAATAAGAGTGTGCAGAAGAGTCAATTGAACATGTTGACTTGTGTATTCACTCTGAATTTGATAATGTGCTACTTTTAATTATCTATTTGTCGTCATCAGGTAAGAACGAATTGGAAAAACAAGATTGATTGTAAATCCATGTTGTACTTTTTTTTAAAAAAAGTTCTCGATTAAGTGTCAGATCTTAAAATCAAAATGTGTCTTGTTGATTAGCTTTCAGCTATGTTAATACAGAATGAAACACCTTAGAATTGACAAAATGGTTTGTGCTTTAAAATGTAGAAATCATGTAAAAAAAATTAGTGTAGATATCTACTTCAGAGATTGTAGTTATGAACCCTGATTATGACTTTAAAAACGGTTCCACATTTGCCAGTACTTACAGCACTGAAATTTAGCTTCTAATAACACTGAGACATGCCTGATATTGACTCTTTGTATCATCACTAAAATTTCATTTCTTTAATATTATCACTCTTGAAACGTGTTGTTTCAAAGTTCAGACAATTTCAAATAATTAATGTGGATTTTAGATACAAGTCTAAATATTTGTTTAGTTTAAACTAAACCATACTTATGTCTTAACTAATGATGCTGAATATTTAGTGGTACGTAATTGGAATTGTGGTAGGACACACCCAAGTGAAACTTTTAAAGACTTTTCTGAATTCTCATTAAGAACCTGGTGGTTCACAAAAGCTAATAACATTTGGGAAAACTGACATGTAATATGTGAGCAGGCTTACAATGGTCACTTCTTTACTTAGGTTGTATGTGCCTGTCTCCCAGTGGATCGACCTCAAGATTTTCACTCACCTACAAATCGCTTCACACCTCTCACCTTCTCCAACTTCAGTCTGCTTGGCAAACTTAGGGTTGCTGTGCATAACTCCCCCTCTTCACTACAACACTGTCTTCTGGAACAATCTCCCTCAACCTTACTTCTTACCTTTTACTCCTTATTCTTACTCCTTTATTAATGTTCAGTAGCCACTTAAAACCTTGACTCTTTGACTGTGCCTACAGTCACCTTTCCCACTTTCCCTGGTTGGTATCCGGCACCATCTCAGTAAAAGGCTCCGAATTGGTCTTCGTGGAGGACACTTTTATAAATGCAAGTTTTTGTAGCAATCTTCCTGATGGGTGTGGATTGGGTTAAATACAGTTAAGTCTTGGCCATATCAGTTCAAACTACAAACTTGGGGCATCTTCTCTAATTGCAAAAGTATGCTTTATCCTCAATTAGCCTTATGCCCTCTGAATTCAATTGCCAATTAGGTTCCATTGATTTATTTTTGAATTGTAGATGTTAATTAAATAATGTTAATTGGATAGTAGTTCAACCTCTAAATGTTAATTAGAGGCTGAGCTATCATTGCTGAAATTCACCTCCAGGTACCTGAGAAATTCACATCCAGGTCTCAGAAGTGAGTTAAACATTGCCTTGGGCAGGCCCACTGTACCAACACTACCTCTTAACTTATAAGTTTCCTCATGAGTGGGTGTGCTCAAAGCATTTTACACACCACCATTGCACTGGTGATGTGTCTAGTGCAAAAGCAAAGCTGTAAAATTATATTTCAATGCTTTTTGGTGATATAGTGGCGCCAGCTGCTTTCCAGCAACAATCCCTTTTTTCTGGTTGTTCAAGAAATTAACTTGTCCAACTTGAGAAAAAAGTACCTAGTAAAGGCACTTCAAATAATGTAGTTATAAAAATGGTTGTTCCTTAAAAAAATGCTATTTTACAGAATTGTTGACCTATATTTTATAAGGAATACTATTACATTTTTATGATGTGCATTGTATTTTTGCTTCAGGAGACAGTTTACTTCTGGGAAATACAGTAAGCAGTGCTACTGATGAAGAAATCGTTCCAAATGGGATTCACTCATGGGAAAGTGATGAGGAAGACAAAGCTTCTCATGCAAGCTCCAGTGACTGGGCTCCATGTCCCAAGATAGGTACAGGTTAATACAAATTAATATTGTGATTATTTCAATTGAGATATTAAAATTCAATGTTTGTATGGCCTCCACACAAATTCTAATTGGAAGGCAATCTAGTTCTAGTCTGTGGCATTCATACTGTGAAGTCACAACAGTGAGTAAGTTTATTGTCATGTTTATTTTTTTCCCTTTCCCTCTCAGTCAAATTGCTACTGTCACTCAGCAATTCACTGAAGTGTCTGCCTACATTTTATGCACATATGCATGCAGGGTGAACTTTAACTTTTTGCGTTTGCAATCCACTTATTGTAGATTTAGATATAATTTCTTGTTTCTATTCAGAAATGTCATTTTTTTGAGTATTATACTCTGAATATTTTTGTGTTTAGATCTGTATTTCTAGATTACTGATTATCAGCCCTCTTCATTAGCCACTGACTTCAAGGTAGTTTCACATCCAGTGTAAATTTATGATTTGAATTCAAATTGCCATTATTAATAATTCTTTGAGTTAATCAATGGTGACGTAATAGTCTTATAGTAACTCCTAGTATTGAAGGTCCTAAAGTCCTGTAATTTTTTTATGAAAAAATTGTCCTAACTTGATTCAATCTTCATTTAAACCAGCACATTTTCAAAATTTAAAACTTAACAATTTGTTAAAACGTAACAATTTTTCCCTAATCATCCAGTCACTCTTCTCTAATCATCTAGGTCCTTACAGTTTTGTTCAGCAGCATCTTATGCTTGGCACGGATCCACGGTCTATCTTGAAGGATCTGTTGCGAGGGAACAGTGCTCCACCAGACCTTGATGATATGACCCTATGGCAGATTGTTCTTAATATTTTGTCGGAGCCACCAAAACGGAAGAAGCGGAAAGATGTCAATACAATAGAAGATGTTGTGAAGATGTTGAGAGAGAGCAAGAAAATCATGGTCCTGACTGGAGCTGGGGTTTGTAAAATAAATAAGTAATATATATAAATAAATCCTTTGTCCAAATCCTTGACTGTTCAGTGCTTTGGGACATCCTCCTAGCATGAATGGTGTTATACAAATGTAATATTGTATTATTAAAATGAATGTGTTTAATAATCATGTTGAATAAGTCAATGCAGTAAGCATTCTTAAATATTTAGAACAATGATTCAGGAATAGGAGTGTGTTCTTATTTATTAACAAACAGAGGCTGTAATTTAATAAACTATATGATTATCTTTGTGGAAGTAAAATGAGCAATACGACCAGTATTTTTTTCTTCCTCACGACTAATTTATTTTCATATTTAATTTGGTAGGTTTCTGTTTCATGTGGAATACCAGACTTCAGATCAAGAGATGGAATTTATGCACGGCTTGCAGTAGATTTTCCAGACCTTCCAGATCCTCATGCCATGTTTGACATTGAATATTTCAGAAAAGATCCTAGGCCATTTTTTAAGTTTGCAAAGGTTTGTATCATTTTGATGTGGGAATTAATTTTGTGTATATGTGCTCCCCATGGAGATGAACAGGCTCTAGGATGGCATATTTGACAACGGAATGTCAGACCCAGCCCACCCTTTATGGCAGTCTCAGTAGCCCAGTTCCTGAGCTAGGTCGGTCCACAGCACTCCAGGGCACTGATGATGACAACACAATTAGCCTGGCTCATCAGCAGGTCTTGGTGGGACTCTTCAGTTCCCTGCAAGCCAAACACTAACAGGTAGGATAGTCCTAGCTGTCAAACTTTGGGAATACTTGCTTGTTAGGGCTCTCAATAGAGTTTTAGTTGGCTCGACTCCCATCAGTACCCAAATTTGCACTCTTAAAGTCCTCAACCCATGGCTCCTGCCAACCTATGTGTAATACTTACTAGAATTAGGTAAGCAGGATGCGACCCTCCAGAAAGTGTGTGTATTCCATTCAAATAAACATATCTGAAATTTCAATTTATAGATGGGCTATATGGATCTCTGGTTTGAACTCTCTTAAGCACGGTGATGTCTTAAGCACGGTCCATGTGTCAGATACCCAGCTGAACCAAAACAAAGGTTTAGAGCAAGAATATAGTAGCTTCCTTACAGGCTTGAATAAGTTTTCATATTTAATGTAAACTGAATTAGCTTGCTTCCTTTGAGGTATATTTTGCAACAAAAACCAAAATATTAACTTTGTGTTGAAAAACAAAAATGTTTAAAAGGTGGGTGTTTTGTATTGGATATACAACAACAAAATTACATTGATAGAGCTCCTTTCATGTCTGGAGGACTTCCTAATTGCTGAATGTCTTCCTTATCTTCTCTCTATGTGATGTCATCCGCAGACATGGGATATACAAACCTAACCCTCAAATTGTTCACCAAATGTCAGTTTGTTTTATAAGTAACAGATTGTGCTTTGCAATGGATTGCTTTCTTGATATTTGACGTATTTCTATATGTTTTCATTATTTAGGAGATTTACCCTGGCCAGTTCCAGCCATCTCTATGCCACAGGTTCATAGCTTTGCTGGATAAACAACAGAGGTTGCTTCGGAATTATACTCAAAACATAGATACCCTGGAACAAGTTACTGGTATCCACCGTATTGTTGAGTGTCATGGTTAGTCAAGCATAGGTTTCTGAATCAGTATTTAAAAAGCTGAATGATTGTCCCCTACTTCTGAATCAAGTCACATGGTCGTAGACTAAAACAAATAAAAATGCATGTGGGAAGAATAAAATGCTTCAGGAAAACATTGCTGAATTTCCTTAAATTAAGAGCGTTTGTTCAACTCTGGCTAATTATGGTGCAGTCATGGTTATTTTATAACATGAGCCATTATACCGTGAAGCTTGATTTTATGGATTCAAACCTCTGTGTTGTAGTAGAGACTGACTGGATGTGCTTATATCTACAATGGATTCACTTTAAAATATCCCAGGATTACTACCCATTTCTACATAAGCAGAATTTATTAAGGACAACTAGTCATACATAACGATTATTAGCACTTTGTTTTTTTAATGTAAAATGTTTCATAAGCAAAACATAAACTGTTACATAAACCACTTTCTGACTTTTTCTAGGCTCGTTTGCAATGGCTTCTTGCCTGGCCTGCAAATATAAAGTTGATTGTGAAGCAATAAGAAAAGATGTCTTCAATCAGGTAAGTATTGATGGTGCTTTTGATCTCCAACATATGGAATTGTGGAACAAGAAAACACCATCCTATCAACCTAATTACAGACCATGTCCAATCGACTCTTAGAGTCCACCCTATCTATTTAATATCTTGAGGGAAATTTTTATGTGAATGCACTCTGAACTCCAAAGGTAATGAAGCAAAACTTCAGAAAATGCAACAATCACTGCATTTACACAATTCAGCCTTGATCTGTTGGCCATTGCCAGTTTTGCAGGTGTTATCTTTCACACCGTCTCCACTTTGTATCTGCCAATGGCTTTTCCTCTAGCCCCCACACCGTCTCTTGCAGCATTCCTCAGTGTTCTGTCCTTGGTCTGCTCTTCTTACCCTCTACATGCTCCCCCTTGGTGACATCATTTGCGGACATGGGGCAAATTTCCACATGTACACGGATAACACCCAACTCCATCTTTGCCTCCACCCTCACCTCCAGGACTACCGGCGTCCTGACTGCCTGCCTCCCTATCTGACATCGAGTCCTGTATTAGGGTTAACTTTCTTCAGCTAAATGTTTGCAAGACTGAGACACTCCTGATTGGCTTAAGTCTGCACCTCTTCACCTCAAGTACTAGGAGCATCAGCATCCAAGGCTGCACACTCCATCTCATGAAACAAGTTAGGAACCTGGGTGTCTTGGGCACTCCTCTCCGCCCCCGCTCTCTGGAACTCCATCCCACAGCCCCTTTACCTCACTTCCTCCCTTTCCTCCTTCAAGGCTGGTCTCAAGACCCTCCTTTTTGATTGTGCCTTCTGCCGCCCTCCCACATCTCTCCTGCCTCCCTCCTCTGCCAGGGGAGGGATTGTTTAGTGCCTTGGGACGTCCTCCCGATGTGAAGGGTGCTCTTTAAATGTAATTTTGTAACAAAATTACATTTATAGAGCACCCTTCACATCGGGAGTTGTCCAAGATAAAGCTGGTTAACAGACAGAAAACAGAGAATAGGGATAAACAGGTCCTTCTCAGATTGGCAGGATGTGACTAGTGGAGTGCCACAAGGATCAGTACTTTGGCCTCAACTGTTTACAGTCTACATCAATGATTTAGATGAGGAAATAGAGCTTCATGTATCTAAATTTGCGAACGATACAAAGCTACGTGGGAAAGTAAGTTGTAAGGATGACACAAGGAGAATGTAAAGAGATATTGACGGGTTAAGTGAGTGGCCAAGAAGGTGACGGATTAAGTATAATGTGGGGAAGTGTGAAGTTATTCACACAGCGCCTTGACAGGGTAGATGGTGTGACACTGGAAACTAGATTAAAGGTCAGTCTTTTAGAACTGAGTTGAGAAAACATTTCTTAACTCAGAGAGTAGTGAATTTATGGAATTCTCTATCCCAGAAGGCTGCTCAGCCATTGAACATGTTCAAGACTGAGATCAATAATTTTTTTTGTAAAAAAAAGCTAAAAGGATTAAGGGATATGGGATAGGACGGTTGAATGGAATTAGGATGGAAGATCAGCCATGATTTTATTAAATGGTGGGGCAGGCTCAAGGGGCTGAATGTATTGAGTTATAAAGTGTTTTATAAACAGATTAATGGGAAATTGATTTGAACAATTTAGCATTTCTCTACCCTAGGTGGTTCCTCAGTGCCCCAGGTGTCCTCCCGATGTTCCCCTTGCTATTATGAAACCAGATATTGTGTTTTTTGGAGAAAATTTGCCAGAGCTGTTCCACAGAAGTATGAAGTATGATAAAGATGAGGTGGATCTGCTGATTGTGATTGGATCCTCATTAAAAGTGCGGCCAGTGGCACTTATACCAAGTAAGAAACGCGGACGCTTATGTAAACTTTCTCCCGGACGTCCTCCTGACGTGAAAAGCATTCTATAAATGTAATGTTGTTGTTGTTAACTTGAAGATTCAGTTGCCTTACTTGTTACTTGTACTGCTGTGTGGCTACAATGATCCATGGAATCAGTTTTATCAGATTAAGTATGGAATGTTCCAAAGGTGAACTTCTCTAAAAGTGATGAGAGCTAACAATTGATCTTCAATTAGCAGTAGGAACTGAAATGAAGACTTAGCAGTTTATTTGCCTATTAACACTTGGGGGGAATCTGGTTTATACCAATTTTTAATGTGTATGGAGTTGAAAACCAAATTCTATATTTAGTTACATTGTTAATAGCTGTAATTTGTGGCATGAAACTGCAGAAGCATAACTGTAAATTTTGTTTGTAGTTATAGCTACAGAAATTATATTTAATTAATTAATTTGATTCTTTCATATAGGTTCCATACCCCATGATGTGCCTCAGGTGCTGATCAATAGGGAGCCGTTAAGTCACCTTAACTTTGATGTGGAACTTCTTGGAGATTGTGATGTTATTATCAATGAGTTATGTCATCGATTGAGTGGAGAGTTTGAAGAACTTTGTTGCAACCCAATCAAACTTACAGAAATTACAGAAAAACCTGTACGATGGCAAAAAGAACTGAAATGCCAGTCATTTCGAATGTGTCCCACACCACCTATTTTAACAGAGGATTCCAGTTCATGTGAGCAAGAAATCCAGTCTTCAAAATCTGCAAACTCAACATCTAAAAGTTATGAACAAGTGACAGAATCTGCTGAAAGCTGTATGAAGGAAAATAAAGAGGAATCTGGGGTAGAAACACTTTCTAGCGAGAAAGAAATAGAAAGCACTGTTTCCTTTCCAGAGAGCTCTGGAAATTGTACCCAGGAGTTTCAGATCACCAAACCTACTGAAGAAAGTTCCTCAAACCTTGCACCAACAGATACCAAACATGTTAATCAGGAAATCCTAAATAAAGGTTGCATCAGCAAAAATGCAAAAGAGCAAATCAGCAAGCGATTGGGTGGTAAGTCCTGCTCTTATCTCCTATCTTGTTTTTATACCTATATTCTTAAATTATGTTCAGATCTAAACCTTCTCCAGATCTACAGAACAATTGTTTCATATTTCCTGCTCCAATATAGAGTAACTTGAAATAGCTTATCTACCTTATTGTTCCAGATCGCTTCTCAATACTATCAATATAACTTCCACTGGTCACCATCTTACCTCATAGCTTACTAACTTAGTGGCATCAGATAAATTATGAATTCATCTATTATGATTCATAAATAATTTGAACATGTGATGCAAAAATCGGTGCTGATGACACTCCACTGGTTGTTGCTCCCTTGATTTCGTAACTAGAGAAGTTCTGTTTTTGACTGACTGGATAAAATAAATCAACAAAATGGAATTCTTACACCCAGTTAATGTCTGGTTCACCACTATTATAAATGTTGCTGCAAGTATTAAACTAATTGTGTAATGTGTATTTCATACTTAATACAGAATAATCTTGTATGATTCTCAATTTTTAGATTTGCAGTACTTATTCTTGGCACCAAACCGCTACATTTTTCATGGTGCTGAAGTCTACTCTGACTCAGAAGGAGATGAGGGATCATCATCTGGTAACAGTGTTAGTAATAGTGATAATGAGTCCAGCAGCAGCAAGAGTGTCTGTGATGTGGTGGAAGAGGAGAGTGATGTTGAAGATTTTTATAATCGAATAGAGGATGAAATTGAAACTCCTTATTCAGCAGATGGAGTATACTTTGGGGATGAAAGTGAACATTTTGAAAATGCAGATGAGCTGAATGAATCCGTTGAAAACCATGTGCAAAGTGAATTGGGAGATGCAAATTTATTGGAGTAAAAGGGCACAAATGCATGAGATTACAATATTTATGTTAAGATGTTCACCAGCATTAGCCTGCTTTAGGACACTTTACAGCCGGTAAGCTCTCCTGGATGGAACTGTGGCTTGAGATCATGTAGAATGTCAGTCTGAAACTTCTCCCATTCTATATTGGATACAGTTTGGTACTAGGGGTTGCAATCCCGATCACGTATACTCATGGTGCGCCTGGGGTTTTGTTTTATAAATTCTGGGAGGCTGGCCATACCCAGGTGTAAGGGGAGGGCAAGGCTCCCTGGAAGCCAGCTGCACACTGTTGCCATGGTGTGGCCCCTGCCCTCACAAGGACAAGCTCATGAGCAGATGGGCAGGTCTTACAACCTCCCAAATATCCTTGGGAGATCTGCACATGTCCTGAATGAGGTAAGATTTAGCTTCGTGGGATTTGGGGCATTAAAATCCCAGGATTCAGAACAAGCACCGGGATTGCAACCACTATTTGGTACAAATGCACTGAAAACACTATGCCATCAACATCAACTTTTTTTTCTTGTACAAAATATTGTCTGCTAATTTCAATAATTTTTATAAAAGTTAATCTGCATTGCTTGTATTGGAACTCCTTGGAGATGAGGAAGAATTTCTTTTGCCAAAATGTCTTCATTTTACTTTTTTTCATTTAATATTTGAGTTGTACAGCTATTCAAGTGTTTCAGTTATTCAAAAGCTAAAGAATGTGTTGTACATAATTTTTTGTATATGCTTTTGGAAAAGCCATTTAATTGCAGAAAGGGATAAAGGGAACAGGTAAAAAGACCAAAGAACATTGGGATGTCTCAATGCTTACCGCAAGAATAGAAGTATCTAAAGTTCTGTTGCAGATGTTTTAGGATCTGGCAGTAATTTGATTAACATATTACACATTTTCTGTACGGTTTATATATTCTCACAAACACTGGCTATAATGTTTTCTATGAGACATTTCTGGCAGCTAATTTAAACATTCAGATTATTATTGTTTCATTCATCTTGGGTTAGCTATTAATAATCAACTAATTGGAGTAGATTAAGAACATTTTACAATATATTGCATTTGTAGTTACTTGCTGCCTTATAGAAACT
Source organism: Hydrolagus colliei (assembly GCA_035084275.1). Classification (NCBI taxonomy): domain Eukaryota; kingdom Metazoa; phylum Chordata; class Chondrichthyes; order Chimaeriformes; family Chimaeridae; genus Hydrolagus; species Hydrolagus colliei. The sequence goes on from CM068748.1 coordinate 10,265,440, forward strand.
TGTAGATTTTGCTACTGGTGCCAATTCTGCTCAGACCTGATTCTGCATTTGGTACAAACCAGATTTTTTTTTTTTCTCTCTAACCTTTCCTTCCTGTGGAATTTACCTGTAAAGTCTGTAATGAAGAGATATTTGTTCAACGTTGTAGAATTGAAGCAAGAGCACACCGAATAAATCATTTTGAGCTGTGAGTGTTCTCGCTAATGTTCCCTTGAGATAATTTGAAATTGAAGACAACACTTTTTTTTAACAAAATCTGTCTACTGCTATATTGTAACTTACAATGAATAAGCAAACGTTTTACACAACCTTAACTTAATATGCCAAATGTAAATTATGTAATTTTTCATTATGTAAGAGCCCTTTATAAAATACTATTCTTACATTAGTAAGAATTTGATCCAAAAAATAGCACAGCTTATTCCATTGCATATGTTTTCCTAAGACCTTACAAAAAATCTGCTTGGATATTCAGAGTACTTTACATTTGATATAAGAATTTGTAAGAATAAAAGTGTCTCTCTGGTATACATTAGAGGTTTGCAAAGGATTTTGCTGTTTTGTAATCTTTTTACAATTGAATGAAAGACCTAAGGCTTTTAGTTTATTGTTGTGGCAAATGTCTTACACAACACCTCAAATTAAAGATTGTGACCATTCACAAGTGGATGTTTGGAATTTGAATAGGATTGTTGTGTTCCCTCCCACATATTGACATTGCTTCAGTTATCATTTTTCTCAAAACATTTTTAACTAAAAAAAACATTTTTACTACTTTCATCTGCTGTCTTTTGGAATATGCAAGATATTCCCTCTTAATGATGGGGAATGGGAGACGAGTTTGGGATAATGTAATTGTATAAAAATTATTTACCAAGATACTGTGCCTGATATTAACATAAGTAATATGTTATATCATAGAAACATAAGAAATTTCTGCATATAACAGTAATTTGAAACCAGCACAAATATCTTGACAATTTTACTTTTTGTAAAGATTGAGTGGGGGAGTGAGAATGGACTGCGTAATGACAAAGACCTACCGATCTACACCAAAATAGTTATATATTCAGGATTTGTGTGTAAACTGTTTATGCATATGTGCACTATATTTGTGCACTAAACTCAAAATTGCATCACATGATATATCCAGATCAAGAATTGCGTGTGTCCAAATAAGCTTTTTGAGACATTTAGTGTGTGTGTATATTTAAAAAATCCTCAAAATTTGAATATTTCCTTTAATTGCAATTCGTATAGAATTTGTCTTTGGAAACAATGTTGTCTGATGTTCGTTAACCTTTCCAAAATGTTAGCTACCTTTGATGTTTTGTGTTGGCATGATCTAATTTGTTGTGAACAAAACTTATGATGTATTGAACAGAGGCTACATTTTTTTGAAAAACTTCTTTTCCAGTATAGTGTTAAAATTCTTTGTACATACAGAATCATCTTTCATGTATTTCATCTACTTTTTCAGGAAACAGTTTATTAAAAGGCTGTTTTTTTTTCTGTGAACTGTTTTGAGATACAATACAGCAACTTTTTTTATACTTGCAGCCTATACTAAACTCTTTTAAATGTCATTTAGCCTGTTTTTTAAAAAAAAGATACATTTGACACTTCTATCTATTAAATTTCAAACTTATTTTTTAGAAAAAGTACTTTCTTAAAAATGAAAAGTACACTGTTAGAATATCTACTGTGATTCATAGGAATGTTTTGTTTTAAATTTAACCTGAGTTATTTTTAAAGCTTGTTTCTTATAATTCCATGTACCACAATCTTTGTTAACTGTACTCTTTAAGTAAAATGTATTTGAATAGATAATATATTGCAATAAATTGCCATGGCAAATTATTTATGTTTTAGGTTTATTGATGCAGTATTTCAAATGAAACGTCTATATCCAATTAAAGTAAAACCACCTTTTATAATTTGATACCGCCCAATCCTTATACCAGTTATCCAACATGCAGTGCTGAGAAGGCAGCACTGGACTGGTGATGTTTTCAATTAGGACAAATCAAATTTGTCCTGTCAAATAGGCAGTAATTTAAGTTTGTCTATCAATATAAACAATTACTAAATACAACTGGATATAATACCGGCAGCAGCAAGGGGAAGAGTGGGAAATCAGCTGTGTTGATTGAGCTTTGATTTCCCATCTACACAATGAATGCCATATACTCTTTGGATGGGAGAGTTCTGTGCCCAGGGATGACAGATTTGCCAGGAGCGATGGCTTCAGCAGAAACTCTCTCCCCAAAGTCTATTGGTGAGGGAGTTGTGTGTACAAGGCTTTCAACGTTAGCTGATCTCAGCCAACACTACACCAGTTTGAAAACCCGCGCTCTCTATAAATATACAGTAACATGAGATCGGAGCCAACGTTAAGACTTGGACGATCCTTCGCTCCGCACCTGTTGTAACCGAGTTGTTATTGGCCGGAGCCCGTGTCGATCTGAAATGATCTCTGTATTAAAGTGGGACGGGGAGCGGGGTCACTCACTGGGCGGCAGGTGGTCACAGGAGGAACATGGCAGCGAGGTTACTGCTCCGGGCAACTCTTAACGGCCTCAGCCGCCTGGGGGGATCTGGGGCTGCCAGGAGCGGCGCCAGGACCGTGGTCTCCGGAGGTAAACCCAACACCAGGCTCTGTATTAACAAGATTTTGAGCCTAAGGTGGGTGCAGGTCAGGGCGCGATGTGACTGACCTGTCCCCCGACCAGTCAGTGACACTCACACACAAACACACACACAGACACAGACACAGAGACACACACACAAACACACACAGACACAGAGACAAACACACAGACACAGAGACAGAGACACACACACACAGAGACACACAAACACACACACACAGACACAGAGACACACACACAAACACACACAGACACAGAGACAGAGACACACACAGAGACACACACACAAACACACACAGAGACAGACACAGAGACAAACACACACAGACACAGAGACACACACACAAACACTCACAGACACACACATCACTGTGAGCGGCGCTGAGGCAAAAAAACTCGGATTTACCGACGCGCGGTTGGACTCTCGTTTAAATGTTCGGATCTGGTTATCGCGCTGGCGGTTCTTTATTTCGACTGATTTGACTTTTTAAGGTCACACACAGACCCTGTTACACTAGGCCATAAGTCAGTGTGTTTACTCCGCCCCTTTGGGCAACAGTCGGCTGTGATTTGTGTGGAGGCTGGAAGCTGATTGAAGGACGTGCAGGAATGTAGCGCTGGTGCTGGGCGCCATCATGCCTCTGTTTGACTGACCTTCCCCCCCTCCCCCCCCCCCCCCCGCCCCCCAATGTGATTCCAATTCATGTCATAATAATCCTTGCATTCGATTTAGCGCTTTTTCACGTCTTCTAGATGTCTCAAGGCGCTTCACAGAATGTAAAGTGAATAGACTATATTTGTGGGTGAAACGCAGCAGCCAATTGCACACAGCAGTGTCCCACAGACAGTCGTGGATTGAAATGACCGATTAATTATTGTGGTTTTATCTTTTGGACATATTATTATTAGGCGTGTGGAGTAAGGAAACGTGCCCGAGGTTTCACTCTGACCTGCCTGGATTCGAAACACAGGTTGAGAATTGTCAGTTTGGCTGTTAGCCTCTCGAGTCTGAAGGATATGGGTTCAAGCCTCACATCCAGACATGAACACACGGACACTCCATTACAGTGCTGGGGGAGTACCACATTGTTGCAAGTGTCATCTTTCAAATTAGACCTTAAAGTCCAGTTTGTCTTTGCTAGAAATGGTCGTGTAAAATCATCCTTTCCCTATAGTAAAGCTACTGCTTTTAAAAATAACTATTTGCAAGCAATTGTTACTATGTTATTATTATAATACTGTAATTCTGTACTCAAGTGAGTGTGGGCAAATCAATTGGACAGATCTGTTCCGATATTAGTTAGGAATATGTACTGTAACATGTGCTGTACTGTTAATAATTGTTAATGGTTCTTCATCTTTACATTAGGTATTCCAACAGATGAAGAACAAGCTACAGGACTAGAGCGTAAAACACTGCAAGCTTTGAAGAAAGGACAGGTAACTAATTTGCAATTTTTCCTTTTCTAAATGTTTAGTAGTTTCAACTATATTAATTATGCACAACCATATACTTTTTAATATCAATCTAAAAATGTTGTAAAAATGATTCATATTTATTTATATTTAACTGAAAGGAATTGTGATTTCTTTGTAGATTTGATTTCTATATAATTTTCCATCTTACACAAAAATATATTTTCATAGGATCCATACAGTATCTTGAAGCCTAAAGAATATGCAGGCACCAAGGAGGATCCTCACATTGTGCCTTCAACAATCGATAAGAGGCTTGTTGGTTGTCTTTGTAAGTCATGCATTTTATTAATTTTATAAGGTACTGTTTTTAATTGACTAGATGACATGCTTAGCTGAGATGAAAGGCTAAAAAGTACTTTTATTGTTATTGGAATTTAACAAACTATATTTCTCCTTACAGGTGAGGAAGAAAGCACTGCAATTATCTGGTTCTGGCTACATTCTGGAACACCTAACCGCTGCCCATCCTGTGGATCGCATTACAAACTTCAACATCATGACCTGCCTCATTAGCGTATAACACGATAGATCACTTGAGCAATTAACAGCATCTTTCAGCCTTAATAATTTAAATATGAGGTTCATCACATGTTCTTGCTGAAAGCCAAATGGAAAAATTTGTGCACTTTATTAAATAAAAATCTTTAGATATTTGCATCTCCTTCATTATAAGGCAGTTATTCCTAATTTATGGGTTGGCGGAGGGGAACTTTATCAAATAATAAGTAGCTTAAAATGTAACTTTAAACTAAGCCAAAAAAGACCTGGGGACGTACATAAGTTGGTGAAAGCTTTTTACTGAAATAGAAAATAGTAATTTTTTTTCTTCTAAATCAGATACTGAAGCAAATTTTGGCATCCTAAGACCATCACCCGGTCTGAATTCAATAGTCTAAATTCGAGAGATCAAACCTGGGAACCCACTGAGCTATATACATCTGTGCATTAGTTATATTTTAACTATCACCAATAGAGGCACAATATTTCAATACTATAATTAAATTTGCAACATACAAGTGTGATTCTAAGTAATCTTTCACCTGTGAAAAATTATGTAGGCACATATTAACTGCTGCTGAACATTGGCTTCTGATATACATGGCAAATGTACAATGGCAATGAACTTCAAGTTTTCCCATAGTTGAGTATTCACATAAAGTTGATGCTTTCTGTGGGAAGGAACACTGAAAACGTGACTAAGTCAACAAAGTGACCGTGTGTAGTGTGTTACTTCTTGCCTTTGCTCGTGATCATTCACTGATGTGTATGTCGGGACACAACCCAAATGATGACATAGGAACTGAGCATGTGGAGAACTCATCAGAAAGAAATTCATTTCAACGACCTGCAAAATCTGATTGAATTAAGTTATTTTTCTTGGACGTAATATTCAACTTTTCATATCCAATTCACAAACCGGCCTTTTTGGACACAAAAACACATCTCCTTTATTCAGATTAACGTTACAACAATATCTGCTAAAGTAACAGATTATACCACATATCACATTTTATCAAAGTGGGATTGAGAATTCCAATGTAAACAAACACAATTTTGTAGTTACCGCAGTATACAATATACCACGAGGCACTTTAAAGAAATCAGCATTCATGTGATATTGTACTGGTTGCGGTTCAAGTCATTGGAAATTAAGACCCTGTGACCCTGTTCATTAAAATCAGTTTGAAGCCCAGTTACTTGATAGGTTCATGCTCTTGACGGAAGAGGCATAATTTACTCCTATATTAAATTCTGCAGGAAGCTCAAACTTATTTAATTTGCATAAAAATGAAGCACTAATAAGGCTATGTATACAACAACTGTACACACCTGATTTAGTGGATTTGTACACAATCTGCTTAGTTTTCATCTAAAACTGAAAATGTTTATCTCATGCTTCTACGTGCACAATTCTTTCAAATTTAGCAATTACTTTTATATCCATCTATCATCTACAGCTGGATGAAGCTGTAAAAGCTAATTACTTTTGGTTGCCACATTTCTACTAAAATATCACACCACAAAAGCAGCATACAAGACGTGACACTGATTACTGTAGTAAGTTAAATCTTAAAGGGAGTTTAAACAATCATTCCTGAAATTAAATATTCAGGATTGTGATATATTAGATATTTGATATTAGTCTTTTAATAACTTTCTAAATCCATAGAAAAATTAAGACAAATTTCAGATCAGGATACATCCTATTAGCAAAATGATGAATTAATCTTGTAATCATTTTATTTTCAAATCTAAAGACATTAAAAAATAAGCATAATTAGTAACATGCCAAAAAAGGTCTGATCCATGCCAGCAACATAGTCATTCAAAAGAAAAAAAATTAATGGCATGGAATTCTGATTTAAATGCTTTAATCCCATGTTTTCTATGTGATCAATTTGATGCTAAATAACCACCCTAAAATACTTCAATACTGTAATGTTGTTTCCACTTCTCTCACTGATTGTAAACAACCCACACACATTTCGGGCCAAATTACTGTAGCAACATTAACATTGCTTCTTTGAGTCATTTAAAATAGAAAAAAAGGTATTCTTAAATCCAAATAAATAAGAAAGATTTTATAGAATCAAAATGGAGACAACTTTTTTGTTTCTATAAACTGAACTATCTGCTGCTGTTGATTCCATTGTCTAACATAATAATCCCTTGAAAAAAACACAATAAAATTGGTCATTTCAATCCATGACTGCTGTGCGCAATTGGCTGCTGCATTTTATCCACAAATATACAGTCAATTCACTTTACAGTATATTCTGTGAAGCACTTTGAGACATCTAGAAGACTTGAAAAGCTCTATACCAAAATGCAAGGATATTATTGTTATTTCTGTAACACTAATCTTGGTATCTATGTCAGAAAATCAAATACTGAATTTGTTACAAAAAAAATCACATTTATTTCTCCCCAAAATATTTTGGAAGGCTACAAGTGAGCCTTGGGGTTTGTCTAGTTACATTTTTCATTTGTTTTGTAGAAGTAAAAAAAAATTAACTAGTAATTCAGAAATAAGAGTGGAAATACCAGCTGATTATGTATATATTGTGATGTGCAGCTGCACTGCTGTCACAGGAATACCATCTCAATAAGGTTTTTCTATATAGCAAAACATCAGTTTATTACAAAAAACATGAAACACTATTTACAGAAATTCTCATGTAATTATACAAGTACAGTATAATTTCACATAAAACTTGAGAGATTATCCTCAGCCAATTAATGAAAATGTGAAACATTTGCCATGCAGCTGTTTGCTTATCCTTTTTGCCACATTAAAATTTCCACTTTGTATCTGCAAGAAAATGTATTAGTGCTTCCTCTGAATTTCTTTCCATTAGATCTGGGTCCTCAAATGTAATTTTAATGTAGCATTAATAGTATACCTGATCCTGTATAAATAGCTAAACTTAACAATTTGTAGGTCTTATTATATGTTGTTGCTTAAATGGTTCCTGACACAAATTTATCAGCTTAGTAAAATGTGTCACTTTCAGGGAATTTTGTCTTCCAGCAAACCCAAGTACGATTTTTGGATTTCAGGGTGTTTTCACACCAAACTGAAGCCTTCATAATGGTCTATGGCTTGAATCAGTTTCTCTTGAAGGAGTTCTTGGCTTGTGTATTTTGGCAGATCTAGAAGATTAAAGCAGGTGTGTGCTACTGGAAGATAATCATTTCCACCTCCAGTTGACTGAATGATAATTTTTAGGCTCTTCATTCCAAGAATTGGGATACGATCACTGCCGGTCAGAAACACTGCAAAAATAATTTTTAATAAAATCATCCCGATTCTCAGTTATATTCTGTGAAAAGGAAGTAATTTATACGGACCATATGACAACAAAGTGCTGCTTATACCCTTTAGAAATGCTACTTACACAGAAATTGTTTCTTCTTTTCCAAAGTCAATCCATGGAACACTGCCCAAAAGAATGTAATTGTAGGATGATCTGGCCCATACTCTCCTTTGTATTCTGTATTCTGGATGAAAACAAAACATTTTGCTTGAAAAATTAAGACATCAATGTTCAATCAAACATTTTCTAGAATTATCAAATAACAACAAAATTACATTTGTATAGCACCTTTCACGTCAGGAGGACGTCCCAAAGCGCTGATGATGAATAAACTGGAAAAAAACAATTTGCATTTATGTAGCACCCTTCAAGCATCAAGGGTCGCATCCCGGAGAATTCACAGTAGGGTCCTTCAATATGGAATTTTCCGATATCGATATATCGGTGGGCTCATATCGATATATCTGTTTTTTTTTTATCTTGTGCGCATGCGCCTTGGGACGTCCTCCCGACGTGAAAGGCGCTCTATAAATGTAATTTGTTGTTGTTGCATGGAAATAGTAATTAGTGGGAGGTGGGGGAATGACCAGTCTGCGCATGTCTGATTGTGTTTGGTGGTAGGGGGATGCGTGCGCATTCAGTATGCGTACTCTAGGCCCAGGAGGTTTGCGATGCTGGCGACAAGGTCCGTTAAATGCTATCTATGATTTTTTGTTAGTTTAAGGGAACGTAATGGGCATTTGAACCTTTGGTTGTATCTTTTCTGTATGCTGTAACGTGGCATCTGTTGACTATATACCGATATTTTGTCGATATACCGATATTTTTTTTCATACCGAATTTTTTGATAAACCGATATATTTAAAATTCCGATATCGGTATATCGATTTGAAAATTTATACCGGTATAACCGATATATCGCCAGACACTACTTCACAGTGGCAGAGTCTGAGAACGAGGTAAGTGGAGAGGGAGGTAACTGTAAGCACGACCAAAAAGTATGGTCTTTAGGCGGGATTTGAAGGTGGGGAGGGTGCAAGGCAGAGGGATCGAAGCAGAGACCCAGAGTTTTGGGCCGTAGTGGCTGAAGGTTCCACCGATGGTGGAGCAGAGGCCATCAATAGTTTAAAAATTTACATTCTTCTATAGTGATGTCTGTCAAAGGAATCATATTTATTAGAAAATACAAAGATAATTCTTCACTTTAAAGTACCACTACCTTTTCTAATTCTTTCCAGTCATAGTTTGCATTTCCAATCACCATTGCTTGCAATTCATTGGGCTGGAAGAGCTGGAGTACCTTCCCTCCACAAACTTTGTGAAAGCCTTCAAAGAAAGTATCAAATAATGCAGCAACTGACTTGTTGAACACATAGTCTACATAAGCTTCCACAAATTCATGCCTGTGGGAAAAATATCACAATGTAATAACATATTAAGATACTGCTGCAGTAAACTACTGAATATATATATATATATATATATCAAAAGACAAAAGCTGTTCATTTAGAGATTAAAAATGACTTGTTAAATGAAAACTTGGTTAGAGAGTTTTAAAACAGTAAAACTCACATCATTTGGGACCATATAATTCAATATGATTTACACAAAGTTGTGGTATCAGTTGTATAAGTCCAAGGTGATTGACACAAGTAGTGTAAATAAATCTAAGCGGTTTTGATAAGAAACTGAACGATACTAGGGAATGTATGATTTAGGCGATTAAACGATTTATAAAGATAAGATTTATGTGAATGTTACAGTCATATCAATTATGAGGATAAAAGTTTAAATCCAGTTATATAACAAACATTTTACTTAGCTAATGAATTTTATATTTTGAATATGTATATTTGATATTATACAGCCATCAATATGCACATGAAAGCAGCATGAATATTTATTTAACAAGAGATCAAAAACATTTATTTCCATGATATATTACTGCAGTTTAAATTAATTCCAGCATCTCACCTGTTTTCATTAGTAACAGAAGTATTTATGCCATCAGGTATCAGCTCTTTAATTTGTGTTACACCATATTTCTCCTCAGTAATCTGTTAAAATACAATGTTAACTAATTTTAAAAAGTTCAAAAAATATGGATGTCAGTTTGTATTCTTTTTTACTAATCTCACTGAGAACTTACTGTGAAGTTCAGGGAGAAGATATCTTCCACATTGTCTTCTGGATAATCCAGTAGTTGTTGTAAACTCCTGGAATAAAAGTAGGTACAAAGCATTTTATAATATGCTGAGGAAAATCTGGTGATGTACATAAGGGGCCAATGTTAGAAGGACCTTAAGTTTCAAGTTGTCACATTAACTAACCTCCCAACATCAGGCATCAACTCCTTCAGATCATCCAAGGTTGTCTTATATGTTAGTAATTTTTTGTATAAAGCTAATGGAAAAGGCAAATCAACAATTGTAAAATTGTAGATTGCAAGACCACAGACGATTCCAATCAAATGAAACAAGTCATTGTCTTCAAAGGTCTACATAAGACAAAAACAAAATAAAATTCAATGTAAACTTCATTTTTCTCAGTTTTACTGAATGCGTACAAAGAGATTCCAAAGTTCAGTGATGGATTCACGCAAGTTTACAATGATAATTAACACTTTGTATGCTCTGCTTACAATGCTGCTAGTAGCCTGACCTCAAAGACTGAAAATAGTTAAGATTATATTAACATACTTTATTTATAAAGTTTGATATTTATATAGTGATATTATTACCAGAGGTTAGTCACAGAGAAAATTAAAACCCTAAGAAAATTAAAATGAAGATAAATGGGAGATAAATGAAGATAAATTAAAAATAATATATTTAAAATAAATATATTTAATTTTAAAAACAGGTAGGACTACTTCATTCATTATATCACTGAAAGGCAGAATAAACAGATTGAGTCATCATTGGGTTTTTTTATATTACAATTATAACAGGAAAATAAAATGCTTAGAGATACTTACCAAAAGTTAAATGAGACATTTACATGAAACATATTACATCAGGATTTCAAATATCAAAAATATAATTAAGTATAATTAAGAGTGCAGTATTAAAAGTCATAATATTCTTTGCCCACTGAACTAACACAATAAATACAAATATTGTGTTAAGAACCATATTCGAACAGAGGTTGCAGGTGAAATTTATTTAGAAATATAGCTTGTTGAATGAATAGTAATTTCATACCTGAAATGAAAACCAGATGAGTCTTGATTCCTCATAGAATTGAAACATGCCATATTTAGGGTCTAATAATTCCCTCATAATCAAGAGAAAAAACTCCTTCCGGACACCCCCAGCATCTATGGCTTCTTCACCAACAAAAATTACCTAAAAGCATTAAGAAATATCATGGATTATAAGTTTGATGTAATATTAATGAAAATGATGTAGCCATTAAGTTGCCAGGGTCAACAAAACTCGCTATTAAACCCAGAAGATCAGATTTCCCTGAAATTGCAGTGTCAGTCAACACAATAATACAGCGCCAGTGAACACAATTGTACATAGCTAAAACTACCTTCATTGGCTTCTTGTAGTCCACATTCTTCGACTTCCTCAATGCTTCGACAGCATCTTCAACAATGTGCTCTCTACGTACAATTAGTACAAGGCAAGGATCAACTGCATCAACCACAGGCAAGAAAAAGGATGAGAAGTTTTGCCTGTTAGCCTGATCAACTGCCATCTGGAAAGAGAAAATTAATGACACACATATGTAGATTGTTGCCCATTTTGGTAAATCCTTTCGCACTATTAGATGCTGACTTCATAACATTCACTTACTTATAAATTGTACATTATTTTCAATAAATTATGAGAGATAGTATCAACAAAAATGATTTTCTCACCTGCATTTGCAACATGGCATCTGTCTGCAGTAATGCAGTCTTTGCTTGTGCATCAAAGACAAATGGATATGTGCAAATTGTAATTGGTATATCCTGCATAGGAAAAATAGATGAAGTTTACCATCACAATGTGTTGAGGAAGTTCCCGGCTTAAAGCTTAAATTAATTTGTACCTTAAATCTTAATATACAGTAGAACAAAATCAATTTGATTCGCTTCCAAGAATAAATGTTATCAAAACCTAAAGTATTAAATACAAACATATGATAGAGGCTAGAGGGATACCAAGCTTACCTCTTGTGTTCCACTGCTGAAGTCCTAAATCGTTAGACAAAAAAGCAGGAAAGTCAAAGTCAACAGGGGAGAAGAATAAATAATGTTGTCCTTGTAGTTTAAAGTCCAGTTATAGAAAGAGCTTTGCTATCAACATTGTGTTTGAAACTAATTTGTTGAACTGTTACAAAACAATGAAGTGCATAAAATGCATTTTCAATAATACAATCTTTGATACCATTTGGGATTATGTTAGCAAATGGATCCCTTCATTACATTTGAAAATGAGCCTGTAATGTCTATTGTTTGAAGTTATGACAAAATTAAGCCAAGCTATCATATGAACCTGAACTGAAAAGACTTGTGATTCAGAAAAAAGGATGGGAAGTCGTAGACTTCATGAGTGTAACAGGTAAGAGTCATCTTTAGGAATCCAGCACTTTTCCTTTCTTGAAGGTCAGTTTGAGAATTGAGCGTGGCATTGTATTATATGTAAGCTATTGCAAGAGGGTTTGTTAAAATTCAAGTGCAATATTCAGTAAATTAAAAATTTAATGAAATCATTGAGTTCTGTCTAAATTTGTACTTTTTATTTTTAAAAATCACCTAAAGGCATCAAAATGAGACAGTAGCCACGGGTAGAGCCATGCTTCTTCCAAATGATGTTCAACGTTTCATATCAATAGAAATTGCCATTATTGCATGGGGGAAAATTCAACCTCTCCTCTTCTTCCACCAAAGTGGTGGTGGTGGGAGGTGGGGGGTGGAAGAAGGAGAGGTTGAATCTCCACACAGAGAAGCAATCCAACCTGGAAGTTTCTGACAGTACTGGTTTTGTCATGAAATAAGAATTACCCTTTGTACTGCTTAAAGCTGCCTTCAGCATCCTGGACTTAGTTGTTCGAATTTTACTTAAAGAATTACTGTACTACTCTATTATGAGACAATGCCTCAAGGTGAGCAGATTCGTAAACATATTTACAAAATATTTTCAGCTGTAAAAAGTGCTTTCATATTATTGTAAATTCATTACTGCACATCTACAAATTTGTACTTGAATGGGGTGCATAACATAAATCCAACCGTTATAGAAGAAGCAGTTGGTAAATAGCTTAGTTTTCAGAAGCCAGAAGGCATTTACTTACCAATCTATATGCCTGATGCTGAATCCATGTAATATAATCATTCCTGATATCAATCAAGTCTTGTAATTCATGAATGTAGAATTTGGCATAATTAATTATTTCTCCAGTTTTCTCATTTACCTGTGAAATGAAATTCCATAATTAGTTTGTTTTGAATTCTAACTTCTGAATAGCTGTGATTTGACATGAGTAAACTATGCAAAATCTACACATACAGTTCCTATATAACTTTGTATGTAGACTCACTCTGTGCAGAATCTCCAGAATTTTAAGTGAAGTTTGTAGGTAGGTGAAGTAGTCCCTCCTTTCAGAAATAGTCATCATAGCCTTTGCACGTTGCAGAAGGGAGACTACCACATCCTTGTACAGTTGTACAATCTTCTGAAAGAACGCAGGTTCAAGTTGGGACCACCAGTTTTCTAAGGTGGATAATTGGAATGCATAAATAAGTTTGTGTTATTATGAATTAAAGAAGAGTGTTTGCCTATATCAGTCTATTTTCAATTAATATTTCAAGAATCAATAATAGTTTAGGTTAAGTCCAAGTACATCCAGTGAAGTTCTTTGACAAGTCTGACAGACGTAATGAAGCACTATATCAAATGCAAGGATTATTATCATTATGGTTTAGATCAGAAAGCTTTTGGGAGATGTGTAAGTGGAGAGAAGAACTGAATTTACACAATATGAGTTTCAGAATGAAATTGTCTCAACGTTGTGAAAATGTTTAGAATATATTTGATATTCAGCATATTTTAAATGAATTATTTCTGTCCAGATGCAGTACAATTAACATTTTGATATATTTTGGGATTCAGACAACAACAACAACAAAATTACATCTATATCGCACCTTTCACGTCAGGAGGACGTGCCAAGGTGCTGAACGGTTAGGTTGGGACCCGAGCGATGGGGGGGGTGGGTCGGGGTAGGGGCAAGGAGAGTAGGAAAGGGGGGGAAGAGTTAGGAGGGAAGCAGAAGGCACGGTCGAAGAGGAAGGTCTTGAGACCGGCCTTAAAGGAGGAAAAGGAGGAAGCAAGGCGAAGGGATTGCGGGATGGAGTTCCAGAGAGGCTGAAAGCACAGCCACCGATGGTAGGATGGTTTGGGCGGGAGACATGGAGCAGGCCAGAGCCCGCTGAACGAAGGGGACGGGCAGGCTGATAGGGGGACAGTAGGTCGGAGAGATAGGTTGAAACTAGGGGCAAGGCCATGAATGGCCTTGAAAGTGAGGATGAGGATCTTGAAGACAAGTGCCTATAACTAGTAGAAAGTCACATCTAAGCAAGGTATTGATCTACAGTTTTCCACGATTGTTGAAAATTGGTCCCAGAGACCTAGACCATAAAATAAAGATCAAATACATTTCTACATCAAATATGCAAATTACTTTAAATCAATCCAAACATATTCATAACATTTGTCATCTAAATTTTTTTACCAAGTACTTTCAGTGGTGTTTTCCCAAGTCTCAAAATCGATGCTGCAAATGGAATTGCTAATGTTATGTAGTTGTTGGGATCGCTCAACAGAGGACATTCTGTAAGAGTAATATAGACTCTCATGGCCTCTACATCAGGAGGGGATTTGGGAAGTCTCGGGATCAAATTTTTCTCCATACTAGCTGCCACCTGGAAGAAAAAACAAAAGTTAGTTAAGATATGAAGAACATAAGAATTAGGAGCAGGATTAGGCCATTTGAGCCCTCAAGCCTGCCCCGCTATTCGATAAGATCATGGCTGATCCTTTGACCTAACTCATTACCTGCCCTATCCCCATATCCCTCTATTTAAAAAAAATCTATCAGTCTCAACCTTGAAAATGTTCAAGGACTGAGCATCTACAGCCTTCTGGGGTAGTGAATTCCATAAATTCACACCCTGAGTGAAGAAATGTTTCCTCAACTCTGTTCTAAAAGGCTGACACTTAATTTTAAGACTGTGACTCCTGGTTATAGATTCTCCTACCAGGGGAAACAGTCCCACCTTGTCTACTTTATCCAGCCCTTTAAGAATCTTATATGTTTCAATAAGATCTCCCCTAATTCTTCTGTACTCTAGAGAATACAGTCCTAGTTTATTCAACCTATCCTCATAGATTAGTCCCCTATTAGTCCCCAGGAACTAACCTAGAGAATCTACGCTGCACCAGCTCTAAGGCAAGTATGTCCTTCTTTAAATAAGGAGACCAAAACTGCACACAATACTCTAGGTGCAGTCTCACCAAGGCCCTATACAGTTGCAGCAAAACTTCCCTACTCTTGTACTCTAAACCCTTTGCAATGAACGCTAACATGCCATTCGCCTTCTTAGTTGCTTAAATTGCTTAGATAGAAGCAATATTTATTCTGACTTGCAATTACGACAAGCTATATCAGCCTCTAATTTACCGTTGCAGTTTTTAAACATACACTTTTATAATACCTGTTGAGAAATCTGAGGCTGGTCAGATCGGATGAGTTTGTAGAATAATAATCGAGTTGTATTCATATCAATCCCAGAGTATTTGTGACTGGTTGTATAATGATCATCATTGCTGAAAGAAAAATGCAATATATTATTTCCAGAATTAGATTTTTACAAAAAATAACCAGTTTATGTGTACATAATTCACTTCATGCAGAGTAGCATCTTGGAGCGCTTAACAGTGGTGGAGCTGGATGCCGAGCTGGCGAAAGTGATTGTTGGCAGGGTTGAAAAGGACGGTCTTGAGTTTTGATCTGCAGACAGGCAGCGGTATTGAGCAAGATAGTTCCGTATTTTCAGGGCGCACAAAAACCACCAAAAATAAAGTCAATTCATTTTACAGCATATATTGTGAAGCTCTTTGAGACATTTCAATAATGCGATAAGGGCAGAATCAAATGCAAGGATTATTATTATTAATTATTATTATCAGTGGGTTGTTGGAACCTGTGAAGGATTGTTGTAATAATTGAGCTATGAAATTTGAAGTGGGTGATGAATGGTAGAATGAGCTAGGGAGACCAACGAGGAGGGAATAAAGGTAGGTGACAAATGCATGTACAGTAAAAGCCCATTTATCCTCCACCCTCGGGACCTGGCCAATGCCGGTTAAAGCATATGCCGGATATTCGGCCGTTAATGGCCAAAATAAATTGTAATGCATTTTCCCAGATAAATTCCGATTAATCGAAAGCAGACTTTTTTTGAGATGCCAGTTATATGGAAGCTACGGTTGATCGGGTGTCAGATAAATTGGCTTTTACTGTATAAAGCTTTTGGCTGAGTTGGGTGTGAGTTACAGTTGGAGGTGAACTTTGTGGCGGGGGTGGAGAAAAGTCAGGAACCAAAGACAAATTATAAATAATTCTTTGAGGAAAATGTAAGTGCATTACAATTATTTCAAGGATTGAAAATATGATCTTTTTCAGCCTGCACACTCTTTAACAACTGTTTGGTTCTGAACACCTCCGTAGCTTCTGACCTAACCATTCGGAAGAATAATTGATCCTTCCAGGCTGATCAAATTTAAATATGTCAGCAATTAACTGTAGTGACCTACAGCTATACACAGAAAAACATACTATACCTCCTAGCAAGGAAGCTTCCATTCAAGCAGCCTGGTGATGAGAACACTGCATCAACTTCACTGGGAAAAGCAACAAACATTTAATTAAATATAGATCTTTACACCTCAGGCACTGACAGCATCACCATCCAAGGATGCACACTTCACCAAACCAATCTGGAATCTTGGCATCTTGTTTGATCCTCAGCAGTACTTGCTATCCCACATCTGTGCCATGACCCACTTGGCCTTCCCCTACATCTCTGCAAATCACCCAGCTCCTCATTGTTTCATACCGCAGGCCACCAAGATCCCCATACACAACATCCAGGCTCAATTTTACAAAGTCCCTGCTTATCGGCACTCCACCCCCACTCCCCTCCTCTCTCCAAAGGCAGAACTCATCCAGAACTCTGCAGCCTGTGTCCTCTCCTGCATCAAGCTCCGCGATCCTATCCGGCCCATGCAGTTCAAGATCCAGGTCCTCAGTTTCAAAGTCCTCTGTGGCCTTGCTCCCCTCAATCGCCGGGACCCGACCTATCAACCTGCCTGCTGCCTCCGCTCAGCGAACTCCAGCCTGCTTCACATCCCCTGCCTCACCCACCTACTACTGACTGGCGCCTTCAGCCACTCTGCCCCCACACCATGGAAACCCATCCCGCAGTCCCTCCAACTCGCCCTCTCCCTTGCCTCTTTCAAGACTCGTTTCAGGACCCTTTTCTTAGACCCTGCCTTTAGTCAACATCCTTCACCCTCTCTAATCCTGATCCTCAGATCAAGTCCAAAACAGTTAGTCCAGTGTCTAGGGAGTCCTCCCGACGTGAAAGGTGGTATATAAATGTAATTTTGTTGTTCTTTATATATATTCAGATTATGCCAAAGGGAGGAAATTGCACCTCCTTATTCTTCAACCTCCAAAGGAACATTCTTGTCAAAATCTTCCTTTCAATTTCCAAATTCTCCAAACCCTGAAGATCTCTTTCTTTGACCACGCTTATCAACCTAGGAATGTTATGTGCCTTGGACATCCTACCAAAATGCAAGGCAGCAAAGTAAAAACATAGCTTCATTCTTGAGACTGAACACTGAACTTCAGTTTGTCCCCTGAAGGAAGCAGTATCGAACCTGAAATTGTGGGACAGAATCTAATCGGGGTATTCAAATTCTTCTGACATCAGTTTTCACGTGCTAAAGGGAAGGATAAGATTATTTAGCTAATGGGATCAGATCTCTCCAACATTTCACAATCCTATTTTGCATGGTGACAGGACGAGCCGTGGGCAGCTATTCAAGCCACAAGCAGCAGAACTGGTGACTATTGTGCGTGTTCTGTATCATGGTGGAAATGATAAGAGTGCAGATCTACTGCAAAACACTGACCAGGATCTGGCAATCAGATCTGGCGATCTGTGCTCCACCCACAGATCAGCCCAATTAATTTGCATGCCTGGCACAACCCGAAAATGGGTAAAGGCAAAGGGACTGAGGGAGCGAGTTCCATAACTTCGGGGCATAGTGGCTGAAGGAACGGCTGCTGAATGTGGAGCAGAAGATTTAAAGAACAAGGAGGAGGCTGGAACCAATAGAGCGGAGGCAGCGAGTAGTGTTGGAGAGACAGAGGAGTTCCAAGGTATGGAGGGATTGAAATACTAAAGTGACAATCTTGAAGTCGACCCGCTGTGACTGGGAGCCAATGGAGTTTGGCAAGGGCTGGGGTAATCGGGGTGCAGTTTAGTGTGGGTGAGAATGCTATAATCTATTTCTCATGAAACTATTAAAAATTCCAAAACACACGCACACATGGTGAATGGATTGGCATATAGAATTTGCCCATTACTTACTCAATTATCTCTGAAGAAGGTCTTCCTGAAGCATTATTTATCCATCTGCAGACGATTTCATGATTTAATATGAAAATTTGTTTTGACATGACAGGCTTTCGGAAATCATCTGGTGGCAATGAATTCTGAAAACGAAATGTTGTATAAACATTCGGCAAGTTTTCTTATTCCATACTCCTGATAATAATCCCTCAAGAAAACAGCAATAATAATTTGGTCACTCAATCCACGACTATTTGTGGGACACTGCTGTGTGCAATTGGCTAAATTGTTTTACCGCATTCCAGTGTGTATATAATGTATAGATCTAATCCACAATGTGTAGATATTACAAACCCCTTTGAGATCTCTTGTGATAAACTGTTTAATTTTACCTTTAGAGAAGAGTAATGTGCAAAACTTTGGTCACCACCAGAGTAAATGGCCGTTACACAAAAAAAGTCATCATCAACATCTGCAATAAATTAAAAAAATGTTGTCCGAATGTTTCATAAAATGTGATTTATACTATGACAGGTATTAATGCCCTTAAATGGAAGACGTTAGACACAAAATAATTCGTAATCCATGAACAAAATTTGTTGCAATTCTATATCGTTCTTAAGATTCAAACATTAGTTAAATATTCTGATTGAATTATTATTTTCAATAACTTGCATCACCCAAGTTTCAGTCATTTTGTTTCACAATAGAATGTATCGATTTATATTTTTTAATCTTATTTGATGAATTGAGGATCAATCAAAGGAGTACAAAGTCTATTCATTTAAAAAAAACTCACATGACCACACACAAGATAAAATCCAAAATTTACAAACAAATGCACCTATCAGATGAGATAGATTGACACTTACCAGGAGTGAAAGGAAAAACTGCACCATGAACAGCCCATGCTGCTTTCACAATGGAAGGACTTTTCCTGTTACTTGTAAACCCGGTTCCTAATTGACCATTTCCTCCTAGACCAAATGAATACAACTTTCCAGAAGATGGGATGAATGCCATTGTGTGTTGTCTAAAGAATAAATACACATTTGCTTTTAATATATTTGAAAATTTAAAAGTGCATATGGTTATTAATATTTCTAAATAACGTATGAATAAGCCCAAAATATTTGAAAGTTGTAGGGCACAGCTTACAGACATGGTTATGCATAATAATGAAATAAACACAACTAAAACATTAATTATAACAAAACCAGAAGTCAGTGGGAACACTCAGCCAGTCAAGCAGCATTTATGGAGAAAGGAAAGGTGGGTCTACAACTCTCAACAGAACTGGGGCATGTTGGGAAGGAGAGGCTGGGAAGGAAGATGAAGAACAAAATGGAGTAGAGGGCAGAAAATGATGGGTTAAAAATATGTTAATGGTGCAAAACAAAGGGGGGTATTGCAACCAAACAGCAGAGGTGTTAATAATGCAAGAGGGGGGAGGGGAGATGCAACAGAACAAACAGACCACCAGAATAAAGCATTATTTATTTTGATTAGTCAATGGAAATTAGATACAAACCTTCCACAAGCAATTTGTGTGACAACGTTTCCCATCAATTCAAAGACTTTTCTTGGATTTATTTCATGGTTTGTGGTGTTATGTCCCAATTGACCATATCCTCCAGCACCAAATGTAAACACTCCGCCTTCCTTAAAATAAATTCAAATTTGAATTACAACTATGTTTATTCACAAAACCTGGCTAAATGTTTAAATGCGCACTCAAAATGCCACATTTATGTCAGCACTTTTTGTACAGGGACACCATGTTAACATTTCATCAATCTTACATTCAAGTTACTTTAAAATCAATTGAATATTATACAGAATTGCACTTCTAATCATACTAACATAATCATCCTTGCATTTGATACAGCACTTTTCACGTCTTCTGGACATCTCAAGGCGCTTCCCAGAATATATTGGAAAGTGAACTTACTGTATATTTGTGGGTGAAACGCGGCAGCCAATCACACACAGCAGTGTCCCACAAACAGTTGTGGAATGAAATTACCCCCCAAAATTTCAAGGGATTATAATGAGGATTAATTCAGTACAATTATTTGGATACTGATGTAGAAAATGCTTGAAGTTTTATTTCACGCAAAACATGAATCTCCTGTTTGTACCCAATTTCACCATCCAGGCCATCTTTAAAATGCTGCCAACAAAATCTCAATTCTAGGTAAAACAATGTCAACCTAATGCTCATTAAGCACCAAAATAGTTTTGAATAGATAAATCTTGGTCAATAAATTAATTTAAAATGAACTGAAGACTGCAACAAGATTTCTGCACTAACCCTGCCTTTAATTAGTTTATTCAAAAAATGCTGTGAATGTATGCTTTATACATATACTTTTCATAATTAATATTAAACACTAATTTGACAATTGAAAAGCTGATTGTTTGGATTACCATTTGGAAAGCTTTAAGTAATTGTTTAGCTGTTTGGATAATAATGAGATTGAAGAAGAATTAACGCTAACAACCTTACAGGGAGCTAATATTGTTTCCCCAGAGCAACCCAGTCGAATCATCCATGTAAAATAGGCAGATCATTTGCTATATACTGTGATTTATTGAAGTCACACAATCTCTTCCAATTAAAAACAAATATGTAAACCTACCTTTGTAAGGGCTGCAGTGTGATCTTCACCACAGCAAATATAAACAACTTTCTGAGTCCGCAAAGACTTCAGGAGAGTAGGAACATTTCTGTCTGGGATTAAAATTTAATTGACTTTCAGTGAAAAAGAGATTATAGTGAGAATAAAATATTTTAGTCAAAATGAAGTTTATTAGTTAAGCAAAACTTCAAGCCAGAAAAATAAATTTAAATCAGATCTTCATAAAAAAAACATATTGTACTATATGGACCCCTGTAAAGTTTTATTACTATCTACTTTACAAAATATTCAGGCAAACAGTTTAACTTGTTGTCCTATTTAATAAATTGCTTTTTTAATAGTTATTTTCTTCTTCTCTTAAAACGAGTCACAATGCTTTAGACTACTAACCTCTTTCATCATTTAGGCCCAATTGCCCAAATTTGTTGCGTCCCCACCCAAAGACTGCTCCTGAGAAAGTGAGTGCAAAGGTGTGAGCTCCACCTGCTGCAATTTGAATAAAAGGAATGCCATTTAAGGATTGGATTTGCTGTGCTGTTGATTTGCTTGTAGTATCTTGGCCTAATCCTAATTGTCCATATTTATTCTGTCCCCACGAAAAAACTTGGCTCCCTGTAAGATAAAATGTATTAGTTATGTTATAGAAGTATTGCAAACAGTGAACAAATAAATATGTTTGTATAACTGAGCAAAAAACATTTCAGTTAGCTTAACCCTTTAGAACATACTTCTTAGGTTGAACGTCACAGTCAAGAATTAAGCATTTTTGCTTCTTACCTTTAGATAAGGCTAGAGAATGATAGTATCCACATGCCACCTGCACTATTCGTATTTCTGACAGACTCCTTATATTCCTACAATACGAATGAAAGCATTTTTATAGACATTTAAAAGAGACCAAAAAGAATGTCTGTTCTGTAACACACACTGATGATTTCACCAAATTAAGGAAGTTATACCTTAATTTATCAAACTGCCAGTGATGAAAGAAATAGCATTTTTGTAATATGAAAATTGATAACTTGAAAGGATGCTTACAAAAATTTCCATATTTTTGTAAGCACCCTTTCAAGTTATCAATGGAAATTGAAGGCTAATGAAGAATTAAAAGTATTGTAAAATACTAACATTCAGAATCCAATGAATTTTAGAAGTAGATATTTATGAGATTTGTTTTCAAACAAAAGTCAAGTGAAAGAAAAGATTATACTGAATATTCTCTTAGTTTTCTTGAGCAGCACACAATTGATTTTTCTATTAACTTAGCCAAGGTATCTTGCTGAGATAACACATCAGATATACCAAAAAGTTGCAAATGACAAGACAAATGGTGATGATAACCCAACTCAAAATTACCTTCTGGTTCAACAACTCTTTTGGTTAGCAAATAATATATGGTCAATTCTTAAAACAAGAGCCATATAAAGATGAAGGCTGAAGTTAAAACGCTGTCCCTCCACCTCGCCTCCTTCAAGACCCATCTAGAGACCCTACACTTCGAACGTGCCTTTGGTCACCCTCCTTTCCACCTGCCCTCCACCCGAACCTCAGCTCAGGTCCAAAATCCTGATTGTCCAGACATTAAATGCACTATACAAATGTAATTTTGTTATCGTCACCCAAACCATCTTTCATTTAAGTGCAATGTTGTCTATGGAGTGAAGGTCAATGTTGTCTATGGAATGAACACAATTTTTTGTGTTCCTATGTTTCTATTGGTCAAGCCATATTCCTGACTTGTCTCTAATTTATTGTTGATTTTATTAACTTTTAATCGTTAGCCAATTTAAGCTATGAAAAAGGTTTCAAACCGAATTAGCACTCACTGCAGAGGTGAACTTGTATTAACAATTTTCTCATTACTGGTGGTAAACCCAAATAAACCATTTGTGTACTTTTTAAGAAAAACATTGAGAGTACAGAAACTAAGATAATCATCAAGACAAGCTGATCTTTCACTATGTACCATAAATGTCTTTCATTTTTGTTATCCATTTAGCAGCATTTTAACAGACCACTTACCTGGGAACTCTGACAGATTCTTCTGTGCTGGATATTCCCACTTGACCATCAGTGGCAAGGCCCCAAGCAAACACTTGACCTTCGTCGTTTAGAGAAAGTGTGTGCATTTCTCCACACGAAACAGCAATGATATTCTGAGCATCCAAAGCACTAACCTGCTCTATACAACAAAACAAAAATGTTAGTTTACCCCTTCCTATTACAGTTTGCTACCAGTCAAATTATTTCACATCCAAATAAATTTAGTTTGAGTCTGTACCAATAGAACTAAATACTGTACTGTTGTAACAAACAGGATTTGTTCACAGATATGCTTGATACAGAATTAAATTGTCTGTTTGATGTTTGCAATCATTTAATTTACATACAAATTCTATGGGATAGTTCCATAAACAAATTCTCCATGGAATACCATGATGTCTGCACTGTTTGGGTGTGGAAAGAATGGGAAGACACGATGTTGTCTATGGAGTGAAGGTCAGATTGTATTCATGTCGAAGTGTGGATGGAAGATTTGACATTGGGGTTCAGTAACTCTAAACAAAGCCTTCTCCCAGTATGTGATGAAGTCCTGATGAACCAAACTACCCTTTCTTGTTTAATGCTTTCTATTCTAAATAAAAGTAAAGACATCTGATCAAGCAAATAGTTTTTCCAAACATGCCTATCATTCATACTTTGATACACTGTCACCTGTGGCATGCCCCAAGGCTCTGTCCTTGGCTCCCTACTTTTCAACATCTATATGTTTCTATTTGGTGACATCATCCGCAGACATGGGGTTAACTTCCACATGTATGCGGATGACACCCAACTCTATCTCTCTGCGTCTACCCTCGACTCCAGGACTACCACTGCCCTGACAAGACTATCCTGGGTGAGAGCTAACTTTCTACAGTTCAATGTCAACAAGACGGAGGCCCTACTGATATCAACTTCCATGGTTGCACACTCAACCTCACCAAGCCAGTCAGGAAATTAGGTGTCTTATTTCACCCTCAACTGTCTTTCCTCACTCACATTCAAGCAATGATTCACTCTGCCTTTCGCCACCTCTGCAGCATTCCCCAACTCCGCCATTACCTCACCCCTAAAGCCGCTGAAACCCTCATCCACGCCTTCATTACATCCCACTTCGACTATGCAAATATCTTGCTGGTTGGCTTTCCCAATTCCTCCCTCCACACGCTGCAGATAATCCAGAACTCTGCGCCCCGTGTCCTCTACCGTTCCAAACTCCGTGACCCCATTGCCCCCATCCTTGCCCGATTCCATTGGCTCCCTATCATCTAGAGGATCCAATTCAAGATCCTGGTCCTCACATTTAAAGCCTTTCACAAACTCGCCCCACCCTACATCTGTGACCTCCTATCCCTTTACCAACCTGCCCGTCCCCTCCGTTTAGCAGGCTCTGGCCTGCTCCACATCCACCGACCCACTTGCCCAACCATTGGCGGGCGAGCTTTCAGTCACTCTGCCCCCAATCTCTGGAACTCCATCCCGAAGTCCCCTCCCTGGCCTGGTTCAAATCTCGCCTCAAGACTCTCCTCTTCGATGGACCCATCGGCAATTCCTCCCCCCACCGCCCCGTCCTCAGCTCGGGTCTGAAGCAGTATTTGTCCAGCTCCTTGGGACGTCCTCCTTACGTGAGGACTAGGATCTTGAATTGGAGACGCTATATAATGTAATTTTGTTGTTACTTGACCCAGTGAAAATCATTCACAAGCACAATAATTTATTGACCAAATAATGTAAATGGTTTCAGTCTATTAGAAAGCATTTTTCTCACACTGCATCTCAATTATGTCAAATAGATAAGTTACATGAAATGCATCTGAAAGACTCACCTGGTCTCTTTCTCCCTTTTTCATGTCCCAGTTGACCGAGATCATTACATCCACAGGTATAAACTGTCCCATCGTGAATAACAAAAACAGTATGTCTGCGACCACAGCCCACATCGATAATCCTTTTCTTCTTGAAAAACGTACAAGTTCTTGGCTCCAGAACAACTTCTTCATCTATACCACCCAGTCCGAGTTGTCCAAAGGAGGCATTCCCCCAACATAACATGGCTAATCTTGGAGGAATCCAGGTTAAGATGCCTCTGCCGGAAGACGTTCTCTATTAAGATGATGGTTTAAAAATACACTATATTAGAACAGATTCGACTTTCGGCTGCAGCCCATTGCCTTCCTCAAGGGGGAGGGGATCTCAGTCCCCAGTCCTTAACCCGGGCGCAATTGGCTGCCACGTTTCGCCCACGAACATAAGAGTCAATTCACTTTACAGTATATTCTGTGAAGCGCTTTGATACGTCTAGAAGACGTGAAAAGCGCAATATCAAATGCAAGTATTATTGTTAATATAACTTGACCCCTCCTCCCAAACCCACTCTATTCCTCACAGACATATCGCAAACCTCGCCCACTTCGAACGAGCCTCGTGTTTAATTAGGAGAGGCACATCAGAGTGCAAACAGACGGCCAAGGAATGCAAATGAGGACGAGGACAGCTCCACCCCTAACCCTCTGATTCAGTCTCCCAGCCTCAAGTGTCAAAGGATATTATAAGAAAAGAAACGGAAATACACACCTCTCTCAGCCGCTCCGCTCACACCTCCCGAGAGCCAGCAGACAAGCCGCCCCGGCAAAGCTTTGCGTGACTGGGTGCTGAACTCGGCAGATGTGATCTGTGATAACGATGTGTTGTGATGGCGGACGGCAGTTTTTCTCCGCTGGTCGGTTCGAAACGTTTCCAGAAAGGTCTTGAGCGGACGGCCAACGGCAGGAAGTGACGCCACAATTCCATCAAACGCTTCCATCCTCGGGTCAGAGGCCAGCCGGAAGCCGTCACCGGGCGCCGCGCGCTGGTTCTTGGGAGCTGTAGTTCCGCGCCGGCTTCACACCCATTGTTGCGGTGGGTTCTTTGACGGAGCAGAGGTCGCAGGCATTGGCTGTGATAGCGCTGTTACACACACAGTACTGTTGCCCGTATGCACTTGGCTTTGTAACCACATCGAGGTCAAGAGTTACGTTTTTATTGTTCGTTCACAATGTACATCTCAGGGTCGAGCTGGCGAGCCAGGCCTAACAAACCAAAGGGCAACTCGTGAAATGATCTGGCTTTGGAAGGGTTTGGGTGGGTGTCCATCACCATCCTTAAGAGAAGCCAAACCAACCGGAAGACTATGCAACCTTCCTATACTGTATGTGAAATTCCAGCGGTATATGATTGGGTCATATATATATATACTATATATTAGGTCACCACATTTAGCTTGGTGTGGCGACAATACTTGGCTTAATCAAATGCTTTATATCCATGGAACAGAATGCTCTCCAATGAAAGCTGTCATATGCGCGTGTTGCAACTAAGTTTTAAGATTGTTCTAAATCATTAAAAATGCAGCATGTTCTAATATTTGTTATTTTTTCGTCTATACAGTGTTTCGAGATTTACACCAGAAATGAAAACACTTGACAACCATTTCAACTGGAAAGTGGTTTGAGTTTGAGAGGATTTTTTTTCCCCCTTTTCCACTTTCCCCGTTTATTCTCTAAAGACCCTTCACTAATTTTTCCATCTGTGGGGTAGTGTTCCAAGGGTTCTTATCAACCTCTAGTGTCTCAGCCGTAATATTTTGGAAGATGTTTGATGAAGTATTTTGTACACCATGTTGTTTTGTGAAGCAATAACTTTCCATCTATTCTGCATCGTCTTTGAAAGGAATGTTTTCCCAGATTACTGCAACATTTTTAATGTTGTTAAATGCTTAGAATTTGTTATTGATGGAACAGAAGTTGTTAGCTCATAGGAAACCTTTGAATGTAGTTATTCCAGGGATCAATAATCCAATCAAATTCTGTTTGTAATATTATGATGATGGTAAGAATTATCCAGTGTTCGAAATTGATGTGAAATAGTGGCCGCATTCTCAATTTCTTGCTTTTGTCTTTACATTGTTCAAACTTCTCTGGTGAATAACTGTAAAGATTGTTCAGCTGTTTGTTATTTCTCAGCTTTAATCACCCTGCATTCACAACATACTCAAGATACCAGGTTTACCAATACATCTGCTGAGAATTATGGATGGATTACGTACTTGTACACAGATTTGCAAAGCTATGATTATTTACCACGGGGTTACAAGTAAATGAACGGTTTAGCAACTCAACGTGCTTTGACCTTTATCTAAATAGGCAGCGTAGAGCTATTTGTTTAATTATTGCAATTTCAAATGTTAATTAAAAACTGGGTTGATGCCAACATAAATTGTGCTGCTTCTCTATTCTTAAGGCTACCTGAAGGAGTTGTTTTTTGAAACAATACGATTTGCCTCTACGGTGTAAGCATTGTGGTTTCTAATTTCAATGAATATGTTCCATTCAGTGCTCATTTGGACAGTTTAGGAACTGAACAAACTATTTTCTCACTGCTGATAAATGTGTATTAACCACATCACTATGTACAGTAAAAACTGATCACTAACCTGCATCAATACTGGAATGAATGTACAAGCCAGCTGAATATATTATATATGGTGGTAGTTATGAAATCCAATCCGAAAATTTCACTTGGCCAGAGGAAAGAGGCTGTGTAGTCGCAAGTAAAATCTTTGAGGAACTGGGGCAGGAGGGATTTTCACATTGCTAGGTCCTGCAAACACAAAATCAAAAATGATGATTAGTTACTTTCCAACAGCAACATGCACGATTAAAAGGTAAGCAACTGGTGCTGTTTATTAATAATAACAATAACAATAATAATCCTTGCATTTGATATAGCACTTTTCACATCTTATCGCCATCCCAAAGCGCTTCACAGAATATGCTGTAAAGTGAATTGACTGGGCGAATCGCGGCAGCGAATTGCACACAGCAGTGTCCCACAACAGTCGTGGATTGAAATGACCAATTTTATTATTGTTTTTTTTTTAGACGGATTATTAGGCGTGTGGAGTAAGGAAACTTGCCCAAGGTTTCGCCCTGACTTTGGATTCGAACACAGGTCTCCCCAGCTCGGGTCTCCCCAGCGTGCAAGACAAGTGCTCTAACCACTAAGCCATAGGAGCTGCTAGTTTACTGCTAGTTCCAGTGCTGGAATTATTTTTTATGGCATGAGTTTGAGGGCACCTCTGTGACAAGTGTTTAATTGATTGTTATATTTATCTGTGATTTATTAGTGACTGGATGCATAACTAATGGTGACTTATTTATTTTCAGCAGAATACAGTAAGACAATAAAGTTTACTTTATAATTGATTGACTGCATTCTGTTTTTAAGAACACTTTCAATATACTGTCTCCCAAATATTATTTAAAAATTCTGCAGTCCTCATATTCAGAATAATTTGACCTTTGCAATGCCAACGTGTAATGTATCAGAATTACTCAATTATTATTCTAGTTCAAGGGTTAAGTACTATTTCAAGATGACCACTACAGAAATGTACGAGATCAAATTAACAGTTTAGAAGGACAATGTACTTTGGACGTACTGTTACAGTTAAATGGGAAGCATGGAACTCAAAATCTATTTCAGCAGGGAAGATAGTGTCCTACCACTGACCTTGGACTACAAATAAATCTCTGTCGTCAGTGATTGTAACTGTCTTCACTGTTAGATAGCTCAGTGATCGCAGCATAAACAAATTGAGATTACCAAATAATAAAATATGAACCAATAACAATATTGATATTTTGATAGCGTGAAGAACTCTGCAATCATTATAACCATCTATGTATGGTTATACATAACTAAATGATTGTTATAATTAGCAGCAGCCTCACACAGTTCAACAGTGTATTAGTGCTGAGCTGATAAAGAAAATAAATTAATTCACTTATTTGGGCTTGTTCACTCTATGATTTGACACAACAATTGAACAATGCAATTGCAGAATGATGTTGGAAATAAATCCTCTGCTTTGTCATCTTACCTACTGTTTGTATTGATCGGACCAAGAGCAAAGCAAACTGATCACCTTACACTTGCAAAATTTAGATTATCTCTTATTCCACATGGACATGTCATGATTAAATCTTATTCAATAAATTTATGCTCTCAATTACTCTAACATTGAATCTGTCCATATTTTGATTGATGGATGGATTTTTGTGTTTTATAAATATGGTGGCTTGAACAGCACTCGGGTTCCAGTGAATGAGCTGATTAGTATTGTTCAGTAGCTCATTAATAATAATCCTTTGATTTCATATAACACCTTACACAAATTTGAGACATTTCAAAGTGGTTCACGGGATATACAATAAAGTAGATTGTGTGTGTATTTTGTGAGCCAAACATGGCAGCCAATTAGCCTCATAAGCTCATGCTGTTTCTCGAAATCATATCTTGGAACAAACCAATGGTTTAATATTGGTAATTTGCTGTTGCAAGTTATATTCAAAATTTAAAGGCTGATCTGTTCATGTTAAAAAAAAAAGTTTGGAGCAATTTATTTTGTGTTTGTCAAGGAAAAATAATCACTTCATCATTTCAAGAGTATGCCAAAGTGACAGAATAATAATTTTGGGCGCAGAGTGCTTGTAAACATGAAAACATGCTTTGTCAGATACTTTTCCTTGACCCTGCCTTTACACAAAGAAGCAAATGATAAGATAAAAATAATTGTCTGCTTCATCTAATCTGTGGCAGGATTGAAATAACTAAAACAATTAAGAGCCATGCAAGAACTTTTTGTGTGCTGAAAACAATCACCCTGACATCTATACTGGTTCAACTGAATGGTTCCTTGTTTTTAAATGATAATCTCACGCATTTTCACATCTTGCACGATGATTTTTGGGCCTGTCTTATGCTATGGTCTTCATTGGTCATTTCATTTGTAGCCCATTTGTGTGGATAAGCAACAGTTGGTCAGGACACTCCAGTCAGCTCTAAGTGGAGCTCTATTACAAGGTCTGGCATTAGCCTTGTAGTGGCTGATGATGAAGCTACCTAAAATTAGATTTCTTGTTGATTTGCAATTATGGCAATAAAAGACCTAAGCTGAATGGCATGCCACCAGTAAAAGACTCAAGACTGAATGCAGTAGGTTTCTTTAACCAACATGGTAAGCTCGATTCCTGCTGCTTGCTCGATTCACTACCCTTTACGTTTTGAATGGTCAGTTTACTCATAACTTCAAGAGAACCAAAGGTATTTAGAAGATTGTTTATTTAAATTCAGCAGCAATTCATTTTGTTTTATTGCAGTATTTCTGCTTTTAATTGATAGGCAACAGTTTACATTTGTAACTCTTTTTTTTGTCAGATTAAAGATAGGTTCTGCTTGCTGTATACCAGTTGTAGCTGTGATACAAGGATATGTTGCCAATCAAGAATATGGAGAACAGAAAGGCTGGTTACTGTTCTGTCAGGATTTTTAAGGGATATCTATATTTCAGCAGCTCTTTGAGCCTCAATCTATTAACAAACAAACAAACAAACAAAACTTGCATTTATATAGCACATTTCACGTCGAGAGGACATCCCAAGGCGATGTACAGTCAGGTAGGTCAAGAGCAGGGTGGGAAGGATCAGGGCAGGATGAAGAATAGTAGGAAAAGTAACTGTATATTAGCGGGCGAAACGCGGCAGCCAAATTGCGCACAGCAGTGTCCCACAATCAGTCACGGAAGTGGGACTAGGGGCAAAAGGGGGTAAAGAAGCAAAAGGGGAGGGGTCGAGGCAGGGGGAAGAAAGGCAGGAAAGTCAACTGTATACTTGTGGGCGAAACGCGGCAGCCAAATTGCGCACAGCAGTGTCCCCACAAACAATCGCGAAAATGGGGCCAGGGGAGAAAGGGGGAAAAGAGGGTAAGGGGGGGAGAGGAAGGGAAAGGTGGGATCGGTTAGGGTTAGGGAGGAAGAGAGGGAGGGAAAGATGGGTGGGGGCAAGATCAGGAAGAGGGAAGAGGGAGGGAAGGGGAAAAGGGAGGAGAGAAAGTGGGGAAAGGGAGTGAGGGAAGAAGAAGATGGGGGCAGGGGTGGGGGGAATCACCCTTAAAAATCAACAAAGGCATGGCATTTCATTAATGTTTTGGTAAATAAACCAGTGAAAGAGCAAATGCTTTAACAAAGTTTATATTTTCGTATAATTAGAATTTTGTTGGATTTGTCTTTTTCTTGAAGCATTGCTCTTTCCTACAGTATTCAATTGAAACAATATCGAGTACAAAACAGCACTCATTGGATCTTTTTAAGGGTTTTAATATCCCTTGTGTATTGCCATGTATAGTTTCTGCCATACAACAACCTTGCATTTATATAGCACCTTCCTGGTGGAGTCTCAATTTGTCAACTTGAAATTATTTGTTTTAGTGACAAACATCCTGCATGTTCTTGTATTAAGGTTTGTATATATATCTTGGTATTGTTAATTACAGACTTGGGCTGTGAGTGGAGCACAGCTGATACTGTCCTTCACCACATAACACTGGGTGTTTCAGAAATGTGTGATGCACGTCCATACAAATTCTGAGTCCTTAAATGAATAGGAGCAGAAGGATATATAGGTGTCACTAAAGAACCAGGATGCTTCTCGGTGTGACAGGCGAGTGACTTTTCAGCTTGACTTTGCTTCCTGTAACAATTGTAGGTTTATGGAAAATAAGACATACTGTATTAGAATATATTTCTATCATATCTACACTGTAAAATCAAAATCTACGGTGCTATTGTAGAGTAATAATAAGGCAATGATCATTTTGTTTGCAGAGTTGGTTGCAAAGATCTGGAGAGGTTAAACAGAAAAACTTAGGCTGGGTGTAGTAAATATATTGTATTGAAACCAATTTGCTTGTGTTTTCAGAGCACCGTTAGAGTCTTTTATTAAAGCAACTCGTCTTTAAACACCTAATTCACTTCTTGCAGTCAGTATTTATAGGCATTAGCATGTTGCTACAGAGTTTTAACATTTTATCAGAATAAAATAGGGCTTGTGATTCTCAAGTGCAGTACAATATATATAACTCTTAGTAGCTCTAAAAGTACTGATAATTGTTGATGTAGTTGGCCAGTTGGTTTATTTTGAAAAAAAACTACAATCCATTTTAAAATGTGTACTTCATTTTGCTTGTTCATTGTATGAATGTAGATTCGAATTATCTCAAGCTGGTTTAGGTTTACTAATTACTTGACAATTAACATGCTTATTGGAAAACAAATGCTGACATATTACTGGAACTATTTATTTTAACATTGCACCAATGGGCCTATCTTATGCCAAACACTGAAATGCTATTGTAATTCTTATTCTCAATTGTTGAACATTTATTTGGCTCAATTGTGAAAAACTAGGAGTAATTATATATTGACATTCTGTATACCCATTGAAATGCAACCTGTGCCTTCCTGGAACTGCTACATAAATACTAAAAGTTTTTCCTATCTTTAAAGTCTTAGAAAATAATAGGAAGCTAAAAGTAAATAATGAACCTACAGGACCTATCCTATCTGTGTTGCTGCTAGCTTCCTCTAGAACTATTTATTCCAATCCTAATATTTTACAATATGCTGGAGAGTCCTATAGCTCAATGGTTAGAGCACTCGCCTTGGAATTGAATAGACCTGGGTTCAATTCCAGCCAGAGCAAAACTGTGGGCAAGTTTCCTTACTCCACATGCCTGATAATAATTCCTAATTTTTTTTAAAAATTGGTCACTTCAATCCACGACTGTTTGTGGGACACTGCTGTGCGCTTTGAGACATTTGGAAGACGTGAAAGGTGCTGTATCAAATGCAATACATTATTATTTTAACAAGTTCCAGTGAGAGAGGTTCAGCTGAAGAAGGCCCTTCAGTCATTTAATGTTATCCTTCCACCAGTGGTTATACATTTTAGTTCCGATTTGTCATAAAAAATCCAGTATATTTTAGGCCTCATTGACCCAACATCAGTCTCCCTTGAGCCCATATATAACATAGTAAGATTTGTGCAGTTCACATCTGTTGCAGAATAAAATAGTGAGTGTGAATTAACCTGGACCTGCTTCTTGTAGTGCATTAAACTGCTTGCAAAAATGGACAAACAATTTGGTAATGCTAATAAGAGTCCATGTGACTTTAAAAAATCTTGCAATATAACGTTAAACATGATATTTGCGGCTGAAAGTACTAAAACTTCACTGCCAGCAATAGAAATGGAGCATTAAACTACAGAAATGAGGCTGAAGCTATATTTTACCTCCTGACACTCTTTAATCCAGGGGATCATATTTTGTTCTCTGCGGGTGTTAACATGTTTCTGTTTTACTAAGGCAGCAGAAGAATAAACTTGAAATGTACATCATCACTGTAAGCGATAGAAGATTTGTTATTTTAAAACATTTCCGGTCCACCTCAAAACCTAAGAACAGAAAATAGTCTTCTAACTGTGCAGATGGCTGTGTAAAGTGCTTCATTTTGTGAATCCAAGATAAACAATAGATGTTTGTTTTTGAAATGTTGCAGTCACGGTAGATTATATTGTGAATTATTTTAAAATTCATTTTGTTTGTCCCGGCTTGTTTCTTTGGATGTTAAATTAGCATACGTTTTTTTGCAGCAACGCAACTGATGCATAGCTGCTATTTTTATCAGCAGCCCACCTGTTAAACAGAGCCTGGGGAATATACAGGAAAATCTATTGCTTTATTTTATCAATATTTTAACTCTAGAAGTAAAAACTTAATTCTAATTTTAGAACTTGGGTAAAGAAACATTAATGCAAAATTAATTAAATGTCTGGAACATCTAGTAGAAATGCAATGTCCTGTTAATAATCAAACTATTCAATAATAAGTAATAATGAATGCTGGCATCCGCCTCTAACAATGTCTAGTCTATACATTAGATTTAACTTTATGTCAGCGTCCTAGGTGTTTCTGTAGAAGTTAGTATCCCTTTCCTTAAATCCCTCCTATCCAATGAGGTGGATTGTTTCCAAGGCACATGGTTTGTACTGCCTAAAATAACTTGGAAGCTAGTATGCTGACAAACGTTACTGGTACAGTGGTGACAGGTTGCCTATTGGTTCTTACTACTATCTTATCAACGGCAAAGTTAACTCTCAACCAAACCCCTGGGCTTTTAGTTCTTGTCCCAAGGGGCCTGCAGGATTGCAGTGTTGTCCCATCTTTCATCTCAAACTTCTACTGGGTAAACTGCCACTGCTAGATTTTCACATCACACCATACAGTCAGAAGGTATTGTTCTATTGCTTTAATGTAGTGTAAATGTCTTGACTGGTTTACAGTGATGAGCATAGAATTGGAAATAGCATGCTCTTTCAATTTATTGAACACTCAGGCAGAAAGTTAAAATGTCAGCTAATAAGCCAACAGAGTCAGGAGCTGGATTCTGCTACTGAGAGTCATGTTTAAAAACTGTGGTAGCTTTTGTTGGAGCTTGAGTTGAGGCTTGTTATGTGGTGTATTTTTATCTTGTTATAAGAGTTGCAGCTCAGGCTGTGCTGGTTCCCAGCACGCAT
Organism: Hydrolagus colliei; assembly: GCA_035084275.1. Classification (NCBI taxonomy): domain Eukaryota; kingdom Metazoa; phylum Chordata; class Chondrichthyes; order Chimaeriformes; family Chimaeridae; genus Hydrolagus; species Hydrolagus colliei. Next base: position 10,300,165 of record CM068748.1, read on the forward strand.
ACCTTGGATTTTCAGGTGACATCATTACCTCTTGTTGAATTGTTTTAACTTCCAGTCCATTCTCAAATATACTTCTAAAATTCAATTCTCAGCTTTATTGTTACAAAACAGGACAATATTGTCACTTATATTGTATATTTAAACAAACTGATCTGAGATGACTTGGTAGCTCAGGACTTGATTTTAGTTTTCATCTGGTAAAATGATATCACAAACTAAAATTAGGTTTGTGCTTATGAGATTTGCTCTCAGGATTAATGTACGGAACAGCTGCAGAAACAACTCTGCTAGAAGGGCAATGTTCCCTCTGCTGTGCTCTGTGGTTTGAGTGTCAGCAACATGTGGTCAGTCCCTTCTAATTCTGCTTTAAGCAATTCCCATGGACCAATAACATTGACCGGTAGACTACCAGATTTCAATATCTCCAACCTACAGACTTCCCTGCACCCTTCCCAGTTTTAGTATATTGATTAGAAGAAAACCTTTCTTCCACATTGTCCTTCAAAGAACTGAATGTACGTTGACAGAAGCTTCTACATGCAGTTAAATAAACTGGAATTATGTAAAAAAGTCAATGTCTGACAGCGTTACTTGATTCATATAACAAATCAGTCCCTTATACACTGTGGATGCAATTTTTTATAAGGTATTGCTTATGATTGAACTATATTTTGTAAGTTTAAATGTACAGTAACAAAATGTGATCAATAAAAGCAAAGATATCTTCTGAAATAAAGCTATTAAGAGGACAGACATATTGAAAGTTAAAGTTATGTTATGATACTTTATGATCATTCTAAGGTTTAAAAAATAACTTTTTTAGTTAATAAGATGACAGGAAATTGAATAGATTGTGTTTTAAATTAACAAAGGCAACCATCACAGAAACAAAACAGTATTTTTTATTTGTAACAGAATGCAAGAGGAGAACTTTGAAGCCTCGACATCCATATCTCAACTTCTGAGGGATAGCTATTTAGCTGATGTCAGAATACATCAAGGTCACGGTGAAAAAAGCCGATCAGAAGCTGCCTCAAAGAATTTCTATCATGGTACTAAACCTGGGGTGTCTCAGGATTTGGAAAGCCAGGGTGAATCCTCGGACCTATCTGCATTTTTGAGTCAAGAAGAATTGGATGAAAGCGTAAACCTAGCTCAACAATCAATTGCCCAGTGTTCCCATGAAGGTAAGAAGGACAACACTGGTAAACCTGGAAATAGACAAGTTTCAAAGTCTGTAGACTCCTCAGGCTTGTTAGAGAAGCCACACCATCAACCTTTACACAATGAGAATGTCAATAAAACTACTAGCAGCTCAGAAACAGGTCACAAGAAGCTAAGGGTGGAGCCAAAGAATAGCCCCTTGGTTCAGGAATCTGAGGCTAAAAAAGATTATTTAAGTAAAGCTGCAGACTTTATTGAGGAGTTGTCTTCACTTTTTAAAACACAAAGTTCAAAGCGGATTAGACCTAGAGGAAGCAAAAGCCCTCGAAGCAGGTCTCAGTCAAAGGCAAACTCACAAAACCAAAAGTCATCTTGGTCTGTCGATGAGAGGGAAAGAACACACGATCCAATTCCAGTAGAAAAGCATGATGAAAGCATATCAAATGTAGAGTCTGAAGAAATAACACAGACATCAATCCTAGCATCAGACACTGAAACATTAACACCAGAACATACCACAACTGAAACTCCTTCAACACCTGTTTACATTGAAGAAACTAAGGGGAATCAACCTCGATTTATCCAGAAACTGAAGAGTAGGGAAGCACCAGAAGGAAGCAGAGTGCAGCTTGATTGCATTGTTACAGGAATACCAACTCCAGAAGTCAGGTAAGTGCCTTGCATTTTTGCTTGCATTTGAAACCCAGTATGATGGTTTACAGATCAGTTATAAATAGAAAATTATGTTTGATCTAATTGTATAATGATAGTCAATTAATCATTGTATCCAACGGGAGAGTGATTTGGAAAGAGAAACTTGATTTATATTTCCTGCTTCAAAATCATGCTTGTCGATACTTGAGAATAACTCTCACATGTACAATTTATATGTAGACCTCTGCTAGGGAGCCAAACAATAGTTGGTGTTTAACACTAGAAAGGAAGTTGAAAATTCAAGTTTAGTTTGTGGGACCATTTTGTCTTAAAATTTAGGATTAAGCATGCTATTTTATTTTAAAATCATTGTGTTAGATAGAATTTAGGGTTTTTAATAACATTAAAATAACTTAACGGCAGTCCAAGTTTATTTTCAACTGAAAGTATTTATGTTTACTCCAGCCTGATCCATATCCCCCGATCCACCCGCCTCACCATCGCCTGGCAAGCTTTTAGCCACTCTGCCCCTAACCTCTGGAGCTCCATCCCGTAGTCCCCCTCTACCTCTCTCCCTCCCTAACCTCCTTCAAGTCTCACCTCAAGACCCTCCTCTTCGATGGTCCCATCGGTCACCCCAAATCCCCTCCTTTCCTTCCATCCTTCCCGACCCCGACTCTGATCTGAAACATTGACTGTCCAGTGCCTTGGATGTGAAAGGCGCTATACAAATGTAATTTTGTTGTTGTTGTTTGCTTGCATTCCCCCAAAAAAACTAGTGTAAAGTGTAATCTTCACAAAAAAATTGATCTGCACTGTGCAGTATAAGTAGAGAAAACCAATTATCCAGAAGTATTATGTTGGTTTTAAACAAAAAATGGAACTGGTTATAGTTCTGTTCAAATTCTTTGTTTATTCATTTTAGCCAAAATGTAATTGTGATTTAAAACAATATATAGCTGCATAATAATGGTAGAGTAGACGTATGGATCAATCATCCATGAAGTTTATTTCTATGATCTTACTATTTTAAGATAAAATAGTCTTACAAGTCCAAAATTGTGGAAAACTGGTGGTTACAATATTGAAAGAATAATATCTGTCAGGCTATTACTGTAGTTTATAGCCAGTATTCACTTGGCTGTGAACATTGTTTAAGTATTGGGTGATACTGATCACTGATGTCTGGGACAACTTTACTTTATCTAAAAAAAGGAATTGTTTTAGTTCATTTTATTTGATTCAGCAATTCCCAGAATTGAATGTGGACTAAAATAGTTTTGCATGAAACATTCCTTTCAAGGGTGCTGAGGGAATAATTAATATCATATTTGAAATATTAAGGTAGTGATTCCACTGGACTCATGCTGTGGAGGTGCATCTGAGAGTAAGAACATTAATTTGTTTTTCTTAATAGCTTTTATAACTGTCTTTGTAAGTCTTGTAAGATAATGGTATCTGTGTGTTGGTCTTCCCAACTCTTCCTTCCACAAGTCAATTATTCAGAACTCTGCAGCTCAAGTCCTCCATGAACCTATTAACCCCATCATCGGCCGGCTTCACTGGCTTATCATGATCCAGAGGATTGAGTTCAAAATCCTCATCCTCACTTTTAAAGCCATTCAAGACCTGTCCGCTCCATCCACTTAGCGGATTCTGGCCTGCTCTATGTCTCCTGCCCTACCTGTACCACATTGGTGGTCAAGCCTTCAGCCTTTCTGCCCTGCCTTTTAGAATGTCATCTTACAGTCCCTTTGCCTCTTCTCCTCGCTTGCCTCCTTCAAGGTCCCTTCTCAAGACCTTTCACTTTGACCATGCCTTCAGTCACCCTCCTAACTCTCCTATGTGTTTCACCCCTCCCGATCCCAACTCCCAGTTTGAATATAAATTCTTGACTATTCAGCAACTTGGGATATCTTCCCAACATGAAAGGTGCTATAATAATAATAATAATCCTTGCATTTGATCTAGCATTTTCATGTCTTCTAGACATCTCAAAGTGCTTCACGGAATATATTGTAAAGTGAATTGACTGTAATTTGTGGGCGAAACACAGCAGCCAATTGCATATTGTGGATTGAAACAGTGGATTGAAATGACCAAATTATTATTGTGTTTTTGTGAGGGATTATTATCAGCCATGTGTGTGTCTGGAGTAAAGAAACTTGCCCAAGGTTTCACCCTGACCTATACAAATGTAATTTGTGGTTGTTATTGTTGCCTTGGGTTGTTCATGAAGTTGTAAAGTACTAACCAGTGCAATTTACAACAACTAGTTATCATCCCATAGATTTAAAAAAATTATTCATTGCCAATGCTGATGGCCATCAATAAAGTTGAGAAATACATACAACAATAATCCTTCCTAAAAAGATATGTTCTCAATATTCACAAATGCTTTTTTGTGTTCAGTTCTCTCAAAACAATTTTAAAGTTTTTGTTGACTAAAGAAATTTTGAAAAATTGTGGTTAATACTATACTAGATTTGGGGGATTGGGAGTCCATATAAAAGCAGCAGCAACAACAACATACCTCCAAAGTATGAAGAGGAGAACATTTCTGCTTCCCTTTATGAAGGTTACGTTTAGGAGAGCTAACAAATTAACTAGAATAGAGGATCCCAATATATGGTGAAAAGGCTTCCCAAATTCAAACTTATCAAAAACTAAATTCCATTAATTGTTTCACCAGATTGAATTTTTGTACTTTCTACATTTCTGCTGCAGCAGTAGGATTGATTTTTCGATCAAACAATTTCTTTAAAATAACAATTACCAAAGGAATTGGCTTCAAGATCATGAAGCTCTCAAATGTTCCAGGAAGGAGTATTTTCTTATTTGCAGGATTTCAAGTCCCTTCCAAGTGGCACCTGCTCAATCTTAGAATAGTTGAAGTACTAGGCTACCACAACATTCCAAGCTTCTCCAGTGATCGGGGGCATAAGGCCAACTGGAACAGTTCCAAGGTCACCAATCCAAAAGAAAGAAGCTATGTTAACATTAGGCGATACACATTCAATGGAACTAATTCTTATCCCTTGTAGTCAGATGACATATCAGACAATTGAGGTTATTAAAGTAAGTTGACCGTACTAAATAGAAACGGCAATTATTGTATTAAGAGTTAAAGGAGTCAGGAAATACATGCCGTAGAACAGGTAGATTATTAGGATATCTTCAGAAGCCTGATAGAATACAAGCAAATTTAAAGACAATTGATCTGCCCTATGTGGAAGGCCCCGAACTTATGTTTTTCTCTTAAAATAGTGTCAATAGAAATGGAACGATGCGGTCATTGTAGCAAAAGTATTTGAGTTGTGAAACTTTGTTGTATTGTGGTGCGTGTTACTGGTGTGAGAAAATATTTGCTAAATATTACAAAATTGTTGCTGCCAATGGGATGTCCAACTAGCAAGATTAATAGGCTTTCATTATGTACTGATATGCTGTGTGGGTTTATGTGTGCTTGGACTCGTTATACTACAGCTTGCTTTAGTGTTTTGATTGGAACGCATAGATTGTGCTGAAAATTGCAGTGCATAGAATCTGTCAGCATTTGTGGAAAGAATGCAATGTGGTGTCTCTTCGTGACCACTGTGGTACTGCCAATGTCTTCACAAATCTTAAAATTGGCTTCAACAGTACTTGCAGCAGGTTGTTTTAATAATGTATGGCATGTCCTGTCAGATGTCTTTCAAATTGCTTTGATGGAACATAATCATATCTTCAATCAACTGTCAAAAATTGATAGCATTCATTTCAATATTACTGTACAGTATTTACCCTTGTCAGTTTCATAGACTCATCCCATGTTTCATTTTACTGTACATTTAGAGTTTAGAAATTAAGATTTTTTTTTCTTCAAATCAGTTTTCAGTCTCACACTTTGATTTATATCCTTCTCTTCAATTTTGCCTCCAGCATTCTCAATGAAATCCTCCATGCCTTTCACCAGTCCTACCACAAATGTAAAATGTGTGGTTAATACACCTCTCCATTACATATGTATAGAATGCCTATGCACTATACTTTTCAGATTATTGAAAATAAACGATGGTTTGAATACAGAATTCACTGCAATTCTTTTGCAGTTTGGCTGACTGCCATTGCATTTAATAATACAACTACGAATAATAACAATCCTTGCATTTGATATAGCGCTTTTCACATCTTTTCAACTTCTCAAAGCGTTTCACAGAGTATACTGTAAAGTGAATTGACTGTATGTATGTGAGCGAAATACAGCAGCCAATTACGCACAACAGTGTCCAACAAACAGTAATGGATTGAAATGACCAATTTTTTTTTGAAGGATTATTATCAAACGTGTGGAGTAAGGACACTTACCCAAGGTTTCACCCTGCCAGGAATTGAACCCAAGTCTCTCACTTGTAAGGCGAGTGCTCTAACCACTGAGCTGCAGGCCTACTTTCTATGATGTCTAAAGTGAGAGATAGATAAGTTTTCTTTTGAACTTTTTGTGAATGTGTCTCTCCACACTCTGGTGATTCGATTCTGTTCTCTTCTATTCTCTATATAGTAAATAGAATGCTGTACAAGTGTTTCTGTGCTTGTATGGGGGGTGGAGGGTGGTGTATCTTGGAAAGAAGCAGAGAAAGTGCGATAGTGGAACTGAATTAATCTTCTCAAGGTTAGGTTTACTTGTTCTCTGAAAGAAGTGAAATGGTCTTTGGTTGTTCTTTATTTCCTTCTTTTGTTCCTAAATGAATCTGGTTTGAAGCCGCAGAGGCAGGTCAAAGTTCTTGTCTTTAATACAGAAAGGCATGTAAGAAATATTTGTCATGTAACAGCTCGTTTTCAACTTTTCATGTTACAATTTCCACTGTAACATTTATTAACGTGAATATCAACTGGGATGAAATTTCCCGCACAGTAAAATTTAATGATATTTTCATTAGTTGTTGACTTCCTTTCCTTAGTAGCACTTATTAGACCACACTGGTTGAGATTAGTTTTGGATGTTTTTGGTGAATAGATCTCAACAACTTCCAAGTTAGATGTGGTGGAGTATGTAAAGGCGACATACACCAGTGAAATATCTACAGAGTAGCCAAGAAATCTGACCTTCGGAATGAGCTCATTTCCAGACTGAGGACAGGTCTCAGGAGGGATGGCAACAACAGCATCAGTTGGAGCTGTGATGAGTGGTGTATGTGCAGTAAGTTCTTAAATGTCAAGTAGTTCTTTACAAATGTTTCCTGATCAAAACTTACTTCAGAAACATTCCAAGAAACAGAATGCGCACATTAAAGATTTAAATTCTGGTTGCTTGGATGACGTTTTCTTTAGTATTAATTATAACCATTCAAGAAACAAGTTGGTTATTGAGAGAGTTTTGATGGGTTGAACAGCTGCAACTCTTCTTTAATTTGGTAAGTATGAAGCATGACTGAAATACGGTATAGACAGGATAGTTAGAAATATCAGCTGAAATTGTAGTGTATTGTAGAAGATTATGTGTCATGCAGAAAAACAATCTGTTTCTGAGGTATTTAAATTTTGTTTATTTTCTTGGTAATCCTTAACTTTAAACTTTAACTTTATAGATCTTTGAGCAGTGTAAAGAACAATTCTACCTTGCGTTTTTTTTAAAAATCCTGCCATAGATCTGCTGACCGGTTGGATCACTTTGTAGGCAGGTGTCCAGGATGGCACCACAACCAAACACACAGCTAATTTAAAAGTTCTGCTGAGCAATGGCATTTTGAGTGCAGTTGTTTTTCTTACATTACTTCGAACCTCTCTGGGCAGAAGTATACGTTTGTGAAACTTTTTCTTACTCAAAACAAAAGCTCAGTAGTAATTTCTGAACATATTGTTACATTATTGTTGAACAGAACTTACCATTATCTGCTGTCGTGAAACATGATATAAAAATTCCCAATGTTCAGACTTAAATGTTGGGATCCTACAATTTTGGGGGAAATTTTCTAATTTTATCAGCTTTTAATTCTTGTAAACGAACTAATCATTTTGAATGGTGTAATGTAAACTCTAAATCAGTTAAATTGTTATTTATCAATTTCAAATATCTAATTTTTAAAAATCAGTTTTGTGGTCTGAAAATAGTTTGGTGTTGGTAGTTGTCTCTTGAATAGTTCTAATTGCCATTTTTGTTTTACGTTTCCTATTTTCTTGATTTATCTTGATTTACCATATTATTGTTGATGGGTGAGATGATAGAGAAAATTTGTGTTTTCCTCAATATATAGCTATCATTCGGATTTATTGATATCAGTAGATGAGTTTCATATGTTTCCACTGGAGGTGGCGTCATCTGATAGTGAGATATTCCATTTCAACAGTAGGAAAAAACAATCTCAGTCCTGCTTAAATTGTTCCTCCTGCTGGTCACAATTTATTCTGCCTTAGTCACTTATTGCATTGTATGTTTTGGATAATTCTTGGCAACTATAAGTCCCAAATATGTTAACCAGAGCTTCAACTATTTTTTTTCTTATATTCCTGAGGATCCTAGGATATCAGAAGCCCAGTGACTGCTTTGTTAACATTTAATTGGTGCCAAAATGCAGTATTTTCAAAACTGGAATGCCATTCAATGAAAAATGCTGAAGATGGCACTGCAGGCTACACAATACATTTGGTTATGCTTTGTGCAACGTGCAATGCACTCTGCAGACTTGTGTCACCAGATTTTGAAGAATAGTTATCAATTTATTACTTTAATCAAATTTAAACAAGTTGTTATGCCCGGAAAAGCGATCCGCCAATTGACTAACAACCGGGCTCCTATTTACTGCTAGGTAAAACAGAGTACTAAAAACTTGCCCAACATTTTGCCCTACCGGGAATCGAACCCAAGACTCTCGCTTGCAAGGCGAGTGGTCTATTACTCCAAAATAATTATTCTATTACTGAATGATATTATAACTCATTTCCATATCAACTACTTAATCATCTGAGTGAATTTGCATTGTGTTTTTCTATAGGCTAGTGCCATGAGCTGTGCCATCAGTTAGTGCCCTGTGTGGGTGCCATGGGTTTGATCAGATTATAAACTGGATTGAAACTGCTTCACTCCCTAGATCACGTCGAATAAATAGGTACTATGGTTGGTTGTACTATTATCATCTGAAAACATTAAAAATATTAGCTAGATGGGAAATTGAACAGTTGATGAAGAAATTATGTATCTAGTGCTGAGAAGACCAAGTGAATAATGTGTGCACATTGGTGAATGAAAATGGAGTGAGCTTCATGTTGTAACGGGCTCTGCTTTGTGAAGCACTCTGAGACGCTGTCTGGCGTGGAGGGCGCTATATAAATTCAAGTTGTTGTTGTAACTGGCTTTGCTGTAGCAGACCAGATATTGCTTGATTACGGAAAGTGCTGAATGACACATAATGATAAATAGAGGAAGTGAAAAGCAGTACAAAAGGATTCACCAAGATGATTCAGAAGACATCTGACGCCTCGCTGAAAATCTATTCAGACCTCCTGATTTGTGGATATATTTTTAGATTTAGAAATAACAACTGTATTTCTGTCAAGGAAGGTGTGCAATGGCTTTAGTGAGGCTAGAATTATTCATAAAACCTTGAGTTCTATATTGCAATCTATCTGAGTTATGCGGTTGAAAACAAAAGACAATAATTCTGTCCTTTAGGGAGCATACTTCTAGGAAAGTGGTAGAGTGAGAAAAAGTCTCTATTACATTTGATGTATGAATAGTACTGTGTATATAATTAGTACTTAACCACAAATGGGTTGTAAAAATAGACAATGAATGTTCAGTGAAGAGTCATGAATGAATTGTAACTCTGATGTCATGGCTTGCTAATGGCATGTATATTACTGTTCCTTTGAACTTCAAATTCATATTGAAGGTGAGACAAGGACATTATTTACACAAGTATGTGTCCTTTTGCACAATTACATAAACACCAGGATATCATTTTGTGATTATTGATGTTTGATTCTGTATTGACAACAGAATATTCCAAAATATATATTGTTTTAATCAAGTTTGAAGGCTCTTCATTTTAACCTATACAACTTTTATTTATTATTTCACTCGGAACAATGTGTATCTTACAAATTGCAAACTCTGAAAAAGTGTGAATGATATGTTGTTAATCATGTATTGATATCATTTGGTACTGTATTACCAAAAATATTGCTTCCCATTTTAGTGATAGATCTCAAATATAATCATTATGATTAACATAACACAACAAATCAAATAACATATATCAATTATCCATTTGTCTGCAGTTTAAATTGAAATGTTTAAAATAATGAAGGACATTGACAAACTTGGTGGTGCATGATTCTTCCCTCTGGTAGAGGAATTCATAACAAGCAATAATCTTAACATTTTAGCAAGTATACTTAGAAGTGAGATCAGAGAACATTGTTTTCTCCAGGAGGTTGTGAAAAGATTGAATACCCTGCCTCATACAGTCATATAGGCAAAATCAGTTAGGATATTGAATAGGGAGATAAATAATTAGGAAGTAATGGGAAAAATGATATGGACAAAATGTGATAACATTGGTTTAAGAAGATCTGTGAAGATCCAATAAACTACCATAATAGTCTTGATGGACTGAAGTACAGTATCTCTTTCTGTTCCTACACACAGGGTCCATAGACCTTAATGGTGAAATGCTCTATTCAGTCAACAAATTCTGGTGTCCCACAATAAATCATCTTTCATTGTTTTATTTTCCTCTAGTAGAAATACCATAATGCTGCTGAATTTGAACTTTGGGTGTTTGATGTACAGTACTTAAATGGACAGGAATTACAGAATGAAATAACTTTTACAAATATAGTCACCGGGTTCACATTCCAGAAACACCATGGACAATAAAGCACTTTAAGCATTCAGACATTCAGAGAAGTTAGGAGTCTGCATTTTTGTTTTTGTACCCATTATCATATTGACAATAGCAGTATTCATTTGTGGAATGAGTTTCAGCAATGCATAAGTCAGTACCTTTGAAAGCTTCACTGAGGATGTGACTCAATTTTTCCGATTACATATCTCAGACTCTTTTTATATTCCTTTGCAGCTGTCCATGTAGGCATATTTCACTGTTCATGTTAGTGAAGATCACCCTGAATTGGCAGTAACATACAAAGATCAAAAAGCTTTGGAAGAAAAATTCTATGCAGTCTAGTCTTCCAAATAATAAATGGTAAAACCATAACATAAACTTACTGCAGTGATCTTAGAATACAAAGTCTGGCTATTAAATGCATTGTATATTTTCTAAAATTTAATGTAATTATATTACTCAATGCTGTAAGATACCAATCTGAAAAATTATTTATTTCCAGTGCAATATATACTGTAAATACAAATAAACTTTAAAAAAATCAGATCTGTAACCTTACCATTGTTTCAAGTAAGGGGAATTAATTTTGAGCAAACAGAAACTACCTTCTACTGAGAGAACTCAATAGAGTTATTGATATAGAAGCAAAGTATCCGAATTCTAGAAACATAATTATTTTTTCTAACCAGCAATACAATCATGGTCTGTCACTCTGGGGGTAACTACAACAACAATTTACACTTTGAAAAGTTGGAGATTTAGTCCAATCTGCGATGAGGTAATCAAAAGTGAAGTCAGTCTTCAGAATGCTTTTGATGGCATAGAGGAGGGTGGTAGAGGGATTACAGAAGAAAGTAATAGAGAGGTTTCTTCTGAAAGGCAAAGCATCTGAAAGCTTGTCTGCTGGTTGGGGGAATAGTGATGCATGCAAGTCCTTGGAGAAGCACTTATTTATCAAAGAGATAGATATAGAGCCTTTCACATTTATGTGGTTCTATTGTTTTTATTTAGAGGAAATTTGTTGAGAGGAGGCTTGCAATTTGGTTTATAATGAAAATAGTGGACTTCCCAGGCATTTTAGTTTATAGTTGAAAGAAACTTGATGGGTTGATCAAGTAATCTGATCTGCAATTATCTATGAATATGGTATAATTTTTTTATTTAGTCAAAATACTTATATAAATAAACAAACAAAAATGTAACATACATGATGCTTTAAGTTATTCAATAAAATGTACACGTTGTATATTCATGCATTTTGTGCTACTTCTGAATGAAAAAATGAAGTCGACGATTGCGGTGAGGTTTCAGCACATATTTCAGAGCACTTTAGAATTAGTGTCAGATAGGGCAGTACAGCTGTAATTAGATTTTTGTCTGGCTTTAATATCAGGCTGCACACCATAATTAAAGAAAACTGTATTTTACAATGAGTAATACATAGTTATCAATTTTCATTTGGTTGAACTGCCTTATGTGGGTCTTTGGAAATGTAACCATTTGATTTGTTTTGTTAACTTGTTTGTAGATGTCATTTTCATCAGTGGAATATTTCCTTGCAGGTGGTACTGTGAAGGGAAGGAGCTCCAGAACTCGCCAGATCTTCATATTGTTCACGACAGTGATCAGTACTCATTGATCATTTCTGAGGCATTTGAGGAGGATACAGGGCGCTATACTTGCTTCGCTTCAAATATATATGGATCAGATACGACATCTGCAGAAATTTACATTGAAGGTGATATTAAAAGAATTGTGCTTTAATTACAATAATGTACAACAACTTGGATTTATATAGAGTCCTCCAAGCTGAATGGTGTCTCAGAGCGCTAACTCCCTTTTCATTTCTGCAGCATTCGTACTTTAAATACCATCACCAAATAATTGGAGTTGTGCATATGTTTCCTTTGGGTAATACTTTATAATAAAGGCTTAAGCAATAACTGTATCAAATGATATGTACAATCTCAAATAAGTTTAACTGTAAACCAGTGTAACAAGGTATTCCAGATTAGAGACTTGACATGAGTTCAAATCAATTACAGTTCACACTTGTTCTCTCAGAAGATAAGTCTCAGACAGGGCAATGTGCAGTGGGACGAAGGGTTGGGGAAGAGTCAGAAGAAGTAGGAGAAGAAATTTTGGCGAAACCATTCAAGTGGAACTCATGATAGACTGAATAAGAAATGACACGATTGTTGGAAATGTTGGCAATTTTCCAGCGCAGTTGGTACCTGTCCACCTCTGCTGATTCAAAGTTACATAAATGTTGGCCTCAATGTACCCTCATGGATTATCAGTCTTTTCCAATACCATCACCAAGTATCCTGACCTGTTAGTACAAATGTTGCTACTATTTAAGGAAAACTGACATTTTACTTTTCTTTTTGAAACAGGAGTCTCTTCATCTGAATCTGAGCTAGATTCTTCACAAGACAATGTGACTCAGTAAGTGTGTATGAACGGACCATTTTCAGCAGCATTTACAGATCAATATAAATTAAAGATGAATATAAATTCATTTTTTAAACTTGTGTTGTTTCATTGATAAACATTACATTGACTACCTTAGTGTTTAATGTCTTTATTGGACATGTCAAATGTAAATAATTTGAAACTGCCATGTACACTCATTCTTTGCATTTGATCTTTAAAGTACTAATGCCTCAGAAATGAAATGGGAATTAACTGAACGAGATAATGGATAGATAAAAATTTGAGCATGGCATTTGAATTATTATATTGGAATTTTGATGTACAAGTACAGAGGCAGCCAAATAGGATATTATTTTTGGTAATATTTTACTAATATTCCCAAACAAAATGAAACAGATGGAACCCTTGTACAGTACTTTGTTTTTTTCTTTAAATGGTTATCAGTTTGTGGTAATTTAAAAGTAACAAAATGCTGGGAAGCAGTCTATCCCTTTAAGAAGTAGCAGAGTATAGCAGAGGAAAATTGGAGGCATGGAGGATCCTGTGGAGCATGAATATGAACACAGACCAGTTGGAGTGACCTGTTTCTATGCTGTATCATTCTATATACAGTAATTCTATGTAGTCAGGAACCATGATCCATAACTATGATCAACTTCGCTGGAAATTTTCTTTCTTGTTCAGAGCTGAGAACAACATATCAGTTCCTCTTGAAGAATCAACTATTGCTTCAAATACTGAAGCTGCTCATTCAGAAGAAGAACAGATACATTCAACAGCTGTTCAGCCTTTGTCACAACCACTCCCCCTGCCCCAACCCATTCAGCAGGTAAAGTGAATCTTCAGGGCACTTAAACATGACGTTCTGTCTTCTTGTTACTACTAATTACAGAAATATGTCGTAAGAAATTTGGTAGTTCAAATATTATTAAATGCACCTAATATTAGTATCATAATCATATCATTATGAATGTATTTTTAAAAGTATTTTGTACAGTTATACTGAACTTGCCAAACATAAACAATGTACACATTGGTTTTCTTTCATCTGCTAAAAAAAAATCTATTTTTGTTTCTCTTTATAAGTTTAATAAATCTCATTATCTTTATACCAGATACAAAGCCCCACAAATTTCCTCCAAGGCTTGGATGGCCTACCACTCATGGCTGCTCCAGTTTTTACAAAGGTATTGTGAATATTAATGATGTTTGCAGATGTGTGATCCATGAGTACACCCTCTTGGTATGGGATGGCTCACTTATGTAGCAGTTGGTTGAACTTTTCACCATTGGGAATTGATGGCAAAATTCACTCCAGGTGGATCGAGTGTCTTTTCTTTCATGGCTATTAATAGTTTCCATTTGTTCAGAGGAAACTGGAACAATTCCTTCCTGAAATACAGTTCAATGAGGACATTAGTGCAATTGGATGATGAAATGCATATAGACTCAAAACAATACATAATTTTTTAACAAGTATGTAAAACTGAAACCACTCATATTTTACACAGAATAGATATGGAAATGTTCAGAGGAGCATTTTACAATTTGCCTCTCTGGGTGGACATGGAAATGACACTTTCTCTCAAAGTGAATATCTCTTTTGTTTGGTTGGCACTATTGGCAGTGGGCATAAGAGATGAATGAAATTGCACAGAAATTGTTTGGTGAGAACAATTTGAGCCTCTAGAAATCTCTACATATTTTTCAGCCTCTGCAAGATGTAACAGCCACAGAAGGACAACTGGTTGTGTTGGAATGCAGAGTGAAAGGTGTACCATTCCCTAAAATGGAATGGTACAGAGAGGAAACCTTAATAGAAGACTCGCCTGATTTCCGAATCCTACAGAAAAGTATGTGTTTCTTACCATAGCTGTAACAAATTACTACACAAATCCAAATACACATCACTGTACTATACAAACAATTAAATCCTTCTCAATATACTTGTTCTTTTTTTCCTTTCATGCCTTCCTTTCATGCTGCTTGACTTTTAGAACCACGCTCTATTGCTGAATCAGGTACGTGAGTGCAACTGTTACATTGTTTTTAATTGTTCATATGGAGCCATAACTAACAGTAAAGTAGAAGATTTGAGAAGGTCTTTTTTGGGGGTAGTGAGTTTTTTTGTGTGTTTTTGCATAAGAACAGAGCACTCTCGGGAATAAGTGTAGCAAGGGAATAAGTCTTTGGCTGCCCCACTAACTCTTCCCACTCTCCTTCCCCTTCCCCCTACTTCGACCCTCCCCCTCCACCATAACCCCCCACCCCACACCCCTGCTCGGGTGCTGACCAGACTGTTCAGCGCTTTGAGACGTCCTCCCGACGTGAAAGGCGCTATATAAGTGCAATTTTGTTGTTGTTTGAGGAGATGTTGATGTTGAACGGGTTGACTGCACTTCACTGTCTTTACTCTAAAGCTGTTAATAAATGGGATAAAGCTTTATTTGAAGTCACCTGTCACTGCCTGGCTGGAGTAGTCCAATGCCCTCGCTGCTCTCACCAGTTCCACCATACACCATTCCACCAATTAAGTTATAGTTGGATTATTAGAAAAACATAGCTGAAAAGCTAATATAATAACAAAAAAACCATAACATCCTAGTTTTCTTAACAAAATAAATTCATCTCACATTTATCTACCTGCTTTTCAATTGTGTCTGTATTAATCTGCAGTATCTTTGTTACCACTTGTCAAATAGACTGTTAATTGCTCAAAGTGGAGCTGTCAGCAGCATAGAAAACAATACTATTTTGTCAGGGCATTGATGAGGAGAACAAATAGAGTTGGTGTAAACCTTCTTCACCAAGTGAGCCCTTCCCAGGTGTTTGTGATAGGTGAATGGTCATGTTTCACCTCTTGAAGGCGAAAATTGCAGATCCTGTTCAGTTGAAACACCTCAAATGTCTTTTGGACTAAATAGCTAATAATAATAATCCTTGCATTTTATCATATCTTCAAGATAACTTAAAGCGTTTCACAGAATACAATAAGTGTTTAGATCTCAAAGTTACTTTATAATTGAACAGTTTGATTTCTCTTTGAGGTCTTTGGTTGCTTCAGAAACATAATTTGTTCATGTAGAACTACGCAGCACTATTGATTCTAAATGGAAAATTATTAGAAAAACATAGCTGAAAAGCTAAAGTAATCAATAAATGATACCAAATAAATTACTAAATAAAAATGATTGAACTACATAGACAGTTTCAATATGGAATCAGACCACTTGGCCCAATTTATCCTTGCCAGTATTTATACTCAACATGAGTGTACTCCACCCTTCCTCATCCCCTCTTACTCCTATATTCTTGTCTTCTTTCCATATGTAAACTACGTATCCATGTGTAATATCTTCAAGTTTTCAAATTCTTCACAATTAACACAGCCATCTTGATAGATTTTAATTATAACCTGAATTAATCAAATATTTTGAAATGAGGTTAATTAATACTAACGAATTTATTAAAAACATTTTATAATTCAGGAAGACTATGTTCCTACTAAACCAATCATTCTGCAGTTCATATATACAGCTGTTAGGTCTTTATTGAGCAAAATTAATTACAGACTTTGAAACACTGCCAGGTATTTCTTCTAATGGTATTTGGTTAAGATCTACATACCAAAAGTTACCACATCTGGGTTTAATACTCTGTGGCCATATGAATATTTTTTCCCTTGTTTGATTTAAGATTACACATAAAAGATCACAGAGAAGCATGTGGAAAAACTTGTCCATTAGATCAAAAGATTTTGCTTTCATGTGAAACCACTGACAAACAATATATTCACTGGCTGAGTGAGAGATTGTATCTTTTACACAGGTGGGCTTATTTGAAACACTTATTCATATAAAGGATACACAGCAGTGATTACCTTTCAAGATTTATTTTTTCTCCTCCGATTTTTTGGTCCTCCTTTCCTTCTCAATATCTCCAACCATTTTGTATTATGAAATTCAATTTCTACTGTATAATTTGTGACGTCTTCAATAAAGTTCAAGTATATTGAGTTGACACATTATTCTGCAACTTCTAAATAGTTATAAACACATTGGCATTTACTGGGCCTTTTTCATTTGGGGATTGGTTATAAAACAGCTAAAATTCATTTTGAAATCGTTTTTTGTTACATATTGGTAATATCTAGTCATTATCTGCAGAGGAAATTTGTACACTGGTCATTGCTGAAGCTTTCCCTGAAGATTCTGGGACATTTACTTGTACAGCAAGCAACAAATATGGCACTGTATCCAGCACTGCCCATCTCACAGTCACAGGTCCAGTGTTTATTTTTAATTATCGTTGTATTTGAAATTAAATTGGTAAGCATACTTTCGTCTATGAGACTGACTTTTTAGCAATTTTTAGTATATATGCAACTATATGCAGTTGTAGATTTAATCTGTTTTGAACAGCATTACAATATGAAAAGTTTAAAAACAAAAACACTTTAATAATAAGAATAAGAATCCTTGGATTTAATATGATGCATTTTATGTTGGGAGAACACTTCAAAGTGCACCACCTAATTTAGTGTAAAATTCAATGACTGCATTTTTTAGGTAAATGCCACCAGTAAAAAGACAATTAGCAAAGCTTGCAAATGTACTGTTTTTTTCATCCTAGTTTATTTTAAAGTAGCTAATTGCCGTGCAGGTCTGTGAACTCACTGCATTGGATAAATGAACTCCTGTGTGGAATAATAGAATTCACAACATCGATAGTGTTGGTTAAATCGTACATAAGATTGGGATAAGAAGATCATGATATTATGAAACCTCATTTTACTCTGTTGTAATTCAATTAATCTGACTGCACAATTCTTATTACAAAGTTTATATTCAATTTGAAACCTACAGCAGTAGCATTGTAATTTATATTTATTGTGCACAAAATAGCAGAAAATCCAACACTTTATTTCCTAAATTATATTTTGTAACTTTTTACAGGAATTGATGATGGCAATGCTATTAACTTGAATGCTGTGAGCACTGTGACTGTTGAAGCCATTGAGCATTCTGTGCCAGTCCAGCCAGACTTGAACATGTCAAAACCTACTGTCCTCCTAAAGCCCAAACTGGAAGGAGTTCTTGTGAACCACCATGATCATAAGCCTAAAGCTCGTTTGCGTGTGCACTTCAAACTTCCTGAGGATGATAGAGGAAGCAAGCCTACATTTGAGGATATGTTTGCTACTGGGCTTCATGCAGCAAATGGACAGAATATATTGACATCAGCACAAGTGCTAAATTCACCAACAAAAGAACCTCCACCAGTATTTGCCAAACCAAAACTGTGAGTACCTTCTGCCTGCTGTACTAGTGTCAGACACAGGTTGAATCCAAACCAACTATTCTACAATGTTGAGGTCCTACAGCAGTGCTCTGATTAATGCACACACACACACCTCACAACTGTGTTTTGAATGGAAGATTAACAGTGACTTTTAACCACCTACAGTGTTAAGTTTTCTTCACTCTGAATTCTTCGAGTCATAATACGGAAACCTTTGATCTGTGTTCCAAAACAAGGTAATGTAGTGAGAAATGATAACATTTCATAGATAATGAAAAGGCATCTTAGGAACTGAATATGTAATGATATTTCTGCAGCTAAGCAATACATTTTGAGGAGGTAGATCTCCCGCCACCCCACTCCCTCCAACCCATCATGTCCTATCAAAACGCACAACACCAATCCCAGCCATCAAGTCATACAGTGTCCTTCACCATAGAACACAAACAAAATGACATTTCCTATCATTTGTACAAAATACATTCTTTCTATTTGCATTTTGATTCACCTCCTGTTTTCCTCCATTTTGTTATGTCATTGCATCTTGTTTCATGTTTCTTCATATTCCATTTCTTGTCTTTACCCTTATCCTTTAATGTCCTGTTCTAAATTTATGTCTCATTTTTTTTCTTCCTGTTTTTCATTTGCTTTCAGTTTCAGTTTAACATATGTCCATTAATTGGTTAATGGTTCTTTTTGTTAGATTTCAGAAGGTTTGTAGATAATATATTAATTTGTATACAAGGGTTGAGGAAATATCTTAAGTTTTTATCAACAGCACTATGTGGCAAAAAGTTGGTGAATACAGCTGGAAGAATAATAATTTGTAACAACTCAAACACTGCAAAGCTAAGAAATATAGTATGGTTTAAAATGCAATATGTTTAAAAGGGGTCACACATAAGTCATAAGTAGCGACTTCAGCTGCTAATCAGAAATGTGTCATGTTGACAAAAGAGAACTGTGTCTCAATGCCTTCCACATTCACTTCACCCCTAGTTATGTAGTGTAAGTTGCATTAATCACAATTTTCTTTCATTTAAAACAAAACTTTCATTGAAAATTATCAATCTCCAATTTTCACTCACAATAATGCTGGGTTTTGTACTGAATGTTTTGCAGTGATCCACTGATTCACCACAAAGGAGGCAATATAAATCAGGGTTGAGGAGGTGGTTTCAGGAGAAGTTCATTTTCCCCACCCCACTATTGAAGTATAATTACATTGAGCATAAATCAAATGGGCCATGTTTCCCTTGATCTCCTGAAAAACTAGCAAACAGTCCGTTGAAAGGCCAAAGAATGTGCAGGCTGAAATACCTATTTTGAATGTTATTAAATTCAGTTATGAAACTGGCTATTTAATTTTAAAAATTGGAAGTTTCAGAATTCTTAGTATAACTGTAACAATGGATGTTAGCTCTTTAATGTCATCGCCCACCCCCTCTAACCCCACCCCATTAATATCATCACATATATCGAGCTTGCTGCTACACAGTGTTGTGAAGCTAGAAGCAAAGCTGTGTGTGTCTGTGGAACCATAGAGTGAGGTACTGTCCTGAGGAGAGGAGAAAGGGGAAGAGTACAAAAACAAAACAGTCATTCATTAGGATAAGGCTACATTGAAATAACATTAAAAAACAAACACACTCTTTAGGTATTCTGGCCTGAATGAAAGGAACTCAGAGAGGACAGTACATCACTACATGGCAGGAACCAAAGCTTTACTCCCAGCAGAATAAATCAGCACAGGGGTCAAATTGTTTGTGTCACTATCATATTGCTTTGAGTATTTCTTAATCATTTACAACTGAAATATAAATTGCATTTTATGGCACAGAAAATTAATTAATGTAGAGTTTGGGATTCATATTAACATATTAACATAATAATAATAATAATCCTTGCATTTGATATAGCGCTTTTCACATCTTATCGACGTCCCAAAGCGCTTCACAGAATACACTGTAAAGTGAATTGACTGTATATTTGTGGGCGAATTGTGGCAGCCAATTGCGCACAGCAGTGTCCCACCAACAGTCGTGGAGTGAATGACCAATTTTATTATTGTGGTTTTTTTGGACGGATTATTATTAGGCGTGTGGAGTAAGGAAACTTGCCCAAGGTTTCGCTCTGACCTGCCTGGATTCGAACACAGGTTTTCCCAGCTTGGTCTCCCCAGCTTGCAAGACAAGTGCTCTAACCACTAAGCCACAGGAGCTCCACAAGCTTCACTTTAATACAATGACAGCTACTCTCCCCTGGGAATGTGGTTAAAACTGGTGACACTGACTTATGAAGATGCCTTCAATTGGAATGGTTTCTAATGTAGAACATTTTTCAGGTTAAAGGAATCTTCTTTGAACAATACCCATGTTACAATACCTCATTGAATTTGTAATGTATAACTTGAGTATCAAATAATACTTGTGATTAAGATTCTTCTAGTTAATAAACATTCTCTGCAAATGTACAACCAAATATTAACCTAATTAATCTTCCACTGCTAAATGCAGAAGTGAAATTAAGAACAGCATATTAACCTCTTCAGTAGTCATGTTTGCATTGACTCATTACTGAATTGAAAGATCCTACAGTTGAATTGGTTATTCAAAAGAGATTGTACAAATGAAATCTATATATATCTGCTGTTGAGTTGAGAAGAGTTTTGTCAGTTTTACTTGGAAACAGGTGAGAACTAGCAGTATAAAGATTACACATTGGAGTGTTATGCTCCAGCATATTCTCACCCATTTCAGCGACACAACTCAACTTGATTGCTGAAGCACTGTGCTATAACGCATGGACAGGTTTGATTTATCTTATTATGATTCATTTTTTAATGAGGAACTGTAGAGTGATGCATGCAAACATGTGTCGATGTTCTTCATCATTAATACTTTGCATCAATTTAAATTCTGTGACATTTCTCATTTTCTTCTTTAAAAAAATCTTAACTAAAGTGCGTTTCTTTTCTGTCTAATTTGCTTTTCGAAGGCAACAAATGATATAAGAGATAGCATAACCTTAGGCTTGACTGCTGTAGATTCAAGCAATCAGTAGACGCCAAGTTGATCTCCAGATTAGGGATTTCCAGATCTGGTCTGGCCTGGCCATTAACGTGACAATTGAAAGGCTCAATGGTCTAATTTGGCTCCTCTGGTTCCTGTTTTTCTATGTTCCTTCATTAGTTTGAGCTGTATTGTGAATCAATTGTTTTTTAACTAATGGCATACACTCCAAGATGGGAATCCCTTTTGCATATATCTCTTTGAAACTTTTGAAGAGAGCAGTGTTGTTATTCTTATAAGGTTACTTTGGTTTTCTTTCCTTTGCTTTCTAACTAGCGAACAAAACTGAAGAGTTTGGCAACCTGGATGTTCTGGCTCCAAACTGAAATCTAAGAACTATTGCCTCCCCCTCTTTCTCCATACACTGTACAATGATGTTTTTCAGTACAACAGCCTTTCAATTTGCAACTTAGCCCACTCACTCCACAAATCCAAGTGCTAAAAGCAGAAGGCTGTCTGTGTGTCTCGTTAGCAAAACAATTTTGGAAACAAGTGTGGTTAATTAGAGTACGGTATTCAGGGGAGCGGGAAACCGTAACAGATTATCAGTGTCCTTGCAGAGAGCTGACTATTCTTTGCTTAACATTTTTTTTGCTTCAAACCTAGTTAAACATATGAAAAGAATCATCTGGATTGAAATTACTTTGAGGTTGAATGAAAGTATTCAGTGGATCAGAAAAAGTAACAGAACTAGTCGTTTTAAACCGTAAAACATTGCCATATGTTTGTATAATTATGCGTATACTGGGAATTATTTTCCATCAAGTATGATAGCAGAATTTAAATTCTTTGCCTAATGTAGTCAAGGGGGGTTTGGGGGTGGGGTGGGTGGGGGCGGGGGGTGGGGGGTGGGGGGGGGGTGCAATGTTCACACGATGAAGGAATACATTTGTCCTTTGTAAGTCTTTATAGACAGGTGGTATAAATAAGCGAGTTAGGAGTGGGTGAGAAGGTGATTTTATACATAGAGCACTTTTCTGCATATAACAAACAGTACCCCATTGAAAAACATACAGAAACTTGTGTGTTTGTTTGGAATACCTGTCTGCCAAAGCATAAATGGCTCTGAATACCTAAGCAACCTCAAGGTTGGTAGTGTTTGAGACCACGTAACTCCCATTTCCTGAAATGTTTTCCTTCAAAAATTGAGAGAGAGTGAGAATGCACGATCCTGTAAAAGGCATTCAAGCTGTGACATTTGATTTGATTTTTTAAAAAAAGTCATATCCCACATACAGTATTTGTGGAAAGTGGACAATTCTTTGTATTGCCCTTATACATTATGATTTACTGAAGAACAATAGTGATGTCAGAACCCGCTTTGTATTTTTGATTAATTGTGCAAAAAAACTTTTAAAATGGTCACATCTACAAATGACAGTCGAACAACAACAAATTAACAACAAATTACATTTATAGAGCGCCTTTCACGTCGGGAGGACGTCCCAAGGTGCTGAACAAAAAATCTTGCCTTTTGCTATCATAATTTTTATATGAAAGTTGGTCTTTTGATATGTTAGGCTTCCTCTGTGCAAATATTTTCCATGGCAGTCTGCAGTTAAGATCACAGTTTCCACAAGAAGTATTTCAACTACCTGACAGTGTACCCAACAGATGTAGACAGGAATAGTTTTCATTAAATCACTGGTGAGGTGGTAGGATTTCTCTGCATATTCTCCCACCTCATTAGGTTTATCCCTTCATGTCATAACCAATCTCTGGCCATAGACTAGGCAGTTAGCCAAAGCATTAATTGAACAGGCTGCTAAATACTTTCGAGAAAAGCCCTGAGATGTCTCACTTGCTGAGAATTCATCCCTGGTAAGACCTCATAAGACCAAGACACCAGTAAGAACCTCTTGCCGATGATGTGTACAAAATTAAAAATTCCAAACAGATCCCAACACAGGAGTTAATGCTCTTTCAATTATCACCTTCAAAAATAAACCCTATCAGTATCTGCCAGGTAACAGTTGTGGAAGGCTAAGATTCTGGATAAAACCATGGACTTGTGTTCAAAATATATTTTGAAACAATGTCAGACATAGTGTTAAATTACATTTCTTCCAGGAGACCTTCTTTTAATAGCTCTGAAAATAAAAGCTTCTCAAGCCTCCCTTTTGAGATCCCTAAATTTTGAGATCCCTCTATTAAGATGTTCAACCTCAGCACCCAGTTATTTCCATCATCACCTTTATGGTTCAGTATGAGGCTTTAATTATGAGACCTCATTATAGTATTGAATGGCTAGTTAGCCAGGACCTTATTGCAGCTGAACTGTTACGCACCGATATAGTTCATTATCGATCAATGTTGCAGTACCATTACACTACAGCCTTCTATTTCTGTTGTTAGTTGATAGTGTAAAATCTGTTTAGTGCCTTTTTCATCGATTAATTCAATTGATTTACATGGTCAGATTGAACGGACCTACTTTCATGTTTGAGAATTTATTATTTGACAAATGTACAATGGTGAAAAGAGAATTTCCACGTTTTTAAATAAACATTTCTGAAAATGTAGTACAACAACAAACAACGAAATTACATTTGTAGAGTGCCTTTTACATCAAGAGGACGTCCCAAGGCGTTGTCCCAAGACATCACCAGCCTTGTAGGAGGCAAGGGAGGGAGCAAGGCGAAGGAATTGTGAGATGGAATTCCAAAGCACAGGGGTAGAGAGGCTGATCAGGCGGGTCGGTCGGCAGACATGGAACAAGCCAGAGCCTTCAGAACGGAGGGAGCATACAGGTTGATAGGGGGCTAGAGGGTCAGAGAGGTAGGAGGGGGAAGGCTATAGACAGCCTTCAAATATGGAATTCAGTCATCGCTAGTTGTTACTGTTTCAAAATTGTTCAACCCAATCTTACATAATCTCTTCATTAGAGCATTCCAATCTACGCTGGAACGCTCTGTAGGATTAATTACCTAATTTCTCTGATAAGTACATAGAGTAATAACACATTTGTGAGCAAAGATTATGATCAGCTACTTTTAAATACAGTAAAGAGTACAAGACTTTATTTTCATCAACTATCATGAAATGTTCAGTGAAGGGGAAATGGGGAAAGCAATTTCTGAGACTATACAATTTATGTATTTTGAAATCCCTTTTTAGCAATGTTTTAGTTACTTTTATAAATTAATAAATCAACCTAACAATTTCATGACATTTACTTGGAACTAACTGGAAATATCTTAAAAGTGCAGAGATGTGTAACACCGAACAGTATGTAATTTTGATATGGAATAGTTGGTAACCCAGAGAGCATACACTCTTTAGACCATCTTCTAATCTAAAGTAATAACTGTCAGTTATGAAAAAAAAACTTGAAGCCAATGTGAGTTACTATGACTTTTAATCCCTGTTTTAGCATGTTAAAACAAGTAAAATGACTATGTTCAACAGTACTGTACTGTAATTATTTTCAGGAATTACAGATAACATATTTCATAATGTTTTCCACAGATGCATGTTGGTAATTCAGTGAGATCCCCTCAGGCTGTCCTTTCTATTCATTCATCTTTAATATGCTAGAGGACCTTGGCATGAATGTAGCTTTATTTTACTGAGTTTCTCTCTAACAATGAAAGTGGTCCTGATGGGAAATCTGCAGCTGCTAGTGCAGTTCTGGGAAATTAGAACATTTCAAAATGAATTGTACCTCTAAACTTTATCTAAAACCGAAAGTTCATTGGATGTGAGTGCTTTTAGTAAAATGAGGAACAACATATAGAGCATGTAGTGACATTTTTTTGTTGCTGATTCACGAAAAACACAATCTGTATGATTGTTGAGAAAAGAATTCGATTCAATCATTGATTGTGAAGCGCTCTGTGACGTTGTCTGGCATGGAGGGCACTATATAGATCCAAGTTGTTTGTTTGTTCATTTAAAAAAAAAAAATTAAACAGGGCAAAGAATGACCATCTCATCATCAACTAATTTAATTGGACTGTCTTAGTTATAAACTTTAATGATTAAATCGGAACAATTAGAAACAAGCGTGGAGAAATTTCAACTCGATCTTGATTAGCTTTTCTTTAAAAACCTGTAGCTCTGTACTTGGTTAGAGTGTTTTGGGACATCTCAAAGTTATAGCCACTGAACAAAAAAAGTTTCTCTCGTCTTATGAGTATATATGACAAACTCCCTTTTTAGATGGGTGGTTTTGAATTGCCAATATCAACCCTAAATTGGCATTATGATTGTTAGGATATCCTAGGATATCCTTAGGATGCTGCTGTGTCTGTCATCATCTGAACCATTATGTATAATCATTATTGTTATAATTTATATACTAAGGGTGCTTGTTATTTAGACTTTAGATGACTAAAGATAAATGAAAATATTGTAATGAATAAAAAGTATGGAATTACCATATCAATCACAACTATGGATGAAAGTTATCATGCAGATTATTCTATCATCTCATCAAAATAAAAAGTGGCAAAAGAAGATATTGATAATTGACATGTGAACAAAACATAAATATACAAAATTTAGTGGATTTCTTTGAAAGGTTTTCATGAACCTTCCAAATACAGCTTTTGTGCAATATGTTTCTATTGTTTTAGATTAATTTCATTCAGACTCCCTTTGCCACTGTTCATCTTCCTGTGGCTGTAACAGTTTGTGAAGGTGTCATCTTTGTTGTTTTGAGAAGATAATACATTTACAATTCAAGCAGTATCTGTCAAATAACAATTTCCTCCATTGGATGAAGAATCTTTCTGTGTTGTGTTCTTTCCAAGAGTCTGGCTAAGAATGTAAAAGTCAGAAAGTTCCAGTGATAAGCACCTCTGAGGGAAGAGAAGAGCTCAACTCAAGTCTAAACATGTATTCTCTTTGACTTCAAATTGTAGAGTGAAGAGATTCAAAACCTTCAAGGCAACGTAGGTTTTTTTTATTGTTCTAGGAATAAAAAGCTGCATGCTTCCATAGGGGCATATTTACAGCCACTAATTTCCAAAATGTCTGTGAAAATTCTAATGCAGCTTTACTCTTTTCGACTTACTGTTGAGCAGTTTTGAAGCAGACTTAATCATGTTGTAAATATACGAAACATGTGGCCCAACCAGTCATAAGCAGCCCTTGTCTTGCTTTCACTTTCCAGAGTGAGACATTAACTTGCAATATTCCAGAGCCATTCACTCAACTATTTAGGTCATCATTTAATAAAAATGTTAACACCTTTTACATTAAAAACACATAAATTTCCAACATCTTTGTATTCTGTTTAACTGTTTGATGGCAAAATAGATGTACTCTCTGCATTCAACTGCTTGTGATTGGTGAATGCTGATGATGTCTTGGGACAACGCCTTGGGGCATTTTCCTGATGTGAAAGGTGCTATACAAGTGTAATTTTTTGTTGTAGTTGATGTCAGACAGACTGAATTAGGGGGGTAGAAAATAGGTACAATTATGTATATGTTTGTATGTATGTACTGTATGTGTATATATATACAGTATATATACACATATGTATAGACATATTGTACATATAATAGTTGTGACTGAAGGGACATGTTGCCTTTCTGGAGCTATCTGTTACAGTTTTTAAGGAAAATAGTTTTCTCCTGTCTGTGGCAGAGGGTGCATTATGCTGATGCAGATCTATTTCCTGTCATGATTTTAGAAGTACATCTTTGTGCATGAGTTGAATACATAAACAGTTGTGGTTAGTGTCAGCAAATTAGGAATGTTCTGCCCTACAATCTATGTTATTTATCCCTTTTAACAAAACTGGAAATGGATACCCAAGGGAAAGCTGATTTAACAAGTCAACTATTGCATGGTTTCAGGTTATTGAAGGATTTTCCAAACTGTTTTCTCTAAGGTCACATTAACCAAGTGACCTCACATTCTTTTTAAATAGACCCTTGATGGTTCACACAAAGTGTAGCTGTTTGGGAAAGTTGTTAAGCTGAGAAAATTGAAGCTTTGTGATGTAGTCCACACCTCAGGTCATTGTACGTGCTGGAATAATTACCTCACAATAAATCATGCAAGATGCATCAGGTTTGCTCTATAGAGATTTAACAATACTTATTTGTACAATTGCAATTTGATGCCCAGAAATTACAAAGGAATTATTTGTACAGTATTATTGAGACAGATCAATTCTATATTAAAGATGATATTGGACACAATGTAGCAAATAGCAAAGTACGAGAATATTGACGATTAGTTTAAAAAGTAAATGAATGATAATGTGCTCTTCTCAGCATTGTATGTGTGTAACTGTGGGTGTTTTAAGAGAAGCTGAAGGGTCATGCTGCCAAAGATGCTTTCAAATGAATGACTCCTACAAATGTTGATAAATCTTTGAAACAACCTTCAACTGGAATACTGTGTAGTTAATACCTTTTTACAGCTACTCCAATGGTCTATTAAAACTACCCAGCAATAAATGATTGCTATACAGAATTCTGAAATGTGTTGAGAAAACAACATTCCTCACAGGAATACTTTGACTTAAAGTGATTTGTCTTCATCATCTTATGCGTATCTTAAAGAGTGGTCTATGTGCGATGGAGTTTCTTTGGCTAGGCAAACTGCCAACACTAGGAATGTCTTGGCTCCATTTTGCTGCATTTTTGTTTCATACTGTTACAATCTGGTAAAAGATTTTCTAGAAATTTTCATTTGTTGAACTATGATTTAAGATATATTTCATATTCTGTAAAGTTATATTCTACTTCACTAATTCTTCTATCCGGATTTCTGTTAAGTTGTTTCCAATTCTCACCACAAATCTCAAAGACAAAAAAAAACAGTAAATGTGATTAATATTTCAACCTGCTAACATTGTGTAATGTGGATGCAATCAGTGCCACACAGCTTAGTTCCTAATTCAGTTTGATGGGCTTATTGGATTTTCTACATACCAAAGAATTTCTACACAATCCTGGGATATAGGATTTTATTCATGTATGTTGGGATAATGAAATAAGAGTATTTGGCATTTCTGTTTTAAAAAATTCTAGTGTGTAAGTGATTTTAAAAAAAAGTAACACAATGGACAACACATCTGTACAATGTTGTTTGAGATCTGTTTGGAGTAAGATTGAGATATTCTTTAGTTGTGTATTGAATACCAGATTTTATTTAATTATTCTTAGAAGGAGATGCTACAGATAAGGGATGCAAAAATTAGTTTTTCTCATCATCAGTTATTCATGGTTTTCGTAGGCGTGAGATAAATATTGTCTATCACAGTATTTATACAAATACATGAGATGAGAGTATTGACTTTAACTTTCACAGCGCAACATTCTGATTTTTTTTTCTTGCCTCTGTATATCAGAAATATGAATGAAATTGAGTGAGTAGTAATTATGGACTCTTGCTGCGATCCAGTCCTGTGTTGATGGCTCCTTAATTTCACCAAATGTAGCCTTTTTTCAGGCATGAGTGGAGACAGAGAGTGTTGTTTTACTTGTGGAGGGTGGGGTAGAAAGGGCGAGGAAGGGGCATCACAACTGGCCCAGATTCTGTACTCTTTCCAACATATACAAGAGACTTTCCAGTAGGGAACGGCGATATATCGGTATATCGGTAAAACCCGATATGATTTTCATATCGGTATGCCAATATAGACATTTTAAAAATACCGATATATCGAAAAACGGTATATCGAGGTACAAAATCGGGATGCGAGCACATTCAACTACAAGACCCAGAATGCTCATCTCTATACACAATGCACAGACCGAGGTGCAAAGCCGCCATCTTGTATTCATAGTCCTCGAATACATAATACAGGTATGCAAGGGGTGGGGGAAGAGAGACGGCTGTGGGTGGGGGGGGTGAGGGGGAGAGAGACTGCTGGAGGGGGGTGAGGGGGAGAGAGACGGCTGGGGGGGGTTGAGGGGGAGAGAGACGGCTGGGGGGAGGGGGAGATAGACGGCTGGGGGGGGGGAGAGGGGAGAGAGACGGCTGGGGGGGGGGAGAGGGGAGAGAGACGGCTGGGGGGGGGGAGAGGGGGAGAGAGACGGCTGGGGGGGGGAGAGGGGAGAGAGACGGCTGGGGGTGGGGAGAGGGGAGAGAGATGGCTGGGGGGGGGAGAGGGCGAGAGAGAAGGCTGTGGGGTAGAGGGGGAGAGAGATGGCTGGGGGGGAGAGGGGGAGAGAGACGGCTGGGGGGGAGAGGGGGGAGAGAGACGGCTGGGGGGGGAGAGGGGGAGAGAGACGGCTGGGGGGGGGAGAGGGGGAGAGAGACGGCTGGTGGGGGGGGGAGAGGGGGAGAGAGACGGCTGGGGGGGGGGAGAGAGACGGCTGGGGGGAGGGGGAGAGAGACGGCTGGGGGGGGAGGGAGAGAGGGGCGGGGGGGGGGAGGAGATGGGGAGAGAGACGGCTGGGGGGAGGGGGAGAGAGACGGCTGGGGGGGGGAAGGGAGAAAGAGACGGCTGGGGGGGTGGTGGGGGAGAGAGATGGCAGGGGGGGGGAGGAGAGAGACGGCTGGGGGGAGGGGGAGAGAGACGGGGTGGATGTGATAATATACAGATAGATAGAGATGGGGGGGGATGTGAGAGAAGAGAGAGGGAGAGAGACATAGAGAGACACAGACAGAAAAACACAGAGAAGGAGAGAGTGAGAGACACAGAGAGAGAAAGATATTTACCTCCTGAGAAGATAGGCCCCGAATGCGCGCGCACCCGGAATGCGCGCGCGCGCATGCGCAGTACGAAGAACTGAAAATTTCGGTATATCTCGATATGAGCTAACCGATATATCCATATCCGGAAAATTCCCATATCGTCGTTCCCTACTTTCCAGTGATTGCTTGAAAGCAGTTAAGGACAGGAGCCCTGGCTGATTGTCTTTCTAACACAAGAGTACTGAAGCTAATGGCAAAATCACAACTGCTTCCCTGCTGAGATCAGCTAATTCAGCACAGACTGGGAATTAAACCTTCTCTCCCTTCATGTTACACCAGGCAGTGTTACTCACTAATTCATTCTATTTGCGGGATTTTCATTTACACTTAACATTTTTCAAAATGTAAAGTTAAAAAATAATGAGGGCCGTTGAGCTCTGAAGCAAGCAGTGTTGACAGAAGGATAGACATCTGTTGAAATATTATTTGACTTTATTTCAAATAAATGAAAACAAATGCATTGTAGGGGATACGGTTTTTCTGAAAACATGCACAGATGTGGAAACCGTTAGTTTGGCAGTTGCTCTGTTTTGGACGCACAAGTGCTAATCTAAACATTTAAGGCACAGCATGATCTTGCAATAAATTGGTTGTGAGTGTGTAAGGGGGGTGGGGGCAGAGGATCTTCCAGATGTAGTGTTCTTGATGAGTTATTCAAATAACTGTTTCATGCCTCCTGCTGCGGTTTAGAGAAATCAATTTGGATACATTTCTTTATATTTTATGGCTTTAAATTTTAATAGATAATTGGAACCTGTGAATACAACCTGTGTGTTTAAATATTGTATTTTTTTAACTTTGTATCTCATGCATTACCACTGAAAAGATTAATTGATAATGAACAGAAATAATAATAAAAATCCTTGCATTTGATATAGCACTTTTCACGTCTTCCAGACGCCTCAAAGCGCTTCACAGAATATACTGTAAAGTGGATTGTATATTTGTGGATGAAACGCGGTAGTCAATTGCACACAGCAGTGTTGCACAAAAAGTGGTAGATTGAAACAACCATTTTTTTTAGGTATTATTAGGCATGTGGAATAAGAAAACTTGCCCAAAGTTTTTCCCTGCCTGGAATTGAATTCGGGTCGCTTGCTTGTAAGGCAAGTGCTCTAACCACTGAGCTACAGTACTCTACAAATGTTTATTTATTAGAAAAATAACTCTAAATATTGTTAAAAACATAACATTACTTTTACCTGTGCATGTCTTGTTTATTTGTTTTCCCCCTATTCTGCCTTATCAATTTTTGGCTTTAATGTTGCTACCTAATTCTACAAAACTTATTTTCTTTATGCACCAAGAATGTGATCTAAATCTTCTACCTACCATCTGTCTCTTTTGAAGATTTTCTCCCATTTAATTTTTTTTTTTTTTTACGAGCTAAAAAAGTTGTTTTATAGGCTGGTTTTCAAGTCAGTCAAGAAGCCAGACATCAAAGATTAACTTGACCACAACATGGGGTTACCAGATCAATCTCCGATACATAAACCATGTCAACACCTGGAACCTGACTGCTAAAAAATGACCCTGAACCCAAAAGCACTGAACATGTAAACCCATTTGTTGCACTCAGGTTAAATAAACTCTGAGTGGAAACTATTTAACTCTACATTTAAATGTTTGGACAATTTGAGAACCTCTAACCCTAACACTGTAGTTTTTGTTTGCTTATTGTTTGATATAGGCGCTTGTTGTATTTAGTGAAGTTTTTAGTCTTCAGATAGTTGCACTATATTTATGTCATATGTATGTGCTTTGACATGAACATTGTTCAGGATATGCTATCTTTTTTGTGTGTGGTATTTCCAAATACAGTACTACACAAATAAAAGAGGATCCTTGAAATATCCTACAATGCATACAATATCAAATGCAAGGATTATTGTTTTATTATATTAGGTGAAAGAAAAGCAAAATTGCTCCTTTAGGGGAGAAAATTGCAGTGAAGAGTGCAATATAAATGCAAGTTGTTGCTACTGTTTTAACTATTGGCATATACTATACCGTAATGTAGTTGCTATATAACTGCAGGAAAGTGTTCATGCAAATGGGAGGTAGGTGTACTGTGAGTTTGATGTAGAATTGGAATGAGAACTCCTTTTTAGAACTCTTAAACCAGATTGCCCTGGCTTTTATTTTGAAACGACGCAATTGATTTGAACAGTAGCACAGAGCGGCTCGGAACACTCTGGTGGAGCTGCAGGAACACATTTTGCAGTCTTCCAGACTGGCAGCTTTGCCAGCGGTGCAGTGGATTTACGCGTCTTTAATCCTTCATTGAGCATAAGATCATAAAACTCTTATGTGGCCTGATGTTTTCATGGAGTAGCTCATAAGCTCAACGAGTGAAAGGTAAATGGTTAAGTTTGCTTTCAAACAAAACTTTCTTAATTGTATTCCCATATGTCAAATTATTCATTATTTTGTTGCTATCCCTCTGGTGTAGAATGAGTTTGTCAGTTTAAAATCTCCTTCAGCGATATAATTTGTTTGTTTTTAACGAACCATTTTGACTTGTGTTTCTGCAAGATGGGCTGTCTTTGATAAGCGATAGAAAGGAATCAATAGCAGTTTTTTTTTAAAAAAAGTGTTTATTTGGAAATAAATTTAATATTCGATACTCATTTCTAGTCTAACTGTATACCCAAATCCAAAAAAGTAAAGGTTTTTTTTATGACTTGTAACTAGAAGAAGTTGAATGTTTTTGTAGTGTAACAGTGTGTAGTGTGTTATTGCTATTTCAGATTTATAGGGAAGCAAGAGAACATTTATGTGTTCAAATGGTAACAACTAGCCTAGGGTTTGATTGTTGAACCAAGCTGCCCCTCATGTCTGGTTAGAATAGTTTAGCTCACTAATGAAGTAATGCATTGCTGAACCTCACTTAGTCCCTTTTTTTAAAATAAAATCTTATTGCATGGTTCATATTACTCAATCGTCCCACAAGGGGATGTTTTTATACTTCTATATAAGAAAACATGTCAAAGTGCTTTAATCTTTTCTGACGAGATTATACTACAGTACCAAATACATCACTGAATAGTTCACTTTATTAAGAGCCTCTAACAACAACCAGGCATATTTGAAAAAGATGGAAGGTTGGAATTTTGGTTTAAAAGTCAGGTTTTTGTCACCTACTCCATGAACTTTCATGTATCTATGCCTGCTGTGAAGCTAAGTGGAAAATAGCTGAGGAGAGGAATTTGTTGGTGCTTTTTAAAGTCCTGCACTGACGTTTCACTTCACACCTTCTACTTAAAGAACTTATTGTAAAACAGGGTTAAGTGAAGAAACTGATCCCCATTGTAGTCTGCCTGCTCATCTCCTCAAGATTAGCATCTATCTGCTTCCAATCCTTGTCACTCCTCTTGTTAAGCAAATAACATTCTGTTAGTGTTGAGCTTTTTCTTCAACGTAAATACATTGCTGCGTCCAATTGGAGGTCAACAAGACCGATGCCCTCCTGCTTGTCTCCTGTCAGCACCTCCTTACCCCAAGTGCTGACAACATAATTATTCTCTGTCCACCTCACTGAGCCAGTATAGAAACTTGGTTAAGTTCTGACGAAGGATTGTAGATCCGAAACATTGACTCTTTTTCCTTTCTTCATGGATGTTGCTTGACCTGCTGAGTTTCCCAAGCAACTTCTGTTTTTGTTTTAGAAACTTGGTGTCTTGTTCGACCCTCAACTGTCTTTTAAACCCCACATCCATGCCATGACTGGTTCTGCCTTCCTCCACCTCCATAACATTGCCCTTCTACCCATCAAGCTGTTCAGATCTTCATCCATGCCTTCATTAGTTCCAGGCTGGACGATGCTAACTCCCTTCTTGCCAGATTCCCCAACTCTTCCTCCCACAAGCTGCAGATTGTTCAGAACTCTGCAGCTCATGTCCTCTCCTGTACTAAGCTCTGTGATCTGATCACCCTCTGATACTCAACCGACCTCACCGGCTCCCCATCCTCCAGAGAATCGAGTTCAAGATCCTTGTTTCCATCTTTAAAATCCTACCATGTTCTTGCTTCTTCCTACCTCTATGATCTATTAAACCTTTACCAACCTGGCTGCTCTCTCCACTCAGTGGGCACTTAACTGCTCCACATCCGTGGTCTGGCCTTCAGCCTTTCAGGTTGCACCTTTGGGCACTCCATCCAGGAGTCCCTCCTCCTCCTCACCCCTTCCCTTGCTGCCTTCAATGCCAGTCTCAAGACCTTCCTCGGATGAATGTAAAGTAATTTACCGAGTTATAATTTAATAAATTGCGGTACTTTGCAAAGTGATGTGCTGTAATCCTTGGTTTAAATTTTTTGTTTGTTTTCATATGAAAAATTGCTTGTAATTGTTCGAGCCATTTATAAATAAACTAATTAGCCTGAGCTTCAGATTTTTAAAAGAAGATTTTTTTAAAAATCTCAAAAGAAGAGCATACGGGAAGGCTTTCAGTTATACATGTGTTTGAAGCGTATAATTTGGAGCAATTATCCTGTAACATTTACAGAGTCAAAATTTAGAAAAGCAGTTACTGAAGTTAAATTTAATACAAAGTGGATTAACAACAACAAAGATTGCATTTGTAAAGTGCCTTTCATGGTGGGAGGACATCCCAAGGCATTGGACAGTCAGTGTTTCAATTACTTTTCAAAACAAATACTGGTTACAGACTAAAAGGCCTTGTGAGAGGCATTAATTTACAACATAGATTATGTCAGATTATGAAAAAAAAGATGTGTGTGTCTCATTTAAATAATTTTTTTGTTTCTTTACTGATTTCAGCTGCATCCTCAGTCTGGAACATGTTATGAGACTGAACATTGAGATAATTTTATAGGGATATGAATGAAATGGTTGTTAATGATATGTTTAATCAGATTGCAGAGTCTTCAACCATTTAATTTATGGAAAACTAGTTGTTTAAATATATCCTGCCAAATAAAAATATATTGTAGCTCAGGGTAATACAGAATATTTGTTAGTGCCCAATATCATAGTGTGTGAAATTATTACTCCCTCTAACTATTATCTGGCTACTATTCTGATATATCTTTCATAGAATTGGGTAAACATGAATAGCCTATCATATTGGTGACTGCAGTTGTGTATCTTGTGACAATTACTGTAATGCATTCAAATGTTTGCATTTTTATGAACCTAGAATATGAATCCATTTTGCTGATTCTATGATTCTTTGAAGCAAATAATAATTTAATATTAAAGTTTTAAAATATTTTCTGCCTGCCTACAGCCAGGAAACCAAGATCACTGTGCACACATTTTAGTTTGCCTACAAAATATACAGTCAGAACAGTTCACAGTAAAATCCTGTGGGGTTTTTTGAAACATCCTCCCAACAAATAAAGGCTATATTGAATGTAAGGATTATTATTATGTTATTACAATTTAAATCACTCTGTAGAGATAAGCGCTTTGGGACGTTGATAAGATGTGGAAAGCGCTATATCAAATGCAAGGATTATTATTATTATTAGAGATAGCTGCTAAGTGGTTTTTAGTGATGGATTAGCCAGACCAATAACACTGCAACATTACTTATGATTGGATGTTAATTTTCTTTGGATGTTTGAACTTCCTAAAATAGCTACTTTTCGTAGGAAGTTGATATGTTGTTATTATTATACAACTGCATCACTTAGCACATCTTTGCTTAACACAACTAGAGATAAGTGATTCATAAAAATAAATTCAACTGTTATCGACTAGCAATTCTTAGCGTTTGTTTTCATTCAACTCAAGGAAACACATAATCATGTGATCTAAAAGACAGATGTTATTTTGTTCACCCATGGATAATGGGCTGGCTCTTTGAGCTCATGGACTACTCAATTATTTAATGCATAGGGTGTTGGTGGTTGAGACAAGGGAACATGAGTAGACAAAAAGGCTTTTATCTAACTTCAAATGTAATGGGTTAATGTTTAGAGTTAGACTATGCATTTACATCAAAGTTTTTCAATATTTTGATATGTTTAAAATGTTACAAACAACTGTCATTTTTTTGCCAGGTTAAATTTCATTTTCGAGTCTTAATGTTGTGTTGTCATCCACAAAAAAAACTTTTTTCTTCATTTCACTGGGAAAGATAAAATCATGCAATGAGAAAACCTGAACAAGATGGGAGTACTCAAAGTGTGTTTGATAAGGATTTCCTTACTTTACACTGCGCATGGGGAACTTACAATTCTTAAATCTTTGATATTTAGCTCATTACGCTTCAATATCTTTTGAAGTGATTGACCTGGGAATTGATAAGTACTCAGTAGAAGAGGGGAGATCTGTTTACAGTCAATTCTTCCACTGTGCTTTATGGGTCTGCTTGAGGCCTTTGTGAACTAGCTGCACAAAGCCAACTCCCACACTTGAGTAAACACTTGAGTGGCTTTCCTGTGGCTTAACCCATAAAATATATCTGCAAGTACTCAGCCTGGTTTCAAAGTGTAATTGTGCATACACTGAATCAGGTCAGAGCCAATAAAAAAAAACTTTGTTAAAAGCCAAATATTTCAGTTATCATACAGTCTAGCCAAGCTTCTCCGAGAATTGTCCAAATATGAGCAAAAGCAATGTGTGTAGCCTGCAGTTTGCAGCTTGTTATTCTCTCTTGTAATACTCTGTAATCATCAACTTCCCATTCTGTTGTTATTAGCTTGTTAAACTTTCCATGATTTGTGTATACTCTTCTAATGTATTGGGACCCTAAAATAACAACATGCAATCTGTAACATAAGGCTTTTGTGAATTGCTTTGTGATCCCTTTGAGGCTTTGGAAGATACAAGGAATTCACCCTGGTTACACTACAACAACAAAATTACATTTGTGTAGAGCGTTTCACGTCCGGAGCCTTCTGAGGCATTATTTGTTTAGCAGTGGTGTGAGCACAGATCACAAGATTTGTTTTGATGAAGTCAGTTTGGCCTATTTTCTCATCCTTCCAACATACCCACCTTTTCATCACAGCATCAAGCTGTTTTTCACATGAGTCTATTGTCCTGGCTTCAACTATCCTTCCTGACAACTTGTTCCCATCATTAATTACCGTCTGGGTAAAGAAAAGCATCTAGATATCTGTCCTGAAATTGCCCTTTGCAACTCTAAACCTATGTCCTTTCTTTTACTGCCTTAATGAATCCTAAAGAATTGTTCTCATTTTTTTTACAATGCTATGTGTCTGTATAAGGTCTCCTCTGAGAAGTCTCATTTCAAGACTGAAGAGCCCTAGCTTGTCTAATTATTACTCATAGTTAATTCCTCCTAGAGATTATCTTCAATTGTTTTCCTCTTACGTCTTACATTGCATTTATTTGTATTAAACTCCATTTGCCATTTATCAGCCCATAATTTGCATATTCTATGAAGCTCTCTTTGCAAGACCTTTGTTGCCCCCCCTATAATTCCACAGTACCCCCTGTGGCTATACATCTTGTTCAGGTCACTGTAAAATTCTGTACCCTATATATGCATATTCATTCACAAAGTCTCTGACTGCTGGTGATATTTCTAATGATGGAATCAATCTGACAGAATAGTCCACTTTGTTTTAATGATACTGAAAAAACCCAGCTGCTTGGCATGAGTTTTGAAAACATTAGAAGTGAAATATGAAAGTCATTCTGCACCACAAACTAGTATATTGAAGCTTGTAAGCAGTGTTACTGAGCTGTAAGAGCATCTTTGCAGGTAGTTTTGCTATTGGTGGCAAACATGTAATTTCTGAAATCAGCACCATTATTCTACGTCTTTGTTACAAAACAAAAGATAGTTTATTATCAGTGCTAAAAATGCAGTGGATATGGGCACTAAACACTACTGAATTATTTACCTCTGTTTCAGGTAACTGAATACTGTACTGTACAATATATACTGTTGCATGATAGGCAACTATTTTTAGTTGATTGTAATAAGACCAGAATAGTGCAGGACCATGCTTTTGGATGACTATAAATTAAAGAAGTAAACCTATGCTCATAAAATCCAAGATTGATGGGGTAAATGGGAACAGCACTGCCCATGTTATTTGATATGTAGATGTATAATTACCTCCAAAAAGACACTCACTGAACGTGACAATAAATTGATCAAGTGCTTACAGATGTTTTGATATTATAAGTACTATACCAGGAAAAATCAAAGTTTTATTTATTTTTATGTAACTACGATACAATGTAGTTTTCTAAGAGAGTGTTTATGGCATATGCCAGTACAATTCTATCGTAGCAGAAGGAGCTTTGCAGATGCTTTTTGTTTTATTTCCCATTCTCGACTGACTGCCACTCAATCTTTGTGAAGCACTCTGCGAAGTTCTCCCAACGTCTTAGGGGTATATAAGTGTAAATTGTTTGTTTGTGAGAGAAGTTTGAGAGTGTCACGATTGAGCAATTGAAGCATGTAATGAAACAGTGCTAACAATCAAATGGTGTTCAATTGTACTCAAACCATGTTGATTATCATGAGTGCCACTTGGTGTACTTTATTATATTGTGCTACATCGAGGATCAGCAGGTAAAGCCCTAAGAATAAGAGTACTTCACTGTGTTGAATTTGATTAAATTGCAGGGAAAATTTTAGTTGGTTCAAATTGCATTGACTAAACTGAAGCATACTTTATTATTGCTTTGTGGCCACAGTAATCCATTTTCATTGCTTGAAAATTTGATCTCCTCATCTTATTATAAAACTTGCTCTTTCTTTGAAAGCTCTATATTTTTGTATTATGAGCCAGCAAAAATATTTAGCTGGAAATATATACCTCTTCTTGAAATTATTTGGGGAGAAAATACTGAGAGTTACGGTGATTATAATGAAATAAACATTGATGTAATTCATCATTTTTCTGCAGTTAGTAACTGGTCTGCATCTGTCCAGATATTTAATTGAGTTGACAGATTGCGTGAAATATTGCATTTGTGGCCATATTAACTTTCAGAACTGAAAACCATATGTTCTGAAACTAGTTTTATACAAGAGATTTTGGAAATATAGGAAAAATAATACTAAAGATTGCAGGTCAGCCTAAAATACTTTATTTGAAGAGAGCCCCATGCTTTTTTGCTTGTTGATTTGTCATGGTCAATTAGTCTTAGTCAGAAGGAAACCCTTTAATTAATATCTAGTAAGGCAATTTACACAAATGTTTAAATCAGTTATTGTGATTAACTACTCATCGTCATCCATTACTCCACTTCTACTTGTTATTAATGC
This sequence comes from Hydrolagus colliei, assembly GCA_035084275.1. NCBI lineage: Eukaryota > Metazoa > Chordata > Chondrichthyes > Chimaeriformes > Chimaeridae > Hydrolagus > Hydrolagus colliei. Next base: position 10,339,501 of record CM068748.1, read on the forward strand.
ATCATCATATTTCTTCTGCAGTGATCACGTCCAGTTACAACAACTACACAACCAGGTCCTGCTTGAACAACAGCAAGAAGCTTCAGTGCAGCAGCCATCACCGCAGTCTCCATCCCAGTCCACCTCATTTCCACCTGAGTTTCCGTCAACTATGAGTGTTGTCAATTCTGCTTCAAATCTGTCAGGGCAGCAATCCACATCTACATCAAAGTCCACCCATTCTCAGACTTTTAATTATGCCAGGCCAAAGCAGTTCATTGCTGCTCAAAATATCACACCAGCCATTGTCAGTAATTTTTCACCATCACACTCCCCTCTGCCTATAATACAGAAGCAGCCAAATGAAGAAAATTACTTTGGATCTGCATTAGCACCAGCAACTCAGTTTACATTTACCAGTGCATCGTCTCCACTGCCGCACAGTTCTCCTACCACTAGTTTACCCGGAGGATCTATTTCTCCCCCTTTTCCTCCACGACCACATTATCGTCCTCGGGTAATATCTCCAACTCACAGCAGTTCTTCTCCCAGTCCAGTTCAGGACCCAGTGGCTTTCCTCAGCTCTGTGCTTCCATCACTGCCTTCTCTACCAACTACCAATGCCATGGGTCTTCCCAGGAGTGCCCCTGCAGCGTAAGTGTCTGTTCAAAATAAACTTGTGGTCACTATCACAGTCAAATAAAAGGGGAACTTGAGAAGGAGTGGGTCAACGCTCTCTATTTGTAAAATACTATTCATGTATACTATACATTGTCTGCATTGAATACAGCCACATATTGTATGCAATTATTGTATGTAGATTGGACTCTTACAATAAATTTATTTGTCAAATAATCATAGAATAGACTTTGGTGTCCATACTTTTATTTTACTTTTATGCTGAATATGATACTTAGCTGTCAACATAATCATTTCATTGCAGTTTACCATGGATATAAATTTATACTGAAATAATCCAATCGTGTATTAAAATCACTAACATCAGACACACATGCAATTTTCTGCATAATAGTGAGAGATAAGCTAGACTTGTCATTTGTGATTGTTTTGTCTTCATTGAGTTGAATGAGGTATAAAACATAATTTTTATTTACTTTTGTGCTGAGTTTCATTTCTAACTGCATCAATGTGAAATTTTCTTATCCAGCATCAGAATTGTTTATGATCTCTCTGAGTAGAGATGCTGCTAATTAGTAGAAAACGTTTTGAGCTGTGGACCCACATATAGTAGTACAGTAACAGGCTGAGACCAAATTGATTTTATATGTTTCACAGAGACACACACGTGTTCTCTTGTCACTGTGAGTTATATTAAATTTGGGTTCCATAATTGAAATGGGAGTGGACTCTCCCAGAGAACTTTCTAAGTACTGAACTTCAGCCAATTTGGTTCTGACGAAGGGTCATGGACCTGAAACGTTGACTCACTTTCCTTTCTCCATAGATGCTGCCTGACCTGCTGAGTGTTTCCAGTGAATTCTGTTTTTGTTTCAGACTTCCAGCATCTGCAATATTTTGCATTTAAAAAAATATATGGCCAATTCAATTCTAGTATCTGTAATGTAAATTTATAAACTGTGTATGTCTATAGAATATTATAAACCAAATATTCTTCAATCTTGCCTAATTAGAAATGCTACTTTGTTTATACATGCAGTTCTCCACAAAGTATCTTGAAGAAGGCTGTCACATCTCCTCGAACATCTTCTGACTATGATATACGTGACAGCAAGAATGCCGTTATGTTTGACCTAGAGAGAAAGCTACGTTTGAAAGATGATGTTTTCCAAAATGGACAGCAGGTGAGATATTTTATATAAAATGGGTGCCCTGCAAAAGATTTTTACTTTTTAAAAAAAAAGTTTCATTGGCATTTCCAAATACTGTACATTCTATATACACCAACAACAATAAAATTACATTTGTGTAGCGCCTTTCAGATTGGGAGGATGTCTCGGTGTGTTGGACAGTTAGTATTTCAAAGGTGAGGTCGGGATCGGAGATGGTGGAGGGAAGGGTGGTGGGGGCGGTGGGGGGGGAGGGGGGATAGATGGCATTGCCAAAGAGGAGTGTCTTGAGGTGGTACTTGAAGGAGGCTAGGGAGGGGCTGAGGTGGACAGCTTGCAGAATTGCAGGTTCGGTAGGGGATTAGGAGTTCACTAAGGTAAGGGGCCATGGAGGGTTTAAAGGTGACGACCAAGATCTTGATCACGCTTTATCATGTCTCTGAGATATCTCAAAACACTTCACAGAACTTACTGTAAATTGAATTGACAGTGATTTGAATTTTGTGAACAAAATTGTTATAAAACATAAAATATCAAAACATTGTTTTAAAATGTACGATTATGCAGGGTTTGGGAAAATTCATAAATTCGGTCTTCGTTTGGAAGGTTTTTTCAGAAACCATGGCTTGAGGCTATGAGCTCCAAATATTCTAACAAAAAGGAAACATGTAAAAATAATGCTACAGAACTATTAAAGCCATCTGATTTAGGTTTATAGCTATGTACTTAGTATTTGTATGTAATCTTTGAGAATATTTATGATGCATTAGTAGTTTAAGCAATAACCAGCTCTATGTTTATTGAAAGTGATACTTTACTCATTTTCATTATGTTTATTGCTAGTGTTCTAATCCTCTGCTTTCCTTCAATAGAGATTGACTTATGAGGATAAATTGGCCCGCAGATTCCTTGGACCAAACAGTTCTCCATCAGTCGTTAATTATGGTGAGGTTGAGGAGCATGCAAAATCACAGGTACAACACACTTTTCCGGTTATGTTTATTAGATAACTTTGTCTTTGCTTGCCTGTGAATAACACTTCACTACATTCCACCTCAAAATAGCCAATTATAAAAAACCAACAAGTCAAAGGCATTGTGGTGTCCTGTAGATGAGTGATTAGAGCTCACAAGGACCTGGGTTCAATTCACGGCAAGGCGAAATGTTTCCCAGCAGGGCATGTTTCCTTCCTCCACATGCCTTGGTTTCCCTCGCAGTAAGTAGGAACCAGGTTGTTAGTCAATTGGCGGATCCAGGGATAATAATCCCTTCAATAAAATAGTAATAATTCGGTCGCTCAATTCACGACTGTTTGTGGGACACTGATATGCGCAATTGAAAGTCGCGTTTCACTCACAAAATGTGCAGCTGATACACTTTATTATGCATTATATTCTGTGAAGTGCTTTGAGACATCTCAAGGATGTGATAAGGCACTATATCAAATATAAGGAATCGTATTATTACAAACAAATTACTGTAATAAATCAATGATGTTTACTGTAATAAAATATTTAGCAATTGTTCATTCCATTACACAGCTAATCTGCACAGTATGAAATAAAACTCTGTAATTATTGCTAAGTTAACATGCTTGTGTGAAGTGGTGCGGATGGTGCAGGAAAGGTGGTGTGGAGGCTTCTTCATTAATATTTTCCCTACTCTCCTGAAACATTTGACTCATTTTATCCCTTTTAAATAGGCGTTTGGTTCCACAAGCATGGAGCTCTCTTCAATATTTTACCAAGTGGCTATTGTTCATGTGTGAGCTTTCACAGTGAGTGTCAGCAAACTATTTAACCACAGGGACTTGGCAGCTGAGTTCAATTCTGTCCTAACCCGACATTCACTCACTCAAGTGGATCAGTGCACAGTGTGCTCATGCACTAGATTTTAGTTAATGGTGTTGGTTGTGAAAAAGCAACCAGGAGCTTATTATTCCATAATAATTCTATTGGAAAGTGACATTAGTCCATTTGGTGATCATGCAGAAAACATTTCTTATTTGTAGCTGAAGGTTGCATCCATGACTTAAGAACAATTAAGTAATTTCGATGGAAACTATTGACAAAGTTACAATCCACCATTTATTAAACTCTTTTTACCCCTACAGGACTTTAAGTATCTGATAGAATCAACTCGCAACAGTCTTGGTCAACAGCAGGTTAAGTCCAAAGCCATGTTTTATTCTTCTTTTACAGAATCTTTCTCATTGTTCTTTATTTTAACTTTACTATACGTAGTACTGGGGCATATTGCAGCCAACTGCATGTAGTAGCAATGTGCAAACTCTGTTGTACTACATGTTATGAAGCTTCAGTTCACATTTGTGAAAACTGTAGCTGTCTTTTGGAGATGAAGTATTTGGGGAGCATTCAATCTTGGAATTGCAATAGTGCTTGCCTGATTCCCAAGGCAGTCATCAGCCAAATGTAGCATGCTGTCTCCCTGTTGGATTTCTAAAAGGTCATTTGTGTTCCTCTGACTTTCTCTTGGACTATCTTTGCTTCTAAATACAGAACTTCTGTTTATACATTGGTTCAAAAATGCATCTTAAATACATGGTTCTGCCAATAACTGTTAGGAGCCTCCGATTCAATGATTCTACCACTAACTTATGAATAAAACCAAGTAACAGTGTAGTTATCATTCTTTTCCCAAAGTGATTGTAATTTTGTTGTTGTTGTAATATCATTCAAGGAGATGTGTATTGCACTAGAGGTCGGAGTATATCACTGTTTTATGTTAAAAGACTATTAGAACCCCATATATTCCCCCACCACCATCGATGTTACAGTTCCAATTATGTTTGTAGTTATACATTTAGAAAATTAAATTTTCTGATATTTAATTTATAATTGTAACTTTTTTCGAAAAGTTACAATTATATTTTCTTTGAAACCGACAATTTTTTAATTGCTTATACTTTGTTCTTAGTTCAAAGTTGTTGATATTTAATTTTTTAGTTACAAATCAGATGATTTACATAAATTTTCTCCTGTAAATTTGCATAATTTGATTATATAATGACTTATTTTTCATATCAATTTGAAAGACAAACTGATTTTCAGAACATGAAGTGCATTCTTCAATGTTCTAGAGCCTTTCCTATTAAGGTTAGATGAAGAATATCTTCAATGGCTGCTGTTTGCTAGTAATGAAAAACAACTTGCTTATATTATGTGCAGTATATGGGAATAGGATTAGTGGTTGTATAGATGAGTTTGAATTTATGAAAGGGTAGGTTGTCGAGAAATAGGTTTGAAGAGCCAATGTTATTTTGCTGTGCTATGTTGTGTTCCTCTCCTCATACCATGACATTATCAAACGATTCAGTGCTTCTTGAGATGAAATGGGCAGAGAGGGAGGCTCTCGTAGTTTGAAACTACTGACTCATAGTTTGAAACTCACAATGGGGCTGTTGTTTTCTTACAGTTTTGAAGCAACATTGGAATGCAAATAAGCAATACTATTTTTTTATATATATATATATAGCATTTTAAATATAAACTGCTGTTTATAAAATAAAATGCTGTTACATATGGAACAGATTGTATTTGCCTCCACTAGGCAGGCAGCCCTCTCATTATTTAAATTATTAAAATTAAATTATTTTAATCGGTAGTCTTAATCAAGTGTCTAAATAATGTATTCTAAAATATATTATCATTATATCTTTCATTCATTTCATTCTAGTACTCAGAGAAAAGCTACAATTATACTTTCTTTGAAAACTGACAATTTTTTAATTGCTTATATTTTGTTCTTAGTTCGAAGTTTGACAACTTTGAAGAGTACAATGTGCAAGCTTTTTTCCCAACTAAGTGAGAGGCAACATCAAATCAACATCATTCTGGTTGGGCAACAAAGGAGCAATTCTAGCTCAGAGCTTCTTTGCAAACATCTGGCCAGCAATAACACACATGCCTTTCAGATGTTAAAGCTATTAACACCTGTGATATATTCAGAACTGGATCTTTAATTGTCAATGGTTCATCTGGTTCAGTATCTGAATAATTTTAGATACAGTATACACACGTACACACATGAAAACCACAGACATGATAGATACATCAGGGGCTGCAAATCTACAGCAGACCTAAACAATACAAACCAAAAATATTTTAATTTGATGCCGACATGTTAGATTCTACCAGATTCTTATCCAGCATTGAGTTCTCTTAAATATGTCAAAAGTTTTTAGCAACTTTAGATGCATTTGTTAGCCAATATATATGCATCCTGAGTTGCCATGTCTGAATGAATCGTGTTCTGTGTTAATATAAGTTGCTAATTCTGCTCTTCAGCTTTATTATGTTCTTTGTCATTGAGGTCTACTTTTACCTTTTATCAGCTTCTTATTGATCAGCCTCCTTTGTACTTTGCATGTGATCCTTCTTACAATATTGCCTCAGTTACAGGTAGTGGTGCTATTTCTTCCAACAGCCTGTGGACTGGATTGCACTACAATTTTTCTTCTCAAATTCTGATGCAAAGAAAACAATTTGTGGCATTTATGTATTCATTAATGAGGGTGTTCATAACGTTTGTGGGAAAATTTATGTTTCTAGGAATATAAGGTGTCTAACTTTGAACAGAGGTTGATGAATGAAATTGAATTTCGTTTGGAAAGAACACCTGTGGAGGAATCTGATGATGAAATACAACATGAAGACGTCCCTACAGGAAAGTGCATTGCACCAATCTTTGACAAGAAACTCAAACATTACCGAGTGGTTGAAGGATCATCAGTGACATTCAGCTCCAAAGTTGTGGGAATACCAGTACCAAAGGTAGGCCTTTGATATCTATGATACTTAAACTCTCAGCAAACATAACTGAATATTTTTGTTAAGCTTTTATCTGTTTACTAAAGATTGTTGATTCATCTTTAGATTATGGTCATTAATCATTTTCTAAATAATCATAAAGTGCATCTATGCTTCCTGCAATTAAACAAATCACAACAGTGATAATAATGATCTCTGGCATTTTGATGCCTTAGGTTTATTGGTTTAAAGATGGAAAGCAGATCTCCAAGAAAGATAAACTTATCAAGATGAAGCGAGAAGGGGATGGTGTGTGCTCACTCTATATTAAATCAGCTACTACTGATGATGATGGAAACTATACTATTATGGCTGCAAATCCTCAGGTAAGAAACTAAACTTTTAAAACCATGTTCTCTCCATAGCTGTGGAGTGCTTAATTCTTTTAGATTTCTTGTTTGGAAAAACTGTGTTTGAACTATATGATGTGAGTGGTACCTTTTGAAAGTATGATGTAATGATGTTTACTGTAACTACAGGTTCTTCCTGGGATAAATTAGTCTTTTATATCTTATAGTGTTGGACATGCATAATTTAATTTCATTAACAGTGCATTCTACAGAGCTAAGGTCAGAACAGATGGTAATCTGAATGTGTTGGCTTGTTCTCTGCTTTATAGGGAAGGATTAGCTGTTCTGGTCACCTCATGGTACAGAGTACTCCAAGGCGTGGACATTCAGTACCACCTATCCAGAACCAAAGGTAGGTTTCATTAATTTTTTATTTCCTATATGAGTTTTACATTTCCGTACACAAAAACTTGATAAATTGGCAAATGTCAATAATTTTGCTGACAGCTTCCAGTCAGAAGAGGTAGTCTTGGAATAGGGGTTTAATGAGAACTTAACCACCATAACAGCAGGAATGAAGCTCGTACTGCTAGATGCGTAGGTAACTCTGAGGCCAGAACTGGTAAATTAACTGTGGGTAGGGAAGTACAGTTAATATGTCCACAATGACCAACTGCTCTCACGAAAACTAACCTGTAAGTTTAACATAAAGCGTTTTAAAAACACACCCTATAGCCGATTAAATAATACTGACTGTTGAGCAGATTTGTGGGGATATGCCTAGGAAATGACAAGGAAATTAAGTGAAATGTTGAAATGTTCCCAGTAATGCAGTTTGTTGTGTATTGGATGACAGGACAAGGTCCCGCATATTAGAAGGAGAAGAACCTGTTCAGGAGCGTTTTTTTCGCCCCCATTTTCTTCAGGCAACGGGTGACATGGTGGCTCATGAAGGACAATTTTGTCGGTTGGATTGCAAGGTATAGGCTGCAAATAATAAGTGTGATTATGATAAGGTAGCATAGAAACTGGTAAACATCTTTCAAAGCCCTCTATATAAGGGCTGCATCTCCTGTATTTACACTTAAATTGAACTGGCATTCAAATGTGAATATCCCAAATCTCTGACTACTTTAAAAACAAAACCTCACTACTTTAAAGTGAACAGCAAATTGTTTCTTCTTCATAGAATATTTTACTTTTATCGACAACATTGTCTGCTGCATCTCACCCATATAATCAATCAAAACTCAATCAAAACTTCCATTTATATAGTGCCTTTCACATCAAGAGGATGTCCCAAGGTGCTGTACAGTTAGGTAGGGACAAGGGGGGGAGGGATTGGGGCAGGATGAAGAAGAGTAAGAAAATTGACTGTTCTGTATTCTTGTGGGCAAAATGCAGCAGCCAAATTGCGCACAGCAGTGTCCCACAAACAGTCATGGAATTGGGACTGGAGGAAAAAGCGGGGAAAGAAGGCAAGGGGAGAGGTTGGGGTAGGGGGAAGGAGAGCAAGAAAGCCAACTGTATATTTGTGGGTGAAATGTGGTAGCTAAATTGCGCACAAAAGTGTCCCGCAAACAGTCATGGAAATGGGGCTAGGGGAAATAGGGGGGGAAAAAGGGCAAGGGGGGAGAGGGAGGGAAAGGTGGGGTGGAGTAAGATAAGGGAGGAAGAGTGGGGAAAAAGGTGGGTAAGGGAGAGAGGGAGGGAAAGGTGGGTGGGGGCAAGGTTAGGAAGAAAGGGGGGTAAGTGGGAAGAGGGAGTGAAGGGGAAAAGAGGAGAGAGAAAGTGGGGAAAGGGAGTATATAATATATATATATAGTCGATCCACTTTACTATATATGCTGTGAAATGTCTTAATTATATGATTTGATGCTAAATCAAATGCAAGGATTCTTAACATTATTATTGAGATGGTCCCCGTTGTGTGTAGGTACAGATGTGTAGTTTTTATACACACTGCTGAATACATTTTATTTTCTCCATCAGGTGAGCGGATTGCCAAATCCTGACCTTATATGGCTACTGAATGGAAAACCGGTCTTGCCAGATGCTTGCCACAGGATGCTGGTGCGTGAAAATGGCATTCACTCCATCTTAATTGATCCTCTTTCAGCAAGAGATGGAGGGACGTATACATGTATCGCAACTAATAAAGCGGGACAGAGTTCATTTAGTCTGGAGCTGTCTGTTGTAGGTAAGATACTTATCTAAAAGTTTTCTGTAACCTCAGAATCTTAGAAAACTCTACAAATTATTCAGCTAGAGGTATCACTAACCCCACACCAGGACTTGAGCTCCTAATCTATGCTGGCACTCTTCAACTTTTCATTGTATTTTACTATTAATATTTACCATCAATTTAACTAAAAGAAGTAACATTGGGGGAACCAGGAGGCAATAGTTGGCATTGAAGGAGGGAGAATTGGAGGAGAGACGTGGGGGGAAGGTGGGGATGAAATAGGGGTACAATTAAGGTGGGAATACAATTTAAAAAAAAGTTGGGCTATCTTTCTCTTGTTCTAGCATTTCATTGGCAAATTATTCTGATATCATTTGTTTGACTTTGCAGCTAAAGAAATTACCAAAGCACCAGTGTTTATTGAGAAACTGCAGAATGTAGGAGTAGCGGAAGGCTGTCCCATCAGATTAGAGTGCAGAGTGCTGGGCATGCCACCTCCCACAATCTTCTGGAAGAAGGACAATGAAACAATCTCTCCCACCAAGGAAAGAATAAAGTATGTATAAACTACACAGTAAGCAATAAGGTCATAGCTACTACTGAAATAACTATGGCAAATATATTTTTTTTAAATCCATTTAACCCCGTTAACTTTCCAGTCCTATATATAGGGCCAAGATACCATTACAATGTCTAATAACCTAAAGAAATTATGATTTTTATTTTAGAAAATAGGATAGCTTCACAAATTTTTGATCAACCTGTATTGGTGCATGTGTATTAAGACTCAAGATCATAATCTGGCAGACGACTCCAACACAATACTGGGGAACTGCTGCATTCTCAGAAGTTTCAATCTTCGAATGATACTACTGTATATAGATCCCGTGACACAATTGAAAAAGTGAGCTTCACCCAATGCCCCAGCCCGCAATCCTCCAGAATAATTAGTTAGTTACCTAATGGTTATTTGTGGGATGTTGCTGTTGTGAATAGCTGGTCACCTGGCCTAAAAAGTCACTATATTTGATAGTTAATTATGAACCAATTTGAAATCTTTCAAACATGACAATGAGACGTAATTTTTATTTTTGTAAATGATATTAACCCAATGATTTCTGTCTTGCCTAGCATGCACCAAGATACCACTGGCTATGTCTGTCTCCTAATTCAACCAACCAAGAAGGAGGATGCTGGTTGGTACACTGTGTCTGCCAAAAATGAGGCAGGAATAGTGTCGTGCACAGCCAGATTGGATTTATATGGTAAGATTGTACCTTTGAAAGATTCATAGAATCATTGGTTCTAGCTAGATATGTTAGTCTCACCCATTAAACACAGCTGATTTTGCATATGATATGCCATTAAAATAAGGTGTATAAAGTTACATCAAAGTTTTCACGTTTTAAGGAATTTATTAAGTTGCCTGGCATCTTAGCTTGTTAAGCAGACAGAGAATCTTTCTGAATCAGTTCCATTTTAAGTGGCTTTCCTTTCTAAACATTGGTGTAAAGGTGTAAAATATCACAAGGGAACACTAGATTTCTCCAAGGTTCAAATTCCTGCATATATGTATGTGCATTTTTATTTGGCTTCAGCAGCCTAGCAACTTATTCACAGAGCAAAAACCTTTCAGATATTCTTCCAAAGCGTCATAAAGCTGTAAATTATGGTTGAATCTTCATACCAATAAACAGTAGGTTGCGTGTGAACTTAACTGTCGGGGATCAAGAACACATTTTCTTCCCCCACTACACTACCCAGCAAACACAGATGTGTACTGTAACAATATATTGTGAATCAGACAGCTAGAAAGCTACTCCTGTCTCATTACTAGGTCTTCGGAGTTAGAAAAGACTACCTACTGCTGATGCAACTAGAAACTGAATGTTAACTAGAATGATGCTTTGAGCAACAAAAGGAAAAAAACTGTATTCTTGTGTGATACAGGGCAAATCAAAATGAATTAAATTTATCAGAAATTTTTAATATAATTTTCATTTGTAAATGAAGAATGGTAATTGTTTTAGTAATCCATATATAATGCAGATAACTGTTATTATTATAACCCAGTGGTTGAAATTGCTGTGCGAAGTAAATGTGTGCATTGTTGTATTGAGACTTTGCTCCCTTATAGGACAGTCACACTTACAAATTTTCACTGGAATGTTCCACATACCAATGAATGTCCTTGTTGATTCAGTTTGCTGGATATTTACTTTCTTTCTTACAACAGCTCAGTGGCACCAGCAGATCCAGCAGCCGATAAAGAAAGTAAGGCCTTCGGGCAGCAGATATGCAGTTCTTACCGATCAAGGACTGGATATTAAATCTGCCTTCCCAACAGTGGACAGTGCACAATTGTCAAGCAAACACAGACTGATGGAAAGTGATGAGTTGTGAAGTTCAGATTTAAGTCAGAAATTTGCTTCTGCAGGACAAAGAACTGTGAAGAGTGGCCAAGTGACTCAAGGTTTACATGAAGTCGAGTTTCTGTGAGCTTGTTGCTTTTTTGTGTGTTAAAGGCAGGACAGTATGAAATGGTAATTTTAATTAGGATGCATATTTACAGTGCTACTTAGGAACAGTATAATAATTGTTTAAAATCCTTTGTATTGTAGTGAAAAGACATGGCTTTGAAATGCTAAATGCTAGAAATATCTCAGCTAATACAAACTGACAACTGATTATGTCAAATTAGATGAATCATCTTAAAAGATACCCATTAGTTACCATTCGTTATGTTTTTACTGAGGTTTTCATTTAAATGTTGGTGACAAAGAACAGTCAGAGAATGAAGAATCTCCAAATGTTACCTTGCCATTTTGATATGCCAATATGGGAATTGTGTAAACTTGGTCCACAAAGGTATGTTTTAACTCAACTATAGTGTGGCACAGTCCAAATACCATAATCAAAAGTTTTTAGTCATACTTACTAAAGACGCCTTGTTTCATCATAATGCTGTATACTGTAATGGTACTTAATGCTGTTTATGATCATTCAGTCTGTAGATTACAGTAGACAAAGATTTTTGGAGATTACAGCAGACAAAAGATTTTTGCCATTATGGTGTTTTTGTGCTCATTTATAATAATTCAAACTACTTCTGTTTTAGCTGTGGAAAACATATTCCTTAAGAATAGCTTTTGAAGCAAACTACCCTTTTAAGCATAAAGCAATTATTTACAAATACACCGACCAATTATGAAGTTCCAGTAATTCAAAATCAACTTAAATTTTTACAGCAACTCCATCTGGTTGGTATCAAGTCAGTCTTGTGCCTTAAATGTAACAGTGCTGGAATTTCCAATGCCCTCCGTTTATAGTAAATGGGGGAAGTTTCAGCCCAAATCATAGATTTGTTTTTGGAGCCGCGCAGACACACATTTTTATTGAAGGCTAAAGCCAATAAGTGCATGCTCACCTTTAAAAGATTTTTACATTATCAAGCTATTTAAAGGGTTATTCTTACAACAACTTACTCAAAAGTGTTATGTGCAGCTAACTATACATCCACTGAAATAAATAGTAGCAGCTTCAAAATAGTTAGCAGTTTATTTTGATTTTGCAGATTGTTTTCAGGTAGATGGGGTTGACAGCAAGAACATGTGAAATAGGCTGATAGAATGTTTGAGAAGTGCTTCAGTTTTTTTTGCAGTTTAAAACTACCTTAAACTTCTTATTCCCTAGTTCAGTTTATACGATAATAGAACACAGAAATGAATGGTTAAGTTGAAGCAAGTGTCTTTTTGATGTAAAATTGCACTTGTAACAAAATAATGGATTGTTTATCTTCTTATGAATAAAGATTTATTTATTGCAACAAGTCTTCACGTTGTGACTAATGTACGAACAAATTTCAAATCATGATAATTAAATATGAAAGAAAAACAGAAGTCGCTGTGAACACTCAGCAGGTCAGAACTGACGTAGGGTCATGCACCCGAAACTTTGACTCACTTTGCTTTCTCCATAGATGTTGCCTGACCTGCTGAATGTTCCCAGAGACTTCTGTTTTTGTTTCAGATTTCCAGCATCTGTAGTATTTTGTATGTTTGTTATAGTTAAATATTTCTGGACAATGGAGAACCACTAACATTAGCATCTGATGCACATTGTTTTCTGCAGATTACAACATACATATGAAAAATTGTGTTGAACTCACAAATGCTTATCTTTTGCACTGAACATTAGCACTGTATAAATTGTATAAAATTCATAAATGGACTTACAATTCAAATGACTATTAAGACACACTTCCTAACAAAATTGTGTAAATATAATGTGTTCTAGGGCTTGCGTACGCCTACAGTTTAGGGGTCAAAAAATATATGTAGAAAAATTCAACAAAGCCCTTCTGGAAACTATTGTGTAACTGCTGTTCCTTTAATATCTTCATAATACTGTAGATACATTATGTAAACTCAGAATGCTTAAAACCTCTATTGAAGAGGTTACAAATCCAAAGACACTACACTTGACAACAAAATCCTATGAAGCACTTTGAAATATTTTGACCATGTGATAAGGTGTTACAAACACAAAGATTATTAGTATTTATTATTAATATGCAATAAGGAAGACATTTGATCATTTCAGGAAGTAACATTTTAATCATGGCAATATTTTGTACACTTCTTAAGTACCAAACAGTAATGTACTTTGAATGTCAATTTAATAAACCAAATTTTGTGGTGGGAACTATGGTGTCTGAATTTTCTCTTTTCAATGAAAATTATTGTAAACAAATGAGTTTTAGCTAATGTTCATTTCTACAGGCATTTCTTTACATCTCGGAAGTAAATGGTGCATTTCAGCTTCAGAGAAAAATTACACATTGATTTCTACTTTCTCTTTAAAAGTTAATTCTCAAGCCATTTGTTACACCACATGTATGATGAATATGCCAGTCTGCTTGTTATCTCGGGTATCATGTCAAGCCTTGGAACTGTGAATTGTAGCCAGAGCTGAGAAATGAGTTGAAGAAATGGCATAGAGAAGAGAAAATAACAAAATCGTGAAAGAGAAACACTGCAAAACAAAGAAAATTGGCCCATATCAACAGAGAAAATAAAGTGAATGAGAACAGCAGTAAAGAAAGAAAAGCTTCCCCTAGCCTAGCCTGAAGGCATGACAAATAGTTGATCAGGAAACTGAGGCTTGGGAGAAGAGCTTCTGGAAAGTGTTATTACCTGTTGTCTGGGTTTGTAAACATGTAGCCAGTAACATATATATCCAAAGCTTGGTATTCACCTTGCAGAGAGGTAAGCAACTATTTCTCAAACTCCGCCATCATTCAATGTATAGGGATATCTGAGCTGTGGGTAGGAGAATGGTGGCAATGCCCTCTCACATTTCATGCTGAGCTGGGAGGCTGACATGGTGTTCCTCCAATGTTGGATTTGAGTCAACCCTTTAAGACCATCTTCATCACTCTGTTCCTGAACCAGGTGGGTCTACGGTACTCCTGAAGATGAACCAGACAACCCAGCTCATCAGCAGGATTGGAGGGTCAGACCACAGAGAACAGGGATTCTTCCAACTTACCTCCTGTTAGCCGTGGAAGCCAAAGTCTTAATGTGGGTCAACAGTGCTTTCAATGGCAAGCTTTGTGGTTTTAGCTGGTTAAATTCCAGCACACATTATGAGCCCCCAAGCCTTGGCTCTGCCTAACAGACACCTAAAGCACTATAGAATTAGATAAGCATCCCTTCAGGGAGAGAGTGCACATTATATTCCAGACCTAAGGAAATTTCCTTGTGTAAGTGTCATACTGCCTGCTTTGGACACTTGTGGCAGTAGGTTTCTGAATGTGGCAGACACTGAACTGTTATGGTCTTCTTGGCTCACATTCTTCTTTGTATGTACATGAGTGTGGACTTCAAAAACACTGGATTAGTTTTATTGTTTCCATATTTTTCCTTTGTTTGCTCATAATTGAATATTAAATTGAAAAAATTTAAAACATTCATGAAATTCAATGATAATTCAGGCAGAGAAAATATGATATCAAAGAAATATCTGATGTTATTGGCAACAGTGCTTCTACAACAACCTAATATAAGGGAGAATGTTACAATTTCATGAATCAACCAGAGATTGATTTAAAATAGCTGCTGGCTCCCTCAACTGGTTATTCTGTATAATCCACTGTTATTACCCTTTTTAAAATAATTGTTTTAATGTGCATTGCAAAGCTTGCCCAATTATAATGATTTATGATTCACAATGAAACTTGAATTAATTCCTTTTGCAATTTTCTATGGATTTATAGTAAAGTTTTAAATACTACACACAAAAACAGCATCTGCTCCTGGGCAGGTCTATAATTTGCTTTTTGTGCTTCTACACTTGTAGCTGAAACTGAGAATTCAGCAGGGCCCCCCTGCGGTTCACATCATTAATACATGATTTGGGGGAGTAGTACACATTTTGCAAGGTGTCTTATGGTCCAGTGCCTTTGAAGGCCGCCCCCACAGCTAGAACCACTTTGTGGCAATTGTTTGAGCAGTCAGTTTACCAGCATAAACTCAACACTGAAAATCAATTGTGACTATATGTTTGATGGTGAATCGCTGGGATTTGGGCTAAAAACTGGATCTCACAGTCGGCCTGGAGGAGCAGGAGGTTTCAGGAAAGATGCTATTTGCACCCAGAAAATAAAAACATGGGGATAGTGAGGGGATGCAAATAGCACTAGAAATATTTACCGTCTGTTCTAAATGCACATGATCAAAATCCAGTGTTGAAAGAAGGAGGGAAGCTATGGTTCAGCATGATATGGAAAAGATAGTGTAGTCTTCCGACTCACATGATTACACTGCTTTAGTTCCCAGCACTACAACAGCATAAAATGTCCTTGAGAGCCCCAAAGCTTTTATTTTTTTCTTTAAAAATACTAGCAAAATGCTGTGTTAATAATCCTTGCATTTAACAATACTGCTTTTCACGTCTTCTAGATGTCTCAAAGCACTTCACAGAATATACTGTAAAGTGAATTGACTGCATATTTGTGAGTGAAACGCCGCAGCCAATTGCACACAGCAGTGCCCCACAAATAGTCCTGGATTGAAATGACCAATTTTTTTTTATTATTAGGCGTGTGTAGTAAGGCATCTTGCCCAAGGTTTTGCCCTGCCTGAATTGAACCCAGGTCTCTTGCTTGTAAGGCAAGGGCTCTAACCACTGAGCTACAGGTTAAACAAAGTAAAACGAAAATTCTGATTGTTCTAAGCCTACAGTTATCAGCCTTACAACCAACTGCAAGCTGGATAAATATAAATCCAGTTTCCTCTTCCATCACTCTTGTGTAGATGCCGTATTTCCATCTCCACAGGTTTCACTGCTGTGTATTACATGTATTGTCTTGAGGTAATAAAATATTTGAATATATAAGATCACCACCATAAGTATTAAATTGGTGAAATTTCTCCAGCTGTTTAGTGCAGAGAGATAGTGGTTAGCACATTGCCGGCTAATGGAATATCCGCTATCAATAGGACATCAACACAAATCAGGTTCTGAGTTGCAGGGAGCTGGGAGGTAGACAATGTCTGAAGATACTTTTAAGTTTAAATCATACAACCTAAAACATCACCTGTGATTATATAATCTAAATAAATTGTGCTGTACTAGATTTGAAAAAAAAGTTTAAAAATACTGCATCAAAGGGTTCATTTGGATTTCAACTGTAAGGGTTTTTTTTTAAATGATTTTCCCATTCATATTTGGGAATAACCGGTATTGGTGGTGAGTAACAGGCATTCGATAACAACTTTAGTTCATAGCCTGAACATTGGACTTTCTGGGAGGTTTTGCAGTGATGGGACGAGCTGCTGAGCTGTTCTGTGTCGCTGTATATTTCACGAAGCGAGTTGCATAAGCGTAAGCAATCTAACCTGTGAGTAATCGTGTTCTATTTATAAGTAATTAATCTCTGTGAAAGTTATACAAGATGTTGTATAACCCTTAGTTAGCGGCCTCCTTAGGGGAAAGAGATATGTATTATGTTCCAAAAAAGTGTCAGAATTCATTTGTTTTGTACCAGCTATTTTTATTTCTAACCCCCAGTGAACTTGCCATACGCGGGGAAAGATTTGCTAAGCATAGAAATCCGGAAACCGCTTCTCTGTTCGACATTCACTGTGATCCCGGGCAGGGATGTGTTTTTTGAAGCACAAATAAGATGACAATGTAAAAGTATCCCTCAACGTCTTTTCCACTGTAACCATTTTATTTGCAGATTTTAATCGTCCAGAACATTTATCAACAACGCTCTGCTTGACGTTAGCCGACACTGTACACACCGCTGTCTTTCTTCTCTGTCGCACCAGTAACATTGTCCCCTTTAACAGTTAAATCAATTAACGCGAAATAAATCGACCGTTAGTTACGGGTTAAAAAGGCCAAGGGAATGTCAACGCGGGTTATCCTGACCCAGTCACTTCACTGACTGAGGTTAAAGGCAAGCTTTAGCACAGGTCTGCGTGTGGGTTGTTTTGGTTCGAAAGAATGTACACACAGAGACGGCATTTGTGCTATTATTTGAATGATCCCCTGAAACAAATTTTTAAAGGGTATTTGGCTACATTTTAATGAAATCTAAGAAAAAAAACAATTCCACTGTTTGCAAACGCAGTTGCGATCAGTGGGCAGCGAATGTTCATGCGTTTTCATAACTGTCTTATTTTTTTCTCTTCCCCCCTCCCACCCCCACCCCAAATAAAAACTAGTGCAACCAAATAACATTCCAGAAAGTATCCCCCCCTCCCTCCCTCCCCTTCAAAAAAAATAAAGTAATCTTACCTTAAAAACATATAATACATTGAACACCTGCACCTCTAAATGTGCTTTAAACTATACACGCAAATAAAACTTTGTCTAACTTTACAAGAATGATTTCAGCCGCCAACAACTGAAACGCTAAATATAAATTAAAGGCGGGTGCTCCAGAGTCGCTGGATCAGACCAGACACCCTCCAGAGATCATGTGTGTGTGTAACTCTCCTATAGCACCGACTGACTGACTGACTGGGCGAGTGGTCAACAAGCCCACAGTAGAATAGCTTCTCTTGTCGGTCTCAACCGTTGCCGAAGGTACATGTATTCACACTGGAACCACTTCCAATCCATTGATGAAAGCATTCATTGGTTGTCAATCCGGTTTGGCTCAGTTCCACAGGTTGAGGAAAGCTGCCGTCGACGCTTTTCCTTTCAATACAATTCACGTTGAGCGAGTGTGTGTTTTTTCTTTCTTTCTTTCTTTCTTTCTTTCTTTCTTTCTTTCTTTCTTTCTTTCTTTCTTTCTTTCTTTCTTTCTTTCTTTCTTTCTTTCTTTCTTTCTTTCTTTCTTTCTTTCTTTCTTTCTTTCTTTCTTTCTTTCTTTCTTTCTTTCTTTCTTTCTTTCTTTCTTTCTTTCTTTCTTTCTTTCTTTCTTTCTTTCTTTCTTTCTTTCTTTCTTTCTTTCTTTCTTTCTTTCTTTCTTTCTTTCTTTCTTTCTTTCTTTCTTTCTTTCTTTCTTTCTTTCTTTCTTTCTTTCTTTCTTTCTTTCTTTCTTTCTTTCTTTCTTTCTTTCTCTTTCTTTCTTTCTTTCTTTCTTTCTTTCTTTCTTTCTTTCTTTCTTTCTTTCTTTCTTTCTTTCTTTCTTTCTTTCTTTCTTTCTTTCTTTCTTTCTTTCTTTCTTTCTTTCTTTCTTTCTTTCTTTCTTTCTTTCTTTCTTTCTTTCTTTCTTTCTTTCTTTCTTTCTTTCTTTCTTTCTTTCTTTCTTTCTTTCTCTCTCTTTCTCTTTTTCCCTTCTCCTTTGCTCTCCCTCCCTCCCTCCCTCACACACACACAGACACACACACTCTCTCTCATCAATTGACGATTTGGAAGCTGTCCTGGTTGAACGGGAAGATGCTTCCTGTGTAAGAAGAGTCTTTCTTCTCTGGGGCAGCCTGTCCCAGGTAAGTCTGACCCAGGTTCTCTGCTTCCTGGACATGTTCGTATTGGATGTGGATCCAGCGCCTGTCGCTGTTGTAGCGCTCGGCCTCGGCCAGGATGCGGGTCAGGGCCACGATGTAGCTCAAGGCCATTTGCAAGGTCTCGTATTTGGAGAGTTTCTTGTCCTGTCCCCACTGAGGCACCACTTTGCGCAGACGGTCGAAGGCGGTGTTGAGTCCCTGCATCCGCCTCCTCTCCCGGGCGTTGGCCGCCAGCCTCCTGCGGGCGCCGCTCTCCCCTCCGCACGGCGGGCAGTGCGATCCCGAAGCTGACCCGGCTCCTCCGCAAACCGGCTCTGCTCCCGAAGCCGGATCACATTTACTCGATTTCATGACTTCGCCGCAGGAGCCTGAGGTGGGGGTGGGGGGTTCAGTCAACCTTCTCTCTCTCCTCTCTCACTCACTCACTCACTCACTCTTTCTCTCACTCATTCACTCACTCACTCTCTCACTCACTCACTCCTTATTGCCTCTGGGATGTTGTGTTTGTTAAGCGGATGTTTAGATGGTTTCTGTCTGAGCGGCGACAGCTGAAATCTCTTTCCTTTTCATTCGTTTGAATTAAAAATAAAAGTCCAAATGTTGTCTCTCTGTCTCCACCCCCCCCCCCCCACCCCCCGTCTCTCTCTCTCTCTCTCTCTATATATATATATATATATATATATAATTACATTTTAATTCATTTACTTGTTTGTTTGTTTTTGTTGGGGGGGTATATAAAAGTGAATTGCAAACAGAGAATGATGCTTCGCGAAGTTCCCAAGGGGAGATCAAGTTGAGATGATGATAAGAGACTCTGGACTCTGGCTGCTCTACTTGACAGACAGAGAGAGCCTGGAGCTAAACTGTATAGCTCTATTCTCTCCCCCACCCCATCCCTTACCACCCCCACTACTCTCCTCTTTTCCTTTGCCCCCCCCCCCCCCCCCCCCACACACACACACACCCCTTGCTTTGCCTTAAATATCGAACCTTTTTCTCTCTGGCTTTTATGAGGACACTCCTTGGTCTCTGTGATGTGATCTTTGATGCCTGTTGATGTTGGAAGCTGAGTCTCGCTGAGTTGCTGTCAGGGAGAGAGTAGCAGTTCCATCCCTGGCTATGTGAGGAGTATGTATGTGTGTGTGTGTGTATATGTATGTGTGTGTGTGTATATGTATGTGTGTGTGTGTCTGCCCGCTCCCCCGGCAGGTTTTATAGCTCTGCCTTGTGCTTTAACAGGTGGTAGCAGGTGCAATGGCGTCCCCAGCCCCCAGTCCCAGCGCCGTTCCTTCCTGGGAAAGTCTGATCGCTTTGCCTTCTCTTCCAAACAGCCCTTTCCAAGCACTGGCCATTACCATATGGTCAAACGTCCCCTCAGCGTGGAGCTGTGGACAGTGATTAATACCCCCCCCCCCCCCACCCCCCCAAACGTGGCCATTAGCCCCAAACCCTCAACGTGGATCTCTCTCTCTCTTTCTTTCTTTCTTTCTTTCTTTCTTTCTTTCTTTCTCTCTTTCTCTCTTTCTCTCTTTCTCTCTTTCTCTCTTTCTCTCTTTCTCTCTCTCTCTCTCTCTCTCTCTCTCTCTCTCTCTTTCTTTCTTTCTTTCTTTCTTTCTTTCTTTCTTTCTTTCTTTCTTTCTTTCTTTCTTTCTTTCTTTCTTTCTTTCTTTCTTTCTTTCTTTCTTTCTTTCTTTCTTTCTTTCTTTCTTTCTTTCTTTCTTTCTTTCTTTCTTTCTTTCTTTCTTTCTTTCTTTTTTCTTTCTTTCTTTCTTTCCCAGGACTAGATTAAAGACTTAAATCGGATTCCCAAATCTGCAAAGAATGATGACACTTTTCCCTATTGTGCATGAAGACCCCGATTAATCTACGATGGGAACAACCATTGCTCAAATACCACACAGCCTGGTCACTCCACTCTACATTGCCCAGGGACAGTCCTCCCAATGGTACACACTAAAAATAACAACAAGATTTCAAAGCCAGGCAAGTTTAAATAAGACACGATTGTTCCAAATACTTGACACCGACAACCTTTATGGTTTTACTTAAAATTGTATTGTAATTGTAAAATAAATGATCTCTGGCAGCAGCTACTTGCCACAGAGCAATTTTTCTTACAGTTGCATTTTAATTATCACTGGCCTCAAGGAATTCTGCTCGAGCCTTCTTCATTCGACCTATATATATATATATATATTTATGTTTTATGACATTTCCATAAATTCGACCTTTGTAGTTGTTCTATTCTGGTTGAGTTGTGATGGTGTACCTTCTCCCGCCAACCATTTAAGATGAGGGAATAAAGACTCTGTTCATGTCTAGACATAATGTAGATATTTCTTCTGCTTTATTGTATTTTGAAAGACCTTTCAGTGCATGATTTGGGTTACATCGACTAAAGGGTTCACCATATTACACAACAGCCATTGAAGTGAATCACCAATTGTATCTGGGGGTATTATTGACAAGGATATTGGGAGAAACTCGCTCAAACTCTCTGTTTGAATTGCGGATGGGATCATTAATGTCCACTTGAATAGGAAAACGGGTCCTCATTTAACATATGAGCTGAAGAATGGCACCTTTGACAATGCAGTTTACCCCCCCAGCGCTGCACTGGAGTGTCATCTAGGATTGTGTGGCTTTCCAAGACCAGAATTGGGACATGAATGTACAACCTTCTCACTCAAAGATGAGAGTACTACTAATTAAGCCTGTCTCACATCTTATTGCCCCAGCTAGTCTATTACCAGCAGTTGTTCCAAATGCTTAGAACTTTGAAGACAGATATACAGTAGTCACATCATTGAAACAACTAGATCTAATATATCATGTTTTTTTTTACAGTATTATAATGTTCTCAATGAAAGAACCTGTCAGCCACCCAATGCAGTGAATGCTACTAAGATAGCCCTCGAGGGGCAAAGGAAACATTAAATCAAAGCAATGCTTAGATGCTTTTTGGGGATAGTTTTGAATAAAGTTCTTAGAGAATATATGGGAAAAGGACATGGAGAAATTGATTTGGAGCAGGAATGAAAAGAGACATGCATTTTGAATATCCAGAACTATTAGTGCAAAGGTATGCTGGTACAATGTGTCCCACTTAGCCATATTCAAGATTCCCGGGATGCTCTCCCTCATCAAGAATGCCATAAAATGCAAGTTGTTGTTGTAAATTGACCAATACCAGTTTAAGTTAGATAATTATTTGCAAGCAACATCTTCTAGGGAGCTTTTGACATTTCATTTTTTGCAACAATAACACCATGAAAGGTTGTTTGAATGAGTCTTTAAATAACTGCTGTGTTTGTAATAATTGCATGGTTCTACCCAGCTCAGCTAAGCAGAAGGCACTTTGTGAGCAGGCATTCCAGAGAGTGGTCAGCTGTCAACCATAGGATTGTTAAATCCTGTCTGCTATACTTCTGTATTGATGAGCAAAAGCATTCTGCTGCTGTAACAGCTTTCTTATTTCTGGGAAATTGTACATATGTTCGCAATAGCTTTCCATCCGTCCAGCAAACTGTTGCTCTCGGATGAACAGCCGGTATGTTAAATTGATTCTGAGCCACATCTAACAGCCTTAGTTTGACAGATACTTTCCTCTCAAGCTGCAGTGTCAACTGTGTTAATGTCAATCATTGCCAAAACCGTTTCATATTTTTGTCCATTTTACTATACTGTACTGCTAAGTTGATAAGATGCGAACAGGGATGATAGCGCATTCATCTCCAGAGTAAACTGCTTCATATATTTCAAATAATAAGAATAATAATCCTTGCATTTGATATAGTGCTTTTCATGTCTTCTGGACATCTCAAAACACTTCACAGGACATACTATCAAGTGAATTGACTATATATTTATGGGCGAAATGCGGCAGCCAATTGTGCACAGCAGTTTTCAATCCATGGCCCACAAATAGTCATGGATTGAAAATTACAAAAAAAAAAATCCCCCAAGGGATTATAATTAGGTATGTGGAGTAAGGAAACTTGCCCAAGGTTTCGTCCTGCCTGGGATCGAACCCAGGTTTCTCACTTGCAAGGTGAATGCTCTAACCACTGAGCTATAGGACTCCCCTTAAACATTTATTTCAAACTTATTTTTTGCCAAGAAATAGAACAGATAATTTTTGACTCTGTTTAAACTAAAGCAAGTTTATTGATGTAATTTCACTGACATCAGTTTAGCTTTATAAAAGTTACCCTAATGACCTTTGTTTGAATGAGCTCTGAGATGCTAAACGGCATGAAGGGCGCTATATAAATGCAAGTTGTTATTTGTTTAGTATATACAGTATATTAATGATCCTTGTTTTTGATACAGTGCCTTATTGCTCATAGTGACATCTCAAAGTGCTTCACTGGATATAATGTAAAGTGTAGTGACTGTGTGTTTTTGTATGTAATGATTCTTAAAAAAGCCTTAAAAGCCATCTTTATTTTATATTGCACCTTGACGTGCCTCGTAATCTATTGATAAAGCAGCAATTAGTAAAGATGAATTTATTTTGACTGTATCTACAGTGTCCTTTGTGATCTAAGAAAAAACCCCAGAATACTGCCAGTGTATTTATTATCTGCCCTTTTTGAAACTGTTCCAGGAACCAGCTGGAATAGACTGAAGGCATCTCATTTACAGTGGAGGTGATGGCAAAGCAAACTGCACCTGTGCTGAACACAAACATCTAGGAAAATTGAGGTTTGTGCCAATGTGTGCACTTTGAAGGATTTCCTTGTTATACTGATGGCTCTGATAGATTCGGATTTTCAGGCTGCATTCTTATCAGAATAATAATAATCCTTGCATTTGATATAGCTCTTTTCACGTCTTCTAGACGTCTTCTCAAAGCCCTTCGCAGAATATACTGGAAAGTGAATTGACTGTATATTTGTGGGCAAAACATGGCAGCCAATTGCGCACAGGCAGTGTCCCACAAACAGTCATGGATTGAAATGACCAATTTTTTTGTGAGAGAGGGATTATTATTCTCTATTAACAGTCAAGACTTTAAGGGGAAAATAAGTACATGTCAGTATAAAACCATGAGGGAATTCAGAGTATAGATAGATGAGTATTTATGCTGTCTTTGAACTAATTAACACATGAAATGATGCTGGATTTACATCATTACAAGGGCTCCAATTCAAGCTAAACTGTTGTGAGACCTTTATTACACACATGTGTTTGTAACAGTGAGGCAGTGTGAAAACACTGAAAATGTAAAAAAAAGTTAAGAAATGTAAATGTAACTTTTGTGGTTGTTGTTGAAGGACTAATGCACGCATAATCATAGCAAAGAAAACTCTACACAGCTTCAGTTGAGGCTTCATGTTGCTCTAGTTTTCTGTTGTGCATATCGTTTTAATATATATCCTCACCACTCAATTTAGAATTTTTGTGCTTAGTACATGTTCTATGAGGGTATCAAGTGGGAAGCTCTCACCCTCCAACCTCTGCCAATACTGTCCATTAGTGCCAAGCTTAAGGTGAGCCAATTCCAATGATTAGCCTTTCAATTTAACATCCACCTTTTGTAGAATGCCTCAAATCTCACCTTTTGTAGATTGTCTTGCCTCCACTAATACCGCACCCCCACCACCACCACCACACACATACCTTCTGCATTGAATCACCCCCTCTTCCTCTCAGCTGAGATCAGATACTCACTGACTAGGGAAGTGTATACTAACCCAGCAAATCATCAAAAGAAAAGTAATCCAGATTTGATTTCTAATTCTAAAAATGCTGCTTTTAGTTTAAAACAGCAACTACATTTCTCAGAATATTTAACATTTTCTCACAAATTCCCTGTATGTTGTTAGCAAATTAAAGAGCAATAAATAAGTGCTCTCGCATCAAACTGGGTCATACATGCTGAGCTGTACTTGCATACATGGCTGTTTGTGTAAAAGATAAATAATTCATATGGCGAGTAATTACTACAGGGAATCCCATGGAGACAGACTGGAAACAATTTAAGCTACTGCTTAACCAGAACAGCTGTTATTGAGAGGTAAGGGGCCACGTTGTGCTATGAACAATATGGTTTGTTTTTTGCTCACTAGGTTGTATTGCATTTTCCAAACATAGCTGTTTATGTTTGAGAAAAGGTTAAAAAAAATGTTAAATGCATTCCAATTTGCCTTTGCTTTATTTATCCTTATATTTACTAAAAGGATAAAGTATCAAATGGCTTTAATTTGCAAAGACAAACATGTAAATTCACAGATACATTTTACTTGGCAATAAATAGCATTCAGTGCCAAGTTGAAAACCAGGTGACCTGGTATTATTTATGAACACGTCTGAATTTAGGTCAGCTTTGGGTATAGATTTGCCTTTGAATTCAGAATGTTAACTTGTTTAAGAGGAGAAAATTGTCGCTCTGTTCTTGTATCGCATCATTAGTTTCTATTTTCACAAGCAATTGATAGGCAGCCAGTTGGCATCTTTACCAGGTAGTCCCAAAGAAGATCTTTTTAATAATTACAACTTGTATAAGACTGGCTTAGTGGATGGAAAGGGATCAAGCACCTGGTGGTGCTTGTGTCTAATCCATGGTGATTCTGCAATTCTATATCCACATTTCCTTATAGAGTTTCAAATACTTGATGCAAGCAACTGAATAAAAATGCCAATCGCAGCTGCCTGGGGATATTTCTTTTCCCAGGTACCAACCAACACTGTCTTTGCTACCAAATCCTTATTGTTATACTGAAAGCTGTGTGTGATTTGTTAGTCAGTCAACATGTATTGTATCAATCAAATCCCTGCAAGTTTATTGGTGCAGGATGAGTCTGGTGATGTATTTTCTCCAGTGGAGGGATTCACATTGGATTCAGTAAAGAGGGGGGGGCTATATTAACACAGGAATGTTCCATGGAAGTCACAGAAGGAAGGTATATTTATACAGGAGTTCAAGTGGAAGAGTCACATTTGTGAATATCACCGTGTTTGTCACCTCAAGGATCGACTACGGAAACTCCCTCCTTGTCGGTCTCCCCAGCTCTTCCCTCCACAAGCTGCAGATCATCCAAAAATCTGCAGCTCATGTCCTGTCCCGCACCAGGCTAGGTGACTCTATCACCTCCATCCTCACCTGGCTCCACTGGCTCCCCATTCCTCAGAGGATAGAATTTAAGATCCTTATCCTCACTTTCAAGTCCCTCCACATCCTCGTCCCCGCCTACCTCTCTGACCTGCTGACCTCCTATAAACCTGTCTGCTCTCTCCATTCAACATGCTCTGGCCTACTCCATGTCTCCTGCTTGATCCGCCCTACATTAGTGGTTGGACTTTCAGCCTCACTGCCCCCACGCTTCGAAACTCCATCTCACAATCCCTTTGCTTTGCTCCTTCCCTTTGCCTCCTTCAATGCCTGACTCAAGACTCTCCTTTTCAACCATGCCTTCAGTCGTCCCCTACCTCACCGCCCTCCCTCAACCCAACCCTGCCCACCCTTGCCCCCCACATGCTCGGGGCCTGACCCCTGACTGTTCAGCACTTTGAGACATCCTCCTGACGTGAAATGCGCTCTACAAATGTAATTTTGTTGTTGTTGTTGTTGCTGCATTTGGCCCAGCATTGCTGGGGCATTTCCCCACTCAATCAGAGGCAGGATTGTCAAGCAGGCTCAATTAGTTCTGAATTAGTTACTCCAGGCTGGAGTAACTAATTCGGAATGAGTTCTAAATTTGGTTGATTACATAGGATAAATAAAGGTGGTTAATGGCAGAAAACTGCAGCACATGGACAGCCATGATTGTAACCTTTCAACTCATCACAAAAGAAGGGTTTATGTCTCAATCACATTTGGATTAAAAGAAAGAAAAACAATGATATTTTCATATGCCCCACCACTATTTTACTACTCATTGCTTTGCTACAATAAATTTGTCAGGTCGTGCTCTAAATTTGTATGGAGTTTATTTTCTTGGTATATGCCAATTCCTTCCTTTTGCATTATTATATATGATAGACATTATAATTAAATTATGAAATGGACCATGACCTTATGTTGAGGACAGCGACATGGTTAAGTTTACATGTTGGCAAAGAAGTTTTGTAGGTTATATGTGTTGCCTGTGCCTCAAATAGAATGGAAGGCAGGAAAGAACAATAAAATACATGGTTAAACAAAATGGGTTGTAACATACTTCTTACTATGTTTTCCTCTCTCTCCCCTCATATTTATTATTGCAAGCAGTTTCAGCTTTCCAAATAGTATTTTATATATAATGAATTTTATTTTAGTCAACGTGTAGTAATAGTTGCTTCAAGTTAGAACAGAACTGAATATAGGAGTAGTTACACGATGAGCTTCAAGTTGAATTTACTGATGAGAAACTGACTGATCTATCTCAAGATTGTATAGATTAGAATTCTGGTACATTTGTAGAATTATAGATAAACAGATTCAGATACAGTTCATATAAACCTTTTTTCCGGTAAGTTTGTGAGAGATGAAGTGAGGTGTTGAGGGTGGTGGTGAGCAAGGCGGTGGAGGTTAAAATGCCTCCTTTCTTTTGCTTGAGAAGTTATTGTCCAGTGCAAGGAAGCATAAAATTATATCCACCAGCAGAGTTTCATTGATTTCGAATTGGTGCAGTTTGCCAGATGCTACTTGGTCTGAGTGCTTGTATGACCTTGTGTGATGAAGCTGTCAATCACGTAACCTCTCAGTTAGAGTTTATTCTAGTCACTACTCACATGATCATTATGTCCCCTTGATTACAGAGTTTATTAGTCACTCACTACCATTCGTTTACTGCATTTTTGCATGAGATTTCAAAGTGATCCATATGGACACTAGAGAGGGACCAGGCTGTGTTGCAGGGTGAGTGGCGTCAAGCATCAAAACTGAAGCTTGCCCAACAGACATTAGTACCAGTGCATTTGACTTGGGACTAATTAAATACTTTTGAGTCCCAATGAGACAAAATCAAACGAGTGGTGATGAAATGCTTGATTCGCCTGAGCATTTTAAGTGACTTCACAGAAGCAGTCAAGCAGTCCTCGAGGCTATTCGTTAACCCTTATTTAAGGTGTCTGTGATACAACTGGCAGGGGTTAAAAAGTAATGATAGAAATTTAAACTCATTGTTCCTTCCCTTCCATATGTGACAGCTTTTAACTGTGTATCTAGAATAAGCTTTACCACATGACTTAATTGTTTTCAGAGTGAATGATGGATATTTATGTTGACATCGCTTGTTATTAATTATATGGCAGGTTTTTCCTCAAAAATAATTTTTAGAATTATAAAGAACAGTTTGTATTTCTACAGCATTGAGTGAAATCCTGCACAGTGATGAACATATTTCCAATTAACACAGAGTAGCACTAATTTTAGCAGTTTAATAGAGTTTTAAAAACAGCTGTTTTAAATTGCTACAATGTTGACAATCTGAAGAATGAGTAATGAGTCATTTTCCAACAAGTGTTCAAAATGATTAAATGTAATTAAAAAAAACGATTCCAGAGTATCCCAGTTTGTCAATACAGTTAAAAGATTATTATGAGATAGTCTTTCAAAATAAATTTCATTGCATAATCGATATCTTGAATCACTCAGAGGAGATATTTTGCTCCAGTCTTTAAGTGGAGTGTGCCTTCCAATCCTCACTTATATCCCATTATTAACATACATAAAAAGATTCACTGCATTTTGGGATCCGAACAAAATAATCCAAAATAATGGGTCAAAGTGCTTTTCTTATAAAAGTTATTCCATTAGTAGATGAATAAAAAGATACTGTCTGACCTAATATCATATTTGCATTTATAAATTTCAGCTGTAAGGCAGAGAATATTATATTTTCACTTTTATTTGTATTTTTATTGTTATTGTTGTTTTTAATTATTTTTATTTATTATTTATTTTTATTGTTGTATTCTGTGAAGCGCTTTGAGGCGTCGATAAGATGTGGAAAGCGCTATATAAATGTAAGGCTTATTATTATTATTATTATTACATAAGGATCTGTTTACCACACTTGAAGCTATTAAATAATTTGAGAATCTCATAATCATTATTTTAAATTTACTTCTAATTCTATAGAGCCAGGCTTCTATCTCAGAAAAATGTTGTGATAAAAATGTGTATGGAGTTGTCAATATATGTGTAAAGTGCCTGCACAACTTTTATTGAGTAAGTGTTTTCAACGTTTGCATTTGTACTGTGTTGGCATGAATTAACTCTATTCTGCAATTAGCTCCAAATACAACTAAAGTCTCAAATACCATCAATTTGCTTTAAACTCAATTTTTTTGTGAATAGTACTTCATGCTTGATTATTTTTTAATATACAAGTGCATTCAAGTATTTAATTCACTTATAACGTACAACAGATAAAGGCTAGTAACTTAAGGAAAATAAATCAGCACACTAATTCCGGGACACCCAGAAGTAAGGGGAGAACGAAAATAGGTAGACACATAACCATAAAGTTACACATGGCAAACAAAAAAATGGGTAACGGGCATAACAGTAATCCTTGCATTTGATATAGCACTTTTTCACGGTTTCTAAGGGTGTCAAAGCACTTCACAGAATATACTGTAATGTGAATTGACTGTATATATGTGGGCGAAACGCAGCAGCGTTTGGTCCATCACGTGGAAACGTAGCAGTATCCCACAAACAGTCATGGATTGAAAATTACCAATTTATTACTTTTTTCTATTGAGGGATTATTAGATGTGTGGAGTAAGGAAACTTGCCTAAGGTTTTGCCCTGCCTTGAATTGAACCCAGCTCTCTCACTTGTGAGGCGAGTGTTCTAACCACTGAGCTACAGGACTCCATAGATGGATCTGTTTTAATCTAGTGCATTGTATAGATTTCTCTCCTTTGAAATATGTTTGCTTAGGTGAGTAACACATTTGTTAGCAGCTTTGCATCCTCCTTTTGTGTTGCTACATGCTGAATATGTTGTAAACTAAATAGGAGATAGTGATTTAGTCTTTCACAAATGTGTTGCAGTTACCAGATAATTATGATGGTATTTTGTACCAATGTTAGTAAAGTGAGATCATGTGACCAGTGCTTGTTCTGTAAGGTAATTCTGAAATATATAGAGATTGTGATGGTTATTGATTTTCCCACATGATGGACCAAAGCTACAAGCACTGAAATTGCGAATCACACACACACGGAATGAACATTGATTATATGTCCAAGCTTTAAAATTGTGTATATACAGAACCTGCTGTTTTTCATTTCATTCCATAACCACTAAAAATGAACCATATGGTTAGAAGCCTTACTGAGACAGAAACAAAGGAACAATACTTGCAACTTAAATTATCAAATTAATTTACTGTATATAACTCATATGTGAATTCAGCTCTGCCACCTATTGAAAGGCGTATTTAAGCTATAAATTGCCCTAAGAGCATTAGGAATATAGTAAATAATGATAAATAGTGATTGACTGTTAATTATACAAGTTGACTCACTGATGAAAGTAACTTTAAATCCTCCTCAAGGATATTTGCTCAAATGTAGCTTCCATCTTGGAAGGAGTGAAATCTGAAGTAAGTACTTTTTTTTAATAAACTGTCAGGTTAATATTGATCAAGAATAGGTTCTGAAGTCAGGGTTGGTGAGGATAAAAATACATGTTTTTATTTATCTAGTTCAATAACAAAATAAGAACAAAAACAAAGAGGAAAAATATATCTACTTTCAAAGGCCTGTTATATTTATGACTGAAGATTTTTTTTGGCAGGCCAAAGAGGGACAGATGTGAAGTGTGTGCATGATGCATGTCAGTCCCTACATTCAGTGAACTGCCTGGATGAGGCATAAAATCAATCAATTCTTTGAACAATAAAGTCATTAGCATTTACAAAGGCCAAAAGAATAGTTTGTATGTTTCGACTGCAGAATTATTCACTTAAAGTGCAAATGCACTATTATTTGACATTTCAAAGATAAGGGGGATTATTGGTGTTAAAAGTCTGTAATAAAGTAAATTGCACATTTCTCCAGGAATATGCCGAATTATGTCAATACAAAAGTTAACAGTAACACTTTTACGTAAGGATGAAAATAAATACAGGATGCAGTAAGTGTCTGAACAGTATAACAGAACTTTTAATGCTATCCAGGTTAGGTCAAACGATTCAATAGTTTTTATTTCATTTTCTTATGTATCCCAGATGATTAAATATATTTACCACACAACAAATATTGTTTATATTCTATGCCCCTGCTTTTCAAATCTTATTAAGTGGTAATAGATAAGTAAAATACCTGCTAAATAAAAAGTACAATTAACGATGAATATCCTATTGGCAACACAAAATAAGATAACCTTTCATATCAATATGTAAGCTTGAATATTAAATAATTATATTGGGTTCAAATATAATTTAATGTCAGTGTTAGTACAACTAGTAAACTAATATTGTCTTGCAAGAATAATATGGGAAATTACAGTTTTCTATGCTTTAGAAAAGAATTCAAAGGTTTCAAAACCATAGAAAACTGTCATTTCTGAAATTCTCTAAAATTCTGCTTGTGTAGGTTTGAATATAATTGAGAATGAAGGTGAATTCTATAGAGAATCAATCAGTGGAAGATTGATGAAATGCTCACAGGGGCAGCTTCAGAAACACAGAGCCATCTGGAAAATCTCCAGAGTTCCTACCTGCATGAAAGAAATGTTGCAGAACAGGTGTTAACTTTTTTAAGGTTATAATTTACCTACAAAAATCATCATTTTATTCATAAAGATATCTGAAAATAAGATACACGATGAGTGATTCGTTTGAAATAGTTAATTTCTTTTAGAAATACAATAATGATGCATGTCTGATAAATTAATAAACAAGCTGGAATGCTTGCAGAGTGATGCAGGTATGAACAAACAGACAGACAAACAGGCAGATAATCTTCCTATCAGCAGTTTGATATAATATATATGATTATAAAACCGGAAGTATTTCTAAAACAGAATACCCCATGAATTGAATAATACTGTTGTCAATACACACCGGCTACATACAACAACAACAACAACAACAACAACAACAACAACAACAACAACAGGAACTTGCATTTGTATAGATCCCTTCACATGAAGTAACATCCTGGAGCATGTAGTTATAGTTATAAATATTAATTTATGACTCTCAGATAATAATCCCGTTAGCAATTATATAATAGCCTCTGACGTGAAAGGCGTCTATAAATGTAATTTTGTTGTTGTTGTTGCTAACTTGATGATCACACTTTTCTATTATAATTATTCAGAAAAGACTCAAACTTCAACAGTGTGACTTACTGCCAGATAAATCAATTTCTCAGCAGTACGGAGGCTTTCTTATGTGCTTGCATATTTAAACAGTGAACCTTCTGTAAGTGTCTGCAATTAGTGCAGCGATGATTAATAAAATAACCCCTTTTAATGCCCCATTTAGTTACCAAAACTGCACAATCAGGTTGAATTAATTCATCAATAATAAATCATATATGATTAACTAAGCATTGGATTTAGAATATATTAATGCATTTCCCACCTGAGCATGACTAATTTTACTACTGATAATAAAAATTAGGGATTGAGAAAACAGTTACACTTTGCATCTTCCAGCAAATAAAAAGTACCTTCAGAAAGAGCTTGTAATTGCTCATTTAAATATCATACATCAGGAGTACACTTTGATTAATGAAGTAATAACCTATCTTTTATTTTTCCAACTATGGAAGCAACATATGTTACCAGTCAGACTTTTGGTTATTTTGTGTTTTTTAAAACAATCTTAAAAGGGTAAGTTTGAGCTTGGAATCATGTTGAACTTGGGAACCGTTTAACAAATGTTCCACGGCTTTACATCTGAGCATCTAAAAAAAAGAGTATTTCTAAGTTATGTGTCTTTATGTATAAAACACTTTTGATTCACTCAAATTGCCCAGTGAGGACCATTGGTGCTGCTGAAAACATACTGTTTCCTGAGGCACAGTGTTTTCAGTAGAATAGTGGAGGGCGGGAGAGCAAGGCAAAATGA
Organism: Hydrolagus colliei; assembly: GCA_035084275.1. Taxonomy (NCBI): domain Eukaryota; kingdom Metazoa; phylum Chordata; class Chondrichthyes; order Chimaeriformes; family Chimaeridae; genus Hydrolagus; species Hydrolagus colliei. The sequence goes on from CM068748.1 coordinate 10,372,581, forward strand.
TTGGAGATTTGTCACATATTAGAGTGTAGCCACATAAATAGCATAAAGCTGATGTCTCTGGTCATTGAGAGGTAAATGTTTCTAACATTTTATAATTCATATATATTTGAAATCATTATTTGAGAATGTATATTTCAGAGTATTCCTTTCACACCTATTTCAACGAGAAGCTAAAGTCAGCAGACCAGCTTTAGGTCGATTCCAGGTGACCATGTTCCCTCAGCAATCACCTCTGTCCTCATCCAGTTCATATGTCAGATGTTTTAATCTCATTAAAACATTCTCTTTATGGTTTTATTTAACCTTACCATTGACCCCTTTTCTCTTTGCGCAGAAATTATTTTTCATAGTACGTCAGCAATTAAAAATTACTCAATTGAACCTATTTGTCTTGAAGATAATCATATCTCCTCAGCTACTTACTGCCAACATGACCAATAATTGAGATAACCAGCATTTGGTATGTGGCCCCATTATTTGAGAGCACCATGAAAATACAGCAATGTAATTAATGGCTTAGAGATAGCCATATAGCAGGCTTTAGCTCTTTTCCCTCTGAAGTTTGTTCCCAGATGTTCTCCATAGATAACAGTTTCCCCTTGTGTTTCTAACAAATTCTTGAATTTGAATTAGCGGCAGATTGAGTTACAGCCACCTGCACATAAACACACCAGTTTTCCAGATTCTGATTTTATTGAAATTCAATTCATTTAATCAATCTTCATGCTAACACCGATGAAGTGGTCATTCATTGTAAGATTTGAGCCTAAACCTCTTAAATATTTTTCTTGTATTGATGTTATTTTCAATCTTTCTTAGATGCCCCTCCTGATTTCACAGTTTTTCATGCAGAATTCTGTGTGTACACCCTGCTTCAAATATAATATATGCCATGGAAATACGCGAGTATGGTGTATGTTTTTCCCACAAAATATACATTTCACTTTCCAGTATATTCTGTGAAGTGCTTTGAGACGTCTCGAAGACATGATAATGCGGTATATCAAATGCAAGGATTGTTATTATTACAGTAGTATTATGTTGCAAATGTTTAAACCTTTACATAGAAATAAATGCAATGACTGGAAAACAATGATTTGTTCATCTATCTTTAACCTATAATTTGTGTTATATTAGTTAAAAACATCAAGATGACAGTAAAGTGTGGTGCAGCATGTTAGAGCACCACAAATACAATGTGCCATCTCAAGGGTGCAACAGAGACTCAATTCCCCTTTGCAATGGCTTCTGAATCTCTACCTTGAGTGTGCATGGCAAAGAGAGAAAATCAGACAAGCTATGCACCGACCACTCATGATGGCTGCCAGATAATAAAAATTAGGAATTGAGAAAACAGTTGCATCTTCCAGCAAATAAAAAGTACCTTCAGAAAGAGCTTGTAATTGCTCATTTAAACATCAATTCAAATTGATAAATTTAAGTTTAACAGTTTAAACTTAACAACTGTTTAACAACCCTTTTAATGCAAAGTTACATCTGTACTGGGGAGAAAATAGGATTTTATACTTCATCCCGCAGCCTACTCTCCCATCCCGCAGCCCATGACACAAGGAGAGCCATGGAGGTAACGAGGAAATAATTTTAAGAATGGGATGCGGTTACCGCAATGGGATAATAATCATCATCATCATAATAATAATCCTTGCATTTGATATAACGCTTTTTCATCTTCTAGATGTCTCAAAGTGCTTCATAGAATACGCTGTAAAGTGGATTGACCGCATATTTGTGGAAAAAACATGGCAGCCAATTGCACACAGCAGTGTATCACAAACAATCATGGATTGAAATGACCAATTGATTATTTCGAGGGATTATTATCAGATGTGTGGAGTAAGGAAACTTGCCCAAGGTTTCACCCTGCCTGGAATTGAACCCAGGTCTCTCGCTTGCAAGGCAAGTGCTCTCATCACTGAGTTACAGGACTCTAGAAAATGGAAATTTTTGTGCAAAAGCTGCTACCCACTGGGTTTGTTCTGTGCTGAGTTATCTGATTTCAAGCGCTGTAAGACAGTATCCCACATCACGGGAGCTCTATAAATACAGATTGTTCTTGATTTCAGCTGAGGCAGCAGTAATGTAGGCTACTGTAGGCTTCAGGGCCCTGGGCCCAGGAGCAAAAATATTCCTGATCCTGGTTGACTTTCAGTGCTAAAAGCCACTGGTAGAAAGTGAACATATATGAGTTTCAAGTCAGGACAGGATCAGCCTCAGCTGTGACGCATTCCGTAGTCAAACAGTTTGCTGATGTGCACTGTTCAAGCTAACACAGGAAGAATGGCCTCTCGGGAGGCACAGCAGAAAGCACCTGGTTCCTGTGTAAACGTGCCCCAGTACGAGGAGAGATGGATCTGTCACCCTGTGGAGCTGTCTGGTGGCAAGGTCGATATCTACCAGAAACTGGACGTAAATGAGTCAGATTGAGGCCCAGCTGAAGATGCAGTTGTCACTTTGCCATCGGGGTGTTAGGTATCGTATTCCGAATTCTCGTCAGTTACTCAGATTTTCACAAATGCTATTATTACTTGAAATCCATTTGACTTCATTTAGATGTAATATACATTTTCCTGGTATAGTAAAAGCCCGTATATCCGGCACCCTCGGGATCTGGCCAATGCTGGTTAAAGCGCGTGCCGGATATTTGGCCAAAAACACACACACAAAAAAACATTTTGCTGGATAAATTCCGGTTTATCGAATGCGGACCTTTTTTTTGCGGTGCCGGTTATACGGAAGTTACGGTAGATCGGGTCACGGATAAATGAATTTTACTGTAACTACGTACTGCGTTGAAATTTTATTTTAGTTTCCCACTCCGCTGCCCGCAAATTACCTGCATGTAAAAAAACACAGAATACATAGATGAGGAAGGAGTCAGCAAAATCTCAGGTGGCAAGTTGAGATCACCTGGGTTTATATTAATTTTAAAATGCTTACCTTGTGTCTGTCACTGCACTTGGAGTAGTCAGGCTCACAAACACACTGACATAATGATGCGTAGCATTATAACCATGTTACCACAGTGACCTGTAGTGTTTGCTTGGGTCACATCTCTCTTGAACCATGATCTAATTATTAAATGTTTGCAGCAATCTATTAGTCAAAATGAGCACATCCCTATTGTTCAAAAAATTTTTTCCTTGCGAACATTGTAGCGGACTGCAGAATGTGCAAGCTACCATGGCAACCCGAAACTTTACCTTAAAACTTGAATGGATTAGAGGAGCCTGATTGATTGTTTATAATTTAGCTTGCACCATATGCTGGAAGAAAGTTTTAAAGCCAAACAGTTCTGAATGTGGCAGTACAATTAAAATTAGCACAACCAACAGCAGGCCCCTGTTTTACTAATTAGTTAACAGGCTGTACAGTTATTGTCCTTAACAAAGCCAGTTTCGGAACAAGAAAAGCACTTAATACTGAGGAGAGACTGTACAGCTGTTACTATCCCAGTATGTATACATTCAACTTGTTTAGCCAACAAAACTCTCTCACTGTAACACAATGAAGAGTCACAAATTATATTACTCTCTAATTGCTTATTTTTACTTGAGGAAATAGAATTAAAATGCTCTAGTTTAATATAATAACAGTGCTTGTTATACTGGGTGACATTTGGTTTGGTCGCAAGCCAAATTCTGTCATTTGCAGCCTATGGGTTGACTCATCTGCCTTCACATCATTTATTCTCCACAATTCATCTGTTGGGTTTCAGTTTGATTGAAATCAAGATCACATCATTGATCGATAATTATATTAGCAAACGAGCAAACGTTATGAACAGAGAGAAATGTGCATGACATTCTCACTCCTTAATTAGTAGTTATTAGTTTGAACTTACTGACATTGTTTCCTAAGTTTCAGTTATGTCTAAAACATTGCTATTAATTTAAATTAGAAAATTACCAATTCTATTTATTGCGGTCTGTTAGCAAGAAATTACTACAAATGCGTGCAGACTCCTTTTGGCAATGAAAACGATTTGACATAAGTCATTCTGCCTCATGCTTCTAAAAATCAGTTATCGCAAAATTATAAGACTGGTTTGGATGAAAAGGGCCCTTCTGCCATCTAATCTCATCCCTCCAGAACACCCACCTACTGTCCACCCATCATTGCATCGACCTGCTTTTAAATGAGTCCAATTTCCTCTAACAACTTTACTGGCAACCTGTTCTATTGTTGATTACTGTCTGCATAAATAAATACTTCCTAGTATCTGTTCTGAAATTGTCCTTTGCAAATCTGAACCTGCGTCTTCAAGTCACTTCGAGATTGAAGTGCCTAACTTGTCTACTCATTGCTGATAGGGATTATCTTTATTGTTCTCCTCTGTACTCCTCATATTAGAGAATTTCCATGTGTTGACTTAACTTACTTTCTTATCTGCTCTAGTAAAAAAATAATTCCTGTAAAACTCCCAAATTACTTTTTAACCTCACACTGTCACAGCTTGGAATATACCAACTTCCATTTTTTTTTATTGAACACTTCCCTTCTGTTCAGAATTGTTTCCAATTCACTGCAGTAAATTCTGATAAGATTTGTCCACAATTCCTGCATGCTCAAAGATTTTCAGAATCTTGATGTAAAAGCAGTGAATTTAGTTTGAAAGCAATGCAAATTTTCTTCAGTTCGATTCACCCTGTTTGTTTCAACAGTGGTCGATTTACTAAACGACAGCTACCATAATAAACTAACTTGGAGTGTTGAAGTGAGCATTAGGCAGCTTGAACCAATAGCTATCAAAACTCTATTCTTTCCGGATGTGAACAATTGGAATGGAAGAAAATCAAATTTGTGCTTTTTTGGTGATATTGTACATTGTCCGGTTTAAAACTTGTCGCAACAGCAGATAATGAACACAAGATGGAGACCTTTTCTGGAGAATATCCTCATTTCAGCATTAACAAACCAAACACTAATTTATTTCCATCACTAACTGTCATGTATTAAACAGACATAAACAGTAAGATTATTTTTGCATTATCTGTGCAAAAAAAGAATAAAAGTCAAATGTGCAAAGATATGCTGTTTACAATCTTGCCTCTGATATCTAATAAAATCCCCTCATTTGTTTTCAAACTCCTTCATGCCCTCGCAACCCCCTACTTATCCAATCTGTTTACCCACACTCCACCACCCACTGCCTCCGCTTGGCTGGCTCTGACCTCCTGTTTGTCCCTTGTTCCCTCTGCTCTACCATCTGTGGCTGTGCCTTCAGCCGCTACGGTCTGAAACGCTTTACAAATGTAATTTAGTTTGTTGTTGAAACTCTGGAACTCTTCCCATCAATCCCTCTGCCTTGCCCCCTCCCTCCCCACTTTCAAATCCTGCCTAAAGACTCTACTTTTTGATCATGTCTACAGTCACTTCCCCCCACTCTCTCCCCCTGGCTCAGGGTCAGATTCCGCCACTGTCAAGCGCTCCAGGATGCTACCCTATTGTTGTTGTTGTTGTAGCAGCTATTATTCTGTTATTTTATTCTTAATACTGAAGCTTCCAACATAATAATCAATTGCGGTCAAAACCACTGGTTGCTAATATTTTGTCCATAATTACTCAGGACCTATTTAATCCAAAAGTGTGAATAAAAAGAGAAGATTTTATCTGAAACCAAATAAAACTGCTGGAAATTCACAGCAGGTCTTTTGCTTACAGTCACTGGAAGGCTGCTTGTGGATTTTCCAAATTTCTGGTTTTAATCAACGTGCTTTTTAGGTAAATTGATGTATTTTGTGACTTAACGTGAATTTGAGGGAATGAATGGATGGGGCGGATATGTGTCAAAGTAACCAGACTTGTTATTGGCAAACATTTAGACTACTTTCACTCGAGAGGATTAATGCATTACCCTTGTCACTTGTTCCCATGGTTTTCCTAAACATTTCATTTCCCCATGTCACTGGAAACTCCAATTTTTTCAGAACCTAGCTCCCTCCCTTTATTGTGGCGTCATCTACTGGAGAGGTGCTGAGATGAGCTAGCATGAGTTGCACTTGTACAGAACCCTGCCAAACACTGCAGATTGCTTAAACTAGAATTGCACCAGGGGTAGAGCTCAGGAGAATCTGAATCGCCAAAGGCTACAGTTGATTAAAATGAGCTCATCACAGGACAACGGTTTCAAGTTTACAGCCAAAGAAGTGCATGAAATGGAAAGTTTAACCAATAAGACAGCTTGGGATAATGCTGGGTATGAGGGATCTCCTACCAATTCTCCCTTCAAGGTGCAGACTATCTACAATCCTCGTTCCTTCCCAGCCAACCCCTACAGTTGTGAGAAGCCCTCACTTTACCCAAGTAAAGAAAAGCTGGGAAAGAGTGGGGCACCTTCCTCTAGTTGCTGCTCCGCTGCCATTAAAGGAATCCGAAGTAAGTGAAAGATACTCTCAATATTCAGCTTTGGCTTGAAAACCCTCTTCAACTATTGCTGGTCTCTGTAATTGGATCATACAAAACATTGTCGTGTGAAGAATCAAATAGAATGAGATCCAAAATGTGTTTATAGAATTGTTACAACTGTTAATAGAATTGTGCCTCAGAAATTACCAATTTTAAACAAATAAATCTAATAACGTATTATTCTTGAATGATCTGCTGTGGATTTCAGCAATTATATTTCATTTTAGATTTACAGCATCTATAGCTTTTCTTAAAAAAGAGAGCTTCTAATTTGCAAATACTCTTAAGTATTTCGTATTCCATCCAGAGAACAGTTTCTAATTATTGCAATTTCAATATTCTGTCTAATAAAAGAATTTGAACTGAGTGACTGAGAAGAAATGAATATTTATTGAGGTAACAACGAAGAAAGGAACTTGAGACTAGTTTTCCCTTTAAACAGACATCCTCTGAAACTAATGTTCCCATTATCCCAAAGAGCATAAAAAAAAGCGTACAAACAGAAGCAAATGTTAAACTGTGTTTAAAAGGGAATCAGCAATGAGGAGTTTGTCTTTGATAAACAGTTGAGATTGAAATACACTCGCACATATTTGTTAGGACATTTTGAGAAAAGAACTAAAGTTGAGGATAGTCAATAACTAAGAAGCAACATATTTAGTGGTTGTGGAAGAGATGAGGAACCAAACAGGACTGCGCCAAAAAATCTATCTCTTCCCAGACATTATATTAGCACTGCCAATGACAATTTAGTTACATGATTTAGTTTAACATTAATAGGAATAATAATAATCCCTAAAAAAAATTGGCCATTTCAATCCATGACATTTTGTGGGACAGTGCTGTGTGCAATTGGCTGCCATGTTTCTCCCAAATGTACAGTCAATTTACTTTACAGTACATTCTGTGAAGTGCTTTTTCAAATGCAAGGATTAACATTATTATTATTAATAGCTGGGCCAGGAAAGCTAATTACCCTTGTATTCATTTAAAAAAAACGTTTGCCAAATACTTTAGTCGTTTTTAATAGCATTAAGTTTGCTTAAGCAACATTTGCGGTGCTGGGACCAATGATCAAGTAATAAGGATGTGATGTGTGATGCTATGAAAATCATGAGAAAATATTGTTTTTGCAATGAATGTTTCATTCTGTTGCTATTAACTGACTAAATAAGGAGCATATGGTTTTGAATTTGATTGTTCAACGACATGGTGGTCAATGCCTAATCTCCCTGGGTCGAAGCCAAGCTTCACCAATATTAAGTGCTCTAAGACACTACCCTTCGCAAAAGGCACTATATAAATGTACGTTGTTATTTTAATTGTTGTTGCTTGCTTTTTATCTTATGCAACAATGTATTATTTTCTTTCTACAGGACTGTGGAGCACAAAACTAACTGAAAATACATCCAATAATCCAGAGCTTTATATCAAGACAACTTTGCGAGAGCTGTTGGTTTACATTGTTTTCCTGGTGGACATCTGTTTGTGTAAGTATTGTATTTCTTTCTGATAACACAGCCAGCAACAAACACAGGCTCACTAACAGCACATTTGCTCACATTTAAAATGACTGATACAAATATATTTGTTCATCAGATGAGGATAATAATCCTTGCATTTAGGATAGTGTCTTTCATATCAGAAGGATGTCACAAAGAGCTTCCACAGGATTTATTGGGCAGTGATTTTTTTTAGTGGGCAATCACACGGCAGCTAATCTACACATTGCATTGTCCCAAAGACAGATGGGATCTCAGTTTATATCTCATCCAATGGATGGCAACTCAGGCACTGCATTGGAGTGTCAGTTTAGACTTTGTGAGTTCAAGTCCTGACATGGGGCTTGAACCTACAATCTTCTGACTCAGAAGTGAGTACTATCATGTTTACTCCCTTTGAAAATTAATTAATATATCACTACAATACTGGAATTCAATATTGCTTCACATTTGACCTCAAATATATAACTACCCTTTACTTAAATTGTACGATATGCTTTGAGATATTTCAATGGTGTTATCTATCGAATGGAACGATTGACATTTTTTTCATGTTTTTCATATTTTGAAAGGTAATTTACTCAATGCTACTCTAAAATGTTTTAACTATCTAAATATGTTAGATTCAACATTTCTTACATTTTTGCCAGTGTTTGCATGATTGTGCAAAGTAACTCAAAGATAAACTCATAAAGCATCCAAGGTAAAATTACTCAAAGGCTATTTCACCACAGATAAAACTTGAACCGGCTGCACTCTCTATCGTTGGAGGGCATTGCTGTATTAAGTCTCTTGGGTCTTTCAAGACTCCCTGTTAAAATGGCCATGTGCCCAGGTATGGGCCGACCAATTGATTTATTTACATTTCATTGCTTGATTAAAAGTCAACAAGTGACAATCCAGCATGAAAACACAAGAGATAGAGTATTACTTATATTTTATTGCTGGGTACCTTCTATTAGGCCTACACCACATTATTACCGTATGATTTTTGAGTGTGAGACTCTCTCTTCCTGGCTCCTCTTTCTGAAGAGAGTGTACTGTGTGACTTTCTGACAATCCTTTTCATTTATTGTTTTCTGCACTTGTATTCACTAAGGTTTCATCAGCTGGTCAAAAATTAGTTTATTGTGCGTCATGTTTACTTGGATTCTGACTGCACAGAACATCTGTTCATGTATTTTGCTTTTTCTATATGATCAATTCAATTCGTATTCAATTCACCGTGGCTTCAGGTTACACTATTGAATTAAACATTTGAACTGCCATTGAATTAATCCATTTGCATTAACTTAATATAGACACCTCAGAATTATGTTTCCTTTGCAGTAATGTTGTCTAAATGCCTGTCTGTTATGTGTTGAATTAATTAAAATCTGCGAGAAGGCGATATGTGCACAGGCATTGTGCTAATGTTTGTGCTTCAAAACCTTGTCTTTTATTTCTGAGCAAAACTAATTACGGTGATACCTTTTGTTAGGTCATAAAATAAATTGAATCAAATGGTAAAACTATATTTGGACTTGTCAACAATAGCATTAAATTGCTATCTTTGACAGACACCTGTGAAAATGTCACGTTTACTGCAAAGCATTTCTCTTCCTATGAAAGGAGCCAACCATGTATTTCATAAATCAAGATTTACAAATGTTTGCCGAGCATCACTAAGGTGATTTAATGGGTTTGAATAGAAGCAAAAGTCATTAGTCTATGATGTATCAGGGCAGAAGGTGTGCCTGATAATAAATGCTTCTTTCTTTTTGAATGGGATAGACATTGTTTTCAGGTTCACATTATTTATGCGGGTGAATAAGAACATGCAGAAAGCTTGCAGGATGACGTGTTGTTAACGTTGATTAGTGGACAGCACTGACGTTTCCATTTTGGTTACTAATTTATCTTCTTCAAGATTTTCCAGAATCTTTATTCAGAGCGTTTTCTTCAATCCTATTAATTTCTCATTACAGGGGCTCAGTCACTGATTACGAGAATTGCGAATTTATATTCTAAGGAGTATTCTTGAGTCTGCTCAGATTAGCAAAGTCTATCATTCGAAATTGGACACAGAAACAAAAGGAGGGGTTTTGTTTAGGCTAAGCATTTTAAGCAGTACAAGTAATATACCTAATAATAGTAATCCTTGCTTTCTATATAGCTTCTTTTACGTTGAGAGGATATTTCAAAGTGCTTTACAGGACTTACTGTTGAGTGTAGTGACTGCTTGGTTTGCAGACTGAATAGAGGGTTCCACATTAATGCCAAATGTAAAACATCTGTAAATGTAGATGCCAAACCTGAGGTAATCATTAATGGCTCTCTGAGTGTGCTTGCCTCTCTCTTTCCCCCACCAATACTATTTCAAGAACAACAACAACAACTTGCATTTATATAGCGCCTTCCACACTGGGCGGAGTCTCAGAGCACTTAAAGAAACTTATCCAAGGGATAAGTTTCAATGACCTCAAGTTTTGATCAGGTTCCTTTGTCTCTCTCATTCAAATTGAGATGTAAAAACTGTACAGACATCAACACATTTGCAGCTTAAGTTTAAAAATATTTTGCAGCTCAAAGTCACAATGGCTACTATAGCATTATTTTGCAGAGATCAAAAACATGGAACTCAAAGTGTCACAATTGTGTAAAAATGACCAGATTAGTATCACTGTAACATCTTCTGTTTTATTTCTGTTTTTCTAGTGACCTATGGAATGACCAATTCAAATACTTTCTACTACACAAAGGTCATGTCAAACCTTTTCCTCTCAACTGCATCAGACACAGGTGTCTCATTTCAGATGATTGGCAGCATGGCTGACTTTTGGAGTGTGAGTAAAGCTCTGTGAATCAGTTTGATGACATGGCTGGTACAATTTATATCTGTGACAATATAGTACTTAAATATCCTATGTTCATTCCATTCTAAAAGTGGGCATTAAGTTTCGGCAGTTTTCTCTTATGGAATATAGATGTTCCTTCAAACAACATGTGGTGTTATTTGGGGGAGTAAACATAAAATAAACCCATTTATTATCTCTTACCTTTCAAGCAGAAAATAGGTATCTATTTTACATTATTCTTGGGCAATTGTGGTTCCATTGAAGCATAAATGATTGGGGTATTACTCCTAAAATGAGGTGTTTCATAAACATTTCTATTGCATTCTTCATTGGATACATTGTCACCATCAAAACAACTACTTTTTTTAACCTTAACAATTTTTTTAACAATAAATATAATAAGGAAACATATTAGAATGTAATAATTATCATTAACCAAAATATGCAGTCATAGGCTGGCAGTAGTTTTAATTTGGCCTCGGGTGTGAGTGCTTCCCCCTTGCCAAGGTAAAGTGATAGATATTGACTGCGTTTAGCCACAATTTGATTTATGTAGTACAGTAATTAGCACTGCTGATATTATCATGCACCAATATTTCCTGCTCCAAAACGTAAATTCAAAGGTAATTTTGAAAACTATTCACTGGTCTTGCTGTAATCATTTGTTTTGCTTCTGAAAAGACAGTTGTTTTAGGTTTTGTTATCTAATTACAGTTTGGAGGTTCCAGAAATTGACCACACTATAATAACTACAGTATAATAACTACAGCCCATTCATTCATGACCCGATCAACCGCAACTTCCGGCACCTCAAAAAAGGTCCGCATTTGATTAACCGGAATTTATCCGGCACAATGCATTATTTTAATTTATTTTTGTGTTTTTTGTGTTTTTGGCCGAATATCCGACAAGCGCTTTAACTGGCATTGGCCAGGTCCCGGGGGTGCTGGATAAACAGGCTTTTACTGTAGCTGTTTCACTGGACTGAATCCAACTTGTTCAATGTGGTTATTCATTCTGGCGTATAGCTCCACCTGTATTTTCAGAGTAGATAAATAACATTCTCAGTTTAATTGTATGTTATTTGTTGGTGTCATCTATCAAAACTGGCTTCAGATAATTATACATCTGATTATATACAGAGATTACGGCACGTGTGCGAGGTGAGATAAATGTACAATGACAGTAAATTACCAGGGAATAATGAGTCTTTTGATCTCTCAATGTAAGGAGAGCCCTGAGATCATGTGCAACTAACTACAGGACATTTTTATTCTACCCAGGATACATCTTGAATGCGGTCTACATCTACAATTGTTTACAAAGCTTGGTAGAGATAGTAGGTTATTTTTGAAAGGATAACAAAAATCACAGTGACACAGTAACTGAAAACACAAGGCATTACAAGACTACTGTTAATGTGACAAAAATATTTTCTTTCCAGCAAGCTGCAAATGTGTTATATCTTTTGAACAAGAATTTGCTGTTACTGTGAATATAATTTTTTATGACACTTAATGATATCTCAGTTCATATTATGTGATAATGTCAAAAGAAAAACTTGAAATTACTTTTTAAATTCAGCTGCAATAATCTTTTAATTTTCATATTAAAATAGTGGATTACTGTTTTGCATTAAAATGTACAAATGTACTAATGTATAACGCACCTAAAAAGGCTATGAGTTGAAACTTCACTGAGAGTAGGTTTTGTGTTAAGATTAGGCTACATAGTTTGAAATTCTCTTAATCTAAATCTGCATCTAAATTATTGAACTGCAGGAACAAAACATAAAGAGGTAAATGGGTTTAATTTGAACCCGATTTGAAACAATAAAATCACATTTATTGAGCACCTTTCACATCAGGAGGGCGTCCCAAGGTGCTGAGCAGTCAGGGGTCGGATTAAATTGGAAAAGGGCTAGGTAAACATTTTTGTAGGCCAATAAACCATCAAATATTTAATGTTCATGAAGAAAAATGAATACCAAGAATGTTGTGTTACAATTAAAGAAGCTTCATGTGTTCCATTGTTGCAAAGAGGTGCAGGTGTTCAGTGAAGGTATTAGTTACACTTGGGTGTCTCCCAAACCCAAATACAACAATGCATTCTTCGACCAGTGAGAAAATGGTACTACAAAATATTCAGACTGACAATCACACCACAACAAGCCAACATTAGATGGCAGTATTATCAAAAGAAATGTTCATCACCTGATGAAAACACTGGCACGTGTTAACCTGTATTATTCCCCCAGTTCTTTCATTGGGTGAAAGGACTGTGAAACTTTGCTTCACGAAGACCAGAAGGTTGCCAATTTGAACATTGCTCTGTGGTTATATTGAATGGAGTGTTGTAATTGGCAATAGTACCCCTGAGGGGAACCAGCTAGGGTAATCCTTATAACTATTCTGGTAACCTCACTAGTCAGTGGACATGTGGGAGCAGGATTGAGCTGGGTTGTGTCTTCACAACCTAATTGGCTGCCAATATTTATTGAGATCTACCAGCCAGAGATAATGCCATGACATCTATATAATGGGATTCCTGTTCTTTTTAATCCATTTTCAGCTGAACAACTTCTGGGAGTTGCTGGAAAAATGTTTAAATTCTGGGAATTGCGGAGATTTACATTTGTAATTGTGTTTTTCAATTACAAGTTACAAATGACAATGATTTGGAAACCAATACAATGAACACATTAAATTTCTCTAGTAATTCCCTGTTCAAGTTCAGTTATGGATGTAATTCCCATAACTAGACTTGCCAAATATAATGTTTTACTCATTCTACTTGGTCTCTAGGATGTGGTTGCATAGAACCCTTTTACTGTTATAACAAACTTCTCTTAATGATGATACAGTTCCCATAGTAATTAAAATGGCAGCTACAAACCTCCTTGTGGGAATATGTGTGTTTGCTTTCATTTTTAGTCTTACAAAGGAAATAACAAGTCAGGCTAAGTTCTTGGAAAAGTATTTTATAGTCTTCTAGAGAAAAACATATAACTGTATTTTACTGCTTAATCAAATGGCCAAGGGCCTCAATGGTATTAAGAACACATAGTGGAACACAAATGATGACCATTAAGTCTAGAAATCCATTCTATTTGGTTTACTTTCTGGTGCTTTGAGACATCCTTGCAATGTAAAAGGTGCTATATAAATGTGAAATGTATTGCAGGTTGCTGACTTCCTCATCAGTAATTATCCCTTATTTGAAAATGCTCATATTTTCCAAATATAATCAGGATGATGATAACATAACTGAGGTGACTAGATGGAGAAATTAAGTATTCCTCAGGGTTTATCATAGCTATATATTAAATTAAATATTCTAAATATTTTGCGAGTCCCTACATCTTATGCATCTTTATACGTTAATATATAAAACTTGTTTGTTTTGTGTTGATTTAGTACACACAGGGTCCATTGCTGAATGGATTGTACTGGACCAAGTGGTACAATAATGATTCCTTCTCACGCGGAGCTCATTCGTTCATTTACTATGAGAATATGGTGCTGGGTGTACCACGAATCCGACAGATAAAAGTAATGAACAACTCATGTGTGGTTCACAAGGACTTTCGAGGAGACATCACTGGATGCTACAATGTCTATTCATTAGACAATGAAAACAAAGCTCCATTTGGAATTCAAAATGGAACTGCGTGAGTGTTGCCGATTTTTTTTATTGACAATGGAATTTAAAAAAATCATATTGAATGATAATTGTTTCACTTGGTGACAGTTCAATGCTGTGCTATGAATACATATTAATGGAAGAAAGCAAAATAATAGTTTACATGAAGTAGCATATCAATGTGCACTAAATGGATTGAATGTTCCTGATACCACACAATGTGATTCCAATTACACATTAATAATAATACTAACTTATTAACCTTTAGCACATAGTTTTATAAACTACATTTTCTAAATGATGGTGAGATCTGTCGTACGATTTCTGACTGAAATTAATAAATTACACCATTTTAGTATCAATTTATTGGGATTTTAAGCAGTTTTAATTATTGATAGATCCAAAATAATGTTACAGGAAAGCACAAATATCCGACAGGCAAAACAATTACTTTCCACTATAACCAAATTTTAACCGTACTTTTTATGCACAGGTAAGTATTATACTTTGATTTTGTTAATGTGGTCTTTACACAGATGGACTTACTCTTCCGAGGAACAACTTGGAGGCTCCTCACATTGGGGTAAGCTAACTGTGTACAGTGGTGGCGGTTATTACCAGGACCTCAAGTCAAATATGGTTGAAAGTTCTGCGATTCTACAGGACCTAAAGGACAACCTGTGGTTGGACAGAGGAACTCGAGCAGTTTTCATTGATCTTTCTGTGTACAATGCCAACATTAATCTGTTCTGCATTATAAGGTGAGTTGTAAAAAATGATTACTTCCTTAAATATATCAATTATATCCTAAATATTAAATTTAGGTTATTCAAGAATTTTAAATTTGTTGCGAGGTCTGCAGACGTATCATTATTTAGTTAAATATAGTTCAAATGTGGAATGATGCCAGACATTTTTGACTCTCGCAAGCCAATACAGAATTCTACTGTATACAATTACATATCATGTTGCAATTTCGACAGTGTTAATAGAAAGGTTGGCTAATCTGCAGAAGTCTCATAAATGAATAGTAATCCTATACTGAATGTATTTGATTTGGTTATAAGCACTCCAGGTTGTGGTTTTGACACATGACTTGGCTATCTTGAACCAAATAACTAACAAAAGTGAACTTTTGAAAGCAATCTGTACTTTGGATTATTGACATGTAGCGAACAAAGCATGAAGGCAAATATGGGAAACACGCAGCGGGTGCTTTCCCCCACTCACCTTTCCCGCAGTCCCACATGATATAACAGAGGAGGCATTCAGCCAAATACTGTAATACATTGGGAAGGAAACTATTATATTGATTTTTATGTCAAATAGCAAAATATCAATAAATCGCTGACAATTTGAATGATGATAGCACACATTACCTGTGACAATTTCATGATATTTGCAGAAGTTTGCCTTTGTGTTTTAATCATTCTAATACTGCCCCTTTCTCAAAGATTGGTAGTAGAATTCCCTGCAACTGGTGGTGCAGTAACATCTTGGCAATTTCGCACAGTGAAACTCATTCGATATGTCAGCAATTGGGATTACTTTATCATCGGCTGTGAAATAGTCTTTTGTGTCTTCATCTTCTACTATATTGTGGAAGAAATACTGGAAATAAGAATACACAAACTGCAATACATAAAATGTATCTGGAACTGCTTGGACCTAATAGTAATATTGGTAAGTTTATACTTTTTCCAAACCATTTTGTCCTTTGTTTCTTTGGAAGTGGATATAACTATCCTCTATCAGTAGAGTTTATGATAAGCTAACAGGGGGTGTGTTTGAAGCAGAGCTTGACAAGTTCTGTGAATTCCCCTACTTCAAAGAAAAAAGGCCTTGTTACCATGTGACAGTATCTACTGTCAGGTTGGTCCAAGCGAAAACCAATACAACATGAACAAACTTAAATAAAGTACAACATAGGGACTGAAACTGTTGATCTTCTGATTGAGAATTGAACAGCAAACTGCTTGAGATATTGAGTTGACAAAGCTTTTTGTTATTTGTTCTAGAATATAGAATTTCATACTTTGTGGCTAAAACACAAACATCAATACAATTACTCCTTTTCACCATTTATACGCTCCCTCTGGGCAATGTCATCCGCAAACATGGGGTAAATTTCCACATGTATGCAGACGACACCCAGCTGTACCTTTCTGCCTCATCCCTCAACCCCCAGACCATCGATGTTCTGACAGCATGTCTGTCCGACATTGAGTCCTGGACGAGGGACAACTTCCTCCAATTGAACGTGAGTAAGACCGAGGCCCTCCTGATAAGCTCAAGCCAGCGCCTCCGCACATCGGGCGCTGCCAGCCTCAACATCCAAGGCTGTACTCTCCACCTCACAAAGCCAGTCAGGAACCTCGGCATCACGTTCGACCAAAAACTCTCCTTCCTCCCCTACATCCGTGCCTTGACCGGCACCGCTTACTTCCACCTGCGCAACATTGCCAGGCTCCGCAACTATCTTACCCCCCGTGCTGCCGAAACACTCGTGCACGCGTACATCACCTCAAGGCTGGACTACGGAAACTCTCTCCTCGTCGGCCTCCCCAGTTCCTCCATTCACTGGCTGCAGGTCATCCAAAACTGCAGCCCGTGTATTATCCCGCACCCGCCTCCGCGACCATATAACCCCCACCCTCGCCCATCTCCATTGGCTCCCCATTCTCCAGAGGATCGAGTTCAAGATCCTCGTCCTCACCTTCAAGGCCTTACATGGCCTTGCCCTACCCTATTTAACCAATTTACTCTCCCCCTACAAGCCCACCCGGACCCTCCGTTCAGCAGGACTTGGCCTGCTCCAAGCCCCCCGCCCGAACTGCCCCACCATCGGAGGCCGGGCCTTCAGTTTTTCTGCTCCGACCCAATCCCTCCGTCTCGTTTCTTCCCTTTCCTCTTTCAAGGCCGGTTTGAAGACTTTCCTCTTCGACCGTGCCTTTTGTTCCACCCCGAATTCTTCGACCTCCCCTACTTGTTTCACCCTTTCCCTTACACTCCCCTCCCAGCTCGGGTCACACGCCTCCTGTGCAGCGCCTTGGGACGTCCTCCCGACGTGAAAGGCGCTTTATAAGTGTAATTTGTTGTTGTTGTTGTTGTTGTTAGAGAAGTTGCTTTTTATAGCAGGCAAAACTGTAATTTGTAGTAATAACAACAGTTGTGTTTTTATAACTTATTTGGTGATAACAGGACCAATTGTCTTTTCCAGCTTTCTCTAGTTTCAATAGTTTTCCACATCTTCCGTACAATTAAGGTAAACATAATATTGGGAGCACTATTGAAGGACCCTGAAGCCTATGCTGACTTTGAATTCTTGGCTTTTTGGCAGACACAGTACAACAACATGAATGCAGTCAATTTGTTTTTTGCTTGGATCAAAGTAAGTAGTTATATTTATAATAACACCAAATATAGAATTGTATTCTACCTCACTGTGTTTGTATGCTTTACAACAACCAAAACATGACGTTGAAATACAGTAGTAAGTTTGCTTCAACAAATATTGACTTGTATGTTATTGTTTCGTTTTCTTCAACCAGCATTCTCAAACCAGCATACCTCGCGATTTGTTACACCAATTTATTTCCTAAAGTAATAACTAATGTTTAAACTAGGGGAATTTGATGAAGCGGGTACAGAAATCAGTTCCAAAGAGTTCCTAAGAGTTCCAAACTGATGAGGCACAATATTATGGAAAAAGTTGTACATTCACAGCATTGAATGTGTATTATCAATACAGGGCTATACTATAATTAAGGAAGAGAACAATTCAGCTACTATATTATATTAGCTAAATACACCAGAAACAAACAACTTAAATAGTTTCCATTAAAAAATATACTGTACTTTTTTTATTCTGTTCGCTCTGTTCTTTTTTTAAAATGAGTTAAAAAAAAATTCTACCTTTCCTACATTTTGCATAGAGAGTACAGGTCTCTTCTGTGATCTTCTGATTTCTGTTGTCAGCAGCCTAGAAAAGGTTGTGTTGTTTTATCTGCAGTTGTACAATTGAAAATGCACTGTGAGTGACAGATGACTTTGGCCTCAATCCAGCAAACAGCAAACGTCTGCAGGGAAAAATACAAATGAATTCCTCTAAACACACAACTTTCTCAATGTCCATTCCTAACATCTCATAGTGGTCCTAGGAAATTATTTACTGTTTTATTCCAAACGTAAAGTAAAATTATTGCAGCAGAGAACAAAGGTAAACCTTGTTGCTGAGTACATTGACACCTTTGATGTCTGCAAATTTGCTCTCCAACTGTTAATTGTCCTTCCATGCATATACGTTTTACAGCCAAGTACTCAAAGTTAAATATATCAGTTAACAGTCATTTGTCCCCACAATGTAAGCGAAATATAGGTATGAAAGATAGGTATCATGGATTTCTCTCAACTTTAACTTAGTTAAAACATTTACAGGGTTGTGAAGATGGTTCTCAAGCTTCCCCATTGCCGCTCTATATGTGTCTTTTAAAAGTAATCACATTTATTTGCTACTTTTAATATACCTTTTTGTTTTCAGATTTTCAAGTACATTAGTTTTAATAAGACTATGACCCAGCTGTCCTCAACACTGGCACGGTGTGCTAAGGACATTCTTGGTTTTGCGATTATGTTCTTCATTGTTTTCTTCGCCTATGCTCAACTGGGCTACCTTCTGTTTGGAACCCAGGTAGAGAACTTCAGCACTTTCCTCAAATGCATGTAAGTTCACTTTGCCTTCAGGCAAATATTGACTTGTATGTTAATGGGTTTTTGTTCTTTAACCAGCATACTAAAACCAGCATACCCCTCAATTGGTTGGATCAATTTGCTCCCTAAAGTAATCAGTAAAGTTTAAATTGAGTGAATTTGATGAAGCTGGTACAGAAGTCAGTTATCCTAAGAGTTTCCAAATTGATGAGTAACAACATTATGGGAGAAATTGAAAGCATTGAATGTGTGTTATCAATACAGGGCTGTAGTTAAGGGAGAGAAAACGTTTTTGAACATTTTTTATAGAAATTTATACTAATATTGAAACAAGGCAAACACGTCAAGATTTTCTGTATACCACTGAGTGATGGATATTTTATTTACAGTAGGCAGTGAAACAATGCAAAGGTGAACTCTAGTTTCCTCCTATAATACAAAACATTGTAAATGTAAAACAGGGGCTTGAGTCAACATTTTCAAAAGTTGGTCACCTAGCTTTCCCAACTCTATACATTGGAATAGTAAAGTAATACAGTAAATACAACATTACCTTTCAACTCCATTAGAGAAGTCACGTTAGTAATATCTCATTCTAAAGTGCTGTTTGCTCCTATTTCATTTTATACATCTAACTCTTTAATCTTTTCCCAGCTTCACACAGTTTCGAATTATCCTTGGTGACTTCAATTATGATGAAATAGACAACGCCAACAGAATCTTAGGTCCAATTTACTTTGTCACATATGTATTCTTTGTTTTCTTTGTCCTACTTGTAAGTTACATTTAATATTTAATAAGAATCAAACAATTTTACCATGTTTGAATTAAGTAGCTATTCTACCCAATGATTTTACAAACATTTTTCTCTTTCAGAATATGTTCCTGGCTATTATAAATGATACATACTCTGAGGTAAAGGCAGATCTCTCAGATCAGAAAGATGAGCTCCAGATTACTGACTTTATCAAGCAGGTTTGTTTGACCATAACATTGTTTAGTGAAAAAAATCCACATTTTATCCAGTAAGAAATGTTTAAAAAATCAGTGAAGGGTCTTATTTTATTTCCTCTTGAAATATCTCAAAGATGTCCATTAAAAACATTCTTCAGCACCATTCTTGGAAATTTTGGTTTGAGTAATCTTGTTGTTGTTGTTGAGTAAAGCTCGTATTTCGTCCACAAAATATAGTTAATTCACTTTACAGTATATCCTGTGAAGCGCTTTGAGATGTCTAAAAGACGTGAAAAGAGCTTTTTCAAGTGCAAGATTTATTATAATTATTAGTATTATTACTGTATTATGCTTGCCTTTGATTTTTCCATCAGCTTAAACTTTTTCTAAAATATATCTGTCCTGTTTCAATTTAAAGGGATACAATAAAGCTCTAATGAAGATGAAACTGAAGAAAGAGAGGATTGCTGATGTTCAAAAAGCACTGCAGACTGGATCCAAGGAACTAGGTTTTGAGGATTTCAAAAACAACCTTAAAGCGTATGAATTTACAAAAACAATTACATTTATATACTGCCTTTCAAGCTGAGAGGATTTTTTTCTCGTATAAAATAAATCAGATTTCTACATGCAGAATTTTTTATCGCGTTTTTCTTAACTACAGTATAAAACTTATACTGGAAAGAGCTGATGAAATTTTTTGAAACATACCCATTATTTTTCAGGTTGGGTCATTCGGTCGAAGAGATCACAGATGCATTCTCGAAATATGACTATGATGGCAATAAGATACTGGATGAGGAGGAGCAGACAAGAATGAAAGAAGAGTTAGAAGAAAAGAAAGTAAGCAATGTTAGCCATCCAGACATAAATTGATGAGAATTGAGAAAAGCAAGTTATAATAAACAAGCCAAGCTTGATGTGGATGTTCAGTTTAAAACAAAAACAATAATAACTGTGTTGGAGCTCAATCGAAAGACTGGAGTGATACTTATCTACTGGTCACATCAGTATTTTATAGTTCCAGTACAAAAAAAGCTAAATTGTGTCTATCTTTAAGTTTCAAATACTACACTTAAGTATCTTTTCAGTTGTGATGGTTTCAAAATATGGACTGAGCCTTTCATATATTTGCACAAATCTAACTTTCAGGCAAATCGGGAATGCTTCTGTGACATGCCTCTACCCTTAACAGCAACCACACTCTTTTCCTCACATTTTCAGTACAGCATTTAAACAGTTAAGTTCACATTGAATTAAATCTAATATTTACTGTTACAAAATTGTCACGAATACTGTATATATATAATATATATGTACATCCACTGAAAGTATGAAGCTTGTTAGTCCAGTGAGAGACTTGTTACTGATATATACAGTATATATCCACATCCTGTCAGTGTCATTAAGTGCTTTGTAACCTAATTATTATAGGGAATGAAAGCTGATATCATTTCAGATGCTCATATCATGTCTGTTTTTGTTATGCAGCGTGCTTTGAGTGCGGAAATAGAGAATATGGGAAGGAATCTTATCTGTCCAAATGGCACACATACTTTTACCCAGTCGAAAGACTTTGGTGATGATACAAAAAGCAATAACATCGGCAACAAAACAAACACTGGCATAACAGATGAAGAGTTCCAAATGTATGTATTGTGAATAGGAGCAATAAGGCATTGATACAATTTTTAAATAAAACATAATCACCCACGTAGCTTTGGAGGTTTAATAAAAAGAAAGCTAGTACTGTATTTCAATAAAGGAGAAGTTTAAATATTTTTAATTGGCAAATCTGTTGTTAAAAATAATATTTTATGAATTGGTGCGATTCTGAAATGAAATCTCTTTGTTCCAGTTTGGCACGTCGTGTGATTCAGCTGGAACATTTAATTGGCAGCATTGTGACCAAAATTGATGCCATCACTATCCAACTTGAGATTATGGAAAGAAACAAAGTGAAACGGAAAGACATGATGGGAAAACTTCTTGACAGTATTCATGAGGTAATGATCAGAAATCTATTTCAATTTCCTTTAAAACAATATTATCACAGAAATCACAATCATTGTATGAAATAAAAGGTGCACGTGAATCTCCCTGTCTACATGTAGCCATATTTCAGAGGATTGTTTGCTTTCACCTGCTTTTGAATATTTTGCATTGATTTGACGTGCTGTGGAACAATGGGGGATGGAGGCGTTCCATTTACTAGGAATGGTTATAATAATAATCCTGCTTTGTGAAATGTTCTGTGAAATTTGTTTTTCAAGGATGTGAGATTTGGCCAAAATAGCCAAATGGGAAATGCAGGAAAGGAAGAGCGTGAAACCTAGGATTCTGCCTCCGCATGAATATCAAGGTCAAGTCACTGAGAGGATGTTTCTTGTGGATATCGGCCTGAATCACCCAAATCAGGTTCATCAGCAATTTGCTCCTCAAAGAATAATCAGCAGAACCCATTTAACATGTACTTTTACAGCAAACTTTTTCAATTAAAATTTTAGTTTGTTCTTTATATCAATTCGCAAAACAGACTAGAATATTTCCTAAATATTCGCTCACAAAAACACAATCGTTCCACTTTGCAGTAGATCCTGTGCAGCTCATTGGGATGTTCTCCTGATCTGAACGGCTCTATACCACGGACAAAGATTATTATTATTAATAATAGTAACTACTAGTTATATTCTCGTATGTTTACATTTCAAACAGATAATATCACAGATCCATTTTGATTCCAATTTGACTTTAAACAGTTTAAATGCATGTAAAAAGACAATGGATGCTTCAGTAATCTAAAGAAGCTATTCAAAAATTCACTATTTAAACTAGTGTAGTGTACCAACAACATCTGCTATATTTCCAAATATATTTTGGTGTATACTAACTTTTGCTGAATTTTCATACAGTATTTCTGAATAGCAAAGAATTCAATAAAGGAGTGCAGTACTTAGGTCCATTTCTGACTAGAACCCACTCAGCACACCTTTCTTATGCCTCAAGGAAACAGCTCCCCTTTGGACTGTAGCTAACATCATTTTACTAACTTTGTAGCTTGATATTCATTGCAGCAACAATTGAGTTACTAACTTGGATTTACTGCCTTAGTTATTTACTGACTTTTCACAATCTCTGATTAATTTACATCTAATTTCTTCATTGTTACCAGTCACAACCCAAAAGAGTTAAAAACGTCAAATCTGATTTTACCTCTAGCATATTTATATTAATCTATAGTTTGCCGCCCGGGCTTTTTCTTCTGACAGATAATGATGGAGGAAAGAAAATTGAAATGTTATGAAGAAAACTAACCTATCAAACATACACAGGGAGAAATTCCACCTGGGGCTAGATTTACTCAACATTTCAGAGAATACAGAATTTGGCAAATTATTAAACGCATTCTTAAATATAAAGCCTGATTTCTATTGTTTTTAAGATTCTTAGAATTTTCACTCCATCTCGAGTAGAATAAAATTGATGAACCATTTTATAATGGCCCTCAGCATTTTCTCATCCCTTAAGTGTCACCATACCTGCTGGACTTTGCAGAGGAGTCTATGCCTCCTCCCATCTGTTACCAATCACATTACAAAAGCAGTAGCAGTAGACTTTGTCTACTACAAGCAATGAGAAAATAGAACGGAGTATGCTTTGTGTGCCTGTATGTTTAAATCCATGTTCACAGCAGAATTGAAGCAATGAAATTGCAGCCTTCACCTTTTGAGGTCATAATTACTCCTTTAGACTTTGACAATCTGTTACAATAAATCCTATCATTTCACGATCATCATTAAAAAGCACTGAAGATAAACATGCTTGAAGCGTCAAAATATATAGTACAATAACAAATCATTAACCTTTTTTTCCCTGAGCACACACCAAAATAATCCTTAAACTACATTATTGTCTTTAATTGTGGAGAAGCCCCTTTTGTTGCATGATGCATCTTGTACAGCTCCCTATCGGACTATGCAGTCCTGTAGCTCAGAGGTTAGAGCACTCGCCTTACAAGCGAGGCACCTGGGTTCAATTCCAGGCAGGGTAAAACCTTGGGCAAATCTCCTTATTCCACACGCCTGATAATAATCCCTTAAAAAAAAAATTGGTCATTTCAATCCACGACTGTTTGTGGGACACTGCTGTGCACAATTGGCTGCCATGATTTATCCACATATATACAGTCAATTCACTTTACAGTATATTCTGTGAAGCGCTTTGAGACATTTAGAAGACGTGAAAAGCGCTATATCAAATGTAAGGATTATTATACAGCCATCTGGTATTTATTATTAACGCAAGCTTTGTTAATTACGGATGCATTTCAGGAATGTTATATGTTCTGCGTCCAATGCATTTACCAAAATTGCTTACATATGATGTGTTTCTGGATTTTGTGCATAAATATAGGAGAATAATATTTAATGATAGTGAAACTTGCTAATGTATACTAGGAACAGTGGAAGATTGCTTTAAAATAGTGTAGTGGTGTATATTTACATTTAGGTATTGCCATTGTGACAACCTTTGCGTTGCGGTTGTGATAGCTTGCATAAATACCTTGAACTATTTACTGTATTTGTGCATATATGATCTGACAGTGTTTTGACGTGATCCAAGTTTGTGAGTAAAGCAGTAATTTCACTAGAATATTTTGAAATCAATTTGATGTGAAGAATGTAGATTTCCCCTCCAGGTTCATCTTGTATGGAATCTCTCCTATTTAATAGAATGTTGATCAAAGAGTACAATACACTGGAAAAATATTTTTAATGGAAAGAAGTGTTCTGCAACACACCATGAAAAAGGCCAGCTTTGGCTGACGTATGCAAAGGATCCATCTCCAGGTGGCTTTCATTATCTTAAGTAGACTGGAGTTCAGACTAATGGTAAGCAAATCCAGAATACGCAACTTGACAATTCAGCAGCAGCAAAAAATGAGCAATTTGGGACGATAAGAATGATTCTAAAAAGTTTCTAAGTGAAAAGCACTTCAAACTGAAAACACTTTCCTAGAATGTTGTTCTTCTTTAAACTGTGTTTGTAATGCATTGGTTTAACTGCAATATCCTAATTAACTGGCAGTGTAATGTCTCCAGCAAAGAATAAATTGTGATGTAGCTGCTAGTGTAGCCTCAAAAGCACTTTATCCCTATCCTCAGTCGTTTTTGTGGCAAATTATTTATTGTATTGAATGAAGTGAATACAGCATTTAATAAATGTGGTGTACAAGCAATGTCTGGTGTATTTACTTCCCGTATGAATAAGGTGTAGAAAAATGTACAATTCTCATGCTTTAAACAAATCATTAGCACAATGAATAGCAATAATAAGGTGTATTTTCATTTAGTTTAGTTTGATTTATTATTTGAGGCTGTTTTGTGTTCCCTAAAATCAGTACTATAATATTTAGACATGGATATTCCATTTTTGCCTTTATTTAAAATGGTTAATAAAAGCAGATCCTTTATTTCCTTTCTTTCTGAGGTAGCCTTATAATAGTGATTACATTATGTATACCAGCAGCTCATCTGGGGAGAAAGCAAGGGGGTAAATTGCAATGGAGAAACTTTGGACTCTTGGGAGGAAGACCAGGTTGTGAGGATATAGACCCACAATCTTTTCATCCCCGATATTCCAGTGGAGACATTGGGATATTCAACCTTATGAAAGAGTAACTCCAGGCAAACTATATTCAACATTATGGAGTTGTTTCATCTAAACTAAATGTAACAAGTAATAATATGTAATCCTTGCGTTTGATATAGTACCTTATCATGTAATTTAGATATCTCAATGCACTCCAGAATACATTGTAAAGTGCATTGCAGACAAAACACAGCAGCCAATTGAGCACAGTAAGAAAAGCATTTATACTTGTACCCATGGTCTTGACATTGTGACTTTAAATCCAATGAGTCTGATCATTGTCAAAGGGCATGACCAATAAGCATTTCATTATTTCTGCACCATTTATCAATTTTCTTGATTCTAAGGCAGCTCAGAGCTAAAATATCCCTTTGATCAATGTGATTAAAGCAGCTGAAATAAACAGAGTTATTACCGAAGCAGAGTTAGCCCTCTTCTCACGGAGATGCAAAGCTGTCTTCTACATTTCTTGTAGTATTATAATGGTTCAATCAGCCTGAAACAAATACTTTAAATGCCAGGCAATCGTTGAGGCCTAAGTGAAGCATTGATCCTTCATCTAGGTATAAGCACTTTGCCATGGTGTGAGCCTTAACATTTTTGGTCATTTAAATCATGGGATACAGGGCTGGTGGAAATCACCACCAGTCAATCTGAGCTCTTAGGAATGATCAGGTGGTTAAGGAAAGTATTACCACAATCAGCGTATCCATTTTGTTCTTGCATTCCAATTTACATTCAAGTCAGTTCATGTGTATTGCTTGTGCATTACTTGTGTAAAATTTTAGCGAAAGTGTACTTTGCACGATGACACATACTCAGATTTTATAGATGTTAATTACTGACAATCAAATCGGATAGCCTTGTTGAAATGTACAGCAGATTTTCAGATTTTTATTATAAATTTTATTGATAACCAAGTACTGTATATGGTACACAGAAATGGTGTGTGTGTGGTGTGCAACCATGGGATAATAGAATGGACGGCTTCTATCTCCTTGTGTAGAGATATCTTTGAACATGACATTTTCTTCCATATTTGCAAAATAAGATTTCAGGAGTAACTTCTTTGTGAATGATTTCTACCATGTGTGGAATAAAATGAAACAATGTCTGTTTACTGAGTGTCTTGAAGTCAGTATAGCCAAATAATATCCTTACACAATGGTACTACCACTGGGTAGCAATTGTTCTTGTTTTGCGAATTGTGCTGAAAATAATGATATGAGATGCAATAGAAAATAACTTAAAATTAATATTTTAAGATCTGGTGAACAAAAATTTGAGAACACATTTTATTCTCCAATGAGGACACCTATAATATTTATGAGAACCCTGTCAAATGAAAAATTAGAGTTTGAATATTAAGTGACCTTAGAATGTCTGAAGTTTCCTGAAAACAGATTCTGTCAATCTACAAAATTCAATTCATGCAAATTATAGAGGATAAATAATGAACAACTAGCAGTTCACATCTAAAGAAATTTAGCTCACCAGCCGAGGCCTGAGTGAACTTCTTTAGGAAGAAATCTTGAGAGTTTTAGGAACAGTAGGTCATGATGTAGAGGATCTTCTAGTAAGAGGTATGGAATGCAGAAACCTCTCTGCTCATTCCCCAGGTAGGTCAATAAATACATCCTTGGGAACAATAGCAACAAATTTACTTTTATTTGTGGGATGGAATTCCAGAGGTTGGGGCAGAGTGGCTGAAAGCTCGTCCCCCAATGGTGGGGAGGGTGGGTCAGGGGACATGGAGCAGGCTGGACCCCACTGAGCGAAGGGAGCAGACAGGTTGGTAGGGGGTTAGGAGGTCGCAGAGGTAGGGTGGGGCAAAGCCATGGAGGGTTTTGAAGGTGAGGACCAGGATCTTGAATTGAATCCTTTGAATGATGGGGAGCCAATGGATTCGGGCGAGAATAGGAGAAATGGGGTCACAGAGCTTGGAGTGGGAGAGGACACAGGCTGCAGAGTTTTGGATGATCTGCAGCCTATGGAGGGAGGAGTTTGGAAGGCCAAAAAGCAGAGCATTGGCATAGTCAAGCCTGGATGTGATGAAGGCATGAATGAGAGTTTTAGCAGCCCGAGAGGTGAACCAGTGGTGAAATCGGGCAATGTTGCGGAGGTGATGAAAGGCAGAGCGGGTCAAATGTAAGGAATCTTAATTTAATTTTTTACATTTTAATATGATTGTACAATCATATTAAATGTTCTGCTGTTATATAATCATAATAAAATGTTAAATATGTTGTATGTTCGGCTGTTCAATTAAAAATAGTCTTCTAAAATGAATTAATAACTCAAAAAGAAGCTCAATAATGGGATTAATTGCTAGTAACAATCTATTTTCCACATAAATTTACTTTACTTACTAGGCAAATTCATTTGACATCCATTGCTCAGAATACACTAACCTTTGTACTAGTACTTTTGTACTAGTCATGCTGATTGCGTAAGTTATGCATTCTCCTGAGCCTGAGGGCTCCTTGTTGTTTTCACTTAGATGCATCAAGACAATTGTGTTTAAATGTTTCTCAGGTGGTTGTATATAATTTTCTAAGCATTGAAAATGTGGCCCAAACCAGTTTACAGATCACAAATACAGAATCACGTGTCTCGTGGCGTTCAAGAATGAGAGAGAGCATGACACAAATATGCATTATAATGATAACATTATAGTGATAACATCAATATAGGCATTGTGTCAATAGGAAATATCAGTATCTAATTCCTGCTCCCACAAAAAATAATACAGGTACAGTAAAAGCCTGTTTATCCGGCACCCTCGGGACCTGGCCAATGCCAGTTAAAGCGCGTGCCGGATATTCGGCCGAAAACGACCACCCCAAATTTTTTTTAAAAGAAGATTTTTAGGCATTTTTCCGGATAAATTCCAGTTAATCGAATGTGTACCTGTTTTTGTGATGCCGGTTATATGGAAGTTATGGTTGATCAGGTGCCAGATAAACGAGCTTTTACTGTACAGTAACTGATTCTATCCATAATCACACTTTTAATACATTACAGGTATTGGCACCTCTAGTACTGGTCCAGGAATGCCAATGTAATGCTAGGTATGAATATTTGAACCTTGGTAATGTTTAAAAATAAATTCTAACCAGGTAACAATGGCTTCTTAAAATTTAAAGCGCAAAGATTACTCAACTTGGTTCTTAGGTACATACAAGGGGAAATGTATGCCTATTTTTCTATTGCCTATTTTTCAGATACAGTTTTATGGCAAGAGAACCTGGGTTCGATTGCTAGGCAGCGTGAAAAGTTGGGCAAGTTTACATACTCCACATGGCTGTTTCCCTAGCAGTAAAGTAGGAACCCAGTTCTTAGGCGATTATTAGATAGCTTTCCTGGGATAAAATCCCTGAAACAAATAATAATTTGGTCACTCAATCCACGACTGTGCGCAATTGGTTGCAAAATATACAGTCAATTCACTTTACGGTATATTCTGTGAAGGGCTTCAAGATGTCTCAAAGACTTGATAAGGCATATACAGTATTAAGGCATATATTAAATGCAAGGGTTATTATGAGTATCATTATTACTGATCAACATCCTTTGCACATCCACCATAGCCTGTTTCCATGAAGTTATTTACTGTTGCAGTTTTCCTTTTTAAGATCACCGATTTTAAACGATGTACCCCACAGAACATCTTTGGAGATTTATAGTGATTACTTGTGCTTCAACATAGATGTTGAGTTCTTGATAGCACAGGCAAATAAGTATACTGCACTGCTATAATAGTATAATATATAGATTGATGCACATTATATTTGTGCATTTCCCTCCAGGTTCTTTTTTTACAAAGAACAACAAATAACGGATTTTATATTAACAGCATTAGATCTTTTCAATATAATCCATATTAGGCAAACATAATGCTATAAATGAGTTATGTTGAGGACCACGCATAAATTTAAGACAGCCTATTACTTGCTTTTCATGCTCATTCTCCATAAATCCAACCTGTTTGTATTCCAGTTACTTTATAAACGAGTGTAACATCTCACCTATATGCAGAACTGTATGCACGTACAACAACAACAAAATTACACTTGTATAGCGCCTTTCACGTCAGGAGGATGACCCAAGGCGCTGGACAGTCATTGTTTCAGACCCGAGCTGGGGACATGGGGCGCGGAGGGAAGGGGCGGATTTGGAGTGGCCGATGGGACCATCAAAGAGGAGGGACTTGAAGGAGGCCAGGGAGGGGGTGAGACGGAGAGACTGTGGAATGGAGTTCCAGAGGTTGGGGAAGAGTTGGGGCGGGTGGATCGGAGGACATGGAGCAGGCCAGAGCTTGCTGAGTGGAGGGGCAGGCAGGTTGGTAGGTGGTTAGAAGGTCACAGATGTACGGTGAGGCACTCCTTGTAAGCATAAGTCCATTTGCAAAGTTAACCACAATTTGTTCCAAGAATTTACAGCAATTAGCAGAGGTATGTTGAAGCATACATTAATTAATGGGAAATCTCCGACTCCTGTACTGGCACACACATGTAGTTAGTTTCTGGGCAATGTTTCCAACAGTCTAACAATACCTGGAAGCATTAGATCTTTTCAATATAATCCATATTAGGCAAACATAATGCTATAAATGAGCGATGCACTTCAAACAGCTTAGGGTAAATTAGCTTGTTCACATCTACGGATTTTGTTATGCTGCAAAGACCATGAGAAGCACAGATTGACTGTTTGTTTCCAGTTTTTCATGTTTTAAAAAATGTTGTGTTGGAAATTAAAATTCTTTAGTGTAGACATAGCGGTTGTAAAGGTAGAGAGTACCTGCAGTAAAGATAACATCACCTGTCAGACTATTTTTATCAGTGTAAGTTTTGATTGATTTTGATTCATTGATCTTATGGACCCAGACTCTGCAAATCCATCTCTGGTAATGATCACGAATGGAATTGTTATGTTACTAAGCTTAAGATTTCATACATCGTGTGATAATGTAGATTTGAGAAACACCTTCCGTGACTAATCTATAGCCTCATAGTCTTCACTTTGTGAACTTTGGCAAAAACGATCCTAAACACTTTGAAGAAAGTACAATCATAATGTACGCAACCAGCAATTAAGACAGATGTATTTCAGATCATTCTGCAATCATTCAAACAATGCAAAATGCAACTACATTTAATTTGCCAAAACATTTATAGATTTTTAACCCACTAAAAATATCACGGTATAATTTCAAGACCATCCTTTTTGACTGTGCGTTCAGCCGCCATTGTACCTCTCAGCCCTATCTCATCCCAACTGTTCAGCGCCTCGGGACGTGCTCCCGACATGAAAGGCGCTTTACAAATGTAATTTTGTTGTTGCTGTTGTTCGTTGCTGAATTGCGAGTCTTTTCAAGATTTTAATTTAAGCATTCTTAATACTGGTGATTGGTTTTTGCGTGTGTCAGACGTTGGGCTGACCAAAAATATAATATTTTTTACCAACTTACAATTGATCAGTTTTACCATTGAATTTTGTTCCTCCATGTTTGTATTTGCTGGTATTTTTGAGTGTTACACCAGTCGGCTGATTCACTCGCCGCTTTTGAATCATAGACAGCTCACTACTGCTGGATCATCACTAGTTGCTCTATTTTCCACATGATGAACAAAATCAAATTCCTTACAAATTTGAATGGTGGTCATTGCACTAATTTTGGTAACATGCTTTCCTCTCGCTTTACTCTCGAATTGTCCATTGGATTGGATATTCAGTATTCATATTGTGCAGATAGATATGTTGATTTGTTCTGCTAGACTCTTTGAAAACAAGATACTTGATAAGTTTTATTTCTGTTTATAAAACTACTGGTAGCATTCTCTAGAGGTGTTTAAATTTTGACCTATGGACTCATTATCCCACAGTTGTAGCGTGTGAAGCCAACACCCATGTTATGAAAGCGCACGAAAACTACAACAAATATAAAGGTCACCATTTACAAAGCACATAATGACACACCATCTGTGCAATTGCTCCACAATGTTCAAAGTCATTCATTATATTGCACCTTTGCTGGGTGCAATATAACTGCAGTATGTGTAAAGGCCATGTATTAATTATATACAAATGAACAAAATCTGGACAACAATCATTCTATCTATTAGAAAGCTGTGACTGTTCTGCAGAACATTAAACAAATTGGTAATTTCAACCCATGACTCTTTGTGGGACACTGCCATGTGCAATTAGCTGCCGTGTATCACCCACATATATACAATCAATTCACTTTACAGTATATTCTGTGAAGCGCTTTGAGATGTCATTCAGTTATGAGGAGAGGATAGATGGGCTAAGTTTATTCTCTTTAGAACAGAGAAGGTTGAGAGGAGACCTAATAGAGGTTTATAAAATCATGAGTGGATTTGACAGGGTGAATAAGGAAAAACTGTTTCCACTTGTGGTCACAGATTTAAAATAGTTTCAAAACGAAGCAGAGGGGAGCTGAGGAGAAATGGTTTTACTCAACGGGTTGTTCGAATCTGGAATGCATTGCCTGAAAAGGTGGTGGAGGCCGAATTGATAGCAGCTTTTAAAAGAGAATTAGATCTTTATTTAGGGAGAACACGTTTGTTAGGTTATGGGGAGAAAGCTGGGCAGTGGGATTGAGTTGGTCTTTTCGAAGTGCCGGCACAGACTAGATGGGCCGAATGGTCTCCTTTTGTGCCGTAAAATTCAATAATTCTATGATAAGACATGAAAAGCACTATGTCAAACGCAAGGATTATTATTATCATTATATATTTGCAGCCAATAATACTGCCAAGAGTGAACAAGTGTCAATTTAATTATTAACGCACTTGCCTCTGGATCAACAGACAGTGAGTTGAAAATAACTTCACGAGGAACTGAATTCATAATGTTTGCTAATACTCTAGAACTCCTTTGACCCTGATTTTCTTCAACCTAGCAGAATCAAATCCCAATCGATTGTGATTCTGTTGCCTTCTGAAATATTTTATTTCACATTCTCCCAACTCTGTGTGGGAAAAATATTTTCTGATCATTACATTTGCCCCTTATGAGGCAGGTTTTCAGAAGCTTCTGAAAATCCATAAACACCACTTCTGCTGGATATGTAATGTTATCTGTTTTAGTGCTTTCTCTGGTAGGACCTCTCTTCCATTACTGTGACTATTGGTTATCCCATGATGTTCTGTGCTCCCAGATGTCCCTCAATGCATGTAATTTCTTTTATGTAAATGTAAGCATACTTGAGGACCAAGCATAAATTTAAGAAAGCCTATTACCTGCTTTTCATGCTCATTCTCCATCAATCCAACCTGTTTGTATTCCAGTTACTTTATCAACTAGTGGAACATCTCATCTATATGCAGAACTGTATGCACGTACAACAACAACAACAACAAAATTATACTTGTATAGCGCCTTTCACGTCAGGAGGATGTCCCAAGGTGTTGGACAGTCATTGTTTCAGATCCGAGCTGGGGACAGGGGGGAGAGGGAAGGGGGGATTTGGAGTGGCCGATGGGACCATCAAAGAGGAGGGTCTTGAGGCGGGACTTGAAGGAGGCCAGGGAGGGGGTGAGGCGGAGAGACTGTGGAATGGAGTTCCAGAGGTTGGGGAAGAGTTGGGGCGGGTGGATTGGAGGACATGGAGCAGCTCAGAGCTTGCTGAGTGGAGGGGCAGGCAGGTTGGTAGATGGTTAGAAGGTCACAGATGTACGGTGGGGCACTCCTTGTAAGCATAAGTCCATTTGCAAAGTTAACCACAATTTGCTCCAAGAATTTACAGCAATTAGCAGAGGTATGTTGAAGCATACATTAATTAATGGGAAATCTCCGATTCGTGTACTGGCACACATGTGGTTAATTTCTGGGTAATGTTTCCTTCAGTCTCACAAAACCTGGAAACAGCATGAAACCAATCATTTATTGTGCATAAGGTTTCATGTTTCCAGTCGAGGTTGATGATAATAATGATCATGATAATGGTTTTCTGGTTGATAATGAGTTTCTGAAACAGTAAAAAAAATTCAAGCCAATTTACTAATTCAATGAAATTAAATGGCAGTTTTTGATTATTTAAGAAGCTTGATCAACTGAAATGAATAGAGACTGAATATTTTTTCCAAACCAAGCAACATGGCAATTTATCCTATCCTTCCTGAATAAGGGCAAGACACATTGTTGATTAACACACTAAAATGATAAAGTAATTATCTTTGTGAAAACCTCTTCAAAGGGCCGCATCTAATACCAGAAACTAGCCCAGCAAGATGAAAGTTCTCTGAAATACCTTATAAGAGTATTGTGTAGATATCCCTCATTACTTCATCCCAATGGATTTGATACCAAATGGATACAAGAGGAAATTTACAAGTGATTTTTATCATCCTGGTCTGTAATTTCAAGTCCTGACATGCTTGATTCCACGTCACCCAACGACTTACCCAAAGTAATCCATTTACAAAGTTAAACACAATTTGCGCCAAGAATGAACTAGATGTGGCATGTTGTTTTAAGGTTGTGAAGGACAATTTTTCGGGAAGTATTTATTTACATGGTGTAAGTCAACAACTGGAACAAGTTATCAGAAGAGGTGGTCGAAGTCAGGACACTAACTTTGTTCATATAAAACAAAGCTTCATGCTACAATAGGAACAAGGTGTGGAGTCCTGTAGCTCAGTAGTTAGAGCATTTGAATCACAAATGAGAGACTTGGGTTTACTTCCTGGCCAGGGCGAAACCTTCGGCAACTTTCCTCATTCTGCACGCTTGCGAGATTACTATCTCTTGCGAGATAGTAATCTCGCAAGAGAGAAAAAAAATTGTTCATTCAATCCATTGCTGTTTGTGGGATACTGCCGTGCACAATTGCCTGCCATGTTTCTCCCACAAATATACAGTCAATTCACTTTACAGTTTGTTCTGTGAAGGGCTTTGAGACGTCTACAAGAGTGAAAAGCACTTTTGAAAATGCAAGAATTATTGTTATTATTAAGGTAAGGTTTTTTATTCTGAAAATATGAGATAAAATATTTACTTCATCTTTGTGATCTGCAAGATGATATATATCCGAACCAGTTATGAAACATTACGAGAGTCTTTAGCCCAGATAACAAGCATTTTGTTGCAGTTAATCTGCTTGATTCCTGTTTTTACATTACACTTTAGCAGCTTTGTTGACCGAACCCTGAACTCTAATTTGAAGTTCACAATGCTACGGTCTCTTGAGAGGATATGCTGAGTGTATATTTTGATTGTAAAAGTAAACCGAAAGACTTTGAATTCAAACATTTCGGTAAATATTAATTTCCAAGATAACATCGGCGAAAAGTAAAGAAGCGGTGGGTCTGAAGTTCAACTACAGAAACTCTGACCCAAATCAAAACAATGCAATCTGTAAAACTGCTCTTTGTACCAGTGGAAAAAGTGTAATCAAACTTAGAATCTGATGTGAATTCTTTTTTCCACACTTGTACTGGTTTGGATTTCTGTGCAAATTAAAACATAAACACGGTTGTCATTAGAGATGCATATAAATCCCTTAAAAATAATGATAATTTGATCACTCAATCCACGACTGTTTGTGGGCCACTGCTGTGTGTAATTGGCTGCCGCGTTTTGCCCACAGATATACAGTCAATTCAATTTACAGTGTATTCTGTGAAGCCCTTTGAGATGGCTAGAAGATGTGAAAAACAACAACAATAACAAAATTACATTTATAGTATGCTTCTCATGTCAGGAGGACGTCCCAAGGGCGCTGAACAGTCAGTGGTCAGGTCCCAAGCACAGGCGAGGGGCAAGGCAGAGGGGAGTGAAGGGAGAGAGTTGGGAGGGCGGCTGAAGGCCCGATCAAAAAGGAGGGCCTTGAGACGAGCCTTGAAGGAGGCAAGGGAGGAAGCGAGGCAAAGGGACTGTGGAATGGGGGAAAAGAAGCTGAAAGCCCAGCCACTGATGGTAGGGCAGGTCGGGCGGGAGACATACTGATAATAATAATAATCCTCGCATTTGATACAGCGCTTTTCACATCTTATCGACGTCTCAAAGCGCTTCACAGAATATACTGTAAAGTGAATTTACTATATATTTGTGGGTGAAACGCGGCAGCCAATTGCGCACAGCAGTGTCCCACAAACAGTCGTGGATTGAAATGACCAATTTTTATTATTGTGTTTTTTTTGGATGGATTATTATTAGGCGTGTGAAGTAAGGAAACTTGCTCAAGGTTTCTCCCTAATCTGCCTGGATTTGAACACAGGTCTCATGCTTGTAAGGTGAGTGCTCTAACCACTGAGCTACAGGAGCTCCACTATTGATCAAATAGTGACAAGAACGTAAATTGGGAGTTTCCTTTTCCAGATTCTACAGACCCAGAATCTATATGTGTGCAGTGAAGATAAAGATAATAGAGGCAAAACAGCAGTGGCAAGGAAAAATAAATAAAGTACTTTGGAATGGAAGTGTACAAGCTTGAAAACACCAGTCAATCAGTTTGTTAAGTCAGTGCAATTTCAGGCATTTCAATAAAACATCAGGTGAACTTCAACAAGACATGTCTCTGAGACTGATTTGCAGAGCATCTTCGCTTATATCGGTTATATCGGTATAATTTTTCATATCGATATGTCGATATTGGAAATTTGAATATATCGGTATATCGAAAAATTCTGTATAAAAAGAAACGGTATATCACAAAACATCGGTATATAGTGTCCGGCGATATATCAATATATCAGTTCTATCGGTATAATACAAACTTTTTCAACATACCTTGTCGCCGGCATTGCAAACCTCCTGGACGTAGAGCTCGCATATCGGAATGTGCGCATACATCCGAATGCGCGCACAAGATAAAAACCTGGTGATATCGATATATCAGTATATATCGATATGAGCCCACTGATATATCGATATCGGAAAAATTCCATATCGCCGGACACTACTCCAGACACCCCCTGCCTCTCTGGTGCTTTGTTTATTCTATCACCACTAAACACCTCTTCTCCCCAGTTTCATTTGAACCCAACCCCCTTCTGTTTCTCCCCCTGAAGTCATTAACACACATTGAACCCATCAGTTAACACACTCTTGAATTCCACACAGGATCTTGAATTCCATCCTCTGGAGGGCGGAGGAGCTGTGGTGGCAACGGGGAAGAGGGATGGAGGAGAGTGGAAGGAGATGAAACGGTGGCGGCCGACGGCCTTGCCGGTGACGGTGACGTCGTCCGAGACGAGGCCGTGCGTCACGCGGTTGGCTGTGAACGCGGTGGGGGTGGGGGTGGGGAGGGGAGGGGGGGAGAGGGGCGCGGAATAGATGTGGATGGAGGGAGGGAGAGGTCCAGAGAGGAGAGTAAGCGCTATATCAAATGCAAGGATTATTATTATTCTTGTTAGCAATAGAGCAATGGCCTCCACACCGAGGTCAGTCAGGAGTGAGGCCAGTGTGAGAGCTTGCCTCGCTGTCAGCATTACATAACCGCTGATAGTATAGGCGGCGGGCGGATCTGTAGCACAAGGAAGTGGTCTCTTACTCATTGCATGATGCTGTATGTAGCCAGGGGGAGGGGGGGGGCTCTCGATGGCCAGGGACTGTGTGGTATGTAACGGTTCAGCAAAGTGGTCGATCGGATGGTCCAATTACCCACTTGTCGGGTGAGGAGTCGCGGCCGGTGACGGTGACGGTCTGACACCGGGAGGGAGGGAGAGAGAGAGAGTCTGTGGAGGTTAAATGTTAATGAAATCTCTGTTTGTCTTTGTCTGTTCATTTTCATACCGACAGAGAGAGGGAGGGAGGGAGGGAGGGAGGGAGGGAGAGAGAGACTGGCCTCTGGCACAGTCAAGTCAGTCAACCCCAGTAACTTCTCCCCTAGTGAGGTTTCGACTGGGCGGTGTCTTTATTACTGAAAGTGAAGATAATTAATCTGCGAGACCACCCCCACCCCCTCCCTCCCCTCCCCTCCCCTCCCCACCCCTCCCCACCCCCTCCCCTCCCCTCCCCTCCCCAGCGTGTTGACATATGATTTATATTCCCAGGGCGACCTGTGGTCCGGGCTTGGCTCAAACTGGAGACTGAATGAAGCAGCATTTCCAAGTTTATCATATTGTTCCCTCCCTCCCTCCCTCCCTCCCACTTCAACTCTTTTCTTTTTAAAAAAAAAATTATCTTACAGTCCGCAGAGAGCAACTCCTCTATCGGGGAGATCGGCAATAAAACCTCTTTGGTTTTCCTGTGCGCGCGATGATGGGGAGCCAGAGCAGTCGGATGGATCTGTCCCCAGCTGCCGAACCCAAGGGTATCCAGCCCGGGGCTCGAACCTCGGTCTCCGTGGAGACTAAAGACCTCGAGGGCGGGGAGTTCCAGCGATCGGTCCCCACCAGGGAGTCCCTCAAACACCCCCGAGGCTCCGTGCTCAGTTTCCACGACATCGACTACTTCATCAGCGTGGCCAGCGGTCTCCCCTGCAACAGGAAAGTCATCAAGAAACAAATCCTCTTCGCTGTCAAGTAAGTAAACAACGAACAC
Organism: Hydrolagus colliei; assembly: GCA_035084275.1. NCBI lineage: Eukaryota > Metazoa > Chordata > Chondrichthyes > Chimaeriformes > Chimaeridae > Hydrolagus > Hydrolagus colliei. The sequence continues at coordinate 10,410,817 of CM068748.1, forward strand.
ACCGAGGGAGGTGTGATGTGTAATGTAAGGCATTGCCCCTCACACCCCCCACCCCGTCACGCTGGGCTGTGGTTAGTTCTCTCCCGGTTTGACTCCCAGTGAAAAAAAAACTCACGTAGAAAAGAAGTGATTTTTCTTTTCAGTTTCCACACTCCACAAGCCTGATGATAATCCCTCCGGTACACACGGTAATAGATTGGACATTTCAATCCACGGCTGTTTCTTTTTTTGGGGGGACGGACACGGCTGTGCGCAATTGGCTGCCGCGTTTCGCCCACAAATATACACACAGGCACACGCACCCGCGGCGCACACACGGTCAATTTACAGTAATATTCTGGGAAGCGCTTTGAGACCTCCAGGAGACGTGAAAAGTGCTCCAGCAAACGCGAGGATTCTTATTATCGGTGAAGCCCAAGCTTCACGGGCTGCGAGCAACTCTGGATTTGGTTCCCGCCGTCGGCTGATCACATCCAAATGATCCAAACACTTCGAGCAGTTTCAAGAAGATATTTATGTTTTCTTTCAATCAAAATATTTCCCCTTTGCTCAGCTCACCCAATTGGCGAGCCACACAAATCAGGCGTGTTGATACACAGCCGTAACTTGATACAGAACACAGTGCCAACATTCGGCTTGTTTGATTGAACTTAACAATAATCCTTGCAATTGATGTTGCACTTTTCACGTCTTCTCAACCTCACTCTGAGATGCCGTCCTGCCTGCGAGAGCGGGCGCTGTACAAATCAAAGTTGTCGTGGTTGTTATCTCAAAGCTCTTCACAGAGAATATACGGCACGGCAGATTGACTGTACATTTGTGGGCGAAAAACAACAGCCTTGCGCACAACTGTGGATCGAGTGATTGTTTTTTTCTTGAGGGATTATTCTTAGTAATTATTATTATTATTATCAGGCTTGCGGAGTAAGGAAACTTGTCCAAGGGTTTTGCTCTGCTGGGAATCAAACCCAGGTCTCTTGCTTGCAAGGCGAGTGCTCTAACCACTGAGCTACAGTACTCTCAAAAACATTTATAGTATTAATAATATAAATTTAAATTGTTATAAAGTCAAAGATTCTGATATAGTTTTGTACTCCGCCTGAAAGCGTGGTGGAAGCCAATTCGATAACTACTTTTGAGAGAGAAGCGGATAGATATTTAGTGATGACAGGTTTGCAGGGCTATGGGGAGAGCTCGGAGGAATGGAATTGATTTGGACAACTATTTTCAAAGAGCTGACAGACACAATGAGCCAAATGGCCTCCTTCTGTGCTGCATAATTCAATGATTTTCTGCTTCATCATATCCAATAAGGAAATTGTATTTGCTTTTAATAATTCTCTGCTGCAAAATCTTGTAAATACTTATGAAAAAAAATGCTTTGAGAGGAGATTATTTGCAGTAACTGTAGCCCTCTGCCCAAATGTTCACTGTTGAATATAACCACTTATTTATATATATACCGATTGCTGAAAATTGTTTAAGTTATTTTATTTTGCTTAGTTTTGATGAGTAATATATTTTAAAAAGACACGCAAAGGTACAGATACCGTCGTTTATTGAAATATAACATCTTCATTTCTAAACTTGGGTTACTTAACGGTTTCAAAAATGGACTGAATTTTTGAAACACGACGAATGTAGCATGACCTGATGTGTCTCTACATTTTATCTGGCTGGTTCTAAAGTAAAAACAATTTTTTTTAAATTAAAAATTATACATGACGTCTGTTACACATATTCCCCAAGATGAATTCTTCACCAAATAGCTGTCTAAGTTCTACTTGAACTTGTATCACTCCAGCTAGTGGCCTGATGGAGCTTTTACAACAACAACAACTTCGATTTATATAGCGCCCTCCACGCCGGACGGCGTCTCAGAGCGCTTCGAGCTTTTACCCTAGTTAGTGCAAACAAACCAGGCGATCTATAAGAGTATCTACTGAATCAAATAGAAACAAGTGTATCTCTCAAATCACTACTGTATCTAAAGATTGATCTCCTATTTACTTCAGCATTTTCTGTTTCTCTCTCAGAATTCCAGCATTTGTAATTTTGTACATTGTGTTCGTTGAAGACTATATTTTAATATCATATAAGTCAAATGTAAACTACATATATTACGTACCACTTCAAGATCCTCACACTCGTGTTCAAATCAGATCAGTCTCTGGCACCTTCGTAACTCTTGGACCTTCTTACTCCTCATTCTACCACCTGGTACCTCTGCTCGATCAGCAGAGACTAGCCCCCTGCTCGTCCCTCGCACCCTCCACCCCACCATCGTAGGTTGCGCTTTCAGCCACTACGCCCTGAAAACTCTGGAATACTCTCGCTCAGTTCCTCTGCCTTGGTCCTCCTCCCTCTTTTTCAAGACCCCCCTAAAAACCTTCCCCTTCTACCGGGTTTGCCACCTCCCCGCGTGCCTCTCCCCCCTCCACCCGGCTCGGAGTTTGACTCCAACACTGATAAGCGCCCTGAGACGCTCCTCTGCGTGGAGAGCGTGACATGAGTGCAGGTTGTTGTCGTGCAGAAATTTATCAGCATTTTATTGACAAACCACAAATCAGTAGAATTGAACTTCAAAGGTTTAATGTCCGACCAAAAACAGCAAAGTCATTAGCATCATGATACTCTCTCACACGAGTACTGCAGAATGTTTAAAAACTATTTTCTTCTAATGATAACAGCTCAGCAAAAGGTTCTCTAAACGATTTGAAACACAAAAACACTGCAGCATAACTGCATGAAAAATGGAACGTAGGAAGATTGATGTTTTCATGGCGATATTTGTACAATTGGCGCTTTTCACTTATGAGTTAATAATAATCTTTGCATTTGATATAACACTTTTTACATCTTCTAGACGTCTCAAAGCGCTTCACAGAATATACGGTAAAGTATATTGACTGTATATTTGTGGGAAAAACACGGCAGCCAATTGCGCACAGCAGTGTCTCACAAACAGTCATGGATTGAAATGATTATTATTATGTGCAGTAAGAAAACTTATTTTGAGTCATATAATTGGCATTCCTTATAGAACCCAGCGTACATCAAGCTGACCCACAGAAACTCTGCCTTGGCACCATTGGCTTCCACAGCAGAGATCCTGTGGGTCAGCCGGAAAGCAAACATAAAGAAGGCTTCACCTATCATGATATTGTCTGTAAGTATGTGGCTTTCAGAGCCCTAATTATAAACAAGGTGTGCATATGGTAGCGCTGTGTAACTATGCCTCGTGTTGCACAAAGAGCAATGTTCAGCAGATTCTTTGACCCTCAAGTGTTGTTTTTTTGCAGGCACTGCCTTCATTTTAAAAACCATTGAATGTCATTCAATGCGATGCTGTAAATTAAATAGAATTTAAAGAGAATATTGATTTTTGAGAATCCCCAATGTCCCAGTGGCATAAAATAAACTTCTTAAAAATCAGTTTACAATATTTTTATTGACATCTAAGAACATAAAAATTAGTAGCAGGAGTAGGCCATTTGGCCCTTCGAGCCTGCTCCGCTCCAACAGAAAGACCAGTGAGGTCAATTTAATTCTTGTTGAATATTTATGAATACTGTACAATTAACAGAGGGTGTTGGCAAGGCGATAAAGCTAATACAAATATTTTCCTTTGCTCACATTCTTTTTATCTAGCTGTTTGTCAATCAGTAATTCTAACATGTTGCAATATAACTAACCTAAATCTTTCCAATCTGGTGAATCATAAAGCGTTAAGAATATGAAATGTTATCATTTATCGAAACACTATAAGTTAAAGAGGAATGGTTAAATGTTAACAGGACATTGTTATAGTTTCACCAAGAGGTCATGATCATTTTGCAATGTCACTTGTCCCTTGCCATGTTTTCTACAAACGGCTATTTTTTCTTTTAATAGAAAAATAATTCAGCAATTCCACCTCCAAATTATTATTGTGTGAACCACTAAAACCTGTTAAAATAATTTGGCTTTGCTCGATGTTCCATGTTAAAATGGATTTGACTGTTCCTGGCACCCTTTATAATGATACAGCGCAGAAATCATGTGCCTTCACTAATAGGGACAGAGATTATTTGTTACCGTGCTGAAAATATTTGCGCTCCATGTCATTGTGCTAACATTATTCAGCAGGCCGCAAAGTGAGCAAAATCTTAAATTAACATTTGACATTTTTAATTTGCTTTGTGTCCATCAATACTCTCCCATGCCAGGAGCCAGCATCTGATCCACTTACCAACATTTTATTGGTCAAGATTAGAGGTTTGTTGAATGTGTGAGGTTTCTGAAATCGAATGTTCTCATCGAAGCTGTCCTGAAAATGGTGCATGCAATTGAAAAAGCAATTTTTGTGTTTGGATTTGGCCTTTCCACATTTTTGGTATGTATTGTAGTTGGTGATACGATTATATACATTGCATTCTCAAATTGTTGCATCTAGAATGCAAAAATTATGGGCGATATGGCAGGAGAAGGGAACATGGGGAGAAAGAAAAAGGGGAGAGGGGAGTGGACGAGGGAGGGAAAAGAAGGGAGAGGAAAAGAAGAGGGTACCTTCACCTCAACATAACAGGGCTGTTCAGACCATAGAAGCCAGACAGAGTTGGAGCAATACGGATTATCCCAGGTGAGTGATGAGCTTTGAGTAGTGATTTAGATAAGCTAGGGCTCTTTATCTTGAGAAAAGACCATAAGTTTTAAATGGGATTGTAAAAATACACCCGTAACAATACGTCAGAATGCACAAGACAATAGAACAAGAGGACATCATTGCCACAGCAAAGGGTATATTTGGGCAGATACCGGGATGGTTTGCGTTACCCAAAGGTAATTAACGACTGCAACAGGTTGGCCCAGAATGGTGGCAGAGGCCGTAACACTGGATTAATTTCAAAAACAGCTTGATGATGTAAATGGGAGGATGATGAGTTGGGGATTCTGGAGAGATGAGATCACATCAGCGAAGAGAGTCCAAAGGACTCTCTTCATCTAAACAAATCTTGCAAATCATGTTCCATGGAACAGCAAGAAAAAGCAGAGGAGGAAAAGAGAGTGACGCAGGTAAAGGAGGCTTGGCAATGGTAATAGCTACAGTATTTTGTTTTGCTAATGGACTTTGCTGATTTACGTTAATTGTGTCTCTACACCTGCGCTTTAATTTCAACCTTGTGATGCAAATAGGTCGTATCTTGGAACCATACTTTTACAATCTTTCATAAATTTTAGTACAAGATATGATCTTACATTTTGATAGGAATGTTTAAAAGCATCACCATGACAGTTCATTTCTAAATTGGATTAGATAAACAAAACAAAACTTGTTTGTACACATACTGTACATACTTGACGAAGATAGCTAGAAGTATGACATTTTGCCCTACAGCAAAACAATCAATATCTGGATCAAGGTTTACAAAAAAGGGGCATATGATATGTCTAAATATCTATAGCTTTTCACATGATAAGCGTCGAAATGCGCAACCGGTAATAAATTAGATCCCAATTAGTTCATTTCAATTGGCCAAGACACATTAAAGTACCGTAGTGTCATTTGAGGTTAACATCCACCAGAGCAGAATCAGCAGTTACATAAAAGGGAAAAGTACATGTGATGAGGAAATTCATATCCCGGTAATCACTCAAGTGCACCTCCTGGTGTGTTATTTAAGACATGGCATTAATAATAATAATAACAATAATACTTGCATTTGATATAGTGCTTTTCACATCTTATCGATGTTTAAAGCGCTTCACAGAATATACTGTAAAGTGAATTGACTGTATTTGTGAGCCAAATGGGGCAGCCAATCGCACACAGCAGTGTCCCTATAAACAGTTGGAAATTGAAATGACCAATTTTATTATTGTGTTTTTTTGGAGGGATTATTATTAGGCGTGAGTGTGGAGTAAGGAAACTTGCCCAAGGTTTTGCCCTGATCTGCCTGGTTTGGAACACAGGTCTCATGCTTGTAAGGCGAGTGGTCTAACCAATGAGCTACAGGATACCACATATATGTATATATATGAGTCGTATGTATGTATTAGAGTCATTGGTGGAGATATCAGTGACTGGAAACTGTCGTATTGTAAGGGGTAGAACACAGGGGGTTAGAAAGTACTCAACCACTGACTACATTAGTTGGGAATGAGACAAAGATGAAGCTTGAGCAAAGTGAGAGGTTAGGGGGTTGTGGGGTTGAGAAGAGCAATGACCCCAAAGGCACAGTCAGTGAGCGCCAGGATTTGTAGAAGGCAGTTGAAAGCAGAAGATGGTGTTAGGAGGTGAGGTTTAGGGAAACTTAGCTGGAGGTGTGTACACCAATAAGCCAGAGCTGGCAGAGCAACATTTGCAGGAGTCTTTGTCATATCAGTTTCCTGCAGCTGCAGATTAAAATTATCTGATAATTCTTTCAAAGAAACAGGATGATGGTGCACAATATTCTTATCACAACCGTGCACAGATACAAACAGTGATGGGGGGCTTGTAACAAGTGGGCTAATTACCAATTGTCACAAAAGTAATACTTTTACTTTCAATACTTTCAATCCACGACTGTTTGTGGGACACTGCTGCTTTGAGACGTCTAAAAAGACATCCAGAAGAAGAATATTTTCACTGAAATATTCTGCAGAAGTTAACTGAACAATGTCAGCAAATTCATTTTCGATTTGATTGATAGAAACACGTGCATTTTTTTTTCTTTATTTCCTCTTCCTCCTTCGCAACTGCTGTGTCAGTGATTGAGCACAATTATACTAAACTCCCTCTGACAATATATAATATGAAGATCATTCTGGAAGAATGTTAGGTTTACTCCCTAGAATATACTGGTGATAAGTAGTAATAACCATGGGAATCTATTGGTGAAAAGTTTAACAAATGTGTCCTCCACAATTGAAAGCTATGTTAAGTATTTTGAGATATTTAACTACGTGAAAGACACCAGGTAAATCCAAATTGTTGTTATTGAAAGGAAATACTCCACTTGCTCTCAGGGAAGCTCTCGTGGAAACAGGATGGTATATTTACTCGTAAATCCCGTTGTTTACTTTATTATATTGTTTCATTATTTATGTTTATACTACTACTATTGTGTTATATTTCCATAATGTTCCATTCATCTGGGGAACTCTATTCTGGAGGCACATTATGTCAGAGTAGATTTCCAATGGATGAGTCCAGTTACTGGAAGGAGTCCCCATGATTTGGATTCCTTCTTTAAGAATCCTATTTAGAATGATTGTAACTAGATCCATTGGTTTTATCCAATAAAGACCAATAAGAGTACAATGAGCTGATATAAGTGAATATCATCACTTTAATTGATATGAGCATTTTCCTTTTCAGTGGGGTTTTAAAGCCAGGCTTGAATGCTATCCTCGGACCAACGGGCAGTGGAAAATCTTCGTAAGTTAATGTTGAATTTATTTATCATAACCAATGACTAACAAATACATGCACTAATAATATTGCCACATTTTGTTAAACGCAGTAGTGTAGTGGTGTAGTGGTAACAGTAAGAACAAATACTGTATATCTCCGCGTATAAGGCGCACTTTTTTTTCACGTCGGAAGATCTCGAAAGTTGGGGGTGCGCCCTATACGCAGGTACAAGAAATTTTGAGCCTCGGAGATACAGTAAACAGGAGGGGCGGCCGGCGCGCTGTCAGCCGGGGTTTGGTCAGTGTCCGGCGGGGGTTGGGAGGAGCGGGTGACGGGGCTTCGGCCTCGGCCGCCCGGGCAGCGGCAGCAGCAGCGGACTTCAGTGCTGTGCTTACCTTCTGCCGAACCCAGTCTGCCTGCCTCACTCCCTGCCGCTCTCTCTCTCTCTCTCTCTCTCTCTCTCTCTCTCCCTCTCCCTGCCTGTCTGCCTCTCTCTCTCTCTCTCTCTCTCTCCCTGCCTGTCTGCCTCTCTCTCTCTCCCTGCCTGCCTCTCTTCCTGTCTGCCTGCCTGCAGCCGGCCGCCCCTCCTGTTTACTGTATTTCTCTCTCCCTCCCTGGCTGCCTGCCTCCCTCTCTCCCTCCCTGCCTGTCTCTCCTGTCTCTCCTCCATTCTGCTGGCAATATCATCGAAAATGCTTCAGTTTGTTTTCACCAAGAAAAGGTCAAAAGTGGGGGGGTGCGCCCTATACGCAAGTGCGCCTTATACGCGGAGATATACGGTAACTGCCTCGAATTGTAGTGTGTTTCAAGTATGTCTCTGACTTGGTTTGAGATGTTTTCCAACAAACATAGCATATAACTGCCCCAGGATGAATATTTGAACAGAACTGAAAGACTGAAACGTGTGCTATGTTCTAGTTATGCAGTTTAGATATACAGTAATTAGAACTAGTAGCTAGGAATAATAAATGTAAACATGAGGAAACCTGTTTTTCAGCTGAAAGTGAAAATGGTTTAAAAATCTGACATTCATGCACTGTCCAGCAGGGGTCACTAGATACTGATCTAGGATTTGGGGTGATTTTCCACTGAAGAGCCAGTGACACAGTGACCAATTGTAACACAGTATTTTGTAATTTGTAATTGTAATTTGGAATTACAATTGTAAAATGTATTGTTCTCCTGCTGCGCAGGCTTAGACCATCTTACCTTAGGCCCTCTTAAATTCTGTATCTTTCAGTTTCACACTGGAGACATTATCAAGTAAGCTATCAGAAAATCTCAATCACTTATGTTACTAATTATACTAATGCTTCCTGAATCCATATACTGTATATCTTTAAATAAATAGTTGGTCAAACTATGTGCTGCAAAAATATATGCATGAGAAATATAGAACCGTTTTCCACAATTACTAAAAATGTTATGATAGAAAATGTGACTGCTGCTATTTGATAAAAATACATGTATTCCTTTGATTCACCAGGCTACTGGATATTTTGGCTGCAAGGAAAAATCCCGCTGGGTTGTCTGGAGAAGTCCTAATAGATGGAAATTATCAACCCTCAAATTTCAAGTGCATCTCTGGCTACGTTGTCCAAGTCAGTATTTTCAGTCTTTTTTACTTAAAACTATATTTGCAATAAGAGTACATTGGTACTACAGTAGTGAATCCGATTTTGTTTTTTCTCGATAGCTAACTTATTCTACAGATTTCTTGGGAAATTGTATCAATTGTGTTCGTTAAGTGGATTCTTCACTTTGTGTCCCTCACAGGATGATGTTGTCATGGGGACATTGTCCGTAAAAGAGAATCTGCTATTCTCTGCAGCGTTGCGGCTGCCTAACTCAATCAGCTACAAAGAGAAAGAAGAAAGAGTGGATCAGGTTATCTCTGAGCTTGGATTGACCAAAGTGGCCAATTCTAAGGTACAACTGAAAAAGTGATTCATGTCAATCTGAGGTACTTCAGAGACAGTAAAGAATATTGAGGCATTATCAAGCCAATTTTCCGTGAAAATAAAATTGAACAAGTAAAGCACTTTGAGATATGCTTCTGATGCAAAACATGCTACATTAATACCGTACTATATAAATTGTATAAAAATGTGTAAAAAGTTTGGAAATCATGCAGATTTTGGGCTTGAAGAACAATATGGTAACAGTTTCTAGCTACAACATTTAATCAAAATTAATCTAGCCCTATTCATGTTTTTTATGAACAATAACATCAATTTATGGTATTTTAATTATCTTCCATTTTTACCTAAGGGGTCATTTATTTACGAATCATTTAGAAAGTTATAGTTAAGTTCTCGCCTCTTTTGATTGCTTGTTCTCTACCTTAAAGGGGTCACTCTCTGCTTACGCTGCTGTATTATGCCAGGCATGCAGAATGGGTGAAAAATATAGTTTAAGTCTGACATGAGCGCTATCTGGCTTGGACCAGAAGGCTTGATTTTTGAGTGGGGGGCGGGGGTAGAATGGCATAAATTTCTAATTGTAACACCCCCATCCCCCATAAACTACATTTCATTAATTAGAAGCTATAGTTATTTTTATTTATTATTAGTTGATGTCCGTCCTTTTTTTTCGTACCCTGTGTATTATGATTTTTTTTGCTTTAATAAAGCAAACATTAGCATTCAACATTGCCATACCCCTATCCAGCTCCTGTCTAATTATGAGCTGGGCAAATACCAAGTTTATTTACAACAAACGTTTAAAATGTTAGACCTTGAAATAAGGAGATTTGCAATGGTATTTAAATCTTATGTACAATGGTATTGAACCATGCCTTGTAATTTCAGGTTGGTACAGAATTGTTGCGAGGTATATCTGGTGGAGAGAGGAAACGGACAAACATAGGCATGGAGCTCATTATTGAACCCCCAGTACTGTTTCTAGATGAGCCCACAACAGGCTTGGATTCCAGTACTGCAAACGCTGTTCTAAACCTATTGAAAAGGTGTGTGTCTTCTTACAATAAAACTATAGTGCATTCGTTCTACATCAATCAAGAACAAATTATATGTATTTCTTGAAGTTGACATACAGTATTCTTGAATTATTTTAATTTCTGAGGCCTATTCTGATACGATTTTCTGAATCCTGATGTTTCTAATCCCAGACTTTCAAGACGTGGTAGAACAATTATATTGTCCATCCATCAGCCTCGCTACTCCATATTTAAGCTGTTTGACAGCTTGACTCTCCTGGCGAGTGGAAGAATGGTATATCATGGACCAGCCAAACTAGCACTGCAGTACTTTTCATCTGTGGGTAAGAAACAGATTCCAAATGGTAACTCTTAATTGGTTTAATAGAATATAAAGGGATGAACTTTCTCAAGAATTTTTTATTCCTTATATTTTGAACAAACAAATATTTTTGGCCGTGTCAATCGGTTAGATTAATTTAACAATAATGTTACAAATACTTTAAGGTGAAATTTGAAAGTGTGTTAAACAGTCTTACTGTAACTAATAACAAATCTAGTTTTGACATCTCTATGTAAAGAAGTACTGATAGCTTGACCAACGGTGCTAGAGTTAAATACTTGAAGAATAATTCATTTTGCAGAAGAATGATGAAAACTTTAACATAGTTACTTCTGTGACCAAACAATATTTAACCATGTCATTTTATATAAATTTGTAATGAGAATCTAGACTGTAAAATGTAAGTAATGCTGCTTTTGTTTCAGGATATGAATGCGAGGCTTTCAACAACCCAGCCGATTTTTTCTTGGATATTATTAATAGTGATTCTACAGCAGTTATGGTCAATGAAGAACATGCAAGTGATTTGAACCTCAAAAGTTCAGGTATGTTGGATGAAATTTTAATTTAATGCTTAATGCACAAATTTAACCATCATATGTGCTCATTTGTTTGGTCTTCCTAAAGCTCCATGGAAAAACGTTACAGTGTAATATTAAAGCTTTGGAAAAACTACCTGTCTTACTGCTTGAATAAAACTAAATTTGCACCATTTTCAAAGGTTAAGCATTTTGAGAGATTAAATATCAGCATGATTATATTTATTAGGGTTTCCCACCAATTTCTCTCATCCAATTTCTGACATCCTCTCCTGAAGACATTTGACTCATTTTACCTTCTACTGTACACCAGGTGACCTGTGCTCCTCACCCAATTGACCATTATTCATTTGTGAGCCATACCAGTTAGTTTGGTGATATCACATTCGATTTTGCTTGTAACCAAATGAGAGTTATTTCTCAGTAGTCTGAGAATGAAATTGCTTTGGCATTCAGGAGCTGCTTTTGGCCTTTGCTAAGCCATTTTGCTCTAAACCCTGTTTGTTGTGGCCTCGAGAATATGTAGTAATATTGCCATGCACATACATCATTGCATATGGAATAAATCAACTCTATGCACCCATGCTGACAGAACAAATGTTTCAATAAGTAAAGGTGATTGAGGTATAAAGAACAATACTGTGGTGATTGAACCTTTACTTGGTGGCAATCTTGTTATCTTCAAACTCTCAGACATTAATTAATTACGTATTGAAATAAGGAGAGCCACTGTTTTTCTATAATACTTACCAATACCAAATTTTACCCAAATATTCCCATATTAAGGACAGGATTTGGGAGTTGGTTTGGTGAGTATTTAGGACAGTTAATTGCTTTTTGTAAAAATGAAAAGAGTTACATTTTATTCTTTTGTGGAAGGAAAATATTCAAATGAAGATAATGTGGAGCAGGTAACGCCAATAGCTGAACAGCTGTCCGAAGCATATCTAAAATCAAACCATTGCCAAGATGTGATGGAGACCCTTAGAAAGTTAGAAACCAGCAAAGGTGATAAAAAACGGGACGATGCAAAAGCACAATCAGTTACATATGCAACATCATTCTTGCATCAACTTCTCTGGGTTAGCAGACGATCATTCAAGAATCTTATCCGAAGACCCGAAGCATCTATTGCTCAGGTGAGAAGAATTTCTTATAATTTGCTGAAGTCCTGATTAAATGGGTTTTGATTCTTATTAATCTACTTACTGAGGCAATTTGCATTAATCCTGCACTTTCTATGTCGGTGTTTGTATCTCCTCACTTAATTAATGCAAATACACATTTAAATTTGTGCAGCTCTTTTCATGTCAGAAGTACGTCCCAAGGGACAGTCAGAGATTTGGACCAGTGCTGGGTGTTGGGATAGGGTAGGGTGAAGGGCAAGGAGAGTAGAACGGTGGCCGATGATGTGGTTGAAGAAGAGGTGTTGAGACATGACTTAAAGGAGGCAAGGGAGGAAGCAAGGTGAAGGGAATCCTGGATGGAGTTCCAAAGGGTGAGGGCAGAAAGGCTGAAGACCCGATCGGCGATGGTGAGGTGTGCCAGGTGGGGAATGTGGAGCAGTTCATAGCCTGCTGAGTGCAGGGAGCAGACAGATTGGTACAGGGTGATCCTTGCATTAGATATATCACTTTAACGCGTTGTTGATATGTCTCCAGGTACTTCACTTAAGTGATATGCTAACATTATCTCTCTGCAGGTAACTGTAACTACTATCTTGGGTCTGATTGTTGGTGCAATCTTTTTTGGAGTAACCCTTGAGCCCAGTGGAATTCAAAACAGGTACAATCTCTAGAAATGACTATTATTTGAAGTAAATATAAAATTGGGTGTTTGGTCTTTGTGTCATTGTAGATTTGACATTTATCTGTATGAGATGCTGACTCATTGCTGTGCTTCTTCTATCTTAGGATAGGCGCTCTCTTTTTTCTTACCACCAATCAATGCTTTACCAGTGTTTCTGCCGTTGACCTGTTCATCAGAACCAAAAAACTATTTGTGTAAGTATGGCACTGCAATTTTTCAAACTGCAATTAGAACATTTCTTATTTGCCTTTTAAATGGTCTGAGAATAGATGTTCTTCAGCACAATCTCATTTAGGTTGCTCTTGGATATTCCATTTTGTGTTTGCTTCTATTACATATAATACTGAACTGTTAATAATGTTTTAGTGGTGCATATATTGTAAGCGAAGCAGAATGATTTCGAAGCGACTACACACAATCAAAACCAACCTTCAAATACTAGGCCAACATTGTTACGTTAAGACGGTTGCAGCTTTTGTTCTTATTTTTCAATCAATGCTTCAACTGCAAAAACATCAAAAGGTTAAGTTCTTTACAAAAAGAACCCTAAAAGTATTTCCTGTTTCTAGCCACGAATACATCAGTGGATATTACAGGATCTCAGCATACTTCCTTGCAGCGTTAATAGGAGATCTGTTGCCGATGAGAACAGTGCCTGGCATTGTATTTTCATTAGTATGCTATTGGTTGATCGGTAAGTATGAATTATGTTGTTTGTTCTTTTAAAATAAGTATTTAAAATAAATGCCACATGTTTGCTGTGCACACAGCCCCGCTTACCTACTGAGCAAAGAGTCTGCTGCAGGTCAGAAATTTTGCACTGTAGGTACTAGCATTAAAAGGGAATACTGTATACAGTATCTGCTGTTAAAGACATTTTTCTAATTTATCTACAGAAGTAGAACATTTACAAATAGTCAGAGATAGGTAAAATTACACCATAGGTATTTTATGTTGATTCTACAGAAATTAAAATTTGTAATCTGTAATATGCCAGCTCATGTAAACGAAATCTGAAAGAAATGATAATAATTGTGTTGCCATCTTAAAGTAATATGGAAATGATATTTAATGGATATTTAGTGGAATCCTGCAGCTCAGTGGTTAGAGCACTTGCCTTACAAGCGTGAGACCTGTGTTCGAATCCAGGCTGGTCAGGGCGAAATCTTGGGCAAGTTTCCTTACTCCACATGCCTAATAATAATCCCTCAAAAAAAACACAATAATAAAATTGGTCGTTTCAATCCACAACTGTTTGTGGGACACTGCTATGCGCAATTGGCTATATCAAATTCGAGGATTATTAGTATAATAATGTAAAGAATATTATGAAAATCATTTTTAAAAATTATTGTTTTTAGGTTTTCAGCCATTTGTTGACCGGTTCTTCTTCTTCATGTTTTGCCTAATATTGGTGTCATATACAGCCACAAGTATGACTTTAGCTATCAGTGCTGGGATGAATATGGTCAGCGTTGCAAACCTAATATGCACCATATGTTTTGTTTTTATGATTGTAAGTACCGGAATAATTTTTATTAGCTTTAATACTAATCCCTCCAAAAATAATCCCTGAAATAATAATAATAATGCTACTGTAAATTAATCACTCAATCCATGAGTGTTTGTGAAACACTACTGTGCGCAGTTGGTTGTTGCGTTTGACCCACAAAATACAGTCAATTCACTTTACAGTATTTGCTTTGAAGCGCTTTGAGACATCTGAAACATGTGACAAGATGCGAAATCAAATGCAAGTATTATTATTATTAGTAACACACACCTGTGTTTAAAACTTTCTCGTAGTAAATTCAGTACTGAGCATCTCTCCAGTGAAAGAATGTTTATTCCGTTCCAGACACAGGAAGATTTCCTTAAGCATAGTGATGGGTTTCCACTAAAAGAAACACAAAGTAGCACTCCTGTACCTCTTCTGTCATAAGGTTTAGAAACCTTTATTCAGAGATGAATGTTAATAATCATGTTAATTTGTTTTATTTACAGTTATTCTCTGGCCTCCTTGTGAACTTGCCAACTGTTGTGGACTGGCTGAGCTGGATCAAGTACTTCAGTATCTCCAGATATGGATTTACAGTAAATATTCTTCATTGCATTGTTAAAATAACAATATTAGAATTGTTTTTATGGAATCTACAATGTTGGTTAAAACAACTGTTAAATATTAGGAACTGCAACTTCGAGTTTTATCTCAGACGATTAAATAAATGGACAGAAATGTAGCAAAGGAGATGATCACAGTAAATTGAGATAGTGCATTTCAGAAGAAAGAATAGTGGAATATGGTTTAAATTGAGAAGCACTAGAAATTGTGGACAAGCAGAGAGACATGGGGTCCATTAAAATTGGCATAGTTTTCTATTGAGAACCAAAACAGTCAGAAGTGTTTCTTTACACACCGGGTTGTGAACACATATGCCCAAGAAAGATTTAGAGATGGATTCAACAGGGAAGTTTTCTTTAATAAGAAATAGACAAATATCTGGACAGTAGAAATATTTCAAGTATTTAATATGGTGAGACAATGGAGCATTGGGATTAAAAGATCTGACAAAATGTATTAAACAGGTGTAAATGGGATGAATATTCTCCTCCTGATCCTGTTTCCAAATGTTACTAAGCATAGAATTAAGTCGGGAGGTGTAATGGGGTGTAATTTGTGCATTCAGTAATTGGAGCTCCAGTTGCTATCTGAGCTGAATATTATCTTTCAATACCAATTTTAAAATATTATATAAACATTAACCCTGGCTTTTTAATACTATGTTCTGCATAAACTTAAGTAAAATTAGTGAAATGTAAATAAAACTTACATGTGTTTTCTTTTAAAAGGCTCTGCAGATAAATGAGTTCAGGGGACTGTACTTCTGCAAAGGACAAAATATTTCTTTTTCGTTACCGGATGCTCTGGTTAATTGTTCAAGTGCATCAAAGTTTGGAGGAGTGTAAGTTTCAAATGGTTGTGTGCCTCAAAATTTAAATATTCCAGTAATTCTACTACAGAATGACCAATTGTCTTTAACAAAGTAAGGCACCAATGCCAGATGCCATCAATGCCATAACTGACTTCAGCGCCTTGGGACGTCCTCCCAACGTGAAAGGCGCTCTATAAATGTAATTTGTTGTTGTTGTTGACTTATGTTTATTTTCTTGTTCGCTTTCCTCGATTGTACTGACTTGTGGTAGCTTCATCTAATAATGTAATATCACCAGGGACAATAGAACAAAGCACAGCCAGGGAATTCCTTAGCCTACAAATCACATTAGTTTATTTCTTCAGACTCTGCCAAATCTAAATCTTAAAAAATACAATCAAAAAGATAAGATTTGCCATTTTTTAGAATCTGCACTCAACTGTGGCTCATTCCATAAAATAGCTTCTCACACATTGAACATTTGCTTCAGCCCCACACATGCTATTCAACAAAGTTCACACAAAATGGTGTTCAAATTCAATAAATCCAAAATTAATGCAAAAATCTGATGCATATATGCTAACTGTCTCAGCTGAATTAGACAAGATGGTTCAAGCACCTGCGAAGATGTGAAGGTCTGAATAGTCTGTTACTGCACTGTACCATTTTATTTGGGCCTAATACTATAACATTATATTGATACCAAATAGTACTGAAACTAGTTTGGATATAACTTGATATTGCCACTCAGGCAAAAGGCGTAATAAAAAGAAGGCTGATCAATTTAACGACTTCTACAGGATCTAACTGGCTGCTTCAAGTATTGATTTTATTTAGATCGTAATGGGCTAATGTACATTACAGTTGTTCACCAACTGAATGGAATCATTTAGTCTGTTTTTAGAGTGCTTCTGGAAGGTAGTTTCTAACCTATTGTATCTTTTGTTTTAGATGTTATGGTGAAGAGTACTTGTGCAGTCAAGGAATCGGATTTGATAACTGGGCCATGTGGGAGAACATAATTGGCCTTCTCTGCATGATCATAATCTTTCTCATCATTACATACGCAAAACTCAGATTTATGAACAAGTACACATAAAAGTTGCCTTGCATCCAGGAAATATTTCCCTCTTTCACAGATCCAGTGGATATTGAAACATTTACCTTGATATACATTCACTAAACATAGACAAATTAAAAAAATGTAAAAGTCTGGTGTTTTACATGCACTGAATTGTTTATGACTGATGGGAGTATATTGTAAGACACCACATAAAAATAAGTTAAAGTTCAGTTTCCATTAGCTATTTTTATGTTCTGCTTTGCATGATTATTTTAGTATATATTAGTTCTGATTGCAGGTTAGGTTGTTGATTAAAACTGCTGAATAGATCATTTTTAGAAATTTTCTTCTGAGACATACTGTTCAGCCTATACACAGTCTACTGTTCAGTCAATACACCACTGAGGAGGAATTTGTTTTATATTGAGGGAAATGTTTATCTTTTGCATTTTTTTTACTTTGAAATGGTGCAAATGAAGCTCGGGTTGGATAATTCATGTTGCAAACAACTGCCTGGCATGTTTTGTAAAATAGTTTACAACACTTTTAAGTATATTGTTCCAGAATTCTGAACAGCAAAGTGTAGCTGATGATATATACTAATGCTGCATTAATATATTACATTAATTAGAAGAGAAGGCTCTAGTCCTGGAACTGATGCGCTGGTAGTGATCTATGCTCTAGTAGAGATGGTCTTCTGTCAGAAAGTGGAACTGTCTGTCTGGGAATTAAATGATTCCAAAATAACAGTCTGGAAATGAAAGCAATCTGCTATTACTTCTCCATTTGTACTTCCAGAAAGAACACAGTTCAATATTGAGGGGACATCTACTGATGGAGGATTTATTTAACAGTCAAGTAGTTGTGGGCAGAATTAACATTAGCATTTTGAGGGACATTACAGAACCTCAATCTAAATTTCTATCAATATTCGGCTGACATATTGTTGCTATTTCATGAACACCACAAATGTTCAAAATAGAATACAGGTTGCAGTATGCGGATATAATTTCAAGCCTCTTCGAATGTGCAGTCAAAATAAGAATAGTGTATACGAAAAGTATTTGACAAATGTGCCAATTTATCATAATATTATAGGTTTCATAAGGATTAAAAGAACAGACGATTAAAATCTGGCAACCTCAGTCAAAAAGACTGTTTTAATCTGTGGAACTGAGGAAGTTCATATCACACTGCAGGATTGCTCCAGTTACTATTTGGAAGATGTGATTTCAAAAGCAGTGGGATTTACACCAATACATCAGTATAGTGGTTGCAAATTGTACTGGATTCATTCTCTTATGACTTTATTTGTAGGTCTGAGGCTGTTATTTCCACTTCCAAGTTGCAGCTATCAATTGTGAGAATCACATAACTGTGCATCACAAATCCCGAGTCAACGAAGCCCAAAGCAAACATTGTGAGCACCACTGTTATTTTGGACTTTGCTGGCTTGTGATTTACTGTTTACAAATCTCATTGCAGATTTCACACTCAATCTTTGAAACTTGGAAGTTGCAATTTGCAACTCAACTCCTGTTTGTGAATATAGTGTTACATTTTCTAAACCATTGTGTTTATTGATGAATGAGAAGTACCTGTGCAGCTATGCTTGCAACCAAAGAATCTAATATGGAATTTAGATTTTAGTGATACCACTCAGTTGCCATTTAACGAGCCATAAACACTGTGTGTACACCGTAAGCAAAAGTACCATACTTGTGTAATGAGTTTGTTTGGGTCACAGCTCATCAGTGATAGAAGATCATATCAAAGCTATGCTAACCAAAAGGGTTTACTTTGTGCTATGGCAGTTCCTCAAGTTATTGACGAGTTATTGAGAAGTTATGCAGTCCTATAGCTTAGTGGTTAGAGCACTCACTTTATAAACAAGAGACTTGGGTTCAATTCCCAACAGGGTGAAACCTTGGGCAAATTTCCTTACTCCACACGCCTGATAATAATCTCTCAAAAAAAAGCAATAATGGTCATTTCAACCCATGACTGTTTGTGGACACTGCTGTGTGTAATTCGCTGCCGCATTACGCCCACAGATATACAGTCAATTAAATTTACAGTATATTCTGTGAAGCGCTTTGAGACGTCTAGAAGATGTGAAAAGCGCTTTGTCAAGTGCAAGGATTATTATTGCAAGGCATTTCTAGAACTGGCATTTTCAGTGATGCAAGACCATATAAATCATGTCAATTAGTTATTGTGTTATTGCTGGACAGACACATAGGTATTTCATTTTTATTAGTATAGATGAAGCAATTTCAGAAATTGTTGCGAATCCATTGTGACAATAAACATTAATCAGTACAGAATTGGAAACAAACCAAGATGTTTTGTTTGAAACAGTTTTGAAACTTCTGTAACGTAAAGTATTTGAAATATCTTGTAGCAATATATAGATGCATTATGTTGTATATTGGTGTGGTTAAAATAAAATGATGTGGTTAAAATAAGTGGTTAAAATATTCTTATCAGTTAGACCTGCTTCTACTTCCTATCCCTCTATCAATTATTCCTTATTGTTATGTTTATCCGAACACCTGACCCGAGGAATGAAAGTCTTGAACTCTTTTACTCTTTAAAGCAATTCATTCTTATGTTAAAATTAAAGGATGAGGCTTTAATACTGTTGTTTAAGTGCACTCGAGGTCAGTGAATTTCATAAAATTATGTATTACGAAGCCAAAGACGAGGGACAAAGACTCCAAAAAAAATCCTCCTCTAACCCTACCAGAAATAACTTTTTACTCAAAAGTTAACTCCTCGAGTAATGTTTGTCTATCCCTGTGCACTATTGCTCTCTACAGCATTTTGTGTACGATTTTGTTTCTCAGTGTATTGTATTTGTAAATCAAATTAGTGGTGAGTTTAATCTAAAAGCTGTGGGCCTGTGTCACAATATCTACCTTTTCAAGAGACTCTATTAATGTATGCATGGCAAAGGGACCCAATAGAAAATTACTGCAGGCATAGTTGTTAAAACTCGGGCAATGGGTTCCTCAAGAGCAAACTAACAAACAACAGTTTCATAATACAGAGGAAACAAGTAACAAAGTTGCTTCACAGGTAGATTTGCCAGACCAGTGAGTCAAGCCCAAAATGCAAATCACAGCACATGTAGAAACATAACATTCAGAAATCTAGTTTTAATAGATAAAAAGCTCAAAATGTACAAGAATGCTATGGGCAACAAGGAAGCAATTATCTTTGTAAAATGAATGAGGATTCACAAGAACCACCACATCATTATCTTTAAGCATGACAATAATGCAAATATAATTATTTCCAAATCATTCTTACTTGACAAATCAAGTACCGTAAAAGCCTGTTTATCCAGCACCTGCGGGACCTGGCCAATGCTGGTAAAATGCTGGTAACATAATATATTGGTACTTATTATTAAAACTACTCTCTTGCGCTTCTCAGCTTTACTGATTCTCAGCTTTACGGTCCAGTGATTCTTTTTTAAATGGAGGACGCCAAGTGGGTGTAAAAAACGGCAGCGCGATTTTAATGTTGCGCGACTTTACTAGCTGCAAGCCAAAGCCCTAGACTCTACTAGCAGCAAACCAAAATACTGTACCTGCATGACAATGTGCGTTATCGGCTTGCCACTAGTATGACTTTAAAGTCATACACGCTCCATTTTTTTCACACTGCTTGGCGTGCTCCATTTTAAAAAGAATCGCTGGACTATAAACCTCAACCGCAGCATCATGGCTTCAAGTGCAGCATCTACCAGCAAAGGTAAAAAGCGCAAGAGAGTAGTTTTAACAATAAGTATCAATACAATATTCTGTTATTATGTTATTATTTATGCATTTACAAATGCTCCACTGCTATTATTCCGGATAAATTCCGGTTTATCAAATGGGGACTTTTTTTTGGCGTGCCGGTTATATGTAAGTGCTGGTGCATCTAGTCACGGATAAACGGGCTTCTACTGTAATAAGATATATAAAACAATATTTATGGCATCGAAATGACCAGCCTCATCTTTTCACAAGTTTCTGGAAATAGCATCTTTGGTATCTAAATGTTATTTTACAGTTGCCATCAATGGGCAGATGGATTTGGCAGAGGATTAGGCTATTCTGCAAAACTGCTGGTGAAATGTTATTTCACATAGCATTCAGAAATCTAGTTTTAAAACATAAAGAGCTTGAAATACACTGGAATGCTTTGGGCAAGAAGGAAGCAATTATTTCTGTGAAATTAATAATAAAAATAGGATTAATTGAACGTGTTTTTTTTTAATTTATAAACTCCCAGAAATTTCCATCAGGTAGATGCAATAAGGTGTGAAATGAGGTCCAAATACTGCAATCAAAGTTTTTGAACTAATCATTCAGCTAATTCAAGTCATTAGCTGGCTATTTAATGGGAGAACAACATAGCTTTGCATGTTCGTTTCATACCTCAAATTGTCCAAAACGGCAATAATATTGTTTGCAGACGAAAACAACAGAAAAATCCAAGATCAACTGTGGATAAAAATGAGAATACAAGTAGAAATGGAAATGTAGAAATCAGTACATTTAGTTGAATCTTGCATTTTGAACAGAATATACATTATTTTTATTTAAAAATTATGCAAAATTATTCAGGTTACTTAATCTCATTGTAGTAAAACATCCCCACAGTTAAAATAACTATTTCTAGTAAAATGAATAAGAATTGCGATGACTTAGGTTTTCCAAGTTTCAATGCTACAACAATCATTAAAACTTCCAAACAAGAAGTGTGTGGCTGTGCTGAACAATTTTGAAATCTCAGTTAAATCAACTATATATACAAACATTTACATCTAGTATTCTGTTCCATGGCTCAGACAAATAAGGATCACTAACTATCACTTTTACACATTAACAAGGAAAAAAGGCGCTAAATATAGAATGCACTCTTTTTTTCCAGTTCACCATTGCTTTGCTATCAGTCATCTCAGTGGGCATCAACACCTACAGGGTTGAGATTGACATGCTTTCAACCCACAGCAATACCCGTGAGAGGCAGCAGGAGGGGGTGAGAGACAACAGGAACCGTACAATTTGAGTCTGATTTGGCATCTTTCCACAGCTCATTTCAGAAACCAACAGCCTGAGGAATACAATCAGCCTATAACACTGTAGTTAAACATTGACATGCTATTACATTGCACGATAGATTTTTTACTTAAAAAATGTAATGGCGATCTGCACAATTAAGGAAATCAAATTTGAGAGATTTCCATGAAAAATTATAATAATGATAACATTGTGATTGATACACATTCATGGCATTTACCCCCAGGATAGTCAAGCAACCTAAGTTTTAGTAACAGACACACTTCAGGAATATTTAAATGTTAATTCTATCACAATCTATAAAAATTCTGCATGAAGTTGTTATTATGTACAGAAAAGATTCCAACAAAGCACTTATGTTCTCCTTTAAAGTCAGGTGAACATTAATCCTTAAAGTGTAAAGTACTTTTTTTTATTGTTTATTAGCTTCAAATAAATAAAATAATTACCTTTGCTTCTGATCATTTACTAAGGCTACAAGTAAATTATTAAATTAAACAAATTAATAGATTGATGCTATGAATCACAATTTCAGAATCATTGCTTCACTCAAACAAATATCCAGTCTGGGTGGAAAACACATATCTATAACCACACATCGTAATATTTATTTATTTTTGCACAGATGTTTTGAAGTTAAAATCAAATGTATGAAAACAAATGTGATGTTTTTCAGATCAAACCTAATGGGAACCAATAATTTCCATATTGTCTGCTTTAAAGTACTCTGTCTTTCAATAAATTATGTGAAATTTATCTAATCCAAGCGACTGTTCGTGATACTTTACACTTAATACATTTGCATTCTGTAATGATAGTTTATGGGCCTTCAGTGACCTTCTAACCCCTTACCAACCTGCCCGCCACCTCCGCTCAGCAGGCTCTGGCCTGCTCCACATACCCTGACCCACTCACCCTACCATTGGCGGGCAAGCATTTAGCCACTCTGCCCCCAACCTCTGGAACTCCATTCCGCAGTCCTTCCGCCTCACCCCCTCCCATAATTTGGTCCCATTAAAAAAAAATGTACTTATTAAAATCAAATCACAAGTGGCTGGAGTTGCACTGTCAATCATTGAGGAGGTGGGGGAATGGGAATGGGAGGGGTGTAAACATGATTGATTGACACCTGGAGGTACTTAGCGTATGTGGGGTGGCCATTGATTCATAAAGGGCTGCAGTGTGATAATGGCCACTAAGCTGTAATTAGTCCTGTTCCCTTCCAATGGGAATGGCAATGTGAGGGAGGAAACCCTGTTATGGCTTCTCTGCTTGCTGGGAAGAGAACTTCAAGTAACCTCAAACCAAGCAGCAGCAGCAGCAGCGTAAGGTGCTAGTTAGTTAACTTGCTACCACTGTATTCTTATTGTGATGAATGAATGAAACCCTCTTCCTTGACCGTGCCTTTGGTCACACCCCTGCCTCCTCTCCTCCTGATCTCAACCACCAACTTGGGTTCCTGACTGTCCATTGCCTTGGGATGCCCTTCTGATGTGGAAGGCGCTATACGAAATGTGATTTCTTGCTGCAAGAAATCAACAAAAGCAATTTCCCTGTTAAAAATTGCTTCTTCATACCTGTTTTTTGCTATTCCATTGAGTATTCTACCCCTTTTTTTATTTTACAACTCTACTGAGAATATTGCCCTTTTGCTCTTGTTCTCTGTTACCATGCATAGCATAGAAACTATCGCCACATTAGGACATCCACTTTTCTATTCTATATTGTGTAAGCATACTTAATAATACTTTGCAAAGCCCCAAACTGAAAATTTTACTTTTCCTTAGGGAATTTCATGGAGATAATACAGCTGAAAAAAAAACCACATGAGCTTTTTGTGAACAGAATACAAATTAGCCAACTGAGAAAAAACAGTTGGATACTGCAACCTGTAGTCTTCCAGAGAATGGACATGGTTCCAGAAGACATGGTTTTCTCTTGCAATAGATAGAATATACTCTTTGATGTAGAGACTTGAATGCCCACAGAGAATAATGTTCTTGTAATATCAATATATGTTTCAAGTTGAAATTCACCGTATAGAAACATCAAAATTAATTTTATTGTCATTTTGCATTTAGGCACATTGCATCTCCTGCCAATTATTCTGACTCCGATTTTTCTGATTTGTCACTATCTGTGACTTTTAGCTACTTTAAACCAATTTGTAAACATAGAAATAATAGGATATTGCTTTAAGAGAAATCTATTAGGGCTAAAAAGGGAAGATTATCACCTTCACTATCATGTTTACCACCACCCCAACCACTTTTTCCTTCAATTCTCTCAGGATATTTAGAATCTTGCCTCTGTTGCTAAGATACCAGTAGTAATTGAAAGTTTCAGACACCCCAGTTCTGCTGAGGCTCAGCATCCATAACCAGCATCATCTCATTAAATATCAGGAGTAGAGTAAACCTGCTGTGCTTACTAAATGACTTTCAGCACATTCCCACATGCTTCACCTGTCGCTATATATACATATATATACATATGTATATATACTGTATATAAATACTCTGTGCACTATGTAAAGTTGGGTTCTGGAAAGATTATTCTTAACCAGGTTCTCCCGATAGGATTGTTTACCAGGAAGCAATTCAGAAATGATTAAGATGCTGTTATTCTGACTGGGCTATCATTAGGTCAGTTACCAAAAGTACAGAAAGTATGGAAGCTGCTTACAGTGCATTTCTAAGTCCTTGGGAGCCACATCACTGACATGATAATGTCATGTGGTGCCTGAGTGTTGGTTGGCGAGTGTTAGTCATTTAGGAACACAAGAAGAGAAGGAGGCCATTCAGCCCATCAGGCCTGTTCCAATCTTGACAGAATTTTCAATCTCAATTTCCACCCATCCCACCATTAGTATCTCTAATAGCCAAGTATCTGCCTTTCTTATAAACGCCCCTACTGATTCTTTTCTCAGGTAAAGCATTCCACATCTTCAGAACATTTTGTGGTAAGAAATACTGATTTTAATTCTGATTTTAAGGCTCTGCCCCTTGCAGTGGTTGGCTCTACCAGAGGCCAGATCTAACTTATCAATTTCTTTAAATACCTAAATCAATTTACCCCTTCCACCTTCTCTGCTCCAAGGAATATAACCCAGTTAAACCAACCTCTCATGAGAACTAAGTCTGTTCAGCGCAGGTATTAATCTAGTGAACTGTCTCTCATTCATATCTTTAACAACATATAAAAGTGTCTGTTATGCCAATCGCTGTTTCAGCTTGTTCTCTTCAACCTATTTCTCTAACAAATTTTCTCTTTTAAAAAAAAAGGGGACAACTGTTTTATTCTTAACAAAGGTTTGTGGTTAGATGTAATTGATAATGATTTCAAATCTGGCCTTTCTCTTTGGTTTATTTATAAAATATGTATTTAAAAAATGTCAATTGCTCCAAGGGCATTATGACTCATTATTAAATCCCAGTCTGTAATAGTCACACATCTTTAACCTCAAGTCATCTCCACGAACATATCTACCATCAAAGTACAAATTCATTAACATTTTGTTGGCATACTACTGGTTATTAGTAACTGTCAACAATCATAAAACATGAATAGTTCAACCAAAAAAAAGGCTCATATCCTGTAGAGGGTTCACTAAACTGCCCTCTCTCCTCGAGAGTTTGGATTTGAGTTTAGTCAGGCACATTGAATGAAGGTCTATTTTCTCCACTGCCAATAGCAGCCCCTACATGCAGTAATTTAGGAGTTGAAGCTAGCTCAGAGCCAGATTCCCAACAAACTGACAGTTTGATTGAGAGGCTAACAAGTAAGAATGACACAGAAAGTGAGTTGGTGGCAGGAGTAGGAGGGGAGGGAGGTGAACCCACAGTAAGACAATAGTCGGTGGTCTGCTGAAGCTATAGTTGGAGCACTGAAAAATGGTTCTTGTTCTCTGAACATTTGTAAATTGATTGAATTTGGAGGGAAAGCACAAATGATTCTCCTCGAGTTGGTAGATTTAGTAACTAGACATTATAAAATGATGATGGAATTTATTTTCACTGCTATGAGGATCAGTGAATTCTTGAACTACAAGCGAGAGACCTGGGTTGGATTCCTGGCACGTTTCCTTCCTCCACATACCTCATAATAATTCCTCAAGAAAAAAAATAATCTTGATTTGGTCAGTCAATCCACATCTGTTTGTGGGACACTGTTTGCGCAATTAATTGCCACATTTTGCCCACAAAAAATACAATCAATTCACTTTACTGTACATACTGTGAAGTGCTTTGAGACACCTAGAAGACATGAAAAGCCTATATCAAATGCAAGGGTTATTATTATATTATAATCATCCCTGCAGTTGATACCATTAGATATAGACCTTACACTTCAGCTGATGATGCCATACTTAATCTGGTAGCGTTTAATGGAATCTGTCAATAACTTACCTTCGGAGTGTGGCAGCTGAGGGTTGTTGAGTAGGAAGATCAATTTTATTTTTGACAACTACACTACTTCAAACTGGGTTTCCAAATACTGACAACTGTACAAATAACATACAAAAATGATAACTGAACTTTGTGTATTGAGTAAAACATTTGCATGTGTCATATGCTTGTTCAAATGGCTTCTAGTACACAGTCACTACATTTTACAGTAAAGTTCTGTGAATTTAAGAAGTCCTCTCAAAATTAACAGATTATTCCTTCCAAGTGCATTAACTACCACACATCATTTCACCAAGAAAGGTAATTAGAACATCGGTTTTGATAATTCACTTGGTCAACAACTAGCAGAATGCATTTTAATTGGGGGGTTTTCTCACACTAATTTTCTCCTTTTTTTCATCACTGTTCTGAATGTGAATGACCCCCCTCCGCCTTCTAAATCCTCTAGCTTTAGTCTCCACAGAAGAATAATTCCTCTCTCCTCCACCACTACCTTAGCTGCCTAAGTGCAACTTCTTTAATTTAACAAGCACATGTAACTTAATACCATTAGTATCCAGGTAAGTGAATTATAAATTGTAACATTAATTTTGTATTTCTAAAATAAATTATATGTACTGCGAACTTTCAGTAAATAGATATTCATTAAAAATGCCTATTTTTGCTAATAAACATTCCTTCATCATTCAAACAGTTCCAATAGCATTTATCTATATTAAAATGCGTCTGATACTCATTGGTCCATCCTCTTAATTGGTCAATTAATCAATTAATCAAATGCAAGTATTATTGTTGCTATTTCCTTTTTAATGGAGCAGTTTAATCATTCATGATCAGAGTTGAACAGACCCTTTTCAGGAAAAAGATTACTTCCGTAAAGAAAAAATATAAATTCTATTAACTGTTGCCAGACTTTTGTAGTCTAAACAGTGGCCATAAAAAGAGCAAAATATCATATTGTTTGCTGGCATGGGATGCTTTCAGAATTCCACCTTAGTGAGTTTGCTTATTTAGCTTCCACGGTAGGTTTTTGAGGATCATTGCCAAAAGAAATAATGAAGAGACGGATGCAGTAAATTCACATGGAAAATTGTTAAGACCTGACATGTACCAAACATGCCCTATTAATTGGTTTGAATGATTATTTGATCTTAACTTAACTATTGTGAAAATATTTGAGTAGGAGCCAAGGGTAATATAAAATATGACTCCTGCAACCTTTTTGTACAAACAGAATGCCATTCTGGTACACGTACAGTAAACCTTTGATATTACAAGAGTCTGTCAGTCTTTGAATCAGTTCCATTTTCAAACAATATTTTCTAACTGTGGAAGAAGGTTCTATGGTAACCTGCATTGCAGAGGTAGATTGTATTAAGAATTCATATGAAGCGCACATTAAATGTTCCTTTTGTTAGCTCGTCAAAGCCTCTTTATAGTTCAAAGTAACATATTCTTGAAATGTGAGCAATCCTTCTTCAAAGATCATTTCTACTGAAACAAAAATGAAAATGTACTTTCTTATTTTTGGGGTACTGAAGCCTGGGAAGAAACATAGAGTTAATGATGAAATTTGCAGCATAAAATAATGTTGTAGTGCTATCAAAACTGACAGAACCAGTACATTTATTTTTCTCTTTGACCGTTTGGTTTCCAGAATGTGTCTTCTAGGTTTTTCTAATGACCACTCAATTTGCACTTTACTTGCTCGAGTGATGGCATTCAATTCAAAATGACAAAGGTGATAATGAGTGGATTGTCAATTTATCTTTATAAGATATGAATATCAACCAAACAAGTCTCACTCCATTTAAACAACAATATATAGAGCAGAAATGGTTGGAAATACTTAAGAGAGCTTCATGACTTACACAGCCCTCTGAATCTGTGTGATGCTGATTCCCATTGAAATGTAATGAAATCTAAGCAACAATGTTTGACACTATCATTGAGTATTTGTGACACATTCTTTTCTTTCAAAACTCTGCAGCCCGTGCACTATCCCGCACCCGCCTCCGTGACCACATAACCCCCACCCTCGCCCGTCTCCACTGGCTCCCCATCCTCCAGAGGATCGAATTTAAGATCCTCGTCCTCGCCTACAAGGCCTTACACGGCCTTGCCCCATCCTACCTAGCTGATCTACTCTCCCCCTACACGCCCACCCAGACCCTCCGTTCAACAGAACTTGGCCTGCTCCAAGCCCCCCGCCCGAACCGCCCCACCATCGGAGGCCGGGCCTTCAGTTTCTCCGCTCCCACCTTATGAAATGCCATCCCTCAATCCCTCCGTTTCGCCTCTTCCCTTTCCTCTTTCAAGGCCGATTTGAAGACTTTCCTCTTCGATCGTGCCTTTTGTTCCATCCTGAACTCTTTTACCTCCCCTTCGTGTTTCACCCCTTCCCAAACACTCCCCTCCCAGCTCGGGTCACACGCCTCTTGTTTAGCGCCTTGGGACGTCCTCCCGACGTGAAAGGCGCTATATAAATGTAAATTGTTGTTGTTGTTGTTGTTGTTGCTTTATTCTCATTTGCACTATATAAAGAAAGCCATTTGTTTGTGCTAAATCATTACTGATGTCAAACGTTTTTGTTGTTAAAACAGAGGACATATACATCTGTATTGTTACATTCTTTCTGCAATAAAACAGTTGAAAAAGTGACGTATTGTAGCCAGTTTAGCTATAAGAATGATTCCAATTAGATACTGAAAATTCTAGTTTGCTAATTGTACATAGTAAAAAAAATGTTTTGGGGTGTAAGATTAAATTATATAGTGTTGATCAAAAACAAGGAAAAATAAAGGGAGTAAAGAATAACATGGAAAAACAGTAGTATCCCAATATCTTTGAAGGTCTGAAGATAAATATATTTTGATATGGTTATTAATTCATAGTGTACTTCCAACTCAGACTGCACATAGTAACTCAGGCATATCCTATGGTTACTACAGTATTTATAACATTTATCAAACTGCATTTTAAATTTAACTAAGATCATAAACAAATTAGTATTCATTTTAAGTGGAGGCTTTCATTTGTTCAAAGTGCATGAAGTAGTAACTGGCTCTTGTGCAAATCAGCAAACTGACCCATTTAATCAAAGTTAGGCTTGTTTCAATTCAGAAGCTTCAGCTCATATTCGACTGACAATAATATAGTTTATCATATGTGAGCTGCCTTTCATCAGAATACATCACAATTTACAGGAAAGATAATGTTCTCACCCCTGGCAAAATAACTCTTACTCAAAGTTATAGTGGGTAATGTCTATTCATTTGACATGATTTGTAATGGGAAAACAGGAGTAAAATGTGCTGAAATTCAATCTAATTTTTTTTTTAAATGACTGATTGGTTTAATCACCCAAACCAACAAAATTGCGATAAGAGAAAGGCTTGTACAAATTCAGAGCACATTCAGCGGCTTGTGCACTCCAATGCTATATTTCTAGCCCCCGCAAACAGTGGTCAACCATGCCTCAAAAATCTTTGCCTTTTTGTAATGTGCCGGATTTACTAATAGTTTTCTTTAACTGCGTCATTTGCCTCATCACTAGTTTCCACCGTTCAAAAAACTGTTTCAAAAGGTTTCAAAGTAAAGATGCGCATGTTTGTCTGCCAATCTTTAGCATTTTGAACCTAAACAAACTTCGTCAGGAGCAGGGCAGCTTCATGGGTAAACAATTGCAGTGTGGCCAAGTGAGAGCAATCAGGCCAATCATTTAGCAGGCGTTGTCATATTGAATGTAAAGCTTATTTTGGGTGTTGTAGGTTTTGAATATCCTCCAAGAAATTAATTGGTTTATGTGAGTAAACACTTCTGAAATTTCTTAAGACTCAAACTTGAATGCTTTAGAGCAGTGATTCCCGACCTTTTTTTTTGCTGCGACCCAAATTAACCACCAGCAAGTCCTCGCGACCCAATCTTGTTTTGCAGCGACCCAAATTAGCCTTCAACCAGTCCTCCCACCACTAGAGGGTGATATTGTGACTGAAGCTCAGCTCAACCAAAACTTTATCTCCATCTGTTTTGTGGACTCAGCGCAACGCGTATGTATGCTCTTTATACAAATTGGTCCACGGTGTTGTATATTTTTAGCGTTAAAAGCTTTTTTTTAAGAGTTAAAGCATTTTTTTTTAGTGTTTAAACCTTTTTTTTAGCATTAAAAAATCATTTTCAACATTCAAAAAAGGGGAAAAAAATAATTCAGATGACCCTTCGCGACTCTACTGAGGACCCCGCGACTCTGATTTGGGTCGGGACCCGAGGTTGGGAACCACTCCTTTAGAGATTTAGGAAACAACTTCACATTGCTTAATCTTCTTGGGACTTTGCCTGTTGACTTTCTCTACAGGCTAAATTAGTTGAACAGAGTCCATTATACATTTTATACAGTCTCCTGAGAGGCTACCAGAACTTGTTGGCCTTTTCTTGTTCTTTAATAATT